>CM045718.1:0-1200000 GCA_024712875.1 Inonotus hispidus | reverse complement strand
TGTAGTATCGCTCCTTCCTTGTTTGCTACTCCTTCCCGCGAAGCCAAAATTCTACTCTACGTGCCCCGAGATCGGCGAACAAAAAGGTCGTAGATCACTCATTATTTTTAAATGAAACACCCCACCCGACGCATTCATAAATAGACAAAAGGTGGCGGTCTTTTTGAGGTCGTATGTATTGTTATTACTTACTGATAACTTTTACTCGATATAGTATATACCCGGCATTTTGTGAGAGGGGAGGGTCTAAAATGCACAAATTCCATTGAAATCTTTAGCACTGCTCCAAGGGATATACTATATCTCTATGCACATGCCCTATCCGGGCCAATTGCGGCGAGGGGTAAGATAAACATCGATCTAAGACATATTTGCTCCAACTCGGGTGCCGCCTTTGCAGCGTAGCGCACGCCTCGTGTAACGTCCGAGAGCGCACCGCCCTGTCTCTAGTCATGCGGCACTTCGTAGAATGTACGGTACGTCGCATCGATAATCATTTTGGGGGGAATTTAGACCCCTCAAAAACATTTGATTCATCCCGTCTTATTCAAGAAATTTTCCTAGGCTAGGGCCTAGGGATAAGATCGGAAGGTGAGACATATCCTTTCATCCTTCCGAAATGTGTCTCTGTGAAGGAATGAGCAACTCAAAAGTGAGAATGTAAAGGTCAGGTTAGGGGAGCATTAATACAAAGACGGGCATAGTATGCTGTTTATGAGACGTCGATTCTTGTCCTCACCCTCATTCCACCCCTGCAACACAACGGCCCTCGTGACGGACGGAGCCTTTGCGGCTCGGAATACTTTCCGCTTGCATCCTTTCATCCGCCCGGAACGAGAAGAGTATTATTACATCCGAGACGAGACGAAACAAACGCTAATGCTTCAACCTCTGTCGTCATCCCGCCTCGCGTATCACTTTCCCCAGCGGATCAAGGCAATCACAGAAGGCTTGTCTTGTCTTGTAAAGGCGGGTTCGAGAGGGTTCGAGTAAGTAGGCGTGCCACACTCAGTAGATTGCGCGCAATTTAGTTTAATGATAATTATGGATTTCGTGCCAGAACAAAATGCCAAGAACAACGGGCGAAGGATAATAGCTAGACTGACGGGGACAAAGCCAGATTCGGCTCAATGTGTTGATTGAGGCCATGGTAAAGTATTCATCTGAGTCGGTTATGGTATTATAGCAAGAAAACCAAATTGTTAGTCGCAAAGATGTGGCGCCGTATCGGCATTTGCCTAGCGGTCCGTCGGGGAGGAAGTTGGACGTCCGGAAAGCGAGCGCATCCAGTTGGTCTGCCAGGACCGAAATCCGCCCAATTAGTGGCCTTGCTGAAGATGGGGAGTCGCGATATGGCTCTGCGGCTACTAAGACGTATCAACGACTTGCAGCGTACATGAAACGCGCTTCTGCTTCCGCATCAGTCTGTGAGAACAACTTGCCAGACGAGCTAGACGAACCGTGGCCAGTCTTTCGATGCGACGTGGTACGGCTGGATGTCGAAGTTGTATAAGGGAGGACGGGGACAGACGCCGAATTGGGTTGGCCGAAACCGTATGACGACGACAAGGCACCGAATGCTGCTTCGTAGTCCCGTGGAGCTGAGGCCACTTCTTTCGATATGGAAAATTCGGACGTGGGTGTCGTAAGGGTCTCCTGAGAGTCAATGGACGACCGGCGAGAGCTGGATGGTGTGTTCGTCGGCACGGAGGTGGGTGACTCGGAGCTTATGCGTTTTCTCTTTCGTAGTAGACGCGAGAAGGAGAAGGAAGAGGGCGATTTTGACGAGCGAGAAGAGTCGGCACTGCTCGAGACGGAGTTGGAACTAGGTCGAACAGAAGTTTGCATGCTGGTTTCGCTCGCAAGGCCGTAAACGTCTCGCATATCAGCAATAGTAGCAGGGAAGTTGTTTCCAGGAGTTAGAGGCATAATGTAAGAGGACGTGTCTTTGTTAAGAGGGACTGCAGTGTAGAGAAAGGGGTCTTGCAGCAGTGATGATAGTTGGAAACGTACTAGAGATGCTGGCTCTTTTATGAGAGTAGCGGGGTCAGCCGTCCGTCAGCCCACCAGTCGATCAATATAATTTCTGAATGTCTCCGTCAGGATCGCATCCGAGTGCTGCGCCATCTCACGCCGGTCGAGTCACATATTAAAACGGGGGGGAAACGAAGGAAGCTTATCAACCAGCCACAACATGAGGCAGCAATATATACTAGCTGACAAATGCCGAGTAGAAAGTTAAGAGCGATGCGATTGATCTGACCTTTCATGATAAAATGTGGATGAACCCGATATCCGAACCTGCATCAGGGAGGGAAAGACTGGTTGAATGGAACTTTGGAGTGAATAGCAGGGACGAGTCATTTGTAGCGGCATGTGTGACTGAGCGCGTTTGACTGGAATGATCTCTTGCCTCCTGTGGAGCACGCTGACGGAATCTAAGTACGGACTGCGGCTGCGCTGAGTGCGGACCAAACTTTCTCTGCTGTTACACCGACATCAAATCACCGACATCAAGTCACCATAAGTGCGCAGCGCACCTACTGCAGCATCGTATTTTGCGCTTGCGGAATGTCCAGCTCCAAAAGGCATAGGGCAGGACAACACTTTCGTTCGTTTCGTGTTATAGGTAGCAAACAGCCGTTAATCAGTACGAACGATACTCGCATCAAGTTCTTTATGAAGGAAATAGGAGATCATGATACTCGTAACGAAATATAGTATGTGGAATCGAGAGAGAGAAAGAGATACCAGTCGAGGGAAAAAGTGGAGAGAAAGAAATATTCGTATTATGTAATCAAGAGCAACAGTTCGTAACTGCGTCCAAGTTCAACAATCTCCTCGTCTCTTGTTTCCTTCGCACCCCGGCTGTCGTATGTGTGTAACAGGTTCACTTCTTGAGAACCCTGAAGCTCATCAAGAAAGTATAGCCACTATCGCATCAAGGACGATCATCTCGGTGTCGATCGCGTACTCTGGTAAGACGGCCTCTGCTCCTCATTCGACACCTTAACAAGTTGGTTACAGTCAAATATCACTCTATGAGTGTACATAAGCTCCCGGCATCGACGAACGAGCTTGAAAAGGCACAAGCACGGCGGCGTTCCAAGGAAAGATATTCCGAGGGCGGTGTTCCTGCTGATACTAGATCTGTTTCCGGCGAATCTTCCTCCACTGGTGAAGATGATGACGAAGACTGGAACGATTGGGTCTCGGACGAGGAGGACAAACGAGCTTGTCTGTCGCTTTTTGATGGCTCACCCAACTTAAACGTAGATGCAGCACTCGCATACGATAAGGAAAAGTTTGGTGTAGACCTCCAGGCGCTTGCTACTCGATTACGTCTGGACTTCCACGGTCGCGTGCGTTTGGTGAACTACATTCGCAAGGAGAAGCCGAGTGCAGTTGACGTCAATGCTCTAACAGGCCAAGAGGCCTTCTTTGCTTCTGATGAATACCTTATTCCTACCATTCAAGATGATCCGCTTCTCCAATTTGGTTCGGAGGACTGGTCAGACGACGACTCTGCTGACGTGAACGTGAAGGATGCGGATAAGGACAAGGTTATCCTTGCCCTCACCAGGAAGCTAGAGCAGGCGAAGAAAGACTTAGCGGCTTTTCGTGCGTTTGTCGAGAAGCAGTTCAACCCTTCGGAAGTCAAGCAAGCGTTGCTGGAGGAGTCCAAAGATACCGATTCTTCATCGAAGGAGATAGCTGGTGTAAATCGGGATGATGATACACATTACTTTGACAGCTACGGCGAGAATGGTAATGTCTCTTGTCAAGGGTCTTGCGTAGAAAACCAGCTTAAAAACCTATTCAGAGATCCACCATGTGATGCTCCGCGACATGGTTCGAACATCGTCGTATTCCAATTTCATACTCAACTCACCCGATCTCTTCAACGACGCGATCGTGCTCGATGTAGGCTGCGGGACGGGCATCTTATCTCTGTTCGCTGCCCGAGCGGGCGCGAAGCGAGTTGTGGCCGTTGATGCAAGCAAAAACATCGCGGAGAAGGCACGGCAAGTAGTCAAGATTAACGGGCTGGATGACGTCGTGACGTAGGCCTCTGCTATGCTTATCTGCAGTTATCGAGTTGCTTACGAAGTGTCCTAGCGTGATACATGGGAAAGTAGAAGACATCACGTTGCCAGACGGGATTGAGCAAGTCGATGTGATCATTTCCGAATGGATGGGCTACGCTCTTCTCTACGAATCCATGCTTGACTCCGTTCTCGTCGCCCGCGATCGTTTCCTCAAACCACCTCTCAGGGCGCACACGATAGTATCTGAAGAGCGTGGTAGGGAGGAGCGTGAGGACAGGTCGGAGATAGGGGGAGTGCTCGCGCCAAGCCAGGCGCGCATGCACCTTGGGTTATGTTCTGCAACTGAGGTGTTCAAGGACCGTGTACAGTTCTGGTCGGATGTCTATGGTTGTCCCTTTACCCGCTTCACGTAACCCTTCAGTTCTAATCCTATTATCTTCAGGGTTCGACATGACTCCAATGACCGAGGGCGTATACGATGATGCCATCACTGAAGTGATCCCTAATGACACCGTATTGACCGATACGGCGATTGTCAAGGTAGAATGGCTGTTTCCCAATGAATGATATACTCAGCTCACTCTGCGTTGTCTCCTAGGATGTCAACACCGCGATTGTTTCTCCTCACCAGCTCTCATTTTCCGCGCCCTTTGAGCTTCATGGCACGGCTCCTCGAAGTACTGTCGCACATGCCTTTTTCCTTTACTTTGACGTGTTCTTCACTCGGGATGGTGCGCAAGTCGGTCCGGAAGTACGTGCCACTGCATCCGGTGATGGCGAACCTATTCTCGCAGAGGTATGGCGCCCTGGTTCACCTAGCCGTGCCCGTTCTCCATCCACCCCCAGATCACCGTCGCGGCGGGAGCGTATGCGCAGGGCGAGTAGCATGAGGGTGTCAAAAGAAGAGCCTTGGAAGAGCTTGACCACGGCTCCTGGAAGTGTACCCACCCATTGGAAGCAAACACTTTTCTTGCTGAAGGAGCCTATTATCATCCGAGAAGGTATTATTCCACGGAATTGTGCAAGGCCGGCTGATCTTGATGTATTTCCTCAGGTACTGTTGTGTCTGGGACATTCCACTGCCGGAAGAGTGCGGAGAACTCCCGTGAACTAGACATCGAGCTGCACTACGTTGTTCGTGCGACAGACGAAGAAACGGGCCACACCGAAGAGACCCCGATGATCGTGCAATCATTCAGAGTACGGTAGTCGTCGAAGACGAACCGCAGAGATTTCGACAGATAGTAAACGGAGCATTCGATCGCAGATACGTATCTATTGTTTGTTATTTTAAGGTAAATATCTAGTAAGATGTCACTTGTATCAGTAGCATCTTTGGTGTTGATTTTCCCGGATCGGTACTGTCTATAGTGAATACCCTCTGTGTTTACCTCCGCGTTTGCCTACTGAAGGAGGGTACTGTGTGCACGAGTAGGAATTCTATGTCCGGATCGTTGTTTGATGTCAGATCCTTGGCTTGAGCGTTCCACGTTCAGTGGCTAGCAAGGCGCGCTGAGTATTTAGAATCCTAGTACAATGCGGCTTTCTTAACGCGCGCCCGGCCTATCGTAACTCAGCGTGCCGCTCGAGGGATACACACAAGAGTTGCATTGTGAGGATACAAGGTTTAGCAGAGTTACCCAACAGCACACATTAATACTCCTATGCTGTGAGCTGGTACGACGGAGCGCCCCACGAGCCCCGCTGCAATCGGTGTTGCGGTGTTTGTGTGCAAGTTGTGTGCGTGCTAATTATATCGTCACTATGCTGTGCTTACGTAAGTGTCCAAATCAATAGTAGGCGATGAGAAAGGTCGAACTACTGAACTACTGTAAGTTTGCAGTAGGTCCCCGTCTCCGCGCGTCTTATAGCTCTATCCGATTCATAAACCCAAAGTTCGACGTTCGCTAAAGAAACTTGTATTGTCGATTATAGCGATTCTCCGTTCAATCCGCAGTCTTTAAGGTTTTCTGGGCACTGCTGCGTCTTAGACTCTAGTTCGAAGCATTGAGTAACAAAGAAATTGGCGCATCCCGAGGGGTATCGCTATTAAGGATGTCTGCGCAACTGCGCTCATCCATGTGGACGGTCTGCGGGTTGAGCAGTCGGCAGAACTGATGGGGTGCTTAAACCTTGCTTATGAATATCTTTGTCAGCTTCCTGATCCTTCTGCCGCCGCAGATCCTTGACTCACTTTTTGATCTTGTTCTCTATTCCCCGTCGCTTTAATTCCAATCCTATGCCCTCCCCATATGCGACCACATGCAACTTGTATTCGAGAATATGACTCCGAGGGGTCTTTGACTCTTGACTCGAGTCAATTTGGGTTAAAATCTAATAATAGTGGGGGTTAAATCCGTGTTCCTTTCCTTTCAATGACAATTCGGGACAGTAGGCGTACAGGAATGCAATACAATATAACTTTGCTTCACGGTCTTTTTAGATCCCTAGTAGCTCTTTCTGGTTCAATCTGACGATCAAGCACTACGCATACAGGCACCGGTTGAGCGGGTTGATTGACTCTGCCATCTGTGGTTGTGGTTGTGGTTGTGGTTGTGTGGATGCACAGTCATACAAGGACACCGTTCCATGTGGACTCCCTGTCGTTCTCGGTACCATGTATTTGTCATACGACGGCCTTGTCGTCCTATGCCAGTACATTCAGTTTAAATTCGTTTATAACCAGAGAGCAAGTCCAGCAATTGTTCACCACATCCAAGACTCTCAACTTCATCATTCTACTTGACTTAAGCCATGTCGAAAGACTACCCGAGCTCGTCAAACGACGATGCTGCATCTATCAGCAACCAGCCGTTAATCCCCAAGCCGGCGGAACCGAAAGACTACGAAGCCGCTGCTGCTACGCTCATGTCTTCATACGGGTTCGCTGGCGGTATACAGCCTCCCCCCGCACCAGAGAAGAAAAAGAAGAAGAAGACCAAAGGGTATGCATACTCGTCTACCCCATTTCAATCACAGGGCGGCTTACATGTATGCTGGTGTAGGAAATCCAAGAAGAAGAAAGAAGGCAAGGGGAAGGATAATAGTGCAGGAAACACGGGACAAGCGAGGTTTGTGCATTGTCTCGTTATAAGGATCTAGTTTCCCCATATAGTTGCAACAGTTCGTCGTCCAATGCTCCTGCAGCAAAGTAAGCAGCGAGGGGATCATGAGATTTAACAGTGAGTCACACTGCATACGATGATAATTTGTCTAGCCATCTCAATACCGTTCCTTAGCAGGCTAGCACAGTTTTGATATAGTTTGCTATGTATTTGCTTTGCTTTGATATATGTATTGGAGAAGATACGTTCTTGATTGAGCTGATCAACGAGAAATGAATTTGAACAAAGCTGTACAATCGGGATGACATACATAAAGAACAAGAGCAGGCAACGTATGCGAGCCACAACATTCCTCAAACAGTCAAACAGACGTCTAATATGGTCCCCCCGGCTTTGAATAGTATCGCAAGATTTACCGAACGATGAACTATGCATCAGCATCATCACTCCTATGAGAATAGACAGCAGCTAGTCTCGCTTTGACATGTTCGCCGGCGGTGATGACTTCGTATTTGGGAGGTCGCTCCGGAGAGACACAGCTCGGGATCGGCTTTACGTAGGTTAAAATATTCATTTAGCGCTGGTGTAATGAGAAAAGAAGAAGACTTGGGAAGCGTACTTCGAGCGGAACGTGATAGTCAACACCGAAGAATACAGGCATAGAGTGCCTCAAGACACCCGAACGGTTAACCGCGCGATGGACTGTAGACTTGAAGACGTCATCTAGCAGAACAGTGATTAGCACGATTGGGCACCCTAGTCATTCGGTGAACATACTCGTCCATCGAGACAGTTGATCTCCAATACTTTGCGAATGAAAACGAGGATGAGAAATCATAAGGTGGCATACACAAGGGAGAACATACTTGATAACAAGCGTCCCTGGAATAGGAGTTGCATTCACCCACTCCTTGTTCGCATTCAAAACTTGCAACGCTTCGATTCCAGATTCCTGCCAGAGCATAGTGAAGCACTGGGGTTTTATGCCGCTTTCATCAAGAAGACTAAATTAGCGTCAATTGGAACAGTACTTTACCTCAAAGCTAGCAAGCAACAAGTTAGATGGTTACGATTCCCCTTGAACAAGCCAATACGTACTCAGTATGAGCACCAATTCCGATGACGCGTTCATCGACAGGCCCAAATTGGGGTGGATAACGAATAACTCGCATGACTGCTGCATTCTCTTGGGTCTAGAACAAAAACTATAATAAGATAGCGCCGACTATCAGCTAAAGAACGAACCTTGTCATCGAAGAAGTTCTCAGGTAAACCGAGTGCAATAGCAAAAAGTGGGAAGAGCTTCTTCCCAAACGCAATCGCATTGTTACTGTTAAGAATTACATTGATTAGCTTAAAGCCTTCTATACTCATAAGTAGCGTGATCAATGCTTACTAGTATTCAAGATAACCTTCTTTGAATCCAGGTACTTCGCTAGGCCAGAAATTCCCGCCAGACAAGGCACTCTTCTTTTCAGTCTCCTCCGGGCCGACATCGAATGCTTCATGAAGGTCCCCTCTATTTGCCGGGTCGTTGTTCTCACTTAGAAGCGCAGTATATCCTTTGAAGTTGGATGTATGCCTTGCATCGTACTACAAAGGGTCAGTGAAAGTCTCACATCTTGACTAGACTACGGACTCGCCTTCAGCTTCGTTTCCTCAGGAAGAGCAAAGAATCTCTTGCCAGACTCGACAGCTCCAGAGATGCTTTCCTCAGGTATTCCATGATTCTTCACATAGAAGAAACCAACGTTGACGCATGCATCCCGGATATCCTCGCAAGCTGCTGTCGCTCAATAGGGTCAGAACTATCTGCTTTCTTCATATCTCTAAACAATATTATTAGATACGGAAGATATAATTTAAAGCAACGAAACAGAGGTTAGTGAAACAATTCAAGAGAAAAAGATGAAACGCACATAACAGGAATGTTCTTGAACCCGTAATCAGCACGACTTGCAGCTTGTAGGACGCTGTCGATAGCCATAGCTCCGGACGGATGTAACACAGTAATGTGGTACGAAGCAGAAATGCAGCGCTCTATATAAACGAGTGATAGCAAAGATAGGTGCCGGATCACCCGGCTTCTCACGTGCACAACTGCCATATTTAGGCCGGCGACACCTTTAATCAGTGCTGGACTTACTTTGACTAAATGGATGATAAGGAGGGCCAGTGATAACGTTCGGAAGAAAGTAACACAGGATAGCGCTCTGACGAGACCCTCGGTTCGTTATCTCACCTCCAGAATGTACAACATCAAACCAACGACGGCGAGGCTATCAATTCACCGATAGGTTGAAGTCTTCTCACATGGGATCGAAATCGACTAATTGCATATGAAAGCATGATACACGCGAGGGATCAGGAATATCTGTCAACTTAAGGGAAATTATGTGCTCGTTATTGTCCCAGTTCAAGAGTTGAGGGAGCTGCTTGCTGGTCAGGTCTTCTTGAGAAGGCGTAGCTGTTGGGCCCAGAGATAGACTAAGAGCTCACCTTGAAGTCTGGTCACTGGCGTCATGGAGGTGCCAACAAGCCTATGCAATTGCACCAGAGCAATGAAGAAGCAGAGAACACCCGTCGTCAAGATTGCAGTTACTATAAATAAGAAAGTCCACGAAAAGTAGGGCCTCAAGCAGCAAGCGAAATGAGGAAGGAGTAGTATCATTTACACTTCAGGATCGTAAGAACAAATGGTGAACTCACGGCTCGCCGCCTCCGGATTCGTCAAGCTAAGACACATTGCACGCCCAGCTCTGTCATACTTTGGCACTCATGTGGAAATGGGGACGCCATCTCTACCAGCGAAGTCAAGCCGCTCATGTTCCAAATAGGAACGCACCTGAGACCAGACCCGGATAACCACCAACAGGAGGTTTCGAACATCAATCTACCATCATTCGCTCCGTATGAAGACCTTCGCCGTAGGCCATGCTTTCGAAGATAATCTGGCGCCAGACCTCGACTACGAGTTCCGTAGCCTCCTCTTCCAGGACCTAATCATTCAGTCAGCAATGCGGAACGCAGCGAGACAGATAGCACGGAGAGTAGACATACAGGCTCAAGACCTTCGACAAGTTTATGGGGGCCTTTGTGATCTTTGAGGTGTTCGACGGTGAACATAATTAAATCGTCATCTTCGAGTTCACCCAGAAATTTCATCATCTGGCGTTTGATCATCGGCTCAAGTTTGCGATCAATGAGTTGCTGAAAGGATGGTCAACTATAGTCAACGTCGATAATGAAGGGGTACTCACGTCTGTGATACCATCCCACCGGACCTTGGCCTTGAATAAGGCCTCCTTGTCTCGCGGAACGTTCTCACGAATTTTCTCAAGCCGCTCCTTAGCCTTCTCCCCCTCAGCCACGCTGAAGTCGAGCTTGACAAGCGGTACCTTCCGCTTCTTGAACTCCTCTTCTTCCTCCTCCTGTGCGGCGAACGCAGCTGCAGCACCAGGCTTTGATTCGCCTCCTTCAGCCTTTTGTGCATTCGCCGGTTGTAATGAGACATTAAGTTTAACTGGTGCCCCGTCGTCAAGTAGCATCCCAGCCTTGCGCTGCTCATCTTGCAGTGCTTGCATTTCATCCATTTGCCTCGCCAGGAAGGCTTCGGACTCTCGCCTAAGGTTCTCTGCCTCTCTCTCCTCGTACATCCGGGACTTTTCGTCGGTGGCTTCTTCAACAGCAAGACGACGCGCACGATGCGCCCTCCATCGTGCTCGATCCGTGTAGAAGAGCTCATCACTCTCGTCATCATCCCAAACGTGTAATCGAGACTTCATCTCAATCTTATCTCGCTCCTCTGCATCTCTCACTGCGCGTTGTTGCGCAACTGCCCTCTCAAGATCACTGATACGTGCCCGTTCTCGAGGTTCATATCGACGTTCTCTCTGCCTTTTGTCAGCATCATATTTCATACATATAGATAAATCTTGAACCCACGTCTCTGAAAGAAGCCTCCTCATTTCTCCTCCTTGCTTCTTTGCGCTCTTCTTCCAGCTCCTCATCTGTCTTCCGCGGTCGACTCGCAGTACCCCCACCTTCCTTCACGAACCCAACGGGCTTGTTGTATCCCTGTGCGCCGCCACCGACGCCCTGTTGCCGAGGCGGAGACTGAGCTGACCCTTGCTGTTTGTGTCCCCAGTCCCGCTGCCTAGGTCCAGACGGCATGATATTTGGAATCGCACTTGTCACCTCATTCAGCTTATCCCGCCCCCTTTTCGCCGCACGCTCGCGGAACTGAGCTATTTCGGAGATGACCAGCCCTCGCTGGGTCTCTGGTAGATCGGCTTCCGACAAGTCATGAAGATGCGGAGGTATGAGATATTTCTCCTTATCGAGGCCACCACTTTGCGCTGCTTCATCATGTTGCTTTTTTATATTCTGGAGGAGTGTGCTGATTTCTATCTTCGCTTTTTGCAATAATGCTTCGTCTGACTGCAGAATGAATGTCAGTCCAATCACTGCCACCAAAATGTGAAGCACGCATGAGAAAATACTCAATACTCACATCGGTGTTCATGCGAGCCGCAACATATGCGTCAATAAGAACCTTATTGTGCTCATCGGCCCTTACCTAAGTGTAAAGGATGAAACCGACGTAAAACCAGCCACTATAAACAAAAAAAGTTTCACAGACGCACCAAAAGCTTCTTATTCGGTGCTCCATCCTCCATCCCAGGCAATTCGACACCATCCAACAACTTAATCGCGCGCGCTGCAGACTCTGGTCCATCAAACGTCGCAAAACCGAAACCCTGAGGTTTATTGGCGGGCGTGATAAGTCGCTTGAATGACTGTAACATTCCACAAGTCTGAACACCCATTTGACCAACACGCAACATCAAGTTAGCGCACAAAGTCGAATCCCAGAAGTGTATGCAAAATACGCACCCCAAGTAATTGGTGCAAGAACCCATCCGTAATTCCAGCTGCGATCGAGCCCACAAAAAGTGTCACGCCCTCTTGCGCCGGGCGCATGGGTGGAGGAGCCTGCTGCCTTTGAGCAAGAGTCATCATGGAAGGTCCTTGGCCATACGAGGGCATGGGCGGACGTAGACCAAGACCAGGCCGGTTCATGCCTGGGTACCCTTGCATTTTGGGTCAAATTTTTTCTTTAGAGCGATAACAAAATGTTAGTCGCAGAGTGCAGATGCATGGTCGAGAAAGTACCTTGGATGCAGATGCTGTCGTTGCTGGAGCGTTTCAAGGCGGTGAGGTAGTGAGCAAGATGGGATTGGAATTGGTTGGAGGAGGACGAATCAACGCGTGAGCCTAACTTGCCAATTGTGGAACGCTTAGTCACGAAGAACTACTTTGTGAAAAATAAGTGCACTAGTTTATGTTGATCTAGAAACTACATGTGTTATGTTCTCGTACTACACCCAGGGGTATAGAAATTATGCCCGAAAATACTGAAATAATGCGCCGTCTAGCTAATGAAATGAGAAATGAAGGACAAGAAATGGTGGTATTATTGTGATACACTAGCCGCTGAACTATTGCAAAGCCCCGGGTAACTTCCGTTTCTGCTTCTGCTTCTGAACTATCACAGAGACAGTGCGCCGACCTGCATACTCAGAGTAAAAAGCAACGATGCAACAAGTACGGTGAGTCCAATCCAGCTGGTCTTCGCGCTATTTTGGTGATTCGCATCATTCGCTAGGATGACGTTGGATTTTGGACCTGGTCCGGATCCGTATATCTTTATGCTCCTGACCTCGAAGTAGGCGTTGTCGAAACGTGAAGGATGACCAGCTACCCAGTCACCATAACAGTCTCCTGGACATGTTTCCTGGAACACTGACTGCAACCCAGCACTAGTACGAGGTATCGATCAACTGGTGAACAACTGAAAAGCCGGGGAAACTTACAGATCACCACAGAACGTGATATCAAAGACGAGATTCTGTGGCTTAAAGAAACTCTGGATATCACAACCTGAGTTTGGCCAGTTGGCTTTGGGTACTCCAAGTGCCGAGGTATCAAAACTCGTAACGTCGTCGCCAGATAACACCGGTGGAATTGATGAGCGCTGGATATAGCCATCAAAACGCAGCTTTGACACTGAGCCATTCTACTTACGTTGAAAAACCATATACTGAAAGAAAGTATTAGATAATGTCCCGATCGTGACCGTGGAGGACTTACGAGATCCCGGAGTCCGCGTATTCGGTGACGAACATGCCTCCGCCGGCCTTCGCAAATGCCTCGCCGTAAGACGACTCCTCTGGATCGGTTGTACCACATCCTTGGTTCCCATTAAGCAAATAACTACAATCTGTTGATTGTACTAGCTCGCTTGACTGCGTTGCATTCTCCTGCATGCAACCCTGTAATCAATGTCAAGCAGTCAGTCTTACGAATCGGGTTTAGGCAAGAGTCGCCTACCGGTTGAGTGTGCAAGGTCATATGGTTGTTCTTTTCGTCGTTGATGCCCTCAAACGTATCTATCTCTCCGCCGTCTGGCCAATCCGGAGTGGTGGACCAGAAGGCGGGCCAAGTCGAGCACTAACAAGGTTGCGTCTTAGTCCTCTCTCCATGTTGAATATATTGAAGTTGACGTACCCCATAGGGCACATGAGTAAAATCCGCAATCCACACACTGCCAACTTTGAAACGATCCCTTGACGTTATTCGAATCGACTTTCGCTTTTCGCCGAAAGTGAGGGTAGAAGTGTTGTCCGCGCGAATGATGGCATTTCCGTGGTCATCGACGAAAGCCAACAAGTCTTTTTTCGCGACAGATTGGTCAACGAACCTGATGTGCCACCAAGAGTTAGTTAGATCCTATTGAATGAATTCATGATTCCACTAACAATGCATCACCATTCGTCAAGTTATCAACTATCGCACGGTCAGTGATGACGCCGACAAAAGTACTACGCAGTCTACTTACAGTGGTCATAAAATGACCAACGGTCAAAGAAAGAAGGTCCAGAGTATTCCATGGCGTAGTTGTACCGAGTGGCGCCCGTCAGGCAAGGTAACGACAATACTAACGAAGCTGCCAGGACGGCAGACTTTATTACCGTAGTCATTATGCCTCGTTGACTTATTGAGATAGGGGTATCGGTCGTGATATGGCCCGTTAATGTGCGTAAGTTGAGTGGCACTAGTCAATATGCCCACAACGGCCTAGACGAGAGGTTTGAGTCTAGTAAACGATTGAAGAGGGGGGGGAAGGAGGGATGCACCCTACGCCAGCGAGGGCTTGTATATGATACAGATTGCAAGAAAAAAAATAACTGTATGGGATAAGGTAGGTGTGAAAGATGTGTGGCAGAAGCGGAATGTTGCAGGGCATATATAGTGATCGAAGGAAGCTTTTCAGTGGCCGCCCGCTTGTCGATCAGACGGCGATCCAGGAGATCAAATGGCCGATGCCACCAGTCAAACAGAAATGGTTTAAAAATCATCCGCAAGACTTGTTTGCCCGAATAACAAGGGGATTTTGCAAAAACTAATTGCCTGCTGTGAATGTGTATTATATATTTTCTGGCTCCGGAAGGTCAAGAAGTTCATCAAGACCAGCAGCTCACAAGCGCTTCTTCGAGTTCCGCATAAGCATGATTCAGTCCGAAAGCGAAACCAAGCGAAAGGAAAAGAGCGACGTCGCCCTGAAAAGAAGTTTGGGATTGGCTAAGGCCATCCAATCTCAAGCTTCTTACCGCGAACCGAGCCCTGTTCCTGTACCGTCTTTAAGCACAATGGGGGCCGGCTTTGTCGATTGTCAGGTACGGCCTATTAAATGCCGATCCGCTAGCGGAGGTTTGCCTCTGCCATTCAGGCAGTTTCCTCAGTTCCCGGAGAAATTGGATACATTCAAGAACGAATTCACTGATCTTCCATGCATTCAGACCTGACTTGCGTGAGAGCCCAGTGTGATTTCGATAAGGGGTCAATCGTACAATCTGCAAATCGATGAGGTGAAAATCTTTGCGTCGCTCTTCGATTGGTGTCCGTCCATCAGACTCTGTATAAAAGTCGAACTGTGACATGAAGATGAACTTCTGTCGTTGAGTTCATTGTGGCACTATAGTACTCCCGCCTCACCATGAGAAAACTGAGCATCGTATGAGAGGTCTTGGCAACGCACCCGTATGATCACTTTGTCCACTGCTGGAAATTCGTGAATGGTCGACATTTCGTGTCTGGGATCAATAAAGCACACATCCTTGGGATGTACATCGCAAGTACAACGCTATCCTCAACACTACTACTTAGCCTCGAGGAGCCGGGAAAAGATGAGATGTTCGTTGGAATATGGTGCGGTGATTCGAAGGATTTCTAAGTGAGAGAAGATTCATATTTGAGGCTCAGCGCTACAGTGGCTGTCGCCCTCCCCCGGCGCAGGGGTGCGGGACGATCTACTAAGCGCACTCGAACAGGCTGCTCTTTCCCGTAACCGTTCCGTACAGTGAACCCAAGTAAAGGGCGTCTTGACATGTTTGTCACTGAACAATACTTGTTCGGTCAAGCTTTGTTCTGTTCGTATACTATGTTGTGAGATTAACACTGCAGGAATCTAGTAAGAAGTACAAAGCCAGTGAAACCGAGAAACGAAATAGCGGGTATAGGTACTATGCGAAGTAAATGAGGGTGTTTTTCTTCTTCGCTTGCACTGCATAGTAATAACTGTCAGTATCGCTGCATTTTAACTTCTAGCAAAGTAAACGGACTCACCCTCAGCAATACCCGAGTGGAAATGCTCATGACTAATGACACTTGCGCCCTCCCTCAAAGCAATCATCCCAGCTTCAACACAAACAGCTTTCAACTGCGCCGCGTTAAACTCGTCCGTACTCCGTGACAGTTCTTCAAAATTGACGTCTTCCTTTAATGTCATTTTGCGAGAATGAATTTCGAGGATACGGGCGCGAGCAGATTCGTTGGGGAGAGGGAACTCGATCTTGCGGTCGAGTCGGCCGGAACGGAGGAGGGCGGAATCGAGGATGTCAATCCGGTTTGTGGCAGCGATGACCTATGCGCGTGGAATGTGAGTTGTACGTAGGAAAATACATGTGACGATGTGAAACCACTGACTTTAATACGCTCGTCGCTGCTAAACCCATCTAGCTGATTTAGCAACTCCAACATCGTCCTCTGTACCTCCCTGTCCCCACTCTTCTCTGAGTCAAACCTCTTTGTCCCAATAGCATCCAACTCATCAATAAATATGATGGCAGGCGCCTTCTCTTTCGCCAATTCAAACGCGTCTCTTACGAGTTTCGCACCATCACCGATGAACATCTGAACGAGCGAAGGACCGGCAAGCTTGAGGAAACATGCTTCCGTTTGAGCTGCACATGCACGGGCCATGAGCGTTTTACCAGTTCCCGGAGGACCATACATTAATACACCCTTGGGAGGTGTAATACCCAGCGTTTTGAATTTCTCTGCATGGTGCATTGGTAACACAATCGCCTCTGCTAGTTCCTCAATCTGTTTGTCCAAGCCACCGATATCTGTGTACGTCTCTGTCGGACGTTCATCTACTTCCATAGCCTTCACACGCGGGTCGTACTCCACGGGTAGTTGGTCAAGGACGAGGTAAGAGTCTTTGTTTACGCCAATGAGGTCGCCTGGCTTGAGCTTCTCAGCTGGGACTAGACCGATGAGGGGAAGGAACACAGTCTGGCGGGTAGAGGTTCTGATTACGGCGGATTTGCCTTTGCGCATTGAGTCAAGGTCTTGGTTTGCTCCGTCCTCTTCACCTTCTGGACCAATATCGAGGATCTAGTAAAGGCAGAGGTGAACATGTATAGGATATGTGTGTGGCGGGAAATACATGCCTCGACAACATTCCCAACGAGATAAGGAAGTACTTTGTTCTGCTTGATCTTCTCTTTATTATCCCTTATCTTCTCCTTCATAACGCTCTGTTCATGTTGTAATCGCAGGGTTTCCGAGCGCATAACCTATTCATTCCATCAGTGTCTTCTTTCGAGCCACACTTCAGGGGGGCTGTATGAGACTGACCTTGATGTCGTTATCAATAAGCCGTGTTCGAGAATTGATCTCATCCGTACCGAGTGCCATGATTTCCTCTGGAATGTCATCCCAGGTCTCCTCGACTGGTCTTGTCTCTTCTGGAGTGGTGTCCATATCTACAGGCTCTGAGGCAGTTTCTTTCTGTACTTCGGACATGGTGGTGGGAAGAAGTGTTGTAGAACAGGGGTTGGTAGTGTTGTGGGTGTTGAACACGACAGAGTGCTGAGTGCTGATGGACCAGACACAGACAGTGACGCGTACGCGACTTCTACTTTCGGTAGCGAGATTTGCGTGCCATTTATGGAAGTTGGGATCGACACTTTCTGGTACTTGTGTCGTACCACACACCGTTCACGTTCAACAATTCCAGTCTCATGATGGATTCTGGGCAATACGTTCCTCCTCAATCACCTTCACAACTACCTGCGTCGAATGTGAAATACCATCATCCCTACTTCTCACCTGTAGAAGTCGAATACCTTTCCGAAAAGCAACGCGGAAAGTTGTCGATGCCACAGGAAAAGCTTCGTCAACAGGCGTGTGGGTTTGTCGAGGCCGTTGGCTTGAGGATTGGGTTGTAAGCATTGTAAACTGCTTAAACATGGCACGAGCCTCTTACAAGCTATATTGCTGGATAGTCCGAGGAAGACCATTGGGACTGCTCAAACATTGTACCACCGATTTCATTTGTTCTTTCCTTGGAAGGATTTCAACTATTTCGTGAGTGCCCAATACTAATTTCTTACTCGTACTATAGCTAATGAACTTTTGGCTAGGATGTGACAATGGCGTGTCTTTACGTTTCGACCAAAATGCACGACACACTCAAGAAGCCGCGAGACATACTAATGGTATCTTATACCGTTCGCTTCCCCGAACTAGCAGCACGCTCAAAAGCGATTGGAGGGGAGGTGGAAATTGACCCTGCGGTACTCACTCTGCTATTTTATCTTGGCCGAAATTGGTTACTTATGCCTGTTTTGTGTAGACGGTGGAACAAGACAGACAGCACCTCCTGGGCATCGAACGCCTCATCCTCGAGACAGTTTGCTTTAACTTTACCGTACGCATGTCCTTTCCATACGTCATCAAAATTGGACGCGCTCTGTGTGCCTCAAAGTCAGTCACGCGGTTCGCATGGAGGTTGGCTGTCGATAGGTTGGTTTTGCCGTAATATGCCATTAAAGACCACTTCACCTAATTGGATGTAGCAATCGGACAGTCGCACCGTTACAGTACCCTCCGCACGTTGTAGCTCTGGCGTGTATATATCTCGCTGCGCTATTGTGCACGTTTGAACAGCCCCAGCCTGCTCAGCCCAACGAGACTCCTTCAACCTCGCGATCACGTTCTGCCGCAGAACTTGTCACTCTTTTGAGTGATCATGGCGAATGGGAAAAGACGTACAAGGCATGCGTGGAGGACCTAGAGGGTCAGTTATTACGTTCCATGTGTTTACAGCCCAATATCATTCTAACCCAACTGTATTTCACAATGTGCAGAAATATGCCACCACCTTCTCGATCTCCTTATCCATGCTGCCCAAAACCCATCCGCAACGACCTCACCCAGTACTCCCTCCTCGCCATCCCCACACGCACACGCATCACCTCGAACTCCGCACCCACATCATCCGCATCAACACGTTCACCGACAGCAGCAAACCGCGTTACCGGCACCTTACAAGCATGATTGGCTCATGCGTTTGAAGATTCATTTACGCGAGACGGAGCACCCACCAAGAGCGCGTGACGTTCCTGTATATGGTTATGGTTCGATTGATGGAGGAGGGAGTGTGGAAGACGTGTTAAGTCGGAGTGGGGCGGGTGACACGGAGGGATTTGGAAAGAATGAAGGGACAGTGAGGTTTATGTTTAGGCCTGAGGGGTTTGTTGGTGCTGTTTAGGTGTAGGGGCGATGAACTTGGAGCGGTCGTCGTGATCTGCATTCGTGAGTTCGTTGGAATTCACGCGCGCTTCTTGAGCTTACACGACGTCCAGCTGGAGAAGGGTCTACCACCACTGTGTTTGTGGAATCTAATTGAATATGTTTATCTTAGTATCCGTTTGTTCTCTTCAACTCAAGCAGGTCCTCGACCTGTGAAACAAACCTGGGTTTCCCATGTGCACAACCTCTTTTCTTTGCTTCAGTGTGCCGCTCCGGGTTCGTCTCTCGGTTCAATAATGAAGCCGGCGCGGACTCGGCAGCTAGAACGACTATGCAGGCTTCGCTCGTGATTCTTGAAGCGCACTCCCAATGCTCACCCATCTGCAGGCGCTGTAAAGTGATAGCATTACCGGTGATTCTCACAAACACTGCCTCTTCATGCCATCTTTTCCCAACAGAGTCCCGGCCGGCGTCAAACTATTATTACCTCGGATTAACACGGATGCACTGCCTCGATTGCTCACATGTTACTTGTACGAGGCCAGAGAATTGTGAATATTGGTTCAGAAGAAAGTTCTGTGGGAGTGTTATTGTTCAGAATGTGCTGCCGCATATCAACAAAATTATTGTAAGTGGATAGCGGTCTTCCTTCGGTGAACTGATATACGTATGACCTATTTCAGTTCTTCCGCCGACCGGACCTAGCGACTGCTTCATGGGAAGAGGCAGAAGACGAAGGCGTAATTTGAGGACTTTCCTCGCCGCTTTGCGAACAAGCTCGAAGATTGCTTTACAGAGACCGCGGATCTCACACACTTTGGCCTCTGGAAAGCTCTGGTAGTGCGATATGTCGGCCCATAATGCCAATCGAGGCTAGACTAGGGAAATAACCTTTCTTCGCGGTGAGGATGCGATGCACGGGTCCGCGCCATACGTTGTGGACGAGCATGGGGATCTTCGACAAATGACGGAATAATCCCACCCCTTGCCGAGCTCCATCGCGCCGGGGCCGATGTGCCGTGCGGATTCGTTTACTTATAAAATTGTCCGTGTGTCCCCGCCATTCACAAGAATAATATCAGACATACCGAAAACCCAACGATGCGCTCCCTATACTCACTTTCTCTCCTCGTCCTCTCCACTCTAACCCTGCTCCACCTGCCACCTGTACTATCCTCACCGACGCCCACTCTTCCCATAATTGATGCCGAGGCACTCGAGAAACGGTACCCTCCACAAGGAACCATCTCCACCCCAGCGAACGGCACAATAATCATGCCTGGCGAGGCATTTGATTTCTATTATAACCAACGTGGAGATTATTGCCTCGAGAGTCTTGACTTCAGTGTCTGGCTTTTGACGAGTCCGCCCGAGAGTTTACTGGGGATTATGACTAGCGGTGATGATAGCGAGGACGGCGTTACAGGATGGTACTTTGGAAGATTTACGTATTCGAGTTGGAGTGCGTAATTCGAATACTCAGTTTTCTGGTCTGAAACTAAGCTGATATTTGGATGTCTTTGTTAGCTAATCATTACCCACCGAACCCAGCTCCGAGTCAACTAACGATGCCCGATCTCTCACAACCTCCGAGTGGGATGGGTATAGGTGAAAGTGCAGATTCTGTTCCGATGTATCTTGCTGTCTTGGAGGAGTGGAATCCATGTGAGGTACGTTACCGCTCCTCCCTAGTGTGACTTGTATTGTATTCACTTTCTCACCCGTAGGCAACGCTTGGACATCGTTTAAGTCTGACGGCGAATACGATCCTCTACAATGCAACAAGCGTTTCGACGGGTGCTTGATATATATCTATGATTGCCTTCAGGAACTTTTAACTCTCGGACACTCATTCCGCTCTTGTACATTTGTACTTTTATTTATATTTAGGACGCTTTGTTGCTGTACCTTTGGACGCTTCTCTCGCAGTTTCTTTTTCAAAGTCTTTTCGTATTCTCTCACGAGCAAACCGGACGCTGATTCTTGCTTCTGTAAATTTGGACTTTGGTATGTACGAGATGTTTATTACGGGACGTTCCGCGCCATTCGTACCGTGTCTCGTTCAACTCATTGTGTGCGCCGTGCGGCATTACTTGTAAATCCCATGTAGTAATAATTGATTACTTCGTGCATTTCGTAGTCGTCCCGACATCGTTTGTCCGGTGTTTGTCACTCGGTTTGACTCATCAGCTTTTGATCATCACATAACCAGGCGAAACGCCTTAAAAGAAAAGGTCTGCACGCAGGATTAATACAATATAATTACTGTTACTGCGCCGCACAGTCGACGTCGCACACGACTCCTACCACCACATTCCTTGGTTACTCCCTCTTATCTGTATGGATTCCGACGGCTCCGTTCTCGAAGAGTGAGTACTCCCTCGTCGGTTGTGCTTTCAGTGAGAATAGGAAACGTACTAATTAAACGTCCTCTCTGTCCTGCGACAACCCCGCGTCTCCCTGCCGATTAATGCGCTCAGATTGGTGCTAGGCGCAACTCGATTCTTCAATCTCCTCGTCCCTCCCGTTGGAGACAGGCGGCGTATAACATCGAAGAACTTTCCGTATACGTTGGCTTTCCTATGTCCCGTGCTGTTCATGGCGTATCTGGCCCGTAGACCGAATACGTATTTGATTAGGCTGTTGATGCTTCCGAGTACGATTGCTGTGACGTTACATTCGTGTTTCGGGTATGAGTGGGTTGGCAGAGGATTTCATGTGTATAATTGGGGGGCAGGTACGTAATGCCCGACAAAAGGTATGGTATATGAGACTAATTTCGGTTTCTGACTGTATAGCACTGGTGGGACTGCTGGTCATCGGGAAAGCCATAGACTTTGCTACCATCCCAGAAGGGCATTTCAAAGTCGGGGAGAGGAGGCTTGGAGAGGATTCAGAACCTGCCATTAGCAAGAAGGATCACGACCCAACGAACCCATCGCATTCTTATACCAACAGAAACGTTTCTCCAAATTCCGTTCCCGTGATGGGGAAGAACAGACCCGGCTCGAGCGTAGTATTACCTTTATGGCTTAAGGATGCTCTAGAATTGTCCTGGTCTATTCGCGGGATAGGTTGGGAGTGGGGGAAGGGAGTGTACATACCAGTGGAACGTAAGCCCCTCTCTCGACACCCCTTTCTCCTTGCAACTCTATCTTCCGTCCTCTGGAGCTTCCTCGCTCTCGACTTCCTTGAGTCGTGCCTTAAGCTCGTACCAGGGGTAGGACTACCCACAGGTGGGACTATATTCCTCCCTCAACTCCCTCCAATACAACGATATGCACTTAGCACGGCGATACATTTCGCAACCGGGTTTTCGCTATTAGCAGGATTTATCATGTGTTATGCACTTGCTACGTTGGTTGGTGTAGGGTTGTTGGGCCATCATCCGACAAGTTGGCCACCTGTGGCTGATCGACCGTGGGCTGCGACAAGTTTGCATGAGTTTTGGGCTAAGAGATGGCATCAGCTTCTGCGACAAACTTTTCTTGTCTACGGTGGCCGTCCGCTTTACAACCTCCTCGGTGGCCAAGGAGGAGGGGCAATAGCGCAAATTGGAATGGTACTAGGAGCATTCATTGCTTCGGGAATGTATCACGAGCTCTCTAGTACTTCTATGGGTCGAGGCGTGGACTACCGTGTCATTTTATTCTTCGTGTTGCAAGGGGCCTTAGTTATTCTAGAGAGAGTCTGGAAGATCGTTACGGGTAGGAGAGTTGGTGGTTGGCCCGGTACGATATGGGTGTATTTCGCCATTGGTGTACTTGGACAACCATTAGGTTCGTTTTCGGTCGTGGACGGCAGAATAAATTCACTGATATTTTTGTATAGTCGACGCCTGGCATAAGAAAGGCCTCGCAGGAGGGATGGTTATACCTCCCCCCATTAGTCCGACGCACAAACTTCTCTTCCCTATACTATCCAAGCTGACAGGCCTTGAATTCGACTTGTACGCGCTATGAGCGTAGTCCTGACTTTCGATATCGATGCTCACGCTCTCAAACACCTCCTTCCCTAACTTACAAGCCCACGCCTACCCCTCGAAGTGGTATTCACTCTTGCACGTCGCTTGCTTCAAACTGTTGTGTGTAATTGCTAGTTGTGTAATGTCAATGCTGTGGCCTAGTATCCTAATATGACTGTCTTGTTTAGTCATCACGAGAAAGTCAAGGTACTTATAAACCGCTCCGCTTATACATGTATACCCCTAAATTTTGCATATTTCGAATACTTTGTGAAATTGCTTATAGCGGACCTCCCAAACCGATAAGCCAGCAGAAGGTACAATAAACCAACAAAAGCCTTATATATCAAAGCATGATAGTTGATGCAGATACAGTCATGGACCGGTCCTTGTAACAGTACATTTTAATTCCGCTTTTTTTACACATTTATTTCAAATAAGAAATACTACATGAAAACAACATCAGTAATGAATATCTACACAAAATTTCAAGTCGAAATACTGAGTGGAGATATTGTTATGTCTATTTTATCAATTGAGCCTAAATTCTTATATCACCGCTCCTTATAACACAATTATCCCACGCCCCAACACGAGTTCCTACACTCAGAAAATACAAAGTCTCATATATATCTAGAATATTCTAGTACTGACTCCTAACTGTGAGTATCAAATAGAATATTATAATAACAAAATTTATCAATGTTGAGTCCATGCCCGGAGGCAAAGTTGAAGAACACGTTTCTCGCGTAGATCACGTGACATTGCAAATCGCGCCGATCATTGCCAGAACTTGTCCTAGGACACACTCTGAGTTTTTATATGTGTAACTACTCAACATTTCTGCATGAAATTTTGCTTGGAGATGCTCATGATATGTGATATCATTGGTATATTTTTTTTTCTCATTTCTGTTCAAAATAATTGCACAGAAAAAATTCAAACGGGTGTAGATCACTACTAAATAACAAGTCTATTAGCAATATTTCTACAACCACTGCACATAAATATACCGTTTTTTTTTCTGACAGTAAATCATGTAGTTCTACGCCTCTGAGAACATTTTTCAGTACCTAAAAGTGTTTTGTGGTCAAGTGGAAAGTGGGGTGTTACAAGGACCGGTCCATGACTGTATGCATAAGTGAATATAATGGACCTTGCCGGCCGATAAGTGACTAGAACAGTAGTTGATTTTCGTCAGTCTGATAGTCGTATATAAGTATTATAAGAGCCTATAAGCGAATACGGGCCATTTCGATAATCCGACATTCTTTTCCTAGATTATCGATGTAATAGCAGTAGTATGTCTATATTGGTTGTACTTAATACATGGCTGCTATGATAGTGGCCGCCGAAGATTGGACACGGTGTAGCACAGCAGGGCGCCTGCTTGGAAGTACAGCCATAATAGATCTGGCTCGAACGTAGGGACGGTAATCGTGACGTTGTGCTCACCTTCTGCGTAACGCTGCCTCAGTACGAACATATCGTGGAAGAGGACGATTTCACCATCGGCAACCTTGATTAGCCGGAGCAACCGGCTGTACCTGTGCTTGGAGATACAACTTTTTGAAACTATGCGCGGTGTACGAGTTTACCAGCATTCGTAACACCGATCTACTCACCAATCTCAGGTGGAGTCGAGTCGAAGTAGCGCTACCAAGGGAGCTGCCTGCCTTGCGCATCGCGAATAACTTCAGCGGGAACGCCGTTGAACTTACACATAAGTGTCGTGAAACCCCACACGCGCCTCTCTATCATCTTACAGACGTCAAGAGCATCGCGAGTCGGTACGGCCCATCTGCATTCGGGGATCACATATGGCACGAAGAATGCGACCAGCGGATTGCTGGACGAAAACCATGTCCACAACGGGCACGAAAGCTCTGCGGTGTCCCATTACTCACCTGGTGTTGGCACATGGGAACGTTAAAAGTCCACATGGATACACGACCACTGGGTTCCTGCAAGTGTTACGTTGAATCTTCAAGTGACTCTTGCTTTCATCAAGAGACGTACAATGCTGTTCAACTCTTGGATGCAACGCGATGCATCTTCAACAGTGGCCAGTTTGATGAAACCAACATCGCGCGACCTATCAGACTATAATTGCATGAACATTAAAACACCGCCAAGAAAACTCAGAACAATCAACTTACTCGTTGGTCACAGACAATGGTCACTTTTTCAACACGTCCGAAGCGACCGAATTCTTCATCTAAGTTGCGTTCAGTGGTACGGATGTTCAGTCCAAAAACTGTCGGACGTACAGTCAGAAACATATGCAGATGTCGCGCCCTGAAGGGTAGACCATCCGCCAAGCAATCCCTCGATTATTGGTGTGCGCGACGATTAGTAACTTGTAACCGTGCACGGCAAAGGAGGAACGTAACCAGGATAAAAGACGGGGTCGGTCAGGAAGAAGCCAGACGTAGTGGCCGCGAGGACTCGTGTACAACCGTGCTGTTCACCATAGTGACCCCACCCGCCTGTTGAAACGGCAGAACAAAGACCGACTGTCGCGGCCATAATAGTTTGCAGACGCGCAGTGCAGGATTGGACCGCCAGCTCGGAAAGACATCTTCTGGAAGGGACACGAAATGGGTCATCATTGTCATCTCCGCCGGCAGCTTCGTCGGTGCCATCCTGGACGTTGTCGATCGCGGAAGGAATAGTGGATTGAATGGTTATCATGTTCTCCATCAAATTGAATGAGTGAGAGGGCACTAACTCATGCGGTCCTGTGCTACCGTTGAAGTGAGGTGGGTGCCCGAATACTGCATTGCAGACTAATTGCATGAACACCTCGACGCGAGGCGCTATGGTCATTCTTCTCTGAAATGCAACGGGAGATCAGGTTCAACAAAATGCGCTGCTTTGGTAGATGTTCAGCGGACCCACTGTGATGGATGCCAAGATCGCAAATGGCACAATCCTGTAAACTACATGCACGAGAGTGGGCATCTTTGGACTTTCGCTGAACGCACCATAGTCATGGTGACTGGCAATCCCCTATTATTCTGCGCGCGTTCCCACGGGCCTGCCGAGGCGTGCCGGCGATCGACGCAACCTCGCTTACTTATGGGGAGTGGCACGGTCCGCCAAAAATCTGTGCATTCCCACGGTCTCGCTTAACCTATCCCAGTGATCGACATGTCGATCTTTGTGTTTCACTTTCTGTTTTCACGTTTGTCCTCCCAGAATAATTTACACAACTGAAGGAACTGTTTGGAAATAACATAGACAAAGGTTTTTGGGCCCAATAAACACAGTGGGATGAAAATTGAAGCAAAATAACGAATATTTTTTTGGAATATGCCCAATTTTAGCCATGTTCTCAAGAACTAAGCAACTTCTCCAATTTTTTTTTTGGACAAAATGAAGAAAATCACTTGAAAAGACTGTAGGTGCACTGAAACAGGTCAACTTTTCCAAACTCATAGAGGAAACAAGCATACATTCAGTGTACATAAGCTTCAGGTGTCATTTCTCATTTATTGAAGTGCACTAGAGCTTCTATTATTGCATGTATTTATGTATCATCATCACAACATTACCCGTGAGTGATAGTTGAAGGCAAGGGATCCTCCAAATCGATTGTATGCGGTCACGTGATCAGTCTGACCTAAATAAAGGTGCTTTATCGTGGCGAAATATACCTCAGATTAAATAAATATTGCTTATTTAAGATATTATAAGGTGGTATTAAGGTATGGAACTCAATGCATTCACAGAGAGACGGTTTAACTGAGCCAGCAAACTTGGCCAGGTTGGTGTCTCGAGAGAAAGTGAGACAATATGATCGACGCGACTTACTATATTTAGGAAGTTATTCAAACTCCGACCAGGAAAAATTGTCACACGGATCACATAGGCCGTGCCACTCCCCATTACTTACCGGTTTTTTAGAGATGAGTTCTCCTTCGTGTACCTCCTTCCACAAGTCCAAATAAAATTACTTTTACGCATAATTCGACTATTTCCTATCAGGAGAACAATTCATACAATTTTGTTTCACCAAATCCCAAGTATATTGGGTATTTCAACATCATATCTCACGAACTAAGGTACTTCTGTAATTTTTTTTTTGTATGAATTGAAGAGATGAGTGAAAAAATGCTGCTTGTGCACTAAGACCATCGATTTCTGCTGTGGTTAACAAGTGAGTCAAGTTGTGTTACGGGCATATTGCACTATGTAAATTACTAAATCGGGAAAGAAAGTGTCACGTGATGTAGCACTGGACTCGGTTCTCGGATGCTCAAAACATACACAACTTGAAAAGAAGGGCACGACTCTGTAAACAAAGGGCCGGATGTTATGTAAATGATGATAATACACATACAGACGGATTATTTTTGATCTGTTGGACCAAATATTGCCCATTTCTTTGGACGGTTTCCAGCTGAATGATACAATAATCAGCAGAAAAAAGCAAAATTTGTACAATCGGACTGTTTGAATACCGCTGATAGCTTCCTTGGCTTGAATGTTATGCATTAGAGTGGAAAATGCTACGTTTTATCTGCATTTATTGACTGATGAGTTAACTGTACAGTGAAGATTGTAAATATCTCGCATATATGCATAAAGGATTCAGTAAAAAAATGATCAATTTAACATTTCTGAGTTACACTTTGCCATATCATTTATACAAAAGAGTTTGTGACTGAGAAATGCTGACCAGGAGAGTCGTAGGTGTGTAGACAAAAAAGCGGTAAACCGACATGGCGTTCAATGACCATATACAGTAACTTTTCAAACTCCGCCTAAAAAAAATTGGCTCGCGCGTCAACAGGAAATTGCCAGTCACCAATAGTCACATGTTTCACTAGGGATGGAAGGTCATGTGATGGTGGGTAAGTGCTGATCACACCTTACCATCTGGGGGGTAGGGTAACCGCTTTCGGACAACTCTCCCTTTTTGGGTCAGGCACACAAAAGAAAGAAAACCCATCTCCGTCTGGGACAAGTTTTCTGGGTCCGGGAGGGGAATGACTGTAAAAGTCTGCGCAGGATTAATATAATAATTACTGGTACTGCGCCGCACAGCCGACGTCGCACACGACTCCTACCACCACATTCCTTGGTTACTCCCTCTTATCTGTATGGATTCCGACGGCTCCGTTCTCGAAGAGTGAGTACTCCCTCGTCGGTTGTGCTTTCAGTGAGAATAGGAAATGTACTAATTAAACGTCCTCTCTGTCCTGCGACAACCCCGCGTCTCCCTGCCGATTAATGCACTCAGATTGGTGCTAGGCGCAACTCGATTCTTCAATCTCCTCGTCCCTCCCGTTGGAGACAGGCGGTGTATAACATCGAAGAACTTTCCGTATACGTTGGCTTTCCTATGTCCCGTGCTGTTCATGGCGTATCTGGCCCGTAGACCGAATACGTATTTGATTAGGCTGTTGATGCTTCCGAGTACGATTGCTGTGACGTTACATTCGTGTTTCGGGTATGAGTGGGTTGGCAGAGGATTTCATGTGTATAATTGGGGGGCAGGTACGTAATGCCCGACAAAAGGTATGGTATATGAGACTAATTTCGGTTTCTGACTGTATAGCACTGGTGGGACTACTGGTCATCGGGAAAGCCATAGACTTTGCTACCATCCCAGAAGGGCATTTCAAAGTCGGGGAGAGAAAACATGGAGAGGATTCAGAGTCTGCCATTAGCAAGAAGGATCACGACCCTACGGACCCGTCGCATTCTTATACCAACGGGAATGCTTCTCCAAATTCCGTTTCCGTGACGGGGAAGAACAGACCCGGCTCGAACGTATTACCTACATGGCTTAAGGACGCTCTAGAATTGTTCTGGTCTATTCGCGGGATAGGTTGGGAGTGGGGGAAGGGAGTGTATATACCAGTGGAACGCAAGCCCCTCTCTCGACACCCCTTTCTCCTTGCAACTCTATCTTCCTTCCTCTGGAGCTTCCTCGCTCTCGACTTCCTTGAGTCGTGCCTTAAGCTCGTACCAGGGGCAGGACTATCCATGGGTGGAACTATATTCCTCCCTCAACTCCCTCCAATACAACGATATGCACTTAGCACGGCGATACATTTCGCAACCGGATTTTCGTTATTAGCAGGATTTATCATGTGCTATGCACTTGCCACATTGGTTGGCGTAGGGTTGTTGGGCCATCATCCGACGAGTTGGCCACCTGTGGTTGATCGACCGTGGGCTGCGACGAGTTTGCATGAGTTTTGGGCTAAGAGATGGCATCAGCTTCTGCGACAAACTTTTCTTGTCTACGGTGGCCGCCCGCTGTACAAACTCCTCGGTGGCCAAGGAGGAGGGGCAATAGCGCAAATTGGAATGGTACTAGGAGCATTCATTGCTTCGGGAATGTATCACGAGCTCTCTAGTACTTCTATGGGTCGGGGAGTGGACTACCGTGTCATTTTATTCTTCGTGTTGCAAGGGGCCTTAGTTATTCTAGAGAGAGTCTGGAAGATCGTTACGGGTAGGAGAGTTGGTGGTTGGCCCGGTACGATATGGGTGTATTTCGCCATTGGTGTACTTGGACAACCATTAGGTTCGTTTTCGGTCGTAGATGGCAGAATAAATTCACTAATACTTTTGTATAGTCGACGCGTGGCATAAGAAAGGCCTTGCAGGAGGGATGGTCATTGGTATACTTCCCCCCATTAGTCCGATGCGCAAACTTCTCTTCCCTATACTATCCAAGCTGACGGGCCTTGAATTCGACTTGTACGCGCTATGAGCGTAGTCCTGACTTTCGATATCGATGCTCTCAAACACCCTGTTTCGCCGTACAAGCCCCACCTACCCCTTGAAGTAGTATTCACTCTTGCACATCGCTTGCTTCAAACTGCTGTGTACCTGCTAGTTGTAACGTCAATGCTGTGCCCTAGTACAATCCAAATGTGACTGTCTTGTTTATGTAGTGTATAGTGGAAAGGATTTGGCGAGTTGGTGCAGTTGCCCCATCTCAAGCCGCCCATCCCAAGCTAGGATATCTGCTGTCCATAATCGTAATGCCAGCTCGCCTGCACTGGTTCAGTTACGCGGGTTGGCAACAGATAAATCCTGAGCCTCATTTATGAATCATCCTTGATGGCGTACCAATGCATTATTACAGGCCCAAAATAAACAGGCCTGTGATATTTACAATTCCCGGTCAGGCCCAATGGTTTTCATGTTCTTTTTTCATTCGTAGAGTTTAAGCCAGGTACGAACGGAAAAAGAATGTCAAAACTGTCAGGCCTGACCGGAAATTATAGGACTCACTATGCATGAAATGTCAGGGATACGCTGATATACTGCCGTGAATAGGCTTGCCTCGACTGCAAATACAGAAGTGTGAACGACAACCCCAGGTGCAGAGGGAATGTGTACGCACTGAGGGCACCAAACGAAGGGGAACTTGTCGCAGTCATCAAGCGGAAGGGATGCAGAGGATCTCTCATTCTGCTGTGAGGCAGGTTAAATCTAAAAGTGAGCACCTATGCATCCACCCCTCGAGGATACTTCATCGGTTGCCTCAAGGCGAAAGGCCAGCAGGCTGCATACCTGGGCAGAGGGCATTCATATCACCTGAAGGCAGGACAAAGAAAACAGATGGGCAATACGGTGACACTGATGGAATGGCTGCTGCAGGCGGATAGAACATGTCTTCCATAATCAAGGCTTGACCTTGTAATAAAACACGCGTACCTGCAGAACGCTCTGCAAGTTCCTGACCGTTCCATCCGCGACATTCATCGGTCATGCTTACATCGACAACCTGGAAAGATAGTGAAGTCGAAAGTGGACCATTCTGCTCAGTTGTCTTGCCGACAGAAAGCCTCTCAAGGCTTGTCCACAGATCGTCCACATATGCATCTTCACAGGGAAGCGTGATGGGGAATGAGTAACTCCAGCAGGATCTGGGATGGTAGTTATTCACTGAGCGGCGAAAGAAGCCTTCATCATGACGTCGTTTCCCACCAGCAACAAAAGCATAAGTCACAAAATGTGACTGACTTCAAAAACGACTAGACCTCTAATCGTGTGTGAAGTAGCAGAGGCCACATCCCAAGCCAATTTTCTCAATGAAACTGCCTTAGAAAAATTACTACAATTCACCAAAAAAAATTAAACACTGTGCAAAAAGGGCCTGACCGGGAATTGAACCCAGGACCACTCGCAGTCACGTGACCGGTAAACATCACGTGATGATTGTTCAACCCGAAGCGAGTATCATACGACTAGACCATCAGGCCACAATAAGATCTGTGTTTGATCACTATAAATAGATAGTCTACGAGCGTGTGGCAAGAGCACAAGCTTACTAGTAGACTTTTCTCATTTTTTTTGAATATCATACTGCAGATGGTTTATCAGTGTGTGCCAAGAGCACTCGTTCCGTTCTGGCGGATAAGCTTACCGGTATAACGTACTCGGCCCTCCCTGGTTTCACTGCCCGATTCAGGCCTAGTTTTGATGATTTTATTGTTTTGTGAGTGAGCCGTTTGGATCAGTTCTGTGGCGAACTCCCGTGGTTGATTTTTCATGATTATGACAATCACCGGTGTAGCACCGCACAGACTTGGAGGGCAACTGACAAGCTGTTCGTTCTTAGACTTTTCACTTTCCCCCAGAGTGGCATAAAGCGGTGGTGTTACTTGTAGACCATAGTTTAGAGGTTGTCGAACAAAGAGAAATCTACATTACCCGTGATGCTACTTTATGAGATTGGATGCGAATATTACCTTCCGCGTAAACTCCGACTAATGGAGACGGCGACGCGTCGTTGGACGCGACCTGAAATTCGGATTGGACCCTCACCACTAGTACTCCTCCCAAATTCAGATGCCTCGACGCGCCCGCATAGAATTCGCCTCTCTTCGGTCATCTCTTGTCAATCTTCCAATATCGGTTTATGGTCCACTCGTTGAGCATCATGTAGTGAGTGCACTTGCCTGGCCTTGGACGAGCGTTTTGGTTAACATGTGATTGTCCGTGTTTTCTATCTGTGCACTTAGCGTCCCCAGAATCTTGCTGTACACCTGTTGGTTGTCTCCAACCCAAGTCCAAACGTGCATGGAGCCCGTCTGGATAGCAGTAAACGCTCTCAAATGGCCAAGGAGGACGAGAGGAAGGGTGTGTATGTTGGATGGACCGGGATGGCGAGTTCATCTTCGCTGGCACGGTTCAAGGGCACCGCGGCCGATGGAGCAGGGGATAAGGAGGTTTTGGAGACGGTAGAAATTGATCCCCAGTTCGCCTATGGGCTCGGGCTGAGGTTGGGCGATGTTGTAAGTACTTGTGCGTCATGGTGTTCGACGTATATTTCACGGTGTATGTGAAGGTGGAGATTGGTCTCCTGCATGACCTTCCCGTCGCGAAATCAGTCACCACGGAACCGTTCTCTGCCGATGACTGGGAAATCATTGTATGCGATTTCTTTCTTGTCCCTTTCGTTGACTGTAGGTCGTGATTTACGTCTTGGAACTAGGAATTGCATGCTTCGTACGTGGAGCAAAACTTACTCTCGCAAGTACGAACGGCAGGTATCGGGCAAGAAGTTAATGTATGGGTTTTTGGACGAACGAGGGCGAGGCTCCGAGTAGGTGCGATCTCTTCCGGTTTTTTGTGAATGAACGTTTCACTTCCAACATTGACTTCGTCTGTTTGCTTTTGTTCATCTCAGTTTCGTTGGATCCGGCACCCGGGAAGCACGAGGCTGTTTTGTTAGGGACAAACACCGAAGTTTCCATTGCACCGAAACGTCGTTTCACTGGGACAGAGGCCAACCAGCTTTCAACTCCCGGGTCCGAAATGATTGAAACGGATCCCTCAAAGCCAAAGATGCTCAGCAGTATCAAGCTACGCGCTCTTCCACAGTCCTTCTTCTCCCTTCCCCCGGACCTTAATGGCCACTTTGGAGAACCAACAGCGATAGTGTCATTCTGGACATACCGGGATATTACAAATTCCTCCTTCCCGCTTTCTCCAAATGAAGCGTATGGGCCGGTCAATGTCTACAGACTTAAAATGCAGAACGTGGACCCGCTGGCAGGAGAACCCCCGGTACCTAAATTGGCTTCCGGAGGTGGAGCAACATCGCAGAACTCTACCAAAGTTATACATGCGCCTCAAGACTCTTTCCCTAATGGTTCTGCGAATGCCAAGACTGAGGAGGATGCCTCGACGAGAAACCCTAGTACAGTCATTCTGAGATGGTCTAGAGAGGTTCCTGTCGGACATGTTGTACTTTTGATGTACAGTGAAGTGAAAGAATGGAGTAACTGGTCAGTGCGTCTTCCTTTATCCGTAATCTGCTATGAAATGATATTTCTTTGCTCTCGTAAGGATAGTATACTCTCGTCAACGACACTGTCAAGAGAGACTACTGTGTCGAACGACACATCTTCTATCAAGTAGGACTGGCCAAATTACAATCTACATTTCCTGACTTGTTACTTGCAGATGTGTTTGTCCACAATATCAGCACAACTTAGCGGGAATAGATGACTTCCTGGAAACGTGTACAAGGGCGTTGAAAGTCATCCATACGTCACATATTGTCTTTGACGCTCCCATCTTCAGCGGTGAGTCACAGTGCTTTATTCCGTTGAGAGATAATTACACTAAATCTGGGATGATTTAGTGCAGGGCATTCTTATTACGGGAAGGTCGGGGTCGGGCAAGTCGAGCGTTGCGAGGGCTCTGGCAAACACAGTAGAGAACTCGTTCCTCTTAGCACGTGGGAGTTCCTCGATTTGTTCAAGGGGCGCTAGCTCAAGCATTATGCAGATAATATTTACGTCGATTGTGCAAAAATCACGGAGGAGAGAGTACCACGATTAAAAGCCCATTTCAAGTATTTGTTCGATAAAGTAGCCTACCACAATCCCAGCACACTTGTCCTGGATAATCTAGACAAGCTACTCAGCGCCGAGCAAGAGGTGCGTACTATCCCTTCCTCTGCTTTCAAAACTCTCTCTCGAGTGTCCGTACGTCTGATACCATTTTAGCATGCAGACAGTTTCCGCCAAAGACACATCGCCGAGCTGTTTTTATGGCGTTTTTGTCATACGAGGAAAGACACACGCGGCATAACTATCATCGCGACCGCAGAATCGGAAGCGTCGTTGCATCCTAGGATACTGCGATCACATTTATTCAAGTACATCTTCAAGTTGAATCCTCCTAACAAGGACACAAGGCGTGATGTGCATTCTTCACAGAGGTCTTGATCCATCGTTTTCTCTCGCACTGATACTCCATCTCTCAGATTCTTACTCAACAAGTCAGGCAGCGAACGGAATCAGTTGCAGACCTCAGACAGAGCGAACTCAGTCCCATCAACTTCACGCTCCTGGCGACGGAGACAGAAGGGTTCCTGCCAACAGACCTGAATGATCTGGTCTCGCGTGCTGCGCACGAAGCGACGATTCGCTCAAGTAAGGGAGATGAGAGGTTTAAGGTACGTAGGCTTCTTCGTTTAATATGTCCCGAAGCGGAGCGTCTTACTGACTCATCGTGTGAAGGAAATTCTTCCTGAGGATTTCGAAAGAGCCAGGACAAACTTCATCCCTCTTTCATTGAGAGATCTAAAGCTACAAAAGTCGGATGTATCCTGGGCGGATATCGGAGGCCTCAGGAAAACAAAACAGGTTCTGAGAGAGACCTTGGAGTGGCCGACGAAGTATGCTACGATCTTCGCAAAATGTCCTCTGCGATTGCGCTCAGGGTGCGTTTTCCGTGAGAAGTTTTCGGTGTCTGTCTTGACGTGCTTTGTTCAGAATTCTTCTTTACGGTTATCCGGGTTGTGGAAAGACGCTCCTCGCATCTGCAGTGGCGAAAGAATGCGGGCTCAACTTCATTAGTGTCAAAGGCCCAGAGCTACTCAATAAGTACATCGGCGCTAGCGAGAAGTCTGTACGTGCCTCTTTCCTCGTGTAATATTTCTGTTCCGATTTCATTGGCCCAGGTCCGAGATTTGTTTGAACGAGCAAGTGCTGCGAAGCCTTGTGTTCTATTCTTTGACGAGTTTGACTCGATAGCTCCTAAAAGGTTGGCTATGTTCGTGGGGAGTAGCCGTACAATGCACATTGAAACCCTTTATTTATTCATTTAGAGGCCATGATAGTACTGGCGTCACAGACAGAGTAGTCAACCAGATGTTGACTCAAATGGACGGCGCCGAAGGACTGGAAGGTGTCTACGTTCTCGCGGCAACAAGGTGTGTCATGCCATCAGCTGCGGAGTATCTGTAGGACCTGATTGTCTCGCCAGTCGGCCAGATCTCATTGATTCAGCCTTGCTTCGTCCTGGTCGTTTGGACAAGTCAATCCTGTGCGATATGCCTTATTTCGAAGAGCGGAAGGAGGTAGGCTGCTTTTCGCAGGGACTTGCTCAGTATGTCGAAATCTAACTATATCGCTAGATTCTCCAAATTATCAGCAGGAAAGTTACCGTGTCGACGTTCATTGATTGGGATGAGCTAGCTATTACGACGGAGGGATATTCGGGCGCAGATCTCCAGGCCGTCCTATATAATGCGCACCTTGAGGTAATTCATCAGACTTTGTCCGAGAAGCAGGCAGACTCGACTGGGAAAGGGAAAGCAAAGGGGAAGGCGAAAGAAACTGCGTCCTTGGACGATCTAGAGCAGCGAATAGAGTATGCTATCCTAGGAGGAGAAAAAGAAGACGTACAGCGTACCAGAGCGGAAGAGGCTGCTTTACAAAAGAAGGCGAGTCACATTTTATTCGAATGGCAAGGCGGAGGAGAATTGACGAACAAGCTTCAGCTGCAAAGGATACTCGCGAACCATTCCGCTAGGTTGTCTGGTACTAATCGATATGAAGTTAGCTCAGCAGCGCCCGAAAAACATGTAGTAAGTCTCAGAACGTTCTCATCTACTAGATCATGTAATAATTTCGTCTATTTTTAGCATGAGATTACGATGGAACATATACTTCGATCTCTGGCTTCAACACGTCCTTCCGTACCATTGGAAGAGCGCCGTCGCCTACAGAGCATGTGAGTCGAGCGTTATATCAGTAGTGGTTATGTTGCTTATAGAAGTGCGTCTTCCCCTCTTATTCTCACTCAACAGATATCGTGCGTTTGTTTCAGACCGAAGTGGTGAATTGCCTTTGCCACCGGAGGGACACTCTGTAGGCAGCAGAGCTAGCCTCATGTGAACGGACAGTGATAGAACATGATGTAAATTGGATCAATGTCTTGCTGATTTGACCATAAACGGCTCGAGGAATCTTACCAGGGCAGACAAGAGAGAATCTGACATCTCAACTGCATCAACAAAGTAATATCAGAAACAATACTGGCACCTACCTCTGCGGCACATTCCTCTTTCAGGTGGGTGTGGCAACAAGAGTGGCTGTCAGCTGGATAGGTGTTCGAGTCACTTTATTCTCGCTCGTCAAGGTCGATCTCTGACAAACAACATATAAATGAATTATTGTTAAGAGATTGATTATTTACTATAATACAAGATGCAATTTTCATGCATGTTTTCGTTAGTCAGGATGCATAGGAGCCGTTAGATAACATGGTTCATATGTGAGGATGCAGGGCAAAAACGTCACGCTGTTATTCTTCCCAATCGACGACTTAGAGTTGGGATTTTGTTTTCCCACCATATCAATTATTTATGAGATGGTGATCTTCTTTGTCTCCTGTTCCGGCGAGGCCTTGGGATAGGTGGTCTTCAAAACACCATTATCCATGGATGCCTTGATATCTCCCGGCTAAAAGAAAATCATCATCAGTAACTTGCTCGAGAACAGGCAATTTGATGAGAAGTACGTCAACTTACCCCAACCCAAGTCGGAACAGGCACAGAGCGCTCGAAACGACCGTAGCGCCTCTCACGATGAACGTATCCATCCTGGTCCAACTCATTCGAGATGGTCTGTTCGCCCGAGACAACTAGGCGACCTGGCTGTGCCTCGATCTGGATGTTCTCCTTTGTCAGACCGGGCAACTCGAAAGTGGCCGTTATGAGATTATTTTCGGGTGATTCGTGAATGTCCATGCGCGGCTGGAACCCGCGTGCGAGAGAGCGTTGGGTGCCACCCTCGTCACGCCGGGTGAGCTGGCGCTCGGAGGTGGTTGGTCGGTCGACTCCTGTCCTGTCGAAGACATCGTCGACGAAGCGTTGGAAGTCGTTAAGTGAGAAGAAGGGCTCGTGGAAGTAGAGAGACATTGGATCTGTTGTAGGTAGTATCGAGATGTTGTCAAGTGGTTGTTGTGCTTGGATGATTCTGAGGTCTAGACAGCATGAGCAGTCCGTGTATTTATAACCTTTCGCCACAGCATAGTGATAGTCAATTGAGCACCAGAGTGAACACAAATTAGAGAGATTGCTGGTGTTCACGAGAGCGCTTGAGAATGTTCCGGAAAGAGATCACTTTGCAGATTCCCAGAATTATTACTTGATTTGGAAGTGTTCCGGATCGTTTTAGGAGATTATGGATTATTCTCGAGATCTCCGCTTGCTTGAATTTTCCACATGCTCGATTGAATCAGATCTACCTGATCATGAAATATTCTCGATTTTTCTATCTTGATCTTGACGGTCAGCGGATTTCTCGTCGTTGTGCGCACGTTCTCTGACGAGGCAATGGACATTCTGGGCGAGACAGAGGTTTGGCCGACCGACTTTATCTCTGCACTCTGGACCGCCCGTCGTGATTAGTGGTCGTGTCTGAGTCTTCGCTAGAAGCAGGAAATAATACGTGGCGGTGGCAAAGTGTTGAAAAGGTGCTTCACGAATGGGCCCATCTCTAGTTATTAGAAGGAGAAGGCCATTGGTTTTGCTGAACAACGGCCCAACCAATACTGCGATGGACGGCAATCGTTGGATCACTGCATACTACCGTGGGGCTGATTCAGACCTGCCCTGAAGCATTTCTAATTTCTCACGCGCAGAGCTATGTATGGGTCTTGCTCGGGCATCTGTGTTTACCCCGTTTGCTTCCAGCCGTTGAACGCTAGTTACGCCACGAAATGAGCAAAACAACTCTCATTGTACTCGTTCTTTGACGACGCGCGTAATGCCACTCTTCGATGACGTCGACCTAGAACACTGGTTGAAGTCACCCGAATGGACCGACGCGCATGATTGCTTTCGGGACGAGAACCAAGAAAGTAAACGCTGATTATTCTGAAGCGTACATCATATTAAGTTCCTCCTCTATGAATTTCAGGCAAAAAATCTTATGGAGACCTGTATCGGGACGGTGATCTCCCGTTCTGGCTATATGCTCGGACGTGTATTGAAGAAGAGATACAATGTCGAGAGGATCGCAATCAGAAGGAATCAGTCTCGTCGAATTCCTCTCAGCCTCCGATCAACCGAATACCTCGCTTCATCCTTGCACGCATCTTCGTTCACTTAAGAGACCTTTATATACCCGACGAAACTAGTCGTGCGCTCAGCTATGGCTACACAGGAAATCCCCACGCGTGGCTCTATGTGACTCTTATCTGTCGCCACTGGCGAAACACCACCTATTGCTGCGCTTCACTTTGGACATGGATTAATCTGCCGTGCAACTACGACCGCGAGATCCTCCGTTCACTGCTGATCCTTTCAAACAAGGAGCCTCTTCGCGTCACTTGGGACTCTTCTGTTAACAGTGCTGCCGGGGAACCTACTACCTGCACCATTCGTGAAGTCGGAGAACTTGCGATCCTCTTAGACCTCGTATTGGACGAACGGGAGCGGGTAGAAGTGCTAATGATGAACATAGCGTCTACAAAGGTTTTCAGGATTGTTCCTTGGAGGGAACTTTGTTCGCGTCCTCCGTGGATCCGTCTCAGGCGTCTTGTCTTGAGGGGTACTAAGGACGACGATGTCAGGACAGGGAGACGAAAAGAGGCACGTGTCGTTCCAGCTTTGACCGAAGCGATCTTTCCTCAATTGCAAGAACTGGCGTTGGACGGGATGCATCCTAGATGGGATGGGACTCGCTTGCCTGCGCTAGTTCGACTGGAGATCAACAACATTGACTCGGTTCTCGGCGGATTTGGGAATGCTACTGTGCAACTCATATACGGTGCTGAAGCCAGTGGAGATCCGTACTTTTGTCGCTTTTTGGAGCAGTGCACCGAACTTCGACTGCTGAAAATTAATAACACAGCTGTGTTGCATCCTCGAATGCGTTCGTCGTCTTGCTAATATACTGGCGGGAGCGGATTAGGTTTGCACCGTCCCGTGATTTAAATGAGACCCGTCTCTTTATGTAGACACTTGAAGAGATTAAGTGTACCCAACTTTCGCTACGGGCGAACGGAATGTATTTGGTACGGCAGGAGGAAACGTCATCCATCTAGGTGTAGTGTAATCATGTTACCTGTTATCCACTTTTCGTTGGTCTACATTTTGGTCTACACAGAATATGATACATACGTTTCGAACAAGATTCCACATGAGAGACAAATACAGCAAGTAAACAGCCCTGGCGTGTTCTGCCATGCGTGACACGATGACATTCTACATGACGGCAAAAGAAGGATAGGAGGAGAGGAAAGCCTGATGCAGCAAAAGGAGAGCGTCAATGGATATGGGGAGCAAGGTCATACTAGGGTCCTCCATGTCGTAGTGTTTGCATAGTATTGCATGGTACTCCAGGTGTACTTCCATCCGTCAAGTCCGACGTAGTTTATCGTTTCTTCAGCTGCCGACGCTGTCGGCGTCGCAGCGCCCTGACCCGCGCCACCGTCTGTACCAGTACCCGCCTCTTCACTACCTCTTCGACCAGATCCAGCCTCTCCCTCTTTGTTCTCAACATGCGAAAGAGGCTGCGATCGGACCTGGATGGGTTCGACTTCCTCCGGGGCCCATGTCCATATCGTTCTATCGAATCGTCCCCAGAAGAAGAGGTGACGTAGCTTTGGTAGGACGACGCGTAAAGATACAGCAACAGCGCGCTGAAAAGGAGGTGTAAGCGGTGGTTGCCATTCTTGTACGTCAACCTCGAGGACCTTGATGTGGGCAAGACGGGAGAGGTAGCTAAGGAGGGTCATGTGCTATTAATGAGCCCGATAAACAGCGACGAGTTAGTATAAATTGGGCTTAGACGCAGTAAGATACCTACGGATGTATGATCTATCGGTAACGGGAGGTGCGAGAGATACTGAAGGTTTGGGCAAGAAGTTGATATGATCTCCACTGAGGAGAGGGTCATATCCGACGGGAGAAATGTGATCGATAGTGACCGCAGTTTTTTGAGTTGGCTCAGTCCAGAAAGCACGAGAGGAAGGAGTGAGATAGCATCCTCAGTATCCACGGGAAATTTGAGATGGGTCATCGGGCAGTGAAGGAGAAGATCTGCAATCATCAATGGGCCTTCAAATTGCGTGAGGCAAGGTAAAGAGTCGAGGGGCAACGGCGATAGTGGCACATTCTCCGCGACGTCTGTTGTGGTCAGGCAGCGAAGTCGGTCCTGCACTCGCAGGAAGCGTGCGACGTGCTCATCCCATGGCATAGCTAACTGGATTTCTGCAGCGCGGAGCGTCCTGGCGCTGTCGAGTATCCAGGATTGCCCAACAATCGGGTCGACAATTATTAACAGGTCGAGCTCCATCAGATGCGCAAGGCTCGCGCCTACGCGTTCCCAGAATTCTCGACGTACAACCACTGCCTCCATTGTTCGTAACAACTCGGATGAGACTCGAAAGGGTGGGTTCATCGTAAGCACGTAAGATCGAACATATCCAGCCACGCGCGGACATGTTGCCAGTGTCTCCAGAATACAGAAGTTTCTCGGATGAGGAAACAGTTCCTGATGCTCGTAAAGCAACCTCTCTGCCGCTTCTTGCAGCGTACGTGAGGTACGAGTGAGTGTTGTGAGCGTTCGCCGGTCGGATACTGCGCGGGCGATGCGATACGCGACTTCTGGTGGGACTGTGAATGGTGCCATCTGGTATACACGGGTTCAATTGTTAGGTGACCTCAATCATATTATAAGACCGCGAACTCGCCATGAGGCTTTTCCTCCAAAACATGCGCGGTAGTAGTCACAGAGTCTATGCACAAGAAGAATTCAGAAGGCGTGCTTTCCTGTGCGCTTCATTAGCCTCGGGCCCTTTGAAGGCACTGTTTGGAGATCTCGGCGATTCGCAACAGCCCAAGGAAATCCAAGCAGAGCCAGACAGATAAGATAAGAAAACAAAGTTAGCGAACGTTCGTCGTCAGCAGCACAGATGTTGGTGGTTGAAATGACAGCTACTAGGAAATCACGTTTTGCGCGCGTCGCGTCGTTGCCGAGGCGCGTCTTGCTCTGCTCTGTGCCATCACCCTCGCATCTCTCAGAAGTAAAGTTGCATGCTGGAAAGCATCAGAAACTTATAGTATATCCAGGCAGCCAGCAAGCTAGTCATTATACTTAGCGTATTGCTCCCGTATTGCCTCGTTGCTTTGGCGGGAAGATTTCGGTTCTATTTCCCTCTAGCATACTCACTCGCTCATGTCCGTGCCAATACGACCGCGCTTCATTCCTCTCCCATGCAGGACGGATGATCCTTGGGATCCTCTCTTGTCTAGCACTGGAAACTCTGAGTGGATCCCCGTCTGCTGGTGCCCTGCAGATTTCCCTGTCGAAACTGTGCGCTTGCCCCTTCTCCTGGTACAACTGCATTGGTCAACAGATTCCTTTCGCGTTGGGCCTTTTTCTAGTTCGAGCCAGCAATGCTGCAGCTGATACACCATCCAGAGTATAATTCAAGTCTTATCTTGCGGTCGGAGATCATTGAAGAGTCGTGCAACCATCCTGTTCACGAGGCGCCGCAGCTTCAAAACTTCCGCTTCAGCAAGAACATACATCGAAGACTTCTCCCTCGGCGCCCCGGGCGCGATCCTCCTATCGAACAGAATTGCGCATTCTTTGCTACCGCCGCCGCCGAAGCTTCATCGCATGACGTCGCTCACTTTACCGAAGGAGGAGCATCAGGGGCGAGGTTCGATTCTCCAGTGGACTGCGTCGTTCTCACCCCAAAGCTAGGGAATAGAGGGGAGATGCCGTACTACCATCCGGCAGTTTTCCATATTGCGTTTCGCTACCTGTCCACTCAAACCAAGAACAACTCTGATGCAAAGTATGAAGATTGCAAAGCAGAAGGCCGCATCTGCGTCGAAGTTGTCTTGCTACCTGGGGCGCCAGATCCTAAGGACGTTAATTCACGACTCTACCGGACGTGTCTCTCACTTCTTGACACTGTGCATCGATATTGCTGGGGCGTCGTGGCAAACTACCGCAAGCAAGCGTACCACGACTGTATCATCTCACGCGAAGAGTACCAGGACCTTTATCTCATCATGCGCGAACGCCATAACTATCTGGTCGATCAATGGCATGAGAGTACGGACCCTTTGAAGCATGTATACGAAGTGCGGAAACCGACTGAGATACGCTATACTTGTCTAGTATTGATTGCTTCTTCTAATAACAGGACATCGGCATCGCTACTTTTCTCATGCTCTTGTGGAAGCAAGGCACGGGTGAGTCCTTTATTTCTGAAGACGTCAGTGAGGCGGAGGGCGCTGTGCGAATGCCGTGGCATCGCTGGACACGCCCTCGAGGCGGCTTTCTCGACTTTGGGTATGTGGTTTACTCTTGTTTTCAAACTTGAAGCTTCCGGCCAATATTACTCATTCTTCCTTCTAAAGGTGTGGGAATGGTCTATTGGTCCACATTCTTGTCAGTGAAGGATACGCTGGAGAAGGCATCGATCTTCGCGCTCGCAATTCGTGGCAGCATTATCCCGCTGAGACTCGGTCTCATCTCCATGTGCACGCACTTAATCCGCTTGATCTACCTATCTCTGCTCCGGGTATTACCCCTGCAATTTCCGACCCATTTCTCAAACTGGACACATTTATCATCGCGAACCACGCGGATGAGCTCTCGCCTTGGACGCCCGTCCTTGCAACGTTGAGCAGAGCAAGCGGGTTCCTTTCCATCCCTTGTTGTACATGGTCATTTGATACTCGATTCGATCGAGCGCAAATGCCTCTCGGCGGCACTGGAATCCTCAAGCAGGAACTTCCGTTCACCTTCATTCCCCCGGACAACGTTGATATTGATACCTTTGTGGAAGCTCTCCGCCTTGGTGGAGCTGGGGGTGACGCTCGCAAGAGTGCATATGCTACGTATCGTGTGTGGTTGGCGTGCCTTGGTACCTATTGCGGCTGGACTGCTGAAAGCGAAACGCTCCGTATCCCAAGTACGCGTAATTGGGCACTCGTTGGTATGTTTACCTTTGCAAGTAGTGTCCCAAATATAGTAAACTTACCATGCATTGCACTTTGTTTAGGCCGAGAAAGATGCAATGAAGAGTTACGCTCCGTCCAGAATGCCCTTGCTATCATTCAGCAGGTCCGCGGACGAGGGCTATTCAAGACGCGGATACCGGAGGGCAACTTGCGCGATCATTGACGTCGCTCTGGGTGATTCACTCAGTCATCGTGTATTTGCCAAGAACAGCTACAAACAAGGAATGTCTCAAAACGAATGCGTCTATCAACTGATGTGATGTTAAATTTCAAAGGAGTGGGTCTGTAGGCAATCTAAGCTGTTCTTCATAATTCCTGCATGATGGTCAAGTACCATTTCCTCATGCCAGTCTCGCAAGAAGCGACTTCCTCGGAAATTGCGCGGATGGTACGTCTGCTCAACGCGAAATGTCGCATTTTCGGCTTCAGTAATGGTCGAGGGGGGTAAACGATGGAGTCGGAACGTCCGCGCGCGCCATATGATGTAACGTAGTCGCGGCGGTATACATGATGTCGGTACCGCTTGGACGACTTCTTCGGTCATCAGGTCGGTCTTGGGATCAGAAACAGAGAAGGCAAGCAAGTCGTTGCTTTGAGAAAAACATTGGAGCATGGAGGTCTGGTGCAATGCATCAACATCGGTCGGGCTCAAGCAGGATACTATGAGACAACTTACGAGTTCTACCGGCTTATCCTCTTCCTCCCATTCGGCCGAACCCCAACTAGGAATGAACAACGATAACTCGACGAGCTTTGGGAATGCGCGGTTTACGTTCTTAAGTACTGTGAGGAGTGGGACATCGCGGCTCCAGAAGATTAGTTCCAGACAACGCAAACTAGCGCCGAGTGGGGTTGTCCGGCGAAGCACATCGTCGAAATTCTCCTGCCTTGCCGCAGTGATTTGCAGATGACGAATGGGCTGCTCTCGCTTTGCAGCTGTATCTATGATGTTGCTGAACCATGAGACAGTCATCGCGCTGACTTGGAGGGCCGAGATAATTGGCAGACTATCGGCCGGGAAAGGCGCGAGATCCGTATCGGTATAGATGTCAAGCGATCGCAATGTAGGGTGCGATACGACGAAAGGGGCGATGTTCACTGCTTCAGCTTTTGAGATCAAGAGGAAGGATCGAAGACATGGAAGGTGGACTGTGGAGAGGTCCAGGTTTGTGAAGCAGGTTCCAAGGTAGAGATGTAGAACCTCGAGACGTGGGTGCGACTGCAAGAAGGAAAGAAGTGCCGACCTTGGCTCGATCGCACCCTTAGCTGGGTCCGTGGGGATGACTTCGTCGCTATCCAGGAAAAGCCGCAGATAAATCAAATTACTGAATCGACTCGAAAGGAAGGTATTCTAGGAACTAATCAGAGACTGTCAGGTGGAAACAACCGGAGGCTTACCCAGTGTCTTACGACCAGCTCGACATACACACCCTTCAGAGTTTCCGACATCCTCTGCAATGCGAGCCAGACCCCGTCTGATAATGGCGCGTGTGGTTCTCCAGGCAAGGCATACATGAAGAACTGGAGCCGTCCGCGGTCTGCGAGGTGATTCATGATGTCGCTAGCGTACTTGATGCGATCTTCATAACCCTCTCCGCCCTTCTTGCTTCCAATCATGCCGGTATTGCTGGTAGCGGAGGTATCACCATCTCTGTCCATTTCGACGTCAGAGTCGGCGTTGAAGTCACGATGGGACTCTTGTTCGATGCCTTGCTCGGCGTCTTCTTGATTAGAGTCTTCTTGTTTGTCAGTATCATCGGAAAGTATCTATAGGATCGCTGCGGAGTTAGTACGTCTCCGTCGTATCGAGGGGAAGGCAGGCGTACTCGTAAAGCTCGGACGTGATGGGCTGCCCTTCGATTTGATTCAAGGAAAGAAAGGAACGACGGTAGGTGTTCGAGAGTGACGTGTGGAAACTGAGATCGTACAGGAAGGAGTGCAGCACGCCAGAGAGAGTTGACGCAAGAGGCAGCGTACAAGTCGCTCGGCTCAAAGAGATAAGTGCCTATCTGGAGGAGGACCTCCGGGAGTGATAGACATGCCTCTATCGCGCTTCGGTCACGATTGTACATACTCTCCCATCATCATGCCCGGGCCTACTTTTGCCGTTTTATGAGGGAGCACTATGCGTTGGTGCCCCACGATCAGCAGAGTAGTCAATGTTCGCTGCACCTGCGCAATGTGCAAAGGAAAACCTGTCACAAGCCGTCATTCTTGATGGGACGACCAGTCGTGATACTGCTACCGTCCCGGTATGGACTTGGAACTGGCCTTAGTGGCTGCGTTCGAGAAGTTTACCTCGCCTTCACGAAGACTGAAATGCGAACATTTCGAAGGATGAGATTACTGACTCGTCGATTTGGAGCCAAACGTACATTAATTCATGGGTTAGGCACGTGGCCCAACGATGGGCTTCACGCCCGCCTTCTTACAAAGAGCCCGATAGCTTCTTGGACTCGGAGGACTCGCATAGCCGCTGATGATTGGATCATGCGACTTCCCACCCGGAGAGATGGGTGCCAGTGGCCAAGGTCGAAGGATGCAAAGTGATCCGTGACAACCGCGATCAGGCCTCGCCGGGCCAATTTGCCGTTTGAAAACAAGTAGACGCCTTTAGGAACTTAGTGAAACCCGTTCTGGTACGCTGAAACGGGATTCATTGAGCCGCGTGTCGGCTTCGGTTCCGAAGGGAGGGAAAACTTGATGGACTTGCCTTTTTTGCCCGGATGTTCCTAGACGGACTAGTATTTGATATTGGTTGATGCCTCCGTTGCCACGCGGCTTAGCTCCCATCCATCATCTCAAATGAAAGTAGGGGTCTATGGAGAGATTTCTCACAGAGCAGATGAGGAACCAGAGACTCATGCAGTGCCCCTCTCATCTCTCCTTTCTCCCCCACACTCCTTATTATTGCTCTAGGTCTTCTTCCCTCCTTCACCTCTTTCTTTGTGGATAACACTCGCGGGACGAAGCAAACTGGCTTTGCTGCACCACAATTACTGGGGTTACAAATTAGGACATAAGAATGGCAGAGGAAGACTCCGCACTTGGTATGTGTGATCTCATGTGTTGCGTTATTCGCCATTGAACTTCTTTGGTTCAGGTATTAAGCCGTCCGACCCCCATGCTAGAACATACCTTGCGATTTGGTTCTTCTTCAAGATCGGGGCAGACCAAGTTTTCCTACCAATTCTCGTCGCGACTTTCCTTCTCGCCAAGACCGTGAAGCGCAATCCAGCACTCATTAACATGTGCATCACTTGGATCATCGCGGGTATTTCATCATCATTGCTGTGCGTTCCTCGTATATAGCGTGGATCAGGATAATCTGAAACGTATGGTAGACTCTATGCGGGAAAGTACTCAGGTCCGGAGCCAGACAAAGCGCTCTGCATCCTGCAAGCATCCTTGCTAGAAGGCACCCCACCAATGTAAGCTATACAATTATCTTATAGTCTTTTTGCTAACGTGGGAGATATTTTCCAGGTGTGCTTTGTCTGCGTTTGCTTTCGTTTATACGATATGGGCCTCCTTGAGTTGCATTTCAAAAGATCACAGCTCAAGAGCAGCGAGGTTTTGGACTTACACCGTAAGCACAGCGCATCATTCTGCATAAGATACAAGTCTAAACATCACAACACGCTACAGTTGCTTTTCGCACCATACATTACTCTCTTCGCCTTCGCTCTGGCCACATCCCTCGTAGCGATACAAGATTTGCAGAAGATCGATCGAGCTCGGCGGTTCTTTTATTGCTCGGTGGATAACAACCATCTGTGAGTGTTCTTCTGAAATAGACGCATACTTACTGACGGGCCTGTCAAGCTCCAATACGATGGGAGTATTCACTGCTACCGTTTGCCTCGTTTGTCTCTTCTTCGAGAGTACGGCGAACTTATATCTTGTCTGTTTGTTGAAACTGGCTCTAATTTGATCCCATATTCAAGTCCTCATCGCAGTCCAGATTGTTCGGACCTGGCGTGCCTTTCGTCGGTATAAGAGCGACGGAAATGGGCGTAGCTTTGATAAGCATCTCATCGTGCGGCTATTTGTCTTCTCTGGTTACTTGCTTGTCTGTCTCATGTGAGGACTACGTCTCGCTGAATTTGACATATGTGCTAATTGTTTCCCAGATTCAGTGTCGCCTCTGTCCCCAGCTTGAGAAGCGTTGCCCCTGATTTGTTCGCGGCATCCAGTACGTACTTCTCCCACTTGGCTGATCAAAATTCGACGACTAAGTTGATCATTCTCAGTTGGAATGGCTGTATTCCTTGTATTCGGTACTCAGAGCGTGAGAGTTTCATGGTGTGCTGCTCAGATACCGGTATTCAACTGATGTCGTCAACCACAGGATATCTTACGTGTCTGGGCATTTTGGTTACCGGCCCGCCCGCCTCCAGTTCCACCCAAGGACACACACGTTCCACCTCGCGACTTCGTATCTGGCATCAAATCATCCTCTACCGGTCGCATCACTAGTATTATTTCTGAGACGGAGACGTTGCGTGAGCCAACCCATACCCATCATTTCCACGACCAACAGATTGGTATGCCGAGTCCGTCCGGGTACATGACGCCGGCGAGTCGAGCGAGTTTGATGTCGCGCAAGGCAGATAGCGTGATTATCATAAACAAACCAGAAGAGGCATTCGCCATCTTGGGAAGTGGGAAGTCTACCCCTGTGTGATCGTCCTACAATGCCATTCTTTCAGTTCAAGTGAACCGGTATATATTTATTCGTTGTTTTCCGTTAGTCTTTGATTTCGGCGCTGGAGCGCCATTGTCTTACAGTGAAAAAAGAGTTACGATAGAATGTAACATTATTTTCCAAATCCCTTTCCTCAGGTTGTTAGAGCGAATGATGCTTCTTTATGATATCAGGACTCCCGTGAATACGCTTGGTCTCACGGTGCCAGCAGCCACAGCTCCACCTCAACTTGGTAACATTCGACGTGCCGACGCCTAACACATCCATCAGATACGAGACATACTCGGAGTATTCGGGGAGCAAGTTACAATCAACTATCAACCAATAATTAAGTCCCTTCTAGTCTAGTCGTTGCAGTGAAGCCTCAGCAACGTTTGATCAGAGTTTACGGCCAGGAGCGGATCAAACGACAGACAAATACTGCCATAGTCTTTTCTCATGCCTCTTCGTCTCCAGCCTTTCTTGACACGGTGTGGATGATAATAATGGCAAACATATCTAATTGCTTTGAAAACCTCCTGCAGTGTAAATGAACATCGGCCCCCCCATCTCCTCTCCTCGAGCTCTTGCTATTTTTCAATGTACTATGCCACCTATTGTTTTTCTGCTTACTATCCATTTCTGTAACCCTCAGAGGTACTCAAATCTCTTTCCATGTACATATACTGAATATAAATTTGTCCCCAGATAATTTTTTCTGAAGGTGAGAAAGCTTGGAGATAGTTTTGAATATCCTAAACAGGCCCTAGAACAGCACATACAGCTCACAATTCACCTCAAAATCCAGCCTAAAAATCATAGTTATTCCATCTGAGCATTATAAGACACTTATGGGCACTGTAGACCCAGAACTGAGTGCAGGCAAAAAATGCACAAGAGAAATACATGCGAGATTGACATTGTTCGACGTTTTGAGCTCATTTCTTCACTTTGTTTCACTCAATTTTGCTATAGCTTGGACAACACAATCGAAAATTGAGTGAACTACAATTTATTTTATTCATGTGACAAAAATGTCACAATTTTCGGCTTTTCCCGTTACTTTACTTCTATTTACGTATATAGATAGAATATGGTTAGGGTCAGAACTTGTATGGAACCAAAAAAAAAGAGGGAGCCCACCTAGCCCGAGGGGCCAAAGTGGAACAGGAAAAGATTCCGGCAGTGCATACGGTTAGAACCGGATACAAACCACAGGCCTCCTCTGCGGACAAGGTCGCCGTGCTATGGAAGAAACCCATTGCCCGTATTCCCAAAACATGAAGGGGAACGCGCCACCAAGGTAAGTATGAAGAAAAACGGTATCAGGACTCGTACATTATATAGTTCTGCTAAAAGATGTGCACAGACCATTCCCACACACACATATTGGGAAGTTGTCAAGTCACGTTTTTTTGTTTTGATACTTTAGAATCTAATGGTGATGGGCAATCCCCAATGTTTCACCGTGCCAGCTTTTTTTCAGGCGGAGCCCAAATACTTACTAAATATGGAAACGCACGTCGATCTCTATGTCGCACTTTCTGAAATCACGGTTCTAGCACCAAGTCTGACATACAAGTTAAACACTGTTTAAACGTATTTTATGAAGACTATATGCATGCTGGAATATAACTGGTGCCTAATTCTTATGAAACTTGGGCAATCTAGCGCAGTTGTGCCGAAAATAATGAATTTCGATGTGAGTTGTGAGATCACGTGACCAAACATCTTGGTTCGGACGGTCTCATCCTCTCTGAATACCAGAACCAAAACTACACTTCTAATGGTTTCTATATGATTGTATGATAATTATACGTGCATATATGTAAAAATAAGAGAAAAAATTGCATTGGGACTTAAGATACAGCACACAAATCTTCTACACTGTGACTATATGCCTATCTCCTCTCCGGATCTGTCATTTTTTGTCATTTTCATTACAGGAATAGTTATTTCACCCCATTTTCTCCATTTTGTTGAGAAAAAATTCTCAAGAACTTGCTTTGTTCTTGAGATACTTTCCATATCTCATCCAAGGAGTCATTTTTCTGCTTCAATTTTACTTCCATCTTAATCAGCAGGTTATCAAACATACATTTAGATATTTTCTGGTACATTTATTGCATTGTGTATATTATTGAAAGCAATGGAAAGCAAAATCCAGCCCTCCTAAGAAGTGCGACACCGTTTCTCCACCGTCGATCATGGAGAACGTTAAGCGATGATCGTGGGAATGCACGGGTCGGACATAGAGATTGCCCATCACCATTTAGAAAACAAATTCTGAATAAGTCACCTGGTTCTTCCGTTCGTTCAAGAATACCGAGGCGGATTTTTTGAATGAATGATTCGTATAGCCGAACTTCCTTGTACTGTACTGTACTGCATATGTTCACTTCATCCCAGATACTCCTGCCTTCTTCCTGGGAGCTTGTCCTTCTATTATGCCTGTCGTTGTAACAATCAACTAATCAACCTCTGCATCATTAAATACGACGGCGGTTTCGTTGTTCAGATATGCGTAAGATTTTTTTCCACGTCTCTTTACAGCACCGACTGCCCACACGTCCCAGGACTTCTGAATACCGGAAACGTAAAATAGAACATGGTATTTAAGAGCGTGCGTATGGTATATATTACTTTCAGATTCTAACACAATGGTCCTGCAGTCCGCGTAATTCTCGTTTCAAGCATGTCCAGTTGAGGGTTTATGCTCCTCTGGGGTAAGCGTCACGCTCGACTTTGCGAGCGACGCTTGACTTGCATTAGCGTCCGTTTGTTTAAGCGAATCCGCTTCACTGGCTCTATCTGCCTTCTCCATGGGTCCATCAACGATGACAAACGACCCCGTTTCCGCTTCGGATGGGTCCACGGGCTGAGTGCTGGACGGTGGCTTTCCATCGAACAAAGTTGCAGTCTCTTCTAACGTCATTCCTTTCGTTTCGACGATGAAGATAAAGCAGTAGACCAGCTCGAATGCAAGCCACGCGCAATACACGATCTGTCAACCGATGACGATTAGATAAGAAGCCTAGAGTGACCCAGCAGAATAATCACGCACGTAGTATTTCCAGCCAAGCGCCTGAAGGAGTAGATACATCACCGTTCTGATTAACGGATCTGAAACAAAAGCAAGACTTACTTGAAGTGCTACAGGGTTGACATATTGATTGAATATTAGGGAGATAGTAACGACTAAGGAGAAGATGGTCAACCCTTTCGCTCGTATCGCAAACGGCAAGATCTCGATGGTGTACGATACGATGAGAGGCGTGAACGCCAGACTACGCACGTGTTAATCAATTTTAGATGTCTCGATCCGAGGAGAAGTACGTACTCGTATGCAGCATAGAACAAGAATATGCTCGCAATGACAGCATGCGCAGCATCCTTACTCCCAGTCTGAGCAAACGTCGCTGAACAAACCGTCTGCATGATAAAGAACACCAACATCCCAGCGCAGGACGTAATGAACAAAAATCGTCTGCCTAGTCTGTCAACAAGACACGCCGCCCCAACAGAAATGAATAAGTTCCAAATCTGCAGAAGCCCGTTGATAAGCAGCTGCATTGTCGGGTCCGTGATACCAATCGTCCTGAACACTTCGCTAAGGTAGTACGAAACGAGCCCATTACCCGACCACTGGGAAAAGAATGCCAGTGCTACAAAAATACGGAGACGTTTCCTGTTCCCTGGTACCGTGAGGAAGGATGACCAGCCGACGTTCACGTCAGTAGCGTTCTGGTCTGCTGCGACGGCGGATTTTATTTCTTCGAGCTCATACTTGACTAGTGCATCCTGCCTTCAAAGCAATCGAGCGTGAGCACGAACAAAGACCACCCAGACGTAGAATAGCCACTGAACTGATCACCATTAGCGTGATAATAAGCCAAGGTCTTTAGAGCGAGCGGCTCGCGATTCTTGCGGACAAGCCAACGAGGAGACTCCGGTGCAAACCACAGCAGCAATACTTGCGCTGCGGATGGAATACCTTGAACAAGGGAAGGCAAGCGCCATGCCCAGGAGCTCTGAATCTTGACACACCCGAACGTGGTCCATGCAGCACTGCGAAATGCCAAAGTCATTGGTATACGCGATTCGTAGAGGACTGAAACGAGACAGGAATGACTTACGCGATCGAACCCGAATACCACATGCAATTGTACAAGGAAGTCATAGTTGCACGATGAGAAGGGTACGCAATTTCGGAAATCAGCATGGGTGCGGCATTTGCGGCGATTGTGGTCCCGAAGCCAACCAAGAACCTTAGCATCGTCAGTATGTGCGTATTGACTGGATACATGCGCCAGAAAAGGAATCAGCTCACCGGGATCCAATGAACATACCCACGGAAGTCGAGAAGGTCTGGAGGAGTGTAGCTCCCCAAAGAATGGAGGCTCCCAGGAGGACACTGGGTCTACGGCCAATCCCATCGGACAGATATGGAGCAAATGGCAGAGCACCAAGAGCACCTATGTTCTAAGAAGAAAGTTAGTAACGATGCAACATTCGGCTGGTGATCATGAACTAGCCTGAATAGCATTAAGAAGCCCGAGCATGGCACCCGCGGGGTGATTGAAGTCTTCGACCCATTGTTCGAGCGATTGCAATCCGTTCATCATGCTCCCATCGAAACCATTGGATGACGATGTGATAAGACTAGTGAAGTCCCAAGCTGTAAGTAAGAGTCGCGACAATGTACTTTCCAGAGCTCACAAGAGAAAGATCCAAGCGTTGAGACATATCAGTCTGATTTCAAAGTTAGGATAAGGAGCCAGGCGGTGAAGATGAATGCCATTATGCTTACCTCCAATTATTATAGAATCTGTGATCCGGTTTGAGTAGATTGCTCCAACTTCCCTGCTCATTGCCGGTAACGATCGCTCCAGCGCCCATGACTGATCACCAAGATCTGGCTCGGTGAAGACGAGGGCACTTCGATGGGTTTTATCAAGTGAGTGTGGTTCAAAGGAGCGAAAGGGTTGAAGGAATGGGATAAAGCTATGACAGTGGTTCATACAGAGGGAATGAAAGGAAAAGTACATTGATCTAGTCCGGTATATATGGCTGAGCTGCGAGGCTGACAGTCAGGCGAGGAAGCGAACACTTTAGAAGCACGCCAATCCTCGCTAGACGTACCCGAATTGCAAGAGGGATTGCACTCACCGCGAGAGCTCGATAAATAGCACATTCTAAGCACTTGCTGCACTCTGGTCGAAGGTTAAATCAGGTTCAAGGTCCCATTTATTAGATACAATCTATAAAGACGTAGATTGTAGCAGGCGGCAGTTATTTCGACCATTGCCCTAGGACTCCTTTTTCTCCGCAATCTCCTTGGGAGCGTTCCCTTCCTGCGTATCGGAAATAATTCACCGTGCAACATGTCAGCATATTTGATGACAAATATTAAACCATGCGCAACAGGGAAGTCCGAAGAAGCACCGGGGAAGAATGAGGACAAATTTAATGAAATACAACGTCCTCGCCGCCAGAAAATGAAGTGCGACAATTCTGAATCACAGTAGCGCACCTTTGCCTCTTTACGTGCATCACCAAGGTCCGTTGGACCCTCATCAGATTTCTCTTGTAGAGTCCCAGCACGTTTCGTCTCCGCTGGCTTCTCCTTTTGCTCCGCCTTCTCTCCTCCCTCTGTCTGTCCAGGTGCTCCCTCTGCAAAGCGGGCTTCAGCCTCTTCAGCAGCTTGCGCATCCTTGGGCGAATCAGCATCCTGGGAGAACTGTAAGAAAGCGTTCTTGACTAGACGGCATCCCTGTTAGACGTACGAAGCTTCTTTTTTGGCTCTCGCTAACATCTTCTACAGTGCCTTCATCATCTTTCATTAGCTCAGGTTCAGGCTGCTTCTCTTCTTCCTTCGGGAGAGCATGTTCAATCGGCACTTTCGCAGCCTTAGCAGACTCGTGTGCATGTTTCTTCGAGGATGGAGACAGTATGTATGCCGCCTATAGATGATAAACGCACTCGCACACGGTCCGAAGTGTCCAGAAATCAAAGCAGGATGGGAACAATCGTGAAAAGAGGTCAGCAAATGGTGCAATGACCGATACGGAAGTTGAAAACGCACACCAAGGGCTGTCACCGCACCAGATCCAATCTATTAAGATGACGAAGAGCATAATTAATGCATCGTAAGTGATTAGATCACAAACAGAGGAGACGAGCGACATGCCAGCCATAACGTGTCAGTGGACTTTTCAGGACCGTGCGAAGACGCCATACCGCGCGTCAGGCCCGACCGTAAGTTCGCCGACGACCTCTGTACATGTCTGCGCGTCGCCTGGGAGAGTGCGCGACGGTAGACCAGACTGGACATTGTGGAAGAAAGGAAGGGGACGATGTCGGGAGAAACGGAAGAGAGGTCGGGAGAGAAGCATGGCGTGAACGGTTGATCATGTGACGTCATGTTGCTCTTTTTAGGGAACCATATCGGAATGGAATGGCTCGCTTTTTTCTTTTTCAATGGAACCTTACAAGAAAACTTGCTCCATGCATCCATCCCTTTATCTTCAACTCTCATCTTCTTTTCTATCACTCTCTATAGATCTCGCAAATGACTCTCGGTGGCAAACCTTTAGAATTGCCTGGTTTTTACTGGGATGAGGAACGCAACAGATACTTTCCAATCGCATCCAAAACAAAACAAAAAGCTATAGACGACATTCAAGTTGCTCACACTGATAGACGAGGGCCTCAATTGCGACCAACTACCACGTCCAGGTACCTCAAGGCCTCGAGAGCTGGTACGAGTAACTTCTCGGCAAGGGTGCGAATTGCGGAGTAGGTTACCTTCTTATCTGATGCTACGAAGTTCGCTTAACTTCTTCATCCAGCGAACTGGAAGGTATATCACTGGTCAAAGCTTATACTGAGATCGATCCTCCCGTTCGGCCGTTGACCTGGCAGTCGAGCAGAATCACCTCTTTTCATGTATGTAATTCTTTTGCTTCCTTGTATATTTTGGTCTAAATTGCAACAGGCTGCCACTATTGATGATACCCTATATGTGCTGGCTGGAGATTCTCGTGGGGTTCTTCACTGTTCTCGGGCAGTGCTCAAGAACGGACCGAGGGCAGGCGCCGGACCTGACCGGTTTAACAACAATTCACGACTCTTCACTTCGTATTATTTGGGTACGGGGTCTGTGGAACAAATTGTGGTGTCTGGGAATCTCGCAGTGTACGAGTTTTCTACAGAAACCAAGAGAAAACAATATGCTGATGTGAAGGTGTGTGTATAGTGCGGCCTCCAGCACATGCGACTCGTGTCTTTTGGCGGTTCGCAATTTGGATGCTCCAGATTACTTTAACGTGTCATTCGTAAGTCCAAGTTGACCGATACGATGTTCGTAGCTAATTACTCTCGGACACAGTCCCGGATTAACGACACCGGAGATATTCGTGCTGCGAGCCTCTCGGACAGGAGCTTGGTACTGGGTGAGCGTCTGAGCAGGACTGAGGCTAAACTAGTGTGTTCCAACAAGACGTAGGAATGTCCAAGAAGTTGGTCTGGTTAAAAGACATCGCATTGCACACGAAGAAACAGAGGGTATTACACACCAAGAGCGACGTCCTTTCTGTTGTTCAGAGACTCGTAAGCACCCCGTTATTTTCTGGTGTACCGTCTTATTTTATTATCTGTTTGTCAGAACACTATAACTGCTGGCCTGCGAAACGGCGAAGTCCGCTTATTTGATGTGCGTACACGCGGAGGTGCAAGCACCGAATTGCTTGGGTCACGTTTCACTGGAAAGACCGAGACCGATTCGGGATCCCCGGCGAAATATGCGAGATCCAAAGGTGTGAATGCAGCCATCACGCATCTACAAGCCCCGAGTGACTGGGAGTTGCTCGTTGGAACAAGTTCTGGAGAAGTGAGTTAAGTTACATACAGAGTATAGATGCACAGGTACTAAGCAACGTCGACAGCTTGAGATGTTTGACTTGCGTTTCGCAAGTAGCACAGGGGTGCAGCCTGTACTTAGCTTTAGAGGACACGTTAATTCCTACTCCCTCGACCTCGTCCGTCCATTCCTCTTTTAACTTCTCCCTTTTGCCATTGCTGACCCATCATCCAGGGAATAACGATGGATCCAACGTCCTCATTCCTCTTGGCTGCAGGCCAAGATCGGAGGATACGCGCTTGGTCACTTAAGACCGGGGAGCAACTCGGTACACTCCTCGATGGTTCTCAGCTGCAAAGTCCGGCACGGGCACTCTCTGTGACTCAACGCGACAATACGATTCGTGGTGCGAAATGGTTATGGATCGCACAAGAAGATGAGATTAGAGTCGTTCGTCTGGGTGGCTCGGATAGCTGAAGCATTTATTGCTTCGGGATGCAGTTGCTCTACTCCATTATACCGCCTTTATTTGTTCACGCATTCCCTGCTTAACCCCTTTCTGCTTCATTTATTCAGTAAACGATGTCCATTCCATCGCATATTGTATCATCACTGCCTCAATAGAACAATGTTCTGTTTCAATTCTACATATTTCTGGTCTATTGTATTACGTAAACATCAATCGTGACAGCAGAATCGCCGCAAAGAAGACGGGAGAAACTCGGACGATAGACTCGGACGTGGTCCTTCGATCCTTCCTTGTTCATTCTCCTCGATCATGGCGTCCGGGCCAGATACGCCAGTATCTGAAAACAACGAGCAAAAACATACAAGTCCCGAGTCTGAGAAAAGACCAGCAGTGGCACAGCAAATACACACCACTGGAAATAGGTGGACAGATTTGAAACTGGCTGCTCAGGTACGCTCCTCTAATCCTGCTGGTCGCGATGAAGTGCGTTGGCTGACGCTTTGTTTCTCCACATCTAATCTTTGGTTCATATTTTCTAAATGATCCATTACCATCGTATCGTCGTTATGTTGTAACAACTTAACGCGAAAGGAAGAGAATCTCGTTGTGGAAAGACTTGCAACACATCGGTGAAATCCCCTGTGCAAGGAATAGTCTGCTTATGGGTATAGGAGCCGGTGTTGGGATTGGGTTTGTACGTGGTATGAATGCTAGTAAGTGCCTATCCACCCAGTTGCTGTTGGTGAGGAACGTGATAAGTTACTCATTACTCTACACTACATCACCTAACGATTGGAAAACTAATGAATTCAAACCCCGTCAAAATAACAAAACGAAATGGACATGATTATTCGAAATCCAGAGCCATTCGTAGCAGCAAACTGGGCTATGGGAACGTTCGTCGTGGTATCCGTCGGCGCATGGTATATCTTCTCTCTTCTCTTATCCACCACTCCTCCACCACTCCTCAACAACTGTCAACGACGTATGCTTATCCACTCTGCTGTGGTATCTTCTAGGAATGTATGTCGAGCGGGAATACGACGCGAGCGCGAGCAGGTAAGGGCTGTAGTTGAGCAAATGGCGGAGAGGAAGTTACGGCGCGCTGCGCGGGATGGACGAGACGAGGGGAAAACGGATGTGGATGGAAAAGATCGAGGGTAACGAGACTGGTAATCATATTGTGTGAAGATGCGGAAGGGAAAGAGAGCGAGGCACTCTACGTGTATCTTGTGGGCCCTCGTCTTAGATTAGGGAAGATTACGAATCGTTAATAGTACTTTTCCCAATAATCTTTGTCAAAAGACTGTATGAGCTGTGCATCGTTCTGCGTTCAAAGATCAGATACGCGCCTCATCCTAATCTGCAGCACTTACTCGGTGGCGAATCTGAAATTCGGTGAACCCTCCGCGAAGGACGTAAACGTTGAAATCTTTCTGTTTGCCTTCTCTCTCGTTTAGTTCACTACGCAGCTCAGAATAAATCTGTTTGATGCCAATTGTTAGAAAGTAGGAATGAGTGACATATTTCGTGACGATGACGCACACGAGCTGCCTTTGGACCTCTAAAAAAAATGTATCAGTCACCGTTCAATTTAAAGTTTGAGGAATAACAGACCTCTGCTGGGACAAAGCACAATGAAACACAACCTTTGGCACGTCTTTCGTCTTTTCTACAAGGTCCTGCACCTGCTCCTGGAACAAGTACGACGGCGAATGGACGCTGTTCAGTATATGTCCGCCCCTGCGATCATCGTCGCGCACGTCAACAACGACGTAATCCGTGTGCGCCTTCGCGTCGCTTTTCATCAGCGATGCAAGGTCCTATCGTATCCGTTCGCGACATGACATGTTATCACAAGCTATAACCTCAGTGGCGCAGCCAGATCGAATTATAAAAGTGAAAGCTCACGTCACCCTGCATGTACCTATACGGCGGGAGGAACGTCATGTTAGGAGCACCGGAAATACGTGGGGAAGTAGTGGAACTGCTGCGCTTGAGATGATGTGTGTTGGGTGATAAGAAGAGATTTCGTGATGGCCTTCTTAGCATCCGGACCAGTGATTCTTGAACAGTCTCTGAGTATGTTCGATCCAAATAAATATCACGTGCATTCTTTTCTCCTTCTAGAGAGATCGTCGTGACTAAGCAACTCCTTTCTTTGCGACCATGCTTAAGGGCCGGCATCTTCTGCCATATCCATCGCATCGATTTCGAGTGTATTACCTTTGGCGGCCGCCATGTACAGCTACCTCACCTTCGTTTTGAGATGGCACCGCATGTGGGGCAAGACGGAGCCCCGAGGAGGCTCACATCAAAACCTCAGCCCAGCCAACAAAGTTCGGAGGCTATAAATGACTGGCGACAAAGTGCTGTGGCGATCTGATCAACTGTTAGTAACTAACTCAAGCAACTCAGAGAGACGCGTAATTACCTACACATACTGGAACTGAGGCAAGGATCTTCTTTAGCCCGTACAGATACAACACAGCACTCAAGTTTTTTTGCGTTTCATCAGTTTCGTCAACAGTATCTGACTCTTTCATTCTGTGGACACGTTTGTTCTACACCAAGGCTTTCTATACGATCAAGAGTTTCGCTGAGCTCAGCTCCTGCACAACCAACAAGACTCTTATCCACGGTGCCTGATATATACTTAGGGATATGCTGGCATTCACGACATGTGAAGCAACCTAACCCTACGAAATGTGTGGACTCTTCTCACGAGGACGACCTTTGATGGTATCCGTCAGATTTGTGGTAGACCAGAAGAGCCGTAGCTTTGCCACCTTTTGATCAAATCAGATCGTTGCCGCCTTCAGGTAGATCCCAGCTACCAGGACCGTCTCGGATTGCTCTTATAGTCTGTCATCTTTACGTACCCTCTTGCTACTCGCCTTACTGACCGCCTTCAGTCCTCACCGTCAAGCCAGCCCGACGGTTTCCGACGGTTTCTTCCGCCAATACTTCGCTCCTCTTTTAGTGCCAGGAGCACGACTTACTCCCTTGGCTGGCTCCTCAGATTCGCGTCAAATTACCAATACACAGTCGTTACTGAGATCTAAGCTGTGCTTTAGAATGGAAATCGAGAATTTACCGACTGATGTGATTCGTCAGGAGTATCTTCTGTGCGCAGATTTCTACCTTATACATGTCTAACCCTTGCTGGACTGACGCAACTAATATATAGACTCATTTCGAAATACTATCAACTTGCGTCTTGTGGTAAGTAGTCCTGATCGTTTTCCGGGTCATGTCATGACTTCAATTTATATACAAAGTTGTCCTTTTATACGACCACATAATTACAATTGGTCCGGAGGTTGAAAGAGTCTGGAATCACTCCTGTACAATCGCGGATGTCCTGTTTGCTCTGGTGAGTCTCCCACCTTTCGACTTGGGAGAGCCTGCCTAATATTATAGCGTCAGAATCGATACTTCCCTTTGTTCTCATATGTTTGGATCATCATCGGTACGTCCACTTACAATTAGTGATCAAACTGGAGTAGCTGCTAACCGAAAGGAAGCATATCATCAGGCATCCTGGCCGTTGTCTGTACGTCGCATGTATTCCTCGTGATCACCCGTCACTGACCACCGTATACGCTTATCTAGGCGTAAGCCAATACATCACCTTCTTAACGAACCATTTTCGACTATCTTCAGATGTCAAACATTCCTGCATTTCCCCCTGGTCATGAACGTCATCAGTGACTCAGTCATCTGCAGTAAGCCTCGTTCAACATAAAGCACAGCGTCTCTTTCTTTATTGAGGGAACCCTACTGCAAACTAGCAATCGTGGCACTGCGACTACATGCCATGTATCTCGGTAACCGAAAAATACTACTCTTCCTCGGTGCACTTGCAGTTGTTCAAATTGGCCTGGGAGCGGTAAACCTCAAAAATAGTTATTGCTTCGTACATCAGAAAATCACTGACTCCTATAAAGTGGGCCGCCGCAAATGTCACTCTGCTTGGAGTTCCTTCACGATCGGGTTGTATTGTGACAGTGAAACACGATTCGTAAGCATGACTGTATGCGCATTCCATCATCTCACTGTCTCATTGCTATGCATGCATAATCTCTAGCTACTACGGTGAGCAGCTCGTGACAATCTCTGATCATTCGTTCATCATTTCTTATTAGTATTCGGCTTACTATGGTCCTGGAGCGTCCTGTTCGACTCAACTGCATGTTTCATGACTATCTGGAGAGGTTTACAAAGCCGACATGTCTTGAAAGGAGAGAGAATACCGCTGCTGGATCTCCTCGTCCGCGATGGTCTGTCTCTTCTAATTAGCGAATCGTACCCCGTCTTCATGTGCTGATTGTTGATATTGAACGCTCTTTTATAGGAATCATTTACTTTGTGTATGGACGCATCTGATATGCAAGCCAGGATTGGAAAAGCTGACAAGTGATTCTAGTGTAATGTTTGCCGCAAAGGTAACAAACCTTATAGTCTTCTGGGTAAGCCGTCGCCGGATATACGTAAACATTAAAGTGAAGATACTAATCAAATATCGTTCTAGGTGGTATCCGTAAGTGAGTTCACCTTCACTAAGTATCAGTCACTAATCTCTCAACATAAGCGTGACCTCATAACAGTCAACTGGACATTCAACCATACGTACGTTTATGATCACTTCCGTTCATCCTGAGAATAATAATCTGATATACGGATTTGTCTGCTGGAAAAGGATCACCGTTATCATGATATCCCGTATTTTCTTGCGCGTTCGAAGGGGGGGAAATGTATTAGTCCACTCGTCTTTCTCAACGAAGTCTCGCATTGCGGGTAATGCATCGTAATTGATGTCTAAAAATGGTCCTCATTACTTGACGAATGCGACTGCATCTTTGCATTGGCAATATGATCGGGAGTTCCATAATTAGGGAACGGCGGGTTGATCGGCAAATGGAAACTGAGAGTATGATCTCACGGCGAAGCAGAGCCAGCCTTTTCAAGAACAGTCAATACATGCAGGCGAAGGAGTAAGCGCAGTCGATAAGGTCGGCTGGACAAGATCGGAATCCGAAACGAAACAAGGTTTAGAGAACAACGCGAAGGTTCCTAATATCAATTTCTTCTGGGAAAGCAGTAGGAATAAAGCCAAGCGAGAATGAATCAACTCTGTCCTTAGACCGAGCCACAGGAAGACCAGTCCCCTGAGACAAACTAGCGGAATCTTCGCCGGGGCTTTCCGAGTAGCTGTCTGGGACCAGGGGATAAATACATGGCGAAAGGACAACTTCGCTTAGCTGAGACGCCAGTTGAGTCATTAAGGCACCAGAAGTATCACCAGCATCAAGAGTTCGACTCTCAGCGCACGTTTCAGTAGCAATCTCTGTCGTAAGCGTCTTCCCAACCTCTCGACTTGCTGAAAACCGAGGATACATGTCTGATTCGTCCTCTAAGGGTTTGAACGGGCGTATAGATCGACGAGCTATCTTCCCGAGTAAAGGCGTAGATTGAGATACGATACTCGCACTCCGGAAGCTTGAACGTTTCGTAACTGTGGAAGTACTGATTGAATAACGTTTGCACGCGCTTGCACGCTTGCACCAGCAAGAACTAGAGAACGTCCTCGAGTGGAATCGGTTTCCACCATCCGATTCATAACCGGTTTGTGGGACTAGTTTGCCTTCACCTTTGCAGGCTGAACAAGCACCGGAAGAGCTCAAAGCGAATGCTTCGCGGGTGAATAGAGTACACGGTTGAAAACTCGTATCAGTGTTCACAGGCAGACTCTTGCTCGGTATAGCCGATGCTTGGGAGGCTAAATCGTTTCGCAAGTTCCTACAGAGGCATTTAGGAATAAGATCGCTAACAAGGAACCTCTCTGGGAGATGTATGTACTTACAGAGATTCAAAATTGGCCGTGAGCTGAGTGAACGTTTCCGATTCTGCCATCCGGGAATAAGCTTCAGATGCAAGAGTCCCACCCGTCTGAGTTCTCCCAACAATATTCTTGATCTCTCTTGCGAAAAACCGTCCCTGTATAGCATCTCCAATTTTATCTCCACACAGCAAGACCTTCCTCTTTATCTCGTCGTCATTAGGACCAGAGCCAGATGCCACAGCCTTCAATTGCATCTTGTCCGGATCAGCCTTTCGGGTTCGTCTTGCGTTCGCATTTTCATCGCCTAGTTTCTTACGAGGCATTCGTACTGTTGTCTGAAGACTTCAATCGAGTAGAGCTTTGTTGAGCGTATGATAGTGCTCTTCAAATTTTGCTTCTCTTGTAGAAGGAGAGGCAAGTGGCACTGAAGTGAAACACACGGAGATGACTTACGTAAGAACACAGGCTCCTGGTCCCAGCACTACTTAGCGGATTTATGGCTGAACGCCTCTAATCAGAACCTGTGCCGGAAATGACAATGTTGGTCCTGCACATGTTGATCGGCTTGTCTACCACATCAGATGAATCCAGTGGCCTTCACAGAAATGCGGAGGTCGCTCGATCACGAACGAACTGTAGTCACAATATAGGTATGGTGAATCCTTTGCAGACGACTTGAATAGGAACGGGGTACTGTAAGCAGTAGAGTAGTCTTGTTGCTACAACCTGCTGGGATTGAGCCCTTGTCCCTTCATGGGGAGATACGAAGCAGGCCAACTCGATGACATGGTACATGCGTTACGATCACGGAGAATAAAATAGTTAGTCGCTACGATCGTATAAGGTCCGGCGGCTGCGCCAGGAAATGAATATGGCATAGAATAGGCAAGATAACAGAACAAGTATTTCTTTTTCTTGAGAAGAGTATGATTACAACCCATCTCCTTGAGCACCACCCATCCAAGGAGTAGGAGTCTCGGGGTCGACATTACGTCGCAAACGAGAATTCAACGCCGTCGTATCGTCCACCAATCCTCGCCCAAGCAATTGTAATTGTGCACCGAGGCGTTGGATGTGCTGAGAACCAAAGACCGTCGGTTCCTCATTATCATTACCCCTCCGATCATCGTCGTATTCCATGGATTCGTCATAGGTCTCGTCGGCTTGTCCTGCGTCGAACGAGAAACTGCCTCCCTCTCCGCCCCAATCACCATCACCCAGCGAATCATCCTGCGCGTCCATCTGATCAAACGAATCTTCGAAAGTCGTGTCGGCACCTGCATCATCAGGCGGATTCAGGAGGAACGGGAAGGCGGATTCGATGGGACCGCCATCAGTGGAATCAGAGCTGCTCTCAGGGTCCCCCGACACGATGCCGTGTTCTCGCTCCCACTCGTAGCGCTCTATCATAGCCCGGACTCCCGGATGCAGATCGAGTCTAGCATTCCTCGAAGCAGTGTCTTCTCGAGCCTGGCTCGCGGTAGAACTCTGATTCGCGCTCTCGATTCCCATAGCCTGCTTCGTAAACCTGCTAACACTAGGACTCGACGCATTCGTCGAAGTCAACGTCGAATCAACTGCCGCGTTGTCGACTCGATATCTAAGCTGTAAGCGTTCAGCATCTCCAACGAGATCAAGACCAATGCGCGCAGCGGCCTCTCGTACTGGCGTTCTTCCGATTTGCGCCGCGATGCGCTTCCCGAAAGCAGACCTCGGAGGAGACACACCTCGAGGCGGGAAGTCTTCTTCCTCCGAGGTCCAATCCGCCGTTGAGCTCGGACCACGACGAGGCGTCACCGGCTTTGTCAGGTCGACGATTCCATCCCAATCCGCAGGAGGGATATTCGGAGGTACGTATGGATTCTTCTTTGGCGTCTTCTTCATTCTAAATGGAGAAGCTGGTTTCTGTTCCTTATCCTTCCCGCGAGCAGCCCTCGAGAAAACAGGTGTTGGAGGCGCTTTCATTTTACCCTTTTCGGGAGCCCTGAAGACGAACGAATCGTTTGCAGAAGCTTCTGAACGAACGGATTGCCAGTTCTTCGAGAATATACTCTGCCTGCTGTCTTCGACTACAGAACGCCTCTCCTCTCTAAGACTCTTCAATCCCTCATTCAGGCGTTTCAGAGGAGAGTGCATAGAGTTGCCCCGCGTTCCAGATTCCTGCACTTCCGCGTTTTCCTCACGCGGTCGCTCGCTAGGATTTGGCATAGGAGTCGACGAGACGGCCGCATTCTCCGGTGCGAAGGAGCTTTCTGAGGGTGTCATATTCGGGTCAAACACCTTAGGGCGTGGTTTCTCTTCTTGAGCTTGTGGTTGTTCAACTTCCATCTCTTCATCTGACGCCGTGGCCTGATGTTGCGTCTCCCCACTGAAGTCCTCGGTCGTTGGAATGCGCACTTGAGCAGCTTGCTCGTAGAATGAGACCCAGAACTGAGTACATGAGTCATGGCGTATGTCCGGTTAGTGTAAGCCAGTATTAATTAAGCGTGGAGATTAGCATACCCTAGCAGCATCGCGGACGGGCTCCGTGTTCACCGCGTATCGTTTCACTGCAGGTAGTATCCTCGTGGAGAGAATCTGATGAGCACGAGCGAAGTTCGCATCTATATTCTGCACAGATACGTTAGAGCTTTGCACATGGATAGAACACGGAACATATTGGAATACCTGCAGCTTAATCGTAATGAGCTGCTCGATCTGTTCAATCTGGTCTTGAACTGGCGCAGATGTATCAAGGCCAGGAACTTCAATGTTTGCTGGCACAGGATTAGGTTCCCAGTGTTCGTGAAGAGGTTCTATGGGAGGTAGCTGATCCTTTTCTGCGGCCATCGATGTCACTGTTAGAATAGAGAGGACACACGACCTTGACGAGTATTCGCGCCTCCGAGTCTTTGTCCTCCACCAGTCCCGTGACTGGTAAACCACGCGTTGTTTACTATTATTTGGTGCAACTGGGGACTGAGAGTATTTCAATCGAATGCGATTCTATCACAGAACACGATATAACATAGGAAACGGATTCAACAACTACAATTCATAATAACACAACTGGGCACTGGTTTACAAATACAAGGTCTCAGTAGAATAATCCAGAAGAGCAAAGCTCGTATGCATCCGTAATTTCCTGACTATATGCGCCATTTACTGTTTACCGAACCGAGGTATCCCCGCAGGATTACCGGGCATGTCTAATAGCGCGTGCTATATTCGCTTTCGCGGGGGTTTCGTACCCAATGACCATGAGCGGGCTCGCGCCACGAGCGATTCGCAGCTGCATACATGATGGTCACGGCCAAAAGTGCAGTCAGCGTAATCCAACCCATCCACGCGAATGCGAGCATAGCAGTGAGGATGCGGCATGCTTCGTATTGCGAACAGAACCCAGGGAGGTTGGGCCAGATGTTCTATAGACAGACGGGGATGCCGCGGTGTGCATGCGATTGGGTTGATTCGTGAGCGAACGAGTTAAAAGCCATAGGGAGGTGACGAGGAATACATACCGTTGCTATCGCCGAGCCTACGAGCCAAAGAACCCAAAGGACGAAAAGACCGATGATTTCATGCCAAACCTTCGAGAAGTACCGATACTCGCGTCTTGCACGTATCAAGTGCACTCTACACCCACGCATCCCCGCAGTCGAGATGAGTTCAATTCGAGATCAATACGGACGTCATAGATAATACAAAATCCAAGTTTAGAACTCACATGAGGGGAGACCAGATTAAAGCAAGCGCAGCACTGGCCATAAGCTCCGCAACGATCGGGTCTGTGATTATGGGGAGGGGTCATCGTTAATATCACAAGTGAAGGCGTCAAAAGGTCTCCAGCGTAGTGGGACGTACCATAGAAATTACGTCCTTGGTTCAGAGGGTCGCCAGGAGGAAGATGTGTCGTATAGTGAATTCGAGTAGCGGTCAGACCCAATAACACTGCAGCAAACAACCACTAGCAGCGCAACATCATTCCGAGGACGTGGAAATCGTCAATCACCACTACGTTTCTCAACAACGCCAATTCTTAGCGAGAACTCTCACCAGCCAAATATACAAGAATCCACGGATGATCGGGAAGAGGAACATCGTTGTGAGCGCCTTACAAGATTCGAGGCTCAAGTCTCGAAACTCGAGGGTACACCGTCTACTCGTGAGGCACAGCGTGAAAGATCAGTCCGAGCGAATCAGGAAAAAGCAATCAAGAAAGCGGGAGGTGGTGGGTTCCGATGTAACGCACTAGTAGCAGGAGATGGTGGATGGTGGATAGACTAGACAGAGAGATCCGACCGACAGTGCTTATAAGCACCCGAGATCAGGGTACAGACCCTCCATACATACGTAGTAGGTGCAACACGCACGGGTTCCGTGAGCCGTGAGAGGGGAGTCCTTGCCGTTTGCCATGAGGCAGGCCAGGTGAGAGAATATTAATATGACCAGCACTGCATCTTTCCATCTCCGTGGTCAGTACTTGAGCGAATCTAGAATCGAACGTTCTACAAGCACCCTATTATTATGTTCTAATACCGTCCTTGCCAGTATTAATTTTTGATTCTAGTTCACCCTTTGATCGCAGTGAAGACAGGCCCAAAGACAACCGATTCATGCTGTGACGTAGTGCCGAGGTAAACGGTCAGCCACTCCAGTGAATACCAGTGAACGCCTCGCATATGAAAGCCTCGTGCTCGGCATGCTTTACCCCATCTCGCAGCACAGAATATATAGACTTATCTCCCCTAATCCAAGGTCCCGTTTCTCCCGTTCTGTAGCCCGTCTTGTCCGATCTTCTAGTTTAACCCACATCGAGGCTTGGCTGTCAAATACATCGCCGAGGCAATCGCAGAATTGATTCTTCATCTTGTCAAGAGACACGGTGTACAAGTACTTTTGCTACATTGTCCCAAGATCATTGACGTGAGACTAGAAAGTAGTTAGGATCAATAGTAAATAGAACGAAAGAGATGGTAGTAGCAACCAAAGAGTCAAGATACAAAACGAACAAAATACCAGCGAAGTAATGATGCGTGCCAATTACACGTTACGATAATAAAACCTGAGAGAAGAAGTTCTGTGGCAAGCAGAGTCTAAACATTGCGAAATGTCATGGAGTAGCGGAAAAGTCATTTAGAGATACAAAAGAAGCGAAAGAAAGCAATTATAGACAAGAATAAACAAGGTTAACTGCATGTGAGATTTTGCCGGCGGCACTCCAGTCGACAGCAGACGAAAAATGAATCATGCGACAGCAGTCCGCTTGGCAAGCAGTGAACCTGGTTCAAATGGTCCAGTTGATTCAATGCTCACGTATGCCTGCGGAGGTTTCTTGCGCGTCACCGATCGCGCAAGGCTCGCGCCAGCACCCGCACTATTCTTCTCTCCAGCATTTTTGTTACGAAATAGTACGTTCTTCTCTTGATAGAGAATATACGATCTGGCGAGCCACATGGCCCCGACCCACGCCAAGCCAGTCTCCTCGGGGACAGAGAAAACGTGCAGATAGTCTGCCTTGTTCTCAAAAAGCTCAATTGGCTCGGTTGACTTGACAGCAAATGTGAAGCCCCTGGGTGCTTTATGAATGCGCGTGACTATGTACGCATCAAACGCAGAGAGCGAACAAAGGAATTCATCGCCTTTACCCTGTATAGAAAGCGCGTTATGGTAAGCTCAAGAAATTAATAAGTAAAAAGTACCAACCTCTCGTTTTGATAACCAAAGACCATGTTCTCGCAACTCCAGCCACCGTTTGTTCCACTTGCCCTTCTTGCTCTCATAATCAACGAAACCACTACGCGTCGGGATGCTAGAAGGAATGGTCTAATGAAAGGTCAGTGTTATTCCGACGGCATTTTGATAGAAGGGACTCACCGCAAGTTGCTGTGCAAAGCGCGATGGCTTGACCATGAAACAATTCACAGCCTTCTCCTTGTTCCACGAACCCGAAATGTCAGCGACGAGCTCAAATGTCCTCACGGGTCGCTCTATACATAGTATTAGCATTGATTTATGATCCTTAGGTAAATGGCAACGCGACAGATGCACTTACCCATCCCGAAATCCTGACATATTTCATACAGCATCCAATTGATGGAGCTACGCTCCTCACCACGCAAGTCGCCCTGCTGCCGCAACATATCGAGTACATCCTTTGCACTCGTATCCAGGCCAGCCCCAACGACGTTGAAGTGCTGCATATCGTTGATGAATATGCGTGTCTGAGTAACGGTACGTCGAGTCACGGGAGCAGGGGGAGACGGTCCTCGAGACAATACAGGTACAGGAGGCGCCACATGGGTTTGCGAGTGCGGATGTTGCGCAGAAAACATATGCGCTTCTTCTTCGCTCCTCCTGGCGCTCTTGTCTGCTAGCGTCCGAGTACCCTTGAGCGATCTGTTCCTCATCAGTCCATCAGATGCGCCATCCGCCTCTGTTGCTGGTCGTGCTCTAGACGGTGAACGGCGGCGGGCAGGTACCATGGGGGAAATTGCAGCTGGCGCGGCTGAGGATTGTTCACGAGATAGACCATGTAAGGATCTCATAGGACGCAAGGTGCGTGCAGGTCCACCAGAATCTGGAGCGCGCTGCTGGGATCCCGTTCGTTTCATCTCTAGTGCACTATCAGCAAGAGAATCGACGTTGGCGAGCGCGGGAGTCTGCGCTTGCGCTGATGCCGCTGATGCTCGTTGCACCGGTACCTGCGTATCTTGACCACGTGCCTGCACTTTCAGTAGTCGCTGTGTAAGAACGTCTGGTGGAACGCCGTCCCCGCCGCTCAGCGTTTTTGCACGTTGGCGATGCACAGCATGGGTAGCGTGGTGCGGTTGCATTAAGCGCTGGGCAATCATAGCTGCTTCTTGGCTACTCGACATTGGTATAGCTCCGAGCGGTGCGCTCCTTGGTATACGAGCTGTGAGAGTACGACCTCGGTCATTCTGGCCAGATCCGGGTACATGCTGTGGCGGGGGAGAGATCGTACCCTCGGGGGCGCGTGACGTGCGCGTAGACGTAGAAGGCGCCGTGGAGCGTTCGCGACGTCGTCGTTCGTGTTCACTCTTTACCTGCTGGCGAATGGACTTCTGGGCTTGCAATGCACCGGGAATGCGTTGGGCAAGCGGGACATCATCATCCTCTGGTGCTCGCGCATGCCCTTTGTTGCCGCTGGTCGGTGGTCTGAATATCCCTTTGCGACCCTTCCTAAGTTGGCTGAAGATAGGTACCTCAGGTCTTTCCTGTCCCTGCGTAAGTGCTTGGCGGGGGCGAACAGACGAGGGCTGCATAGAAACTGCCTGGACAACACTAGGGCTCTGCTCTCCATATAACTCTGTGTCCGACCCGCTCTCCGATTCGGATTCGGATTCCGTTGACGAAGTCGTAGGACCACTCGCCGATGGCTTTCGATTGTACCTGTCTTCCTCGTCATCCCGGTTGTTACCCCGTCCGCGTCGCCCGGCGCCCGGAGGTCCTCCATGATTACGACTCTCGTCACTTCCAGAGCTGCCATTTCCCTGTCCGCAGTAATCATTTCCGTATCCACCTCCATATCCGCCTGTCCCTCCCCAGTCCTTTCCTTCTCCCCCCCGACCGCTAGAATAATCGTAACCACTCGCATGTCCCCGCGCTGCCATTGCAGCCGGATCGTTCGATTGTCCTATTCTCATCTTCGCAAGTGACGGAGAACGGGACCCAAGGCGAACTGATTCTTGCTGCTCGGTCGAAGGCCGAAGTGTCCCCGCCGATGAACCTGGCTCAAATGCATCCACACCGGCCGCTTTCGCCGTCCATCCGGAGATCACAGCCTCCACGGCGGGCGCCACATCCTCATGCTGTATATCAAGGATGAGTTCATCATCCTCATACCTTGCCGTGGTTGGTTTCTCATATCTGCTCGCCTTCCCCTCTAACTCAGCCTGAACAGCGGCGGCGTACGGATTTCCGGCATACGTGCGCAACCCAGAGCTTAGGTCCTCTGCGCTCGATTTCTTGTACCCATGCAGGTCGACGTTAGGATCGTACTTCGTCCGTGATGAAGAATGCGTGAGCATGGATATTCCGCTACTCTGGCTTCCTTGCCGACGACCATTTGCATTTGCAAGACTCCGCAAATCCAGCGAGGACTTCGAACGAAGCGATGAGACACTCGATGTTGGTGCATGCCCTCTAGTAGACTCTACAGGAGCAGGGCTCGATCCATAGACGCGTCTACCGACAAGCGAACCTGTCTGAGAGCTTGAGATGGGGAGAGTTGAAGATAAGGAGGCTGCCGGGGAATGGTTGCGTGAGAAGCTATGTGAAATCTGTGAGGTGCAGCCAGAGCTGCCGGACCTCATAGAGAATATCGACGCCATCGTGGCGACGGAAGCCTTCCTGCTTAATGAGCGGGATGCCAGTGATGTGTATTCGGCCTGCTCGTACCGCTCTTGTGAGCGCGAAGGTGACAGTGTGAAGACAGGGTCTTCCTCCGGAAGAGTAGATAGTGGTGGCAGCATTGAGCTGTTGTCTTCGTCCTCCGGCGTGTATTCGCAGTACAGCTCGTGTTCGGCTCCGTGATCGTAATCGTCAAGGTAATAGCCCGGTTGATCTTCTACGTACTGTGAGGAAGAACGGTTCCCGGAAGAGGGCCTGGAGTCGAATCGCAAAGCGCCCTCACGGAAGGGGGAACAAGACACCGAGTGTTCTGGACAGTCAAGCTCGGATGGACTAGCAAGTGGGGAAGAAAGACTCGACGACTCCTGGGATGGCAAAGTTGAGCACAGCGATGTGGCGTAATTAGGAGCAGGAGATTCGGCAGTTACTTCGGTTTCGGATGCGAACGCAATATCGTTAGCGCAACGAAATTCACTATCAGCTTCCGTTGCCGATGGGCCTTGGGTCACTGGATCACACACCACTGACGATGGCAACCGCGCGATCGACGATGACAATGACGGTGATGTACCGTCTTTTGAGCTCAACTGATCCTCGCCGAGCGGGAACTCCTGATTGCACGCGTAAACGCCAACAAATGCGCCTGGTAGGCCAGGATCGAGTGTCAAGGAATCCGGGCGCTGATCTCCACGGAATGCAGGCGACGAAGACAGTAAGACGCCGAAATCCTCGATAGAGCTCTGTGGAGACCACGACGAGTTTGAGGGCGAAGGCGACTCACAGCGTGGGGTAGAGAAAGGATAAGGCGTAAGCGCACGTAGGACGTGTCTGGGGATGGCACTAGCGCGACTGGGAATTGCTATGGCACAAGAACCAACTTTCGCTACTGATGTCTCCGACTCGGCATCGGAAGCCGCTAAACGGCGTAAATCCTCATCATTATCGTACTCATCTCCAGCAAATACACCTTGCAATGTCTTCCCGTCTTTGCGAGGTTGGTCCACATCTTGATCTGCAGTTCGCATCGTGTATTCGCCCTCATGCATCTCCGAAAGTGGCAGGTAATCCGATGTTGCTGTTGCCATTGATGATATGTCTACACTTTCCCCATTCATCTCTTCGACAGCCGCTGATAAGGGCAGAGGCATCGTCATATATGTGCGTTCCGCATCAATCGATACTTCTTCTTCCCCATGCGCATTCCCAGTGTCACCCTCAACATTCCCGTTACCTTCATTCCTAGCAGTCTTCTCAAGAGCACTCTCACTCTCCTTGGGCTCTACCTTCTCGGGACTCAAATTCATAGGCCCTGATTCATCACTATCCCCGTCAGACACCCGCACGTCTACCGGAAACTTCTCTGAATCGTCCGGAGAAACACCCTGAGTATTCGAGGGCGGCAGTGAATCTTTCGCTGAATCGATTTCGCTAGCAGGAACGTTATTCGACGTTTCAAATGGTTCATGAGCAAGCTCGACACGGTGAGTGAGTTCGGACCAGCCTAGAAGCGAATAACTTCAGTACGCGAGCAGAAAGGCTAAACGGCATAAACCTACTTGATAACTCCGACGTGCTGGGATCGTTCGAGATTTCTGTCACCGGTTTTTCGCACTCATCTATTTCGCCGATGTTCCCTCGGCAGCCTACATTATGGTCCTCTACTGCAGTGTGCTCCTGTATTGAGTCCTCCAGTTGAGCTTCTGCTATCCGTTCCTCAGGTGTCGGCAAGTCCCATGGCTCGGCAGGCAAGCTCGCACCAACCTTTCCTCGTCGCTTCCTTCCGCGTAGCGAGTTGGCAAACTCCCCTGCAGCCGCGCCCATCCGCGAAAGGGTCGACAGAGAGGGTAGCGATGGTCTAGGCGCAAAAGCTGGACGGGTATGTGCTGGACGTGCCCGAGTCGGAGGTGGTTGAGGTAACGTTGAAGCATGAGAAAAAGATGAGGATGCGGAGGATGGAGAAGTTGGCGGAGGAGAGATTGTCGCAGACAGGGTCGTTGTGAGTGGGTGCAGTATTTGTTCTTTTGATTTAGCCCTTTCGTTCAATAAAGCACCAGGGGTTGAGTTTGGGTTTAGAGGAGACGAAGGTGTCGGCGGAGGTGGGGATGGAACCTGCCGAGCCGGAGGTGTAGAAGTCGAAGTGGAAACAGAAGATCGCGGAGCAGGCTCTTCTCTCTCCTCGGGACCCAAGCTAAACGAATGAAATATCGGCGTGCCTGGCATACTGGGACTATCCGCCGAGCTCAAGGAGACAGTTGACGGGGAATGACTAAAGGAATGTGTCGGGGAATGCATCGGCGTGTATCCGGGTGAGTGAGTTGGTGAATTGCAAAGTGGTACCACCATAGCAGGAGATACCGCGAAAGGATCATCATCCAGCAAATACGATGAAGGTGACTCGCGGCCTGTCGGAGGGCTAGAGGATGTAGGGGAATGCTGTTCGGGCATCGGGGGCATTCGGGTTACACTCGAGGCTAGGCTAGGACTAGTTATACTGTTATCTCGTCCAGAATATGTGTGCGATCGCCTTCGACTGTAGAATGACCGTCTCGTCTCGCTTCTAGCGTCATTCCCAGCGCCGGCGGAGGTCGCATCCGAACTTAAAACGGCGCTGGAAGACACGTTCTGCGTCGAAGCGGAATGCGCTTCCGTTCGAGATCCTGCTGAATTAAGCGGCGTCGACTGGGACTGCAAGGAATGTAGGAAGGAGGTCATGAGAAGTGACTGCAATGAGCGGCGCTCCTTCACCATTTTTCGCAGGACGCGATTCTTTCCTGCCCCGAGCTTTGGGAGATCCCCGTTCGCGACACTCCGAGCACGTAGACGCGCCTTCTTCACAAAGGGAATAGAGGACGCCTGAGAAGATGGTACTGGAGCAGTTGTTGGAGACGGGCCCGGAGACTGTGATGGCTGTCAAGGCACGGTCATCAGTTTCACTGTCAGATCGACGCGCCGAATGATGATTTCAAAATATTCATTATTTGCTAAACATGACAGCAAGCCACGGCGCCGCTGGTGCCAAACAGTCCACGCCAAACCGCAAATCTTCTTCCGTCATCGAGGCACGGGGTCACGGTCACCGCACTAGACGGCGCAGTCGAGCAACATAGATACGCAAATTCGGGGGACTTTAAAATAGACTTGGAACTCACGGAGAAGTAGCCAGCACCGTCACCTGAGTAATCAGAGTGAATAAGCGTGGCAGAGGTACTGTCCACCAGTCCAGGCGACCGAGACGCGATGTGCCACTCGCTCCTCTCGCGGGGGTGCTCAGGAATCGTTAGTTTAAGAGGCGGCGGGGGCGGGGCACGAGCACGTTGTTTCGCAGGACCCGAGATTAAAACGCGTTTCTGCTCTTGAGGCTCCTGTGCCTGTGAGCTAGTGGAATGAAGACGGCCGTCAAGAAGCAGACTCTTAGATGTAGGTGAAGAGACAAGATCGCCCCTGGACTCGTTTAATTCGAAATTATGCGAGACCGGAAGCGGCTGAGATGCGTCGTGGTAATGTATGGTGTTAGAGGGAGTGGCATCGCAGCCGGAAGTGTGGGAGAACTGGGCGGCGTGTAGGCACTCGAGAGAGTGGATCATGATTGTAAGATATGAGTGGCAAATTTAAACTTAAGCAGGCGGTGCCGTAATAGTACCGATTGGCCTTTGGTGTTTTGAATGTGCAGCCGGAGAGGAGCGGTTGTCGGTGAGTTGGATGAGGAAAGAGGAAGGAGAGATGGGGAGAATGCGGAAATGCAGCGACCGTCGATGTGGTAATAAGTCGCGTGCTTACATACGTTTCTCTCAATGTAAACTACAAAGATTATTTCTATTCACTCAACTCTTACTCTCAGTACTCTCTATGCACCACGTACAAAACACCCCATTCACATCTTATCACCCACCCAGTTTTCTTTTTTCTTTTTTTCTTCAAAGACGGAACTTTCGTCCCGACTCTCCATTCTTACTCTTACCCGAACTCTCTTCTAGTGTGGCAACACGCGAGTCCACCTCATGCCCTCTAATCCTTGTTCAGATCTACTTCCATTCGTCAAGCATCAAGACAGTAGTGCTTTTGCCTCGCCATCGCCTCGTGAAGCTCGTTCATCCGCACGCTCTCCCGTTGGCTCCGACGTCGAAACCTTTCCCAGTCAGCAGTTCAATCGTTCGATCACGTCACGTGACCTCGCCCAGTGGCAAGATCGGGGCGCTCCTTTTTTTTTCGGGGGCAGCATGAATTTCATGTTTTCCATGAGCAAATTCCATCGGTGCCAATCTGTTCGCCTCGGCATAAATCTCCGCCACGGCCCAGACAATTTTACGTTTATAGATACAAAAAGTGGTCCAGGGTGGTCCCCGCATTTTTTATCCATTTTTCAGGCGCTTTCCCGAGAGATCAGGCAAGATCCGAAAGCTGTTATAGATAAATTCTGGAGATTACACGGTCCTCGAAGCAAATCAGGAGAACATCCTCTCCTGATCGTCGATAATCCATCAGGTTGAGCGATATCGCCTTTCAATCTTTTTACTGCTATGAATAACGAAACGAATGCTTGAGGTTCCTTGACGACCCTTGACGTCCATATACGACGACAAGCTCATCCGCGACCCTCGTTCTGCTTATTACGGGAAAGTGCGTTGCGTTTTCTCAAGATATCCCCTTGACTCTCGTACCCTAGCTTGGCAAGAATATCTCCCTCAACTATCACTAGTACTTGCCTCCGAAAATCAACACAGTTGACCACAGCAGTCACGAAACCTTATGCGCATGTCACCACTGGGTCCGGTGCCGCCAGCACCGTACGATGTATTCAGGAAGCTCTCTGCCTTCGGGCGAGGAATCTGAATAATCAACTCACTTCATCTCAGGCTCATCAATAAAGCCAACCCCACTCTCAACCCACTGTATACCGGTCGCCGTTAAGCGCGGTATCCTTGAAGTATTCATTCTACCCCTACTTAATATTAATATCCGCGACCTGAGGAGATTACGCGCACGGACAAACCGGAACATCTTTGATCTTCTTTCACTTCAGTTCGCGCGTTCCCAACTCCAATTGGCCGCTCATCTGTTTCTCTATTGGCCCCGCTTGAGTTCTACTAGCGCTGCTTGGTTCTCAATCCTCGGTTCTCAAACTTCTGTATCGATATGGTCTTCCTTTGTCTGGATGAAGAGATGGATCCTTGCATTCGTTCTTGTCGCGTGAGGGCTTCTCCCGCGTCCCTCCCCTCGGTCATTACGAGTCCAAAGGCAGAAGGAAGCAAATTATGTGCGAGCGCGGACCCGAAGGTGAGATATCCTTGTCCACTTTTCATCTCCCTTCGAGTATGAGTATCTTCGTTGTTCTTCTTGGTGCCCGTCATGCCCTGACTCCATGTGACAGTGAAATCGACCAGCCGGGAGGATCTAAAGCCAACTACTGAAAGACCAGGAACATGTATGCGTGTGAGCATACCCCAATCGATTCATAATTGGATCCTCCCCGTGTCTAAACAAGGTGAGTAACGACACCGCCTTCCCTCCACAAGTCACGTAGTTCATATCCTTCACGTTTCAACAGTTACAAAGGCGGCACTCTGCACATCCATCCGCGTCCGGAGTTTCAAGCAAACCGAGTAGAACAGAAGCCTGTACGATTCCTCTGGTATCGACTTCGTGCTAACTAGAAATTTGCGACTGCACATCGCGCTATACTTGTAAAAGCATGGATCTTACACGTTCAACATTGGTCTGTAATTCATTACGACTATCCCCGTGGATCTATGTCTATGTAACACCGACAATCGTACTTACAGTGTAACAGTAAATCCACCAAGATTGTCGTAGATGTAATGGTAGATATAGTAGGTACGTAACATCCGATCTTCTCGACAAACGTGTAAATACTTTATTTGGATTTACATTTTACTCACGCAGCTTTCTCGACCATGACTTTCTGAGATATAAGATAAATACACGCATCTGTATGGCGACTCGACGCCCGAGATCGGTGCGTAGATATAGTATTTACGAAGACAAGGTGAATACAACTCAGTTCAGTTTGCTTCCATTCGACTGTATCTTGACTTTCTGATTTCTCGACTCAGCAATAGTACAAGCTCACACACAAATTACCCCAATCTTCGACAATGCAACCGATACCCATATTACATTACCGTGGCGGAACGAGATCTGACCTCATTCGTATAATATTATCCTATTCTATCGTCCCGCGCCGTTTAAGGTGCGCCGACACATGTCCAAGAACCCGTCGTCTGTACTCTCAATTTGAAAGCACACGATCATATGTCAAATGTATATACAGTGTATGTCGTTTCGTCTCCTAGATACGCGCCACATTACCGGAGTACTAATATTACAGTAACTGTTACTATCGCTTCGACCCTTTCTTACTGTACGTGTGACAAGCCTCAAGTCATCACCATCACCATCACAAGAAGACGAAGTTTTTCGAGGGAAGGCGTTGTCGAAGTCGCGGGAGCGTCCCGCTCAACCCCGCTTACTACTCTCCTCTCCACACATACACATCCTCCGCAAGCGCTTACCAAGCCGACAATGACCGCACTGCCCTATACATCACCGCAACGTCACTCCACGCTCTTCCCAACACACCGGGCAAAAACACATCTTTCAGGGTAAAGAATTTTGGTCAGAATGCGAGAAAACCGCTCTGGTTGTCTGGTATAGCATTCCGACCAAAATTCTGGAGGCTCCCATACGTAATTTGCCCAGTGTGTAGCGTTCCTTGTCCTTGTTCCTCACGTTCTTTGTTCTCGTCACCTGTCTCCGTAATCGGCGTTTACCTTCCTGCGCTCCGCCGGCAGAAGCGAACTGAAACATCAAACATCAGCATGTATTAATTAATGATGTTGGTTTTTAATTACTGCTGGAGTTTTTCGGTCGTTTCTGCGTTTGAGCTGCGCGCAACGGCGATTATGAGTTCGCGGTCGTGGGGTGGAATACTTGTATTCGTTTTATTGCGGATTTACAAAGATTTACGTGGATTGTCTCCATTTTGGCTAGAGCCACATGCAATAGATATCGAAATCTGGAATCTTGATGCGGGATATGACCTAGACAGAGGATGATACTGTGGTGGCAGTATTTCTTTATCCGTTCATTCCGTTCATCATCCCTGAGTGATCCTGTAAGCATTTGATTCATCCGCTAAGTCCCAAAGTCCTACGGGTAAGTATGGTATACATGCACCCGTCGGCGCTTGATCAGTAGGTTATTGATCAGTCGCTCTGAGAGGCAAATCCAGTGCTTCGTGGGTTAGTACGTCGACAAACTTCTCAGGCTGCGGAAAAGCCTAGGGTAAGTACTAGAGTCTGACATTGATGAGAGGCGAATAATCGGCTCACCTTGGGATCACTTCGCATATAACGTCGGCAGCTGCCGAATGCACCATCTACATTCTTGCAACATCGTACGCTTTCGCGTCTTGTCTATCCGCGGCCAAACTATCAAGCGTAATAGCGTATCGACGAGATGGAACTATCCCGATTATTCGCCGAATACCGCGATAGTTGAAAGCGGCTCCGTAGATTCGGTCACACTAATCTAGTGTTTTCAACAAAATTTCGCGAAAACGTTGGTGCAAGATCCCAGACATTACCGTGTCAGCATTAGCTTTTGTCCTAGTGACCACCCAACCTGTTTCAGGCAAGTCTAAGCCGCCAAAATTCGGTGCCAGTCTTTCCAGTACTCCAGCTACGCAGATTATATGCAACAGGTAGTCCATCGGCGGCCTCTCACGTCACAGGAAGACATTCCAGTCACAGTGGCAAGAGAGTATAATTCCCGGTTATGCAGCGGGCACCGACGACTGACACTCCACACGTTGGTCCTACGCATGAGACCGTCCAAGTTGCCCAGGCTCCGAGATGGTCTCGTGGCCTGTTATGTGGCCCCTTAGTGGCTGTGTCGAAGGCAGAGTTACCACCGGACTTTCCTTCGTAAGGAGACGCGGGTTAGGGTATACTACCAGGATCGAGTACACTACATGAGGTTTAGAGTATACTGATGTTGCTGGCGTTCGCGAAGACGTTCCAACGCTGGCAGTGGAAAGAAGTGAAGGTTCGACGAAATGTTCACTTTATTTATTTGTGCCTTGTTGACGTGTTGTTTGCGTTTTCTATACACGTGACCTAACTTAGCTCACACAATTCTATGGCGGGAAAATAGACAAAGACCTTTCTGTTTGCGGCGATTATACACAGAATAGAACAGCAGAGACAGTAAAGTTTATTTTAGAGCCACTCAACCAGGTCATGGATATGGTCGACATTGCTTGTATACATTGTTCGATCACAGCAACCAGAAAAAGGGAACATCAAGTGTGAAAAGAAGGGAGATTGGAAACGGTCCAAGGGAACGTTCAACAGTAATAAGTTACAGTAAAATAAGGAAAGAGAGAAATTCCCATTTCTGAGGACAGAAAAGGCACGAAAGGGGCCAAAAGGACAGAGGGCCCATGCCCGTCATCAATGCACCGTCATGGTTTTGAGAACAACTAGAATAGTGTATATGCAATCGCGAGTTCATGGTATACGGAACATAGCACCTCCCGCTAATCAGTCACCCTCGGTGGCAATGATGAATTCAGGACTGAAGTTGCCAGAGTTTCCAAAGACTTCGATTCAGTATTTGTTAGTGATGACTGGACTGCGCTCACTCAGAGTACGGAATGTACTTACGGACAATCTGGTACCCACAACCGGGAGGAACATCTGGAACGGTGATCTCAACACGGCCATCTGTCAGCTGAAAACCTTCTGCAAGGGTAGCATCTGCAGTCGATCCAATCAGTAATTGTCGCTCGACATAGAAGGACAACGATGGTGGGCTCACCGAAAGTCCTATTGTCACGGCGCAGATGTACCCTACCAATCGGGTTCGTGATTTGCTCGGGAGGTGAGGAAGCGTCCCAGGTGACGTTATGTCTGTATCCTGTCTTCCAAACGATGTTCGCGCGGGGATAGAGGACCTGTGGCACCCAGACGTCACGCCGCTCAACAGAAGATGGCATGGCGTTAACAAGGGAGAACATCGCCGCCGCGGTTGCGAGGATGGTTGCGAAAGAGTACATCATAGGTGATCAGAGTTAAGGGCTTTTTGGATAAACTGAAAGGACTTGAACCTCTCGAAGGGGCAGGCACTGTAGTCCGGGGAGAACTCAGCTAGTCCTAGACCATGCTTTATAGCTTCATTGACCATGATAGCGGAGTCCGTCCAGAGTATGGAATGGACTCGGAGACAAAGTCGTTCTTCCTATGCTGTTATTGGCAGATCAAGCGCGGCGTACTCCGAAATGAGGTCGACATCGCGCTCAGGCTAGGCTCCTTGCAGCGAGTCTCCGAGGGTGGCATGTTGGGTGATACTGGAATATTAATGGCTTTGAGAAAGCTTTTGGCAAAACACCCAGTATATGCGCCCTACAGACCAGAGATACGCCACCACACGGACGTCGCTGAATGTGGCACTAGGTAGCATTAAGCTGGAGGTTATTTCGGCGGTAGTCAGCCGCCACAGAGTGATGCATAAACTTGTACTTATAACAGACGAATGGGTCTAAAAGAATGAACGGGTACCAGAAGACAGCCACCCCTCTGAGAAGACACAATAGAATAATGTCGACTCCACTGTATTGCCACTCCAGGGATATGTACAAGCAGCAAGCGTATGGACAGAAAGAAGCTCTATTATTCATTGCACAGAACCCAGTGGCGAAGTCAGAGTTGACCCTTGCACTGTTACTTTTCCCGTCGGATTAGCACACTGGGGATATCCTGGAGAACAAACGTGAGTCTTCAACGCCATGTTTTTGTGATTTTCCTTGAAGAGAGAATATCCAGTGAGGGCTTTGATGCGTCGCCTGGCAGTGAGTGCACTAGAATTGAGCATTGAAAGTGGGGGTGATGAGCCAGAATGTGAGGTGAGGAAAGAAATTATTCTGACGACAAAAAGGGCAACCCATTCCCATGCTCCAAACTCTAAATTTCTGAAGGACGCCATGTCCTTCTTCAGGTCAGGACACGCCGGCGCGAGTATAACACAACCACGATGTCCGAATACGATCTGACGAAAACGATCATACCATATCTCGACCGCCATCTCGCTTTCCCTCTCCTTGCTCATTTAACCGAAACTGCCTTGTTCCCTGAGGACCAAGTCCGTGCAGCGCAATATGAGCTTGCGAAGGGCACCAATATGGTTGACTACTGCGTCACCCTGTTTGAGCAGCTTCATCCTGATCAGGAGGTTCCAGATGGTGCGTTTGTACTGCACTACTTGTCAATTTTCCGAGCCGTGGCTTATGAGAGAAACGTTGAACCTGAATCTGAAATGAATGCACGTAGAGTTTGCGAGGAAACGAGAAAATGCTGTTTCGACGAATGCGCAGTTAGAGCAAGAGGCCCAGGCCGTACTGGATGTGATCGAGAATCCGGATGTCGCGCAAGCACTACGGCAGGATAAGATGCAAAATTTACAGTATCTGAAGGATCATTACAACGCACGTCAACTTTTCGCCTGTAATTCACGTTTCGCACAGGAAGACTAAAATTTGTCCAAACAGCTCACGCTCGAGCAAATCACCGCGCTCTACCACTTTGGTCAATTCCAGTACTCGTACGGAAACTACAGCGGCGCCGCAGACTACCTGTACCATTTCCGTGTCCTCTCAACAGACAGCGACCTGAACCTTTCTGCACTCTGGGGTAAACTCGCCTCGGATATCCTGACGGGAAAATGGGATATAGCAATTGAACAGCTACACGAGCTGCGGGAGGTCATTGACTCTCGTACACCCGCTCCATCGTTGACGACTTCAGCTGAAGGTGCGATGTTGGGTCAATTGCAAGCTCGCACTTGGCTTCTTCATTGGTCCTTGTTCGTGTATTTCAATCACGCTCAGGGGCGAACGTTCCTCCTCGAGACGTTCCTGTCACCCTCCTACCTCAACACAATCCAAACAGCGTGCCCATGGATCTTACGATACCTCGCCACTGCCGCAGTCCTCGCTCGCAAAGCCAGCGCACCCGGCGGTACGACATCCTCTCGCGTTCGTCACTCCCTGAAGGAAGTCGTCAAAATCGTGCAAACGGAGGAATATCAATATTCCGACCCGATTACTAAATTCTTGAAGGAGCTGTATTTGGAGTTCGACTTTGAGGCTGCACAGCGAGAGTTGACGATTGCTGTACAAGTTGTTGAGAATGACTTCTTCCTGCAGGAGTTTAAGGATGAGTTCTTGGATAATGCGCGGTATCTCATTTCAGAAGCATACTGCCGCATTCATCATAAGATCGATATCGCGTAAGTAGCACTCTTACAATGAGTGTTTTGAAAGCGCTCTTTTCTGACAGTTGTCGTAGTGATCTGTCTGAACGCCTGAACCTCTCCCGAGATGAAGGCGAGAAATGGATAGTCAACCTCATCCGCGAAACACGCATGGGTTCCGATGCTAAAATCGATCTTGAGAAGGTCAGCTCTTGTTTCCTCCTCCTATTGAAGAAGCTCTAACGTCGTCGATACATTAATAGAATATCATCGAGATTAACCGCCCGCCAGTACCTGTTTATCAAACGGTCATTGAGAAGACGCGCGGCCTCGCGTTCCGTACACAGGCCATAGGTGCGGCGATAGAGAAAACCGTCGTGGAGAAATCTGCACCAGCTGTTGAAGCCCAGCCAGCTATTGTCGAGGCTGCCCGATGACTAGCCATTCCTAGCAAGCTGGTCGAATGCCTCTGATATTTGTAGTCATGACTTGATGTATTGACCTTGCTGTCCTCCTGTTACCTTTCCTTTCACTTCCTGTATCATCCGCGTCATCGCACATGAAATGCTTAGATGTAGAGCAGGGATGTGTCGATTACCCAGTCATAACCCCATTCTGTATACCTGAATGATCACAACAGCCTCAGTCTTATACAAACATTAGTATACACCACCCCATCCAACACGTCGCGCTGCTATCCGAAACTAAGGCAATACACAAGACGAGCCATCCTCCCCCGATTTCTAATGTGTTTTAGGGCGTTCAGCAGTCGACTTATCCGGGTATAGCTATAACACATTCCAGATGCGTTAGTCTTCTCCGTTTAAGCCGCATATAACGCCGGGAACAGGACGTACTTTTCCGGGATTGAATAATCCCAGTGGATCGATTATACGCTTGATAGCCCTCATGAGTTCAACTGTACCCTCCCCGAGTTCTTCACAAAGGAATCCCCTTTTCCCGACTCCAACACCGTGTTCTCCCGTACCTTTGTGCATTCTTCGGTATCATTCTTGGCTGATTGAATGGAAAGGACTTACACGTCCCGTCAAGTGCGATTGCACGCTCCACCATCCGATGTACGGCTTCTTGTACTTTCACAAGTTCCTCGTCGTCCTTGAAAAGAATGAGCGCGTGGAAATTACCATCGCCTGCGTGGCCGACGATCGTCGAGACTAATCCAGCCTCTTCAAGGTCTTTCTTCGTCTCATAGACGAGGTCAGGCAGCCTGGAGACTGGAACACTTCATCCACAATCGAATCAGTATGTCGGGGTAAAGGTCTTAACGAGTCCAAACTCACCATACGTCGGTGGGCCATCCTTTCGCACCCTCCACAAGCGCGCATCCTGAGTAATGAGCGTTCTTCCGATCGGTCCATAAGTCGTTCGCTTCCTTCTCGTTTCGCGCGAGCGTAAACCCGGTCCCGCCATGTCGTTCCACAACCTTTTTCACGACTTTTGCTGTCTCGCGAAGAGCCTCCGATGAATGACCCTGGAACTTGAAAAACAGACTGTCCTTCTCGGGCCATTTCCGCGCGGACATCCCATAAAGGTTCGTAGCATGCATAAAGTCATCGTCTACGAGCTCAACACATTCTGGTTATGATGTGTAAATGTTGACGCTTGTTTGCGATTCTGTGAAAAGCGTACGTATCCCGACTCCTTGCACTAACACATCCCGTACAGCTTCTGCTGCCTTGCGCACATCAGGGAACTGGACGACGGCGACGGTTGTTGGAAGCAGTGGTGCTAATCGTAAAGTCGCTAATCCAAAATTACGAATGAGTCCAGACCGAAGATTACAATGATGCCAGACAGTGAATTACCTTCGGTAATGATTCCAAGCGTACCCTCAGCACCTATGAAGAGCTTTGTCGTATCGAAACCCGCAGAGGACTTTCGCGCTCGCCTCCTCGTCTTGATGATTTCGCCTGAGGGAAGTACAACAGTCTAGTAAGGTTTTGTCTCAGTGTAGTGCACAATTACAGTTGGAGTTGTGGTATTCGTACCAGATTAAGAAACCATTCAGCTTTCGCTGTTCCATACCGAACAGCATTCGCTAGAAACCAAGAAAATATAAACGACGATTGCTCACGACCGGATAGTTGAAGACTTACTCCCTGAACATCCTGTGGAAACCATCCCACCGATGGTGGCACCGGGAGCAGGGTCAAGCTTATTACGCGCAAGTCGTTAGCCTCGCCCTTATGACTTATGGTACGCTCCTACCGGGAAGAACAATGGGATGCCTACGAAGGGGCATCGGTTTATCAACTACCGCATAATGAATGAAACGAATATATGCACCTTTTTTCCTGAGAGTTTCGTTAATGTCCATCCATCTTGCACCAGGCTGACACACCAAGTCCCCGTCGGCCTCTACATTCAAAGTTTAGACGTGGCAACATGGAAAATCCGAGGGGAAAAACTTACCATTTATTTGTAATATTTTGTCCATTCGCGACATGTCTACGCAGATTCCACCGTAGTCGTGCTAGATTTTCAGGCCTGAGTCCATATATGAACCCGTCGATGGATAAGCTTACGCCTTGAGTGTGACCTTCTAAGCTCGTTCCGCCAGAGTACGGGATGATCGGCATCCTATATCTTGTAGCGATCTTGACGATTTTCACAACGTCTTCTGTGGACTCTGGATATACTATTACACTGTGTACGGCACCTGATATGTTTTAAGCAGACATCATCGATGAAGAGTAAGAAAAACGTACGTACCGGAGTGATAGTTATAAATGGAAAAACCATGGTGCATAAGGTCCTCCGCATCTGTTGATACCTTGCCGTCTTCCGGAAAGGTCAGTTCTAGTATGCGGACCGCCGTTTGGAAATCCAAAGCAGTGCCGTATTTAACTTTCATAGGATCTCCAGGTGTTGAATTCAGGAAGTAGTAGAAGAGTCCGCCGAGCGCGACTGTAAGACCAGAACCCAGCAAGAAGGAACGGACATTAGGAGACAGACCCGACTTCCTCTTTGTGCTTTCCGAGGAATTTGCAGAAGTCGCATTGACAGAAGCATAGCGGCGGTGCGGTCTATTTGCTCTAGTAGTTAGTGCAGTTACAATGAGCCTTGGACCAGGACCAGGTCGCAGGTCGTGTGCTAGGGACGAAGCTCTACACAGCATCTCGCAGACTTTGCTCCTGGACGTTGATGATGGCGAAGGAAGAGAACGAAGAAGACTTCTATCGCCAGCTGTTATTATATTTGCGTGCGATCCGATTATGCGAAAAAGACGAGGTCCTGAGCTGAGAGGTACACACAATGGGGAGTGGCAATCCCCTATAAAAAAGTGTCCGCGATTTTTTCATTCGGAGTTCGAATAATTACTATATATGGACCATAACGACGATCTGTTTTTACCGCCCTACCTTTCACATTGCCTGTATGCTCTCATGAAAATATCATGCCATTTCACTGTGAAACAAGTACCATAGTAATCCGTGGTAAGTATATACATCAAATAAATAACAGAACCAATGGAATGGTTATAATACTAGTAAATTTCACTGCTCGCTTTGCTGACAGTTGTTGAACTGGATTCAAATAGCTATACCGCGGAAATCTCTTTGTATTGTCAACAAGCTTCAACTCTCATGGATGCAGGTACATTTATTAATCGGTATTATGCCAAAGCTCAGAAGTCTGACCAACCGATCATTTTCTTCATCCAATATTTGTCCTTATATGAACCTTTATTACAGTTACATCTCTTAAACTGTCCTTCCTATCGACTGCCTTTCTAATTTTCCATCATGTCAGCTCAATAAATTATGCTTTTAGTTCCCAAACGAATTTAAGAAGGTGTGACATATGCTAATGGCTTGCTTTATCTCAATTTAGTCGCTGTAAAATATTTCGACCTTTGGCATTATCATGTCACGTGACCGGCTTATTCCTTTTCTGTTAGTGGGGACTGGCAATCCCCTATGAAAAAAGTGGTCAGTTTTTTTTCGGGCGGAGCTCAAATAAAATCCTAATTTAGCAAGTGGCGTCGATCTTTATGTCCCACTTCGCTTAGAAGGTCAAGGTGACTATATGCATCAAATCACTCCATTTTTTCGACACTGTTTGGACTATCCACACTCAACAGAATCTCTCAGCACTATGAAATTTTGCACAGAACCTTATTTCATAGGTAGGAACATCATATGAATTTTTCAGATTTTTCTGTTCAGCAGGAGAGCGGGTGTTGCATTAGGTGGAGGTGAAAAGTGCTACTTTCATCGATTCTCCCCTTTGTTTTGACCAATTTTACTCTTGGTCGGGATTCTTTGCTATCTAGCTCCTTCCACAGTGATTCAAAAAATCTGAAAAATTCATATGATGTGCATATATATCATATTATCATGCATGCAAGCTCTCATCCCGACACTCTGATCTGTTGGATATATACGATGTAAAGAGTACTGGAGAGTCACTCATTTTCCCTATATACAGTAATTTGACACCCCCCAAAACTGCGTTTTGAGCACAGATCCCCACCGTTCCACACAAAATTTGGAAGGAACAATTCTTTCCATAGCCAAAGCATGCTGAATTTTTTTTCAAGCAAGAAGATAAAAATTGGAGGAGAAAATCACGAAAAACATGAAATTGAGGCAGCAACAAAACTTTGTCAGGTGACTGTACCTATCAGTCACATGCTAGGTAAATTTCTTTTTCTGGTAATAATGTATCGTGTCGCACTCCCAACCTGTATCTCCTCCTCCACTTCAGTCATAAACTTCAAACTAATTGCATAAATACGTTTTTCATGAGATTTAGAAACATTTGGCCGAAAAAAACTTCGGAGGAATTTCTTAGTTTCTGAGATATAGTATTAAATGTAATATATCTCTGTCATTTTTCGGCGAATTTTTTTCATTCTTGGTCAGGGTATTCTTCAGTATCAAATACATCCGATAAAAACACTTTCAGGGAGAAAGAATTGTTGTGTGAAGTTTCCCGTCCATTCAGATGCTGGATGCACAGTGGGACAGGATCTGCACGCGCGTCGATCACCAGGAGAGCTAAGCGAGACCGTGGGAATGACCATTTTTTTAGTGGGGATTGCCAGTCCCCACTGTTAGACCACCCGCATGTCTTGCAACTTCTTCTCCTCAACAACGCTTTGAAGAATCACTCAGCTCAATGAACAAGATGCATTTTCATATGTCTGCCTTCAATTTGTTCAAAAAATTTTTTGAAGAAATGGCTTAGTTCCCTAGATATACAACGGAACACCACCATATCTCACATATTTTTCAGTTTTTTTTTGAGGGATTCACTCAAACCCATTACTTACATATAATCTACAGTGTTGTTTGGAAATTTTTGCATTGTGGAAGGAGGTATGGGTGGTTGAAGGTGGTTGAATGCGCCCCCCAAAATCCGGTTCTCGCTTAACCTAGCCGAGGTATCGGCACGACTACGCGAGCCCGTGGGAACAGGACGTTCTGTAGCAGAGGGTTGCCGCTCCCCACACACAAGGCGGACACGTGAGCATGTGACCTACAGGAGTTCCGCGTCCCCGTGGGTGGTCTTCGTGGTGGCACGGCATACAGTCATTCACTGGTCCTTTAAACACCTATTGACTTGCTCACTCTAGAGCACACCACACTCAATTTTTTCATCTTTTAAATACATGATTGTATAGGCCTCTACGTGATCTATTTAATGATTTCTTTCTGTGGCAAAAAATTATGGAATGAAAATTATACAAGGGTATGAAGAAATGAGGTGCTTGTCACGCAAAACCCACTCCTTTGAACAGCTGTGACATCACGTCACACTGACTAAAATGACACAATATTCACTCTCCCTTTCTTTCTGTGTAGCTATGACTTCTGTATTATATGAAACTAAGTCGTAAAGGATAATATATGGGTAGAAAAGTGATGAATAGACATCAGAGAGACTGAGCATACAGCCGACCTGTCCTTCATTCCTAATTAGGTAATTGTGTCGATCATTCAGTTCGTCACATTTCCTGAACTTTTTCACTTGTTTGCTTACAGCATATTCACTTAATGATGACAGTGCGCAATTTTCTTTCATGTGTCTGTGCAGGGTCCACCCCAAATGGGGAAATCTCGGATCAATTATAAATGAGTATGAATGAACATATATAGGCAGGTGATCATGATTGGCCCTACCTAATGGGGAAAACAGAGGCGCGTCGATCAATACACAACAATCAGAAGAAAACTATGGAAATCCATGCATTCGACCCTCAAGCGACCGGTTGGGTCTTACACTCAGAGGCTGAAATAGGCAGGACCCTGCACAAATGCACAAGTAAAAAGTGTGCACTGTCATCATTAAGTGAACATGCTGTATTTTTAATTCAACCACTGCATAGATCCTCATGAAATTCTCCCATAGTGTAATCGGTGCATCTTAAAAGCTATATCCATATTTTTTAATGGTTTAAAATGGAGAAAACGGCACAGGGAAATTTGCATTTTCCACTCCTATCATGATTTGCCTGTTTTTCGAGATATATTGCTACTACAGAAAGAACCACTGCATGGATTTCCCTCAAAATTTATATGAGCATCGGCGTATATAGTAGGGGAGCATGTGCAAATTTTGGAGTAGATAGGATCACAATTGAGTGAGAAATTCCGAGTGTTCAAAGGAACGGGGTATGTTTAAAGGACCAGTGAATGACTGTACACACACAGCATTGTTTCCGTTCTCAGCAACGAAAACGACGACGACGACGACACCCTTCTCGCTTTCTCTCTCTCAGACTCATGCGTCCCTACTAAATTGACAAAACATGCCTCTGCTGAGTTTGGACACGAGAACTCGGGCCCCTTACGAGAGGCTCTCCGAATTACCTTCGGCCAGTGAGGATGACGATTCCGTACTCGATATTGATGAAGGAAACGGTCCTCCGTCGAAGAGGAAGAGGTGGTGGATGTACCTTCCTTTGTTACGTATGTACTAGTACAATTGTCTGTCTATTAAAATCCCTCTAATCGAAGAACGCGCAGTACTCGTCGTTCTCATGTTCGCACCGCAATACTCCATTCTTGTCATGCTCATCTCGTACAACCTCGACATACACAAGTCACCTTTCTTCTTTGTAACGCACATGGGCGTCATATACGTGTTAACTTTCTTCGCCTGTTGCTCGCTACTCGTCTGCGTCGTACGGGATCCTGGTGCGATCCGCGTTGGAGAAGCCCCTGATCCACAACTAGACACTCAAGACAACGAAAACGACGACGAAACCGATATGATGGATGCTCTCCGCATGGGACCTCCTCTTTCAACAACGAAGGGAGAGCCAGAAGGTCTTGCGGATGACTTCAATGCTCCGCACAAATGGTGCAGGAAATGCTGGGCACCGAAACCTGAAAGGACTCACCACTGCTCTGCATGCGGACGCTGTGTTTTAAAGATGGGTTAGTCTCATGTGCTTATTGTTGCCACAACCAGGAAGCTTACGGAGAGTATTCTGCAGACCATCATTGTCCGTGGCTCGCTCAAAAATGCGTGGTATGTCCTCTCGTTGCTTTGATTCCGTCAGTAATCTTAGTCTTCATTCAAGGGCCATTGGACATACCCAGCTTTCCTTCACTTTCTCTTATGCGTAACTCTCCTTTCCACGTATGTCGCCGTCCTCTCTGGGAGGATCGTATACTTCGCTTTCGTAAACCCATTTCTCGTGGTAAGCTGGTTTGACATTAATACAGTCGTTGAGTGGGATATTCATTCAGACCGTATAGAACGAACAGACGGCCATTCACGCGCTATTCCTTTCAGTCTATGGCATTGTGTTTTCTTTAGTTGTCGGTTCCTTCTTTCTTTGGCACGTGTATCTTGCATCGTGAGTATGGTCACGGAAAGAACGCTTTCATTAGCAATGGCTGACCTATTGGACAGAACAAATCAGACGACAATAGAGAATATCTCGCCGTATCTTCTCCTTCGATATCTTCCAAGTACACCTTCTGTTCCTGCCGGTACTACTGCATCATCGCCTCCATCCAGTGCAGGGGGCGTCACCCTGGATTCTCCGAATCCTCCTCGACCTTTGTCACTCCATCCGGTATCACAGCCCAATACGCCTCTTAACTCTCTAAATGCATCATTTCCTGTTCTCAGCACCCAAAACTCGGCGCGCAACAGATCGAGCGCAGCTGGACCGAACGCAACACCCATGTTTCGAGAACATCAGCTTAACTCGACGCAACGACGAGCCATCCGACGTGCGCACGGGCGAATCCGATTATATGATGTCGGATTCCATGCAAACTGGATGCAACTTCTTGCCGTAGGCAAGCGCGGATGGCGTGGGTGGGTGTACCGAATATTGTGTGGGGGTGGTGCAGCTGGTGACGGGAAGACCTTTCCGCGCAATCCGAGAGCGGACGGGATGCTCGCAAGGTTGGCTGCAGAGCTAGAGAGTGAGGATAAAATGGACTGATATTCTTGTGACGATTTGGATGGACATTCTTGCTGTCTTGCTTCGGAGATGCTCTGCAATTGGACAAGTTCATACTCTCTTAGTTGATATCTTTATTTTTCATGTCATTGGATATCTTAGTGGACAGTCATCAACACACGCTGCTTGTCAGTCTCGATGTTAGTCGTTTTCAAGGAGGGCTGTCAAGTAAGGCACGTGGACCTACGCTTGAGCTCAAGCGTACAAAATACAGTTGACTTCTGTTGATGTACAGTTAGATGGATTTTCCCCGCAAGCGGCGGTCTGTCAACGCGTCGTATCAATCGTTACCTCGAGTCGTCACATTACTGCTTACTATTCGGTATTCTCATCATTGGCCTTTTCCAGTTACGCAGGCGCATAGCACGGTTATCCTACGTCCATATCTACATGTTTTGGGTTTTATTTCGCACTTGTCTAACATCAGGTTCTTTGGCTTGGGCACAATTCGAATACTTCGAAAACTTTTATCGACGATATCTTAATGTTAGTTTTACGCCGTTTACACCAATAGAAGAACTAGGTTATGATGAGAATATTTTGGACACATACGTTGTCGAATTCATTTCTGACTAGGACTGGAAGCGAGGGCAGGTGCTCAATATTCAAGAAACAAATGCGTCAATAAACAACGACAAAGCTGCTTTTTTCCTCAACGCTCTCTATGAGCTTCAAGTAGCCCGGTTCCGTTTGATTCCGATATGCCGTCACAGATCTGTACCCATATTCGCATATGTGTGACAGTATGTAACATGGGTCAGGTCAGCCATCACCCCTATTGTTCGCACAGCCACCACAAGCAGGCCACCAAGAACCTATACCCTATATAAAACAGGCCCCTCGTCCTTCTTCTCCCATCAACTCTTCCTCCCCCACCATCATACTCCTCCGGTGGGAAGCGCGTCCTCTCTTCACAACGCTGAACATGGCGAAGTCTTATGCTGTCCGTAATGGTGACCGCCATCGTATCCACAACTCGTAAGTACTGTCCAGGAAGCACTCATCTCCGCTGCCTAATCGCGTGGCTGCCATCAACAGTCCCTTCTAAGAGCCCCAGACGTATCTCCCGATCATTTCGATAACATCGAGCGTGTACCCGATCATCGTGTCTGGCACCAAGTACAATTGTCATAAGGACTCTTTCATAAAGTCAACGGCGACGATAACAATCGACCGCCTCAATAAACGCCGATAGCCAATCTGGCTAGCGTGTGGCCGGTTATGCCGCCGTGGCACTACCCTCCGACCTATGCGCATCTGCTGTGCAAGTCACGCAGAAGTAAGTCGCGAGTCGCGGTCGGTGTCATCGGGCCTGTGCACGGCTCGCCCTCCTCACCGGGTAGATAGGCATGTCTGAACCGCCGAACTCTAATCGGGTTGGGTAGCCGACGGGCTCTTGGGTCAGCTGTCATCGATCCTTGGGGAGTGAGGGCGGAAAGGCCGTCGAGCGATCCAGAATGCCAACCGTGATCGGTCGGTGGCCATGCCTCTTAGGCCATATGAAGAAATGGAGAAAGATGACGAAATCAGCCTATTTGCGCCGAACATACAATAGCCACCGGAGAGCCAAACGGACGACGAGTTCGTCAAGCGTCGATGCCTTGATTTGAAGCCACGGGACCAGCGTGGGCTATCCGGGGCAACCTGGAAAGACCTACGCAGGACCTGTGCGTGAAGGGTCAGGTGTCATGCGCGCTGGGTAACCGGCAACTATACGGTCCTCGGTACACTGGCTGAAGTGTCTCCTGCGACGCGAGAGGTCACCGACGGGTCACCGGTTGCAGAGAGTCGTTCGGTCAGCGCGTGCCTAGGATACGGGAAAGGCTGATGGCACCTGGATTGGCACCCGGGACTGCCTGAAAGTCAGGCTGCGGCTGCGAACAGATCGTGCAAATCATCGGAAATGCAGGCACGTTCCAACCGCCATTAGAGCTCGAGTGAACAATCTGATCTTTGTAGGGTTCTTCGATGCCAACAGTTCCTATTTTCGACGCGAAGCCAAACGACTAGCACATGGTGTTTTTCGGCACTCTACCCACGCAGTAAAGTCATCCGGGGTTCCACACTAAGTCGTCTTGTGTCGGAAGCGCGACTCGTTTTTTCACGCGAATATTGCTACTGTCGCGCAACGGACACGTGGAAGGAAGGGAGTAGTGGAGCTAAATTATTTGTTGTGAATGGAAGGATGCAGGAACCACGATTGTCATGAGCATGTAACTGTATTGTGATTGTCGCTGCTGTCTTTTTCGCGAAGTTGTTCACTCCATTGCCCATTAGTATTGCTTATTGCATAAATGAATCCAGACTCGCATTTCCCCTGTGTCTGACGGAATGAAGAATGTTCTTTTCATGTGTGAACTTCTTGGGCTCGCCATAATCGATTCTCGATTCAGCACTGAGTAAACGAATCCCCATGCGCGCGGTGTTATCCTGCAGCCACTAAGCCGAGTTCAGATGGTACAGCGCGCAGGACGTTTATTAGACTCTAGCCGTAATCATTATATCACAATAGCATCAATCATCAATGACTATGCACCGAACGCCCACTGGTGTGGGACTCCTGTACTACTCTTTTAACCCCAAGTGCGACAGCGACTACGATCAGAGAGCCATCCCGGCTGGAACCTCCTCGGCACTACGCACGCTCAGACTTGGAGGTCTGTTGAACTCTCCCAGGTCTCGAGGTTGGAACGTATCCGTGTCGTTCCGTCCTGTTTCCGGTTCCTGCTGCTGCTGCTGCTGCTGTTGAGATGGTGATAAAATTAATGGGTTTGGAGAGTCGGCGCGTTGTGGTGGTGCAGAGGCAGCTACAGGCTGCGGAGGTGAAGTCGAAGGAGGGGAAATGGAAATGGATGTAGGAGGGAGAACGGATGAAGGAGGGACGGTCGTCGGAGAGGGAGAAGGTTTGGAAGGTGACGCCGATGCTTTACCGAACGACCAAGAAGAGAATAAATTCGTCAACGGTACTGCTGGTGCTAGTGCCGTTCCCGCTCCTCCTGCCGTATCACCATTCTGCCTCTGCGAAACACTATCGCCGACGTCCTGCCCCATCCCAGTCGGGCTCTCCACGATCGTCTCCGGTATCTTATCCACAACGCCAGTACTAGTGTTATTCGTCGTGTTATTGCTGTTGTCAAGATCAATCTGGTGCGCCAGAGTGGGAGATGTACTTGGAAGGCTGTTGGTACGGGGAACTGAAAGTCGAGCTGTACGTTGTGAGATGAATGATCCGATACTCGTACCCCACGTCCCGATCGTTGCTTTCGCATCGGCTGCTACGGATGATGCCGTTGAGGATTGTTGTCCTCCAGTGATGTTGTTCCCGTTTGTAGTGGTGGTAGCGGTGGAGTTAGTGGCGCTAACAGGGGCACTATTCGACAACGACAACGGACGTAACCCCACACTAGACTGCGAGAAATTCGAAAAGAGCGAGGATCGTGCACTCTGAGTGCCTGCTCCCTCCGATTTCGTTTTGGATAGATCAACTTCGGAACGATTGATCTCAACAGGCGTGCTTGATATACTCCCTTCAGGGGTTGTCGACAACGTGCTCGTCGACCGTTGGGCCCATCTCCCTCTAACACCTTCAACAGCTTTAAAGAAGTTCGTTGACCCAGTAGCAAACGTTCTCGTAATCGCTTCTCGCGCAGGCGTCAATTGTTCCTGAATGTGAAGATCTTGAAGACCTTCTTGTAGGCGAAGACCTATATCTTCGACGACGCTGGGTTTACCAGAGCAGGGGTGTCGTGCTTCAACGATGTCGAAGATCATTGGGTCCGTGATGCGGTTCCAAACTTCGAATGCGTTTGTGCGTCGGAACTCCGCGATCCACTGTGGGTTGAAGTCCTGTGTGGACTTCGCGTCCCCACCATCTAAGTATTGCAAGGTGAGTACGTGAATGACTAAGACCAGAATCAAGCCCGCTTACCTGCTCCCCCTGTAATGACAACATCTGATCGCGAACTCTTAGCTAGGAAATCGGCGTATTTTACCGACGCCAGCGCAGCGGTAACATACTCTTCGAACTGCAATACTTGGATTAGCATCCACTAATAATCGGTAAAATCATTGCAGACCTTCGTTCGGATGTAGTCGTCGCTGCCTTTGAATCTGATGGACAATGAATATCCGTTTGGTGTAGCGGGATCCATGCCACTTACTGCATTGTAGACGAGCGGTTAGGATCAGCATCATCCCATACCTCATTGACGTCCTTCACAATGTCGTCCATCCACTTTCTGTCTGCGGGAGTTAACGCAACCAAGCGCTCGAGTTGTGGATCTCGAAATTCGAAGGTATTCGTCTCAATCTTTCCGAATAAACATCAGTAAAGCAGTTTGCTTATGTCTCAAAGTTGACTTACGTTGACCAGGAGATCAATTTCTTTCTGCTGCGTCACAATTGAATTTGTACTTCCACACACGTAGCTTCGCGTGTCTTTTATAATATCAACTTGCTGTAATGGCAAATAAGGCTGAAAGAAGGCGTCCTAGAAAGCGTTCTAGCTATTTAATTCTGTTACGACTACCAATCGGTGACTTTACCTTTCCAAAGAGATCCAGAGGAAGACCGAGATAAGCCATTAGGCTCTTCCGATCACTTGTTTTCAGCGAAGTAGCGGGAGCAAGAGTACGCGCTCTAGCAGCCAGCGGAGGAGAGCCACAATCATCGAGATTCTGCAATAATCCTGAGAAAAATAAATGTTAGCAGTATATTACCATGTGAAGGAACTAAATTTATACCGGGTATCAACGAAATTAGGGAATATTGGTATGTGCAAAGCGTTTCTACGGGGTGACCATAAAACATAATCTAACGGATGTCATCAGCAAGTTTAGTTGAAGGAGGTTAGGAAGTGCGGACTCTTTTCTGAAGAATAAGCGATTTCAAGAGTACCAGAGTTCGACTACGGAACTTGTGCACAAGTTCTCGTCTATTTTGGATGAGCACGAAGCCATCTTAATAAGTAAAAGTGCTTACAGACTAGTGCCTAACCGACAGTCTGTCAGCCAATTATTTGAGAATAACGAGAGATGGCTCACCCATATATAAAGCACTCTCGGTAAGTTGGCTGCGTAACGACATCTCAAGCGAGGATTTGAAATCAACAAGAATGCCTGTCTCCCGGAAGTCTCTGCAACCAGTTAAGCGAAATGAAAGCGGATTCCGAAGAGGTAATTGCCAACCTTTGGCTGAATAAAGCTTGTGTCACAACACCGAGCCTGTCACGAATCGGTCCGAAGAGGGGTTTCGAGGCTAGAACAACGACCGCTTTTTGAACCGTTGAGCGAGTCATGTCCTCTTCCTTCACAAGCAGGTCAGCAGTTCTGATTTGTCGGTTGCAAGATATTCCAAAGATGGTTGTCGGATGCGGAGAAGCAGGAACAAGGTGAAAGTATGAGTAGTCCTCGCTGCTCTAGCATATCAATTAGCATTGTATGTCCTATGTGAAGGCTCTCTTGATACTCACGAGGTGTGCACCGTCCGGCAGGGCCAGAAAAGGCAAGATCGCGTTCAGCTGCTCATCGTTAAATAGCGCACCGTCGCAGAACTCGATCCTCGGGCCGACCTGAAGAAATTCGTCAGAGCTGATGCTTTACTTGTAAGAAGATTACATGCCAAGTGATTGAAGTCAACGAGAGCGATTCCGGGCACTAACGGGCCTGCAGGCGTTTCTATCAACTTGGACTCTGGACGCGCTTTACGCGATGAGGATGAAGCATATGATATCATGGACGCCGCGTCATTCTCATACGTTGCCTGGGTGGGAGGATACTTGACTGAAGAAGTTGTGACGGATGTTCGCGAGCTTCTTCGCGTTTCATCATGGCTAAGACTTGAGCTCGATGGTGAGAGGACCGCCTCTCTTGCATCAGTCGACTCTGTGTCCACCACATCACTCGTTCCGCGTTTGCTCGAGTCGTGAGTGCCGAACGAGTGAAATTCCGAGGTGGTTGGTGTGTTGGCCTGCGCTGCATGAGCCAAAGTTACTTGACGCGAATCCCGTCGCGAAAGTACTGAATCCCTTGGAGAAGATAGAGAAATCGAACGTGCCGAACCTTGATCGGAATCAACATTGTCCAAATCATCGCGACTGAAATCCGGACGAGTCGGTGAAGGAGAAGGCGAGAATCTTAGTGCAGACATTGTGGACGGGTGAAAGAAAGTGAAGGGTGAGTGGAAGTCGTGCCTTGTACTTTGTAGGTGAGTAACTGGAACGACTACTTCGCGAATCATCCGGTGTGACGGATCGGCGTAATATTGCAGTAGTATTATTTAGATAATTCCTTCCTTTCACACATAGCATAATATCAATCATTTCGCGTTCAAGACAACTAGTACTAGCAACATAACACCAGAGCAAGCTGCTGTTTAGCCTTTCGTCTCATGCTAAGCTGATTGCGTCCCGGCGGGCCGGAGGACGATATGAATAAACTCCTATGTATCCATTTTAACCTTGGTGCCAATGTTAAGCTTCCCATTCGGAAAGTACCAAGTAATCGTAGCACTAATGCAGGCAGTGGCGTCGAGAGAAGGCAATGAGCCATTCAGTGAGGAAGTTGCAGAAGTACAGTTACACATTCAAGTTGCATCACTGGCGAGCTTATTCTTCCGCTGGCGCTGCAGTCGGTGGTATTTGCAGTTAATAGCCTAAATCTGACATAAGCCTTTGGTTCTGACGAAGAGAAGGACAAAGACGAGGCAAATAAATAGAGAAAGACGGATTGAAGAACTTGGGAACGGATAAGATGTTGCTGACAAATCATCCCGGGCACCACACCCCACATACACATTTCTGACTGACCGCCCTTCAGTAGCAACCACGATCGTACCCTATCTCTTTGTTGCCTACCTTGTACGGGGAAATCGATCAACGAGCTTACCCATTCGAAACGACGCCGAGTTTACCAGTTCAGACCGGGGTATTCGATTGCCGCCACCAGACCAATATCCTCTCGCCTGATGGTGGAGACCCGGCTGATTCTCTACTCAACTTTTTCTGTATCTGTAAGCACGCGACCCCTTCCCGATTCTGAGTGGCGGTTCTATATCTGACATGGTGGCGCCTCTATGCGCCCAGTTATAAGTCTGGCGCACGACAATCATGGCTTCAATAACACCACGCATGTCAACCCTACTCATCGAGGACTACTTCGGGGACGCAGTCAGGGATGCCGATGAAGATGTTGAAGCCCGAGAGTTGGATGGGAGGACACCCCTGGATCGGACGATAGATCGTATCGGAATGGGTACGCCCCGTGTACCACTTTCAGGCAATATAAAGACTCCTGACCTGACAAATACACGTAGGATCATACCAATGGACGTTGCTCGCCCTTTGTGGTTTTGGTGAGCGCTTGTGTTCTCTTATGTGTGCCTCTGGGTACTGATTCACCATACTCTTATTAGGCTGGCTAGCGGATAACGTTGGTAAGCTTGCAGGCGTACCGAAGCAGATCATAATGTTGCTCGATAGATGTGGATACAAACTGTCGCTATTATTCTTCCTAGAGTCCAACAACATTTCGATGGTGAGACCATTTCTTCTCAAGAATGTTCTTGTTGTGACCGGAAGGTTCTGCAGTTCCGGACAGTTATATTGGATATCTCTCCTCATCCATGTTTGCTGGAATGATGTTTGGCGCTGTGGGGTGGGGTTCATGTGCGTTCCAACGACTCTTTGTTGTTACCAAACTTATTTTCTTCCACGAAGGTTCTGATCTTCTTGGTCGGAGTACCGCTTTCAATCTTACACTGTTCTTCACCGCACTCTTCGGTCTAGCGGCTAGCTACGCACCTTCCTTTACGGCACTATGCATCGCCCTCTTTTTTCTTGGAACTTCCGTTGGTGTGAGTTGTATGTTCTTAGAAGCAGGGGTGCAATTAATGGTTGTACCAGGGATCAATGCCCACGGATGGCACACTTCTGCTGGAACATATGCCAAAGGGGAAGCAGTACTTAGTCACCGCTTTGTCCGTGTTCTTTTCTTTTGGCTCGGTTATCTCAGCTATTATGGGGATCATCGTCATTCCTGGGAATTCGTGCCCAAAGGAGACAGACTCGGGCCCACCTTGTGATGTGGATACAATGAACAAGGGTTGGCAATATTTGCTAATGACCATCGGACTAATAGTACGTTTTCAGTCTTGACTGTACATCGGCTTAGACTCACTGGCGTAGACTTTATCCTTCTTCCTGGCACGCATTGTATTCTTCCGATTGCATGAATCGCCACGCTACCTCGTTCATGCCGGCAGACACGAAGAAGCGCTAATGAACCTCCAAAAGATTTCACGTTATAATGGCTCCGAGCTCTCACTAGATTTGGAGGACGTGCGTGATCACCACGTTGCGGATGCACCTCAGGACGAAGAGCAAGCACCGTTTATTCCGAAAGACAACGGACGTGCAAGGACGGATGTTAGAGTGTTATTTGATGCCGACACAGACGGCCAGCCGTCGAGCGAGCGAGAGCCACTCGCGGCTGATAACTCAGTCAGCGCGCCCAATACTTCGCCCGAAAGAGTCCATTATGATTCAACTGGGTCATCCGACGTGCCCTTGGACTCACATTCGTTTGTAACGCCTGCATCCGAAGTTCCTCCAAGTTCAGACATCGAAGCCCATCCTCAAGACGCTTTGTCGAGGATTAATCCCGCAACGTCGGATGATAAGGAGGAAGAATCTACTATCCTCGTAGAGCATCGTGCCGAGCGGCCCTCTGTCAAAAGACAGCACGTACGCCGTTCTAGCCTATATGAGGCGAAAAGGAAGGTCTATTGGGCACTTCCACGCCGAATTCGGAAGCCTCTCTGGGCTTGGTTGGACAAGATTGGCGTCGTGTTAGGTACAGAATGGAGGCGAACAACGCTGCTGGTGTGGGCGATGTGGTGTGCTTTGTCTTTAGGTAGGAGGCCTGCATGTCTGATCGAATTTTTCCTTGCTCATGCTCATTGGCAGCGTACACGATGTTCAACGTGTTCCTTCCAAAAATGCTCGAGATGAACACCGGTGATCGAGCTGGTCAAAATCCAAAGTCCCTTGAAGAAACTATGTGGGACGTTGTCATATTCACCATTGGAGGATGTCCCGGCGCTATCGTTCGTCAAAGCCCCTTGTATTTTCATATTTTCCTAACAAGTCTTATTAGATTGGCGCTTATATGATTGAGTCATCGTTTGGCAGGCGATGGTCACTTGCCGGGAGCACATTTGTGACTGCTGCGTTCTGCGTGTTCTTCATATTCGCCGAAAGCTCGTTCTTCGTCCGTTTGACTACGATAGGTATTAGTCTGAGTTCAACGGTATGTCCCCAGTAGCTCTCGCCCTCTATCATATGCTTATCCGTGATTCCAGACAATGTGGGCCGTTCTATACGGGTAAGTACTGATCGGCACCGTTGAGATACTCTCGTCTGACTATAATATGTACTTAGTTGGACGCCGGAGATATTTGACACTGCCGGTAAGCGTTTACGTTTAATGTAGTTGCATATTAGTCCTCACCGTGATTCTCAGTGCGAGGGACAGCAACAGGAACTGCCTCCGCCCTGTCCCGAATGTACGTCCTTTGTTTTCTCCAGCTGACGTGCCAAGGCTCATAATACACATCCTACTCAGCGGTGGCATGATTGCTCCTGTGCTTGGAGGCATATTACTTGTGATTTCACGGTCTCTACCGGTCTATGCGAGCGTCGTCGTGTTCGTCGTGGGTGGGATTTGCACATTGATGTTGCGGGTAGATGAGGAGGACAGGCGGAGCAGTACTGCGACCACCCTTGCGCATTAATTATATTAGATGATTGCTTTGGTATGTGGAATCCATATAGCATAACATGTAACTATAGAATACGTATACAATGTGCTGTTTGGCGCTCGCCTTGGATGGCGTTGCTCCATTCTGGTGCACCCATTCGCCGCGTATATACCGCTCTCCCTGGACAAGATACGCGCCCCAATTCGTCGCATTGTTTCCGTATCGTAACGAATTCCGGTGCGCGCTTAATGCCTCAGAGTACGATTCTCGGATCAGTGAAGCTCCAACGCCCGTGAGAAATGAGCGGATTCCGAACCGGTACGAGCAAGCTTGCGTGCGCTGTAATGTGAACAGACACTCATTGGGATAAGGTGCAATTGTGAAGTAGCAAGGTAACTATATACATCACAGAACGGCAGACAGGAGGTTATGATAGGCAGGCAGGTAGGATGGATCGGTAGAAGTACAGATGGTGGATGTGGTTTTGGAGTTTTCGGAAGGAGACGTATGTATATATGTACAGGTGAATCGGAACGGAATGCTGGATTATGAATGAGCCACTACTATTGTAACGATGAAAAAGTCCTTGTCGTGGGGATGGGATGAGAATGTCCAGTTCTTGAGTTGGTACATGCAAAGGAAGTAAGTCCGAAGTGTGAATGGTTGGATGCAAGAAGGAGCTTCGTGCGTCAACGTCAGGAGGGTCCGTCAAAAGTCCATCAAACCGTTTTCGTTACGCGTTACGTTAAGAGATGTAAGAAAATATCATGCGTCCTTCCGTTCGTTCAAAAGGGATAAATTGCTTCGTCGATGATGTGAATGCTGAATGCCCAGACTGAGGGCGACATGTCCACGAGTACGCCAGAAGATAGTGCGGCTTTCGACCTCAGCATGAGCCTCGGTCCAGGTCCATGCTATTTTCATGCAGCCACGATCTCGAACTCGGGGCTAAAGTTACCGGAGTCACCGAAGACTATTTTAAGAAAAAAGAATTTGTCAGTTCAATGTGTTGACAGCATGACAATGTGGGCGGTGCGAGGGGAGAAGGAAGAGAGGGAAGGAGGGTACTTACGGACTATCTGGTACCCGAAGCCTGGTGCAACCTCCGGGACTGTGATCTCTGCGGTACCGACTGTAAGGTTGAAGCCTTCCACCAGAGCAGTCACTATTCGCATTTCAATGAGCTCATTCTCTGCGAAGTTGGATCATAAAGAGACTTACGGTTGGTACGCCCGTCCTTGCGAAGGTGAATGTGACCATTGTAGTTAGTGACGTTGACAGGTCTTCCGTTGACCGTGTCCCAAGTGACGTTCTGGCGCGTCCCGATAGTCCAGACGGTTCCACTCGTAGGATTGAGAATGGGAGGCACCCAGACGTCCCTACGTTCGATAGGGAGGGCGTTGACGAACGAGGAAAGGGTGAGGATGAGAGTGAAGAAGAGGATGGAAATGCGGGAGATTGTGGATGAGAACATTTTAGTAGTCGTTTGTCGTTGAGGATGAGTTGGTTTCAGTTCGTGGGCGTGAGGGTGAGCGTTCGTGTCGTGAATGAGCTAGGAAGCTTGAGGGGTTGTGGAAGCAAGTCGGATGGGATGAATTGAATGAATGGCGAGGCAAGGGGTTACTTATATACGGTCTGACTGCTCCATCATCAATTTCATGAAAAGGTGCATCGCATGACTTGTCGAATTTTCCGATGACCCTGCGGCCGACTCACTCCGGGAGAGAGAATATAATGCTGTGCCGACCCGAATGGCGATCTGACAAAACCAAGTTCACTAAGCCACAGAAAATCCACCCGTCCCCAGTCCTCGTGTAGACAAGCAGGTAGGTGCCGCGGGTGTTGTTCGATGTTTCATAGCCCCTGCACCACGACGCACAGCCTTCCTAATACCCTGTCTGCTTCCATGATAGGCGAATCTGGCCAAGTACTGCAGGTGAGGCATCTGGTTGCCGTCTGGGTTCTTGCCAGCTCACATCAACGGCGATGCATCAACAAGTAGACCGATGGCGATGGCAAGAGAGAGAGGTGAATGAAACCCTAGCCGGTCTGTACTCGCCGCTTGATGTGTCCTTTCCAAATCGAGACTCGCGACTGATCGACGCGTCTTCACTGACGAGGCAAACGTGCATCCATACAAAGCGAGTTGCTTTGCATCTCTGACCATGACGCGGTCGTCGACCCCCCTGCCCGTATTTTCAAAAGGCTCGGAATCACGACCTCAAGCGAAAGATAACGAAGATAACGATGTTGAAGACCATGAGCTCAGAGGACTTCTCTCGGGTGTTCAGAACACCAACAAGCCGGAGGCAGAAACGAGGCCGCGGGGGTTTGTTGAGTGGATGAGGGATAGTGAACCCTGGAGTCGCAAACGCATGGCCATAGTCGCCGTTGTTCTAATCGTTTTGCTTCTCTGTACTGCCCTCGTACCCCCATGTCTATTCTCTGCTCGAAAATGCGCCCATCCGAATTCCAAGTTTGTTGGAACTCAATTAAGGTCGAACGGGACACATGATTTCAAAAGAACCGTCTTGATAGTATCTATCGATGGATTGAGGTGAGTTGTGATGAAATCGAGCTCTTCTGTCGCTTCGTCTTCCATCCAGAACTTACACAGAGGTCTCAGAGCGGATTATCTTGACCGTGGTCTCACGCCGCACCTTCTGGATATCAGCAAGCAGGGTCTCCGAGCAAAGTACATGAAACCTATCTTCCCTGTAAGTTTCCACGCTATGTTGGTTCGATTTGTTGCTGAGAATCGCTTCCCGCCACGCATTTGAAATAGACTTTGACTTTTCCGTGAGTCCTTTCTCCGATGCTTAGTGTAGGATGCACAGCTGACAGAACCGTGTAGAAATCACTGGGCTTTAATGTGGGTTTTCCCTATAGCCCTTTTGTACATCTGCATATTCACTATGCAAACAGGACGGGACTATATGCAGAATCTCATGGAATAGTGGCAAATGTATGTTTGCCACATGTGTTCGCTTTAATCAGTTCTTATTTCGTATCATTTTACTGTTCAGAACTTCTGGGATCCCCAGATCCAGTCTGAGTTCCATTACAACAAGGAAAGCTCAACCTGGAACCCGAACTGGTGGTTTGGCGAACCTGTGAGTTTAGCTCAGTAATTTCGGAGACATGCAACGTAGGAATTCATCCGCCGACTGTAGATGTGGGAAACTACCGGACGAGCGAACGTCATTTCGGCGAATCTGATGTGGTAAGTTGTGACAGCCAAGTTCGTGTTTTCCAGCCTGCTAAGAAACGCTAGGCCTGGTCCTCCGAAGACAATGACGGGAGCTTCGCCGACGTATTTCGTTCCTTGGAAGGTAAGGTGTGCTTGCTTTGCGCAGCGCTCAGGTGTCTGACGTCTGATTGCTACAGGACAAGGTACCTCTGAACGAGAAACTGGACCAGATCACGAAATGGATCGATCTGCCTCTTGATGTGCGGCCCCAACTCATCATGGGTAAGTCTCACAAGTCTGCTGTCAGAAGCGTCTCATTTGCTGACAGCCTTGCTTACTTGAAGCTTATGAGCCTTCTTTGGACCAGGCAGGTCATCTCACGGGTCCGAACTCGAAGCTCGTAAATGTGCGATTTCACTTTTCGCGAAGTTTGAAGCCTTGGTCTTACTCTACAATGCAGGAGACGTTGAAATATGTTGACACATTTGCGAGGGATCTACACCAAGAACTCGTTGCCCGTAACTTGACGGACATTGTTGACATCATTTTTGTCAGCGACCATGGCATGACAGACACTAGTCATCCTGAATTAGTCTATATTGATGATATCCTAGGCGAGGAAGGGTACTCATACATTGAACATGAGGACGGTAAGCTGAGCGTCATTCATGTCATTCATCTCGCACAAGTCTGAAACACTTCATAGGATGGCCGAGTAAAGGTTTCCGATTCTCGAGCAAGTGTAACGTAACACATTACTTGAATATCCTCCTCGAGGCGGCTGCGGAAAACCCAGAGAAGTTTGATGTATACACGCACGAGACGATGCCAGAGCGATATCATTTTTCGAATAATTATCGAATTGCACCTGTGTATGTCGTCCCGAAAATGGGCTATGCTCTTACGACTCGGGAGGAGGGTGATGATGGCTTGTCAAAGGGGGTATGTTTCTTTTGGTCCTGATCTTGACGATCTAAAATAACTATAATTCGTGGCTAGAATCATGGTTACGACAACGACGAACCTTCAATGCGGGCGATATTCCTTGCTCATGGACCGTTTTCAACGAATGTTAAAGATGTTCACAACAAACGCTCCGCCTCTTTAATCAGGCGTTACGCGAAGTTAAACGGATCTCCAGGCTTGTATTCAGCCGACGATTCGGCCTATGTCATGCACGGTTTTGAGAATGTTCAGATTTACGGATTGGTCATGAAGTTGCTTGGTCTCGAAAATTGGTCGGCGAGGAATAATGCAACAAGGGGTTTCTGGGACAAGTACTTCTAGTCGTTTTCAAGTTTCTTTTCTGCATTGCGTCTTGTATCATAGACATGATTGTATTCAACGTAGTTAATCGGATAGGCACATTCTAATTTCTGGTCTGGTAGTTTGTTTATAACTGGTCTCGGAATAATAGAAACGAATCACATGATGACGTATTGGGCGAGATGCGAAGGCGGTGCTGCAGTGCCTTATGTATCTTACTTAACTTACAACACTAGTTTGCGACACCTTCGCACTGCGCAATCTGATCTCTTTCTTACAATACCATCTGAGCAGAACGATATTAGACATTTCAAAGCATCTCAAAGATGTCGATGCTAGACAAGTTCAGGAAAGGCGCTCAAAAGGTGCGCTTCGTACTCTCCAGTTCAAAGGAAAGTTGCGCTGATGTTCTGAGTTGTTCGTGATTGCTGCGGACGATGAATCATGATAGGCCGGGATTCAGGCGACGGCGTTCATGAACACTGCAGGGAATAAAGTCGCTTCGGAATCGAGAAGTTTTGCGCAGGGTTTTACTCTTCCTGGGGAGGCAGAAAAGGCAGCGAACATACTGCAGAGTTTCCTTGGTGTGTCATGTTTGTTGTTTCTTTATGTAAAGCACTCGGGACACGTATTGATGTATGCATCGTTTGCTGTCGTGGTACCAGCCGACCCGGAAAACCCTGAATCTGCGCTGAACGCTATTCCAAAGGCTGTTCTGCAGCGAGCGCGAGGTGCGTATGCTTACTTGCTCGACAACTGTCCCCACCTTTTACAAACAAACAAACTCAACAAACAAAACAGGCCTCGCCATCTTCCAAGTGATCAAAGCCGGGTTCGTCTTCTCCGGTAAAGCCGGGTCAGGTCTCGTCATCGCCCGACTGCCCGACGGTTCATGGTCCGCCCCCTCGTGTATCGCAACAGGCGGGATCGGCTGGGGTCTCCAAGTCGGCGCGGACATCACAGATTTCGTCGTTGTTCTGAATAGCGAGGACGCTGTGCGTGCGTTTTCGATGGGTGGGAATGTTACTATTGGAGGGAATATCTCGGCGGCTGCGGGCCCTATTGGGACGGGTGGAAGTGTTCAGGCGAGCCTTGCGCACCCTGCGCCGATGTTCTCGTATTCAAAGTCGAAAGGTGCGGTTTTCTTTCCTTTTCTTTGTTCGTCGATTATTGGAGTGTTGATACAATTATCTTCCTTTCTTCCTCCTCCTTCTTTCGATACTTGCACAGGTCTATTCGCGGGACTCTCACTCGAAGGGACGGTCCTCATCGAGCGCAAAGACGCCAATCGCGATTTCTACGGATCCGCCATCCCCGCCCGTACAATCCTAGGCGGGCAAGTCCCACCGCCAGAAGTCGCTTCGAGGCTGTACGAGATTATCGAAGCTGCTGAGGGCTTGGATGAGACTGGTTTACCCGGGGAGGCGTATGTGCCTTCGGCTACGGGCGATCATCTTCCTGTTAACCCCCAGACGACGAGTGCGACTGCGACTGCGACTACGACTGCTGCTCCTGGTCAGACGGTGTTTGATGCGGATAAGCATGGGTATTAATTAATTAGGCGGTGCTTGAGTGCTTGATTGATGTAGCTGCGTAGCTACGAGGGATTGAATATTTAGTCTGAAGTGAAGTCACGGTTGGCGAGGAAGTGGCTAGCTTGTTCGTAATGTTTATGTTTCTATGATTCTTTTGATACCTTCTCTACTTTCTTCGCTGTCGACTTTTCCTCTCTTTCATTGTAAGTTGTACGAATATTTCTACCGAGTAGTCATAACGAAACACTCAATCATGACTTTTTTTCCTCGTTCACTGGCACTTATGCGCTACTCCTGTGATCGGCGTGAGTGCTAAATTTGGAATATTATATGATTGGATCCATCTTCTCATCTCGTTTTTCTTACTTGCTCCACCCACGCAAAACGCTGATACTGTATATCGTTTGTACCATTGCGCATTGCTACCAATACTGGACTGGAAAACGCTGTCATCGAATGCACGTACTACCATTCGAATGTTGCCGATCGACCTTTCGGGCACCGACAGAAGCAAGGTCCGCCCTTGGAAACCAAATAGAAATAGGTAAACGTCTGCTAATCAGACGAGCAAAATATACTGTCGAAGCCAGGGAAAAAATGGGACTCATAGAAACGCGCTCTAAATAACCCACTCAAGCAAATACACATACTATATCACGCCTTGTCGAAAATCCTCAAGAAAGCATCACTCTCCAACCCTTCTTTCACTCTAATGATAGGAACGGCAAGATCCACTCGCTAGCCCTCGCCTCTATCTCTATCTCTATCTCTATCCCTCTCATCCTCACCCTCACCCTCGCGCTTCTTCTGCTTATCATAAAGGTACCTCTGCGCGATCTGCAAAGAGAGGCTGTTCTCCGCTAACGATGCGTTCTTTCCGATCCATACGTATACGCATGCGGAGCGCGGAGACTCCGAGTCTGGAGAGGTGGTATCTGCCGAAGAATGGGATTGGGATTGGGGTGGGACGTCGATGAGGAATGCGTGCTTTGATGAAAGGATGGAACGGCTTGGTAAATCAGGAGCGGGATCGGGAGGGGATACACGGGTGAATTCTATGCTCCCGCTCTCGGATGCGTCGGATATGCGAAAGATGGTTGGAGGCGGTGGTTGGATGGTGGTGTTGGGCCTGGGACCGGCCCTGTAAATGGGTACGCTTGGAAAGATGGATTCGGCGTTGAGCAAGGAGAAGAAAGCCCCTGTTCCATTTCAATCCAGTCCAGGAATTGCGTTCAGTTTCAGTTTCAGAATCAGAACATAAGTTCCGCATACAGTGCACACTATAGAATCAGACTCTTACCATTAACAAGCGGCTGACACCGTCCAGGTCTACTATCCGCGATCCCCCTCACAAAGTTCGCCGCGAGGTACCGTACTTTCCCAGAACATTCGCGCGAGTTGTACTGGTATACAGTATCGCCAACGTCCAGAACGAATACATCTCCCTTTATTAGACTCTGAGCCTCCGCGGGCACTTCTTGAATCGAGATGTTGCTCTTGCTCTTCTCAGTCCGAGTCGTACCAGGCTCTTGATGTACGGATTTGGTAATTCGATAGAGACGCTTTACGGGTGGCGCAGGCGCCTCGGGAAACTGAAACTGAAGCTGTGCGGAATCCTGTGGATAGTATGCCTCCTTGTAGGACGATGAGTCTTTGGAAGTAAGAGAGGAAGCGCTTTGATTCGTTGCCTTGGACTTCGCGATATTATATTGTACCGGTTGGCCGTGGAGATCTGGTGATATAGTAAGCAGTGAGAAGGCGCAGTTCTTCTCCTCTGTCAAACAGGGATGGGATATATATATTTACGGTCGTCAAGCTCGATAGTCTTGTATGCGGCAATGCCGGCTTCATCTTGACTTGTCTCTTTCCCGAGCCAGAAATGAAGATCGTAAGCCAAAACATTAATATTCCCCTCCGGATGCTTCTTATACGTCTACACAGAAGAGCCAATCCAATCAGAAAAAGAACAAATCAGATTATAACTGCCCGCCTAAAATTTAAATGGCCACAGTACTTACTAGTACAACTTACGTTCAGAACGATACTGTATGTATAAGAGTCACCATCATAAAAAAAAACGTTCCCTTTCGTTCCTCCGGCCAGACCTAGGGTACAACGCGGAATTTCTCAATCCTCCAAATCTGAATCTGAAGAACCCCAGGTTCCTTTCCCGTATCCGCATCCGTATCCGTATCCTCCCACTCCCACGCCGATTCCTCGTCTCCGTCTCCGCCATGCTCCCGACCACGGCGTTCAAGCTACAGTTTGCATAATGCATTATTCATTATTCATTATTATCGCCCCACCCCGATCAATATTAATATTTATTAATACTAATGCAACGCTGATTCATTAACAACGGAGATCAATATGCGTACGTCCGAGCCAAGTAATTCGATATTGGAGTCTTTGACGTCGTATTTTATGGGTTCTACGAGATGCTCCTTGTTCGCGCGCGCGCTTCGCTCTTCAATCTCTGAAGTGGTGTGGTCGTACTGCGCTTGTGACGAGTCCTCTCTGTTTCTCTGTCTCTTTTGCTCTACGATCGCTTGGTTGGTTGATAAGAAAGAGACGAGAAGCACGTGCAAGGACTGAATGATTTGTGGTTGCTAGTTCTACAGGTAGTACCAAAAAGTGTTCGGCACCCCCGAATTTGGTAAGTGATCGACGTGACCTTTGACCTTGCTCTAATTTCCAAATCTCCTGTACAAAGTAGATGCAAAGAACTGTGGATTCATCTTTAACCAAGTATTTGCATGACTGAATGTGAGATGGAAGGTGCATTGACACATCTGTACGAAGTTGAGAAGGCCTTGATCGAAGATCGAAAGATAATCCTCATATTATGATAAATACATTGCATGCTTTTGTAACATTCCTGCAAATTGTTATGATTAATCATGAGATTCCTCTTCATTATTGATTTCCACGACAAGAGGCGGCCTGTCGTTGGCTCAAGAGGTCACGTCGATCACTTTCCAAATTCGGGGGTGCCGAACACTTTTTGGTACTACCTGTAGTCTTTCGGCAGAGAACAAGTAACCGACAAAGTACCTCCGAAAACTTTTCTATTGTGGTGAGGGTGAGTCGAGTCTCAGCAGCATTTGGCTACGTATTGACTCCTCTGTGGCCTGGCCACTCATGCACGAAACGAAATAATCAACCAAAGCATCCCATTGTTAAACCTTCATTGCCTAATGTCCTCCACATGCGGAAGTCCCGAGCAGTCTCCAGTTTCAATACACTCCGACAGTTTATTCGCCACCTCCAATCCCTCAAAATAGGCACCGTGCAAGAAACCTATAACTCTCAGTCAGCAAATCCACTTCTCACCTATTGGGTCGAGCAACCATTTACCGTAGTATTTTACACTCGAAGCCTCACCAGCAAACCAAAGCCGTTCCTCCACAGTCGCACGGAGATTATCCTGGTGAGCAGGCACATAAGCTGCTGGCATATTGGAATACGAGCCGCGAAACAGAGGGTCCGAATGCCAACGCGGAAAGAAGAAATCGGTTGGTGTCGGAATCGTGATGTTTGGGAACATGAGAGAGAGTATATCTAGCACTTCGGATTGTACTTCCTCGTCTGATAGTGCCTCAACGCGTTTTGAGTAGTCTCCCTGAAATGAGGGTTAATTAATAATAAATGGATAAGGGACGGGTGAAATCATTTACGGTGACGGTCACGAAGAGGATCCTGGACCCGGGCAGAAAGTTTACGTGATCGAGACTCTGCCATACAGGGTATTTACCCCTCTCCTTATCCGCGTACAGGGCCATCTACAAATGCAAAATGCAAAATATGAGCCAGTCTTGAAGCAGCTCCACCAGTTGGGTGTACCTCCGTATCAAACCAGAACTTCTCAGGAAACTGAAGGAAGATCTTCGTGTATGTTGTCTGTCGTTTGATTGATCAAGGAGTCGTTTCATACACGTTACATGTGGGTAATCTCACCATTGTGATACTCTGAATCGCTTCCTGTTTCCAGTCTGGGAGCTCGGGAATGAATGCGACATCATTGTTCTGTAATACGCCAACGCTGAATGTAACGAGAGCATAGTCCGCCTCCAATCTCGTTCCATCTGTCAGCCTGACATTCACACCTTCTTTCGAATACGAAATCGTCCGCACAGTTGAGTTGAGTATTACTTGGTCGGGCCTGAGGAACTCAGCTGCTTCGGCCTGGACGATCGTCTTGAACCCTCGGTGGTCTATGCATAGCAGATTGTCTTCTGAAAAGCCTCCCATGTCGGGATCGAATGTGAAGTTATTGTTCTCCAAGTTAAGTGAATTTTGGCGTTGGGCTTGAAGGAAAGGGGAATGCTCACCAGTGATGATGCGATCCAAGATGATTCTTCTGGGGTCTGAGCATACTCCCAATCAAATATGTAGTATTCGGATGTTTGTGCCGTGTGCGTTAGAGGTTTCGAACCAACAAGAGAATATCCTGTGCGTGCATTGAGGTCCAGTAGATGCTTGTGGAGCCGAGCACCTAATACCCCCATCAGAGGTCTGGACAAGATAACATGAGCGTTCAAACTGGACCTCCTTGTGCTATAAGATCGGTAAAGGCGTTATCCTCCTCGTCAAACACGTCCGAGAAGTTTGCCGGTCCGTTGAAGTCATAGAATGCTGGATGATTAGTGTAGAGTAAATCTGATAACTGTATTTACGAGACTACGTACTGAGGCTCCCGAATAAATCGTTAAGCTGCGTTTTGACTTGGTGCTTCTGGGTGAGCAAGAGTATGGGATTGATGGGTCCGTCTCCAGTTTGCGTTCCCTGGACCCAGTTCGGGCCTTGCTCAGCGGTGAAGTTTCCGCCAATAGTCACAGTCTGCATACGACCGCCGAGTTCATCTCTTGCCTCGATCAAGCGGAAATTATCAAAACCGCGCTCGTGCAAGGTGCGCGCGGCTATGACTCCAGTTACACCACCACCAAGGATAAGTATCGATGTATTCTTGTTGATGGAGGTGCGAGACTCGAGCTGCACTTCTGCTGAAGCTTGTCTGATGAGAAGGGCAAGAGCAAGGACGAACAAGGGAAGGATGGAAAAAGGCTGAGAGGGAGACATATTGCAGGACAGTTGGACTTGTGAAAGGTAGTATTTATATATCTCAGCCTAATCGGCGATCAATCCTTCCCACATGTCAGTATGGTAAGACGAATGCCCACGATCAGAAGCAGGCACACTCCAGCCAGAAGAGGAGATAAACTTCCTTCAGTTTGAAAAGTTACGTCGCGATCACATGATTAGTACCTCAACGCTTTATCGCCAGATTACACCCAGCTTGCTGTCCGTTCGAGGTCAGAATCCGACGGAGGCACAGAACAAGGCCCTGCCTTACAAGATATCAAGACCGGCTTCCAAAACAATCCAGGAAAAACAAGGTGGAATGCCAGTGGTGGCATCTAGAATGCCTCGAAATACTGAAGCAGAAGTAGGCTGAGTACCAGGTGATGGCTCTGATAGAGCGGCCAGCTAAGTTAGAAGTAGTGGATTGTAGTTATAGACGAGAGGACCACTATCTACACGACCGACTCAACCATCTGGTGACTGGCAATTCCTAATGTCCGGGCGTGCCCGAAAATTTGTTTCGGAGCTCAGATTCTTTCCATATTTGGGAAAGCGCGTAAATTAGCCGATACCACTTCTTGATTGCGCAAAACGCGTCTCGCATCACTGCAGAAATGAGACACCAATGCTGTCCTTGAGTATCTTACGGGTTTTAGCACTACTTAAGCAGTTCTTGGACTCATATTTGGAAACTCATGGTGATAGACTGCCGAAACTCATGATCTATATAGGATGTAACAATTATCTGTGGTTGATCTATTAGTCACGTGAAAGCTTCTTACCTTTTTCGTGCTTGCTTCTTGATCTCTCTGCCTCGACTCATCCTCACTGGAATAATTCTATCCTCACCTCAATCCACTATGTTGGGTACATAATAATTATTTAACAATACATTAAATTTAAATCCTTCAAAAATTTCTCAAAAATTTCGTCTCGGTCTTCGAGAAAACATATGTAAATAACCAATATCTCAAAGGTTTCTCACAATTTCAAAAATCCCTTCAAAAATTATTAATCTACAGCATTGAAAACCCCCATACACGAATAAACAGTAGCTATTTATTTGTTGTGTATAGCAGAATGTGCATGCACAAGAAGTGGGAGCTCCCACGGTTCGGCATCCCTCCCGGCATCATTAGCCGAGGTCGTGGGAACGCACGGTTTTTAATAGAGCGTTGCCAGTCACCAATAACCATCGAGGAGATACCTCTTGTCACGTGATTAGTTTTGAACTCGGGAGCATCACGTGCTCACACTTTAGCTAGTCAACAATTTTCCATTTCGTTTCATCAACGTTGACCGTTTTTTCCAACCGCTTGAGCACAGGGCGCAGCAAAGACACTAGAAAATGAGGGTGAGTATTCGGAAAGCGGAGCGAATGTATCCGTACGGTAGCCTTGGGTAAATGGGGATAAATCCTGGCCCTGGCAAGGTGTCTCATTCTTTATCAGTTTTCTATGCCAGCTTCGAATCTGCCGAAGCTTTTGATCATGTTCAAGTGATAAATCATTCGTATTTCACAGATGAACAGAACAACTGCCCTCTTTATAGGCCGCTCTTGATCCCCAGGTGATTCCATGAGCCTTCATTTCCTTGATTTCCATTCTTCGAGGGGCAAGGCAATCTAATCGTCTTGGCTGTCCAAGCACAGCACATCTTAGGATCAGTTATTGCCTTGAAGTAATTTAACAGACATTTACAGTTCTAACATGTTTAGATGCACAGTCTCGAACAATATTAATGCCAGCGAGAACGCGCTTCCGAGGTGAATATTGGACCTGTTTTCCTGCAAGCTACACGTACCAGTCAATGTCAGATCTTGTCTAAGATAACACCACCGATATGTCACGAGGTCTCGCTGGCGGCATTCACGACTTTGGTTGCTCTTACACTTGGATGCCATCTTTCTTCCATCATGATCATCATCCCACATCCGCCTCATAGTGGCTATTCTCAAGTCTGAAGCGGCGCGTCTCGGGTCTGCACCTGGGAAATTCTATGAATACATCAGAGTTTTCAATATCACCGCAACTGATTAAAGTGGGTTCAGTGGAGAGCGCCTTCTCCTTCTCCTTTGCGCTGTTAAAAGCGCGGAGTCGGGTAGACTGTCGTCCTTCTACCGTCACTCCAAACTTGACACTCGCCACCGCTACGTCCGTTGATTAAGCTCTCCTCTACTCGTTTCCGTCTCTCTTCCGCCAACGGTCCCAATTGCCTGAAAGCGATTTATAGCCGTACTAGCTTTGCACTTATCTTCACCATATTCTCCACCTGCACACACCCACGAAAGCAAAGAGATGTATCAACATCCTTTCGCCCAGGCCATGCCACCCGCAATCGGTGACTACTCACAGGAGCACGAGACCAAGGGTCGTTCACTTGAAGCCTACCCGGCTGCCGATAGAGTGCCTGCACCGTCCCGACTACCCACAGCAAAACCAGAACCCGATCTTGTACGTCATTGATCTTATCAAGTTCTCTAGCTACTTAACAATTTTCACCTCAGCGTATTACAGAATTCCAACGACTTCCTCGATACAGGATGACTTTGCAAGATGCGGGGATCACTGTTGTTTTGAATGGACAGGAAGAGGATGCAGCTGTGCCCGAGTATGGAGTTGGTGCGACACTCGACGGGACAATCAGTTTCGCCAACCCGATCAACATCATAAGACTAGAAGTCAAGGTGAGCCAAGTAGTCGGCATCATCTTGTCGGACTCCACACCAATTTAATTTTGCAAAGATCGAAGGGCACGTGACTATTGAAGAGACTGCTGGGAGTGGCTCATCTGAATTGACGACGCTGTCTGAACTGCTGGTATTCTGGGATGCACCTAATCGTCTCGGTGGGTACAGCAGCGGCAACGCATCAGGAGATTTCGCACCGCAGCCAGGATCTTGTCCGCGCACGTTTCCTTTCAAAGCCGTCTTACCGACTCATTACACCGAAGCCGATGGCTCTGTCTGGGCACTTCCTCCATCATTTTCTGAAACTCTTCCCGGTATTCCCGGGTTCCACTGTGACGTGCGGTACGATATCAAAATCTGCTTGACGCGGGTAAGGGATGTTAGCGTGAAATCGTTGAGGGCTCAGTGGAAACGAAATACGGTCTTCAGGATACCAGTTGAATATCGTCCGAGAACGAGACCTTCCCGGCCTGCACCGTTCCCTTGCACATCGAACAAAGATAAAGGACCGGTCACACGATTTACGGCCACGTTTGAGTCAAGTTCGCCCTTAGTCGAGCCAATCAAGACTATTGTACGTCGTCCGTTCAGTGGCCACTCATCAACCAGATATGCTTATTGACAATTAAATCAGTTATACTTACCGAACTCGCCAATAATGGCGCTTTCACATCCCATACCGTTCTTTCTCCGCGTATCAGGACCCGAATCAATGATTACGACGTACAGCCGCCCACCTCTGTCTTCATTTCTCCCAAAAACAGAACCGGATAGCTTTCCGACTATATGCAGTATGATCGGGCATGTTGTCAATGAGAACTTACAGAACACGATTCTGGGCAGGATACTTTCGCTCCCGGGTGAGCATTCGGATTCTTGGACCGCGCTAGAAGGCGAGAAAGAGCACGAAAGACGGCATTATGCGCATGGGGTGAGGAGTAGATGGACACGGGGCACGACGCCTTCGAACGGCGTGCGTGTGACGCTCGTACGGGTAGTGACCATCCATCCACGCCACAAACAACAAGGCTCGCAGCAGGTGCAGAAGCATGCGCATTCAGATTCAGACCCGCAGAGCGAGTTCGATGTCCAGTCTTGCTCTGACGCGCGCACGGACTCGAGTAGTTTCAGTTTCGTGAATTATGACGGGAGCGGCGGGCGGACTCGGAGCCACATGTTTAAACGCGCGGTGCTTGGTGAAGGAGTGATGTACATCGCTAACGTCTCCCGTGGGAGCGTCACATGGGCGGGCGAGATCCTCATCGATCCAAAATATGGTGTGAGGACGGGTGGGTTCTGTACGGGAAGTTTGTCTGTTAGGGTACGTTCATTCAATTGTTTGCTTTACTTTGCGAAAGGTGCGAAAAAAAAACAACGGGTGGATGCTGATGGTTCGTTTTCTTTGTGTGATAATGAATATAATTAGGACATGCTTATTGTCTCTATACGCGAACCTCATCCCGATATGTCCTCCGGCAAGCACCGCGAATTCCAGCAAGTAATCCCGATACAGCTGACTACCGATCCGTTCATGGAGGAGTGATTGTATATTTTATGTTTATGCGTAACTTCAATAAGGATAGGATAGGATATGGAAGACTGAGGACGTCTGGGAGGGAAGGAATCGTGTATCGTTATTCTATTTACACGTTTACCTTTTTTCTTTATTGTTGTTCATGTTGTATAAATACATAACTTATTCTTTCTCTCTACTTTCACACACCATCTCGGTTTCTACTTTTATCCCGTTCCCACCGGTTTCCACTTTGGCTAGATGTACAATAGTTCATCGCTATTCATTTCGAGTCATTCATGTACGTGAACAAAGTATGATTACTATCAACAATAATCGCTAGTGTGAATGTGATTGCGCAAGTCTTCCGTCATCATATCACCACCCATAGTACCATCCACCACCCAATACCAAACCACGTTTTATTTGTAAACGTCATAAAGCGTTCTTCGTCGTCCGTATCGCCAATAAAACTTCATTCCAACAAAAATAAGTTATCATAACCAAGAGCGGGAGGGGAATGGGCAAAATCGAGCGTGAATCAAGCGCCGAATCGGAAAAAAAGAAAAGAAAAAACAACGGGAGACGGCCAAGTATCAATGGCGCGAAGGATAGAAAGTCGAATTTGTTTGAACGAAGGATAGTAATAAGGAGTCCTTGTATACGCGAAGGGAGCTGAGTCGTTCGTCGAGAACCGTACCGAGTCAAGATCGAGTTGGAATCGAGTGTGCTGATAATGATAATTTACAATTGCTAACGAAAACGCAAAGTCAACTTCAATATATGCGCGTTACTATCAAAAGAACAGATCGAGGAGAGAAATATGCTCACCAGTAAACACAAAGCCGATGAAAGAGATGTTTCAAGAGTAACCCAAATGGAAGGAAAATGTAAAGGTCTTCGGAGCGCGGGTTTGTATTCAGATTCAGTCTCGAGCTCGAGCTCGGTCAAGCAATGACACAATACGTGCCAGTGTTGCTGGCTGTTTCATAATCGACGGGGATGCTCGACTCCTCTGGCGATGACGATTGCGAGGAGGAGACCGACCCGGAGAAGAGAGTATCAGTATCAATGTCTGTGAACGCGTCCATTGATGTTCGTTCGTTCGCTGATGCGACAAAGCAAGCTACGCGGTAGCACAGGTGCAGGTACGCTGGGTTCGGTGAGGTGGCGCGAAGGTGCGAAGAAGCAGCGGCGTATGCGCACTTCCGGCGATGGAGAGAGCTAGCTAGCTGCTCGTCAAAAGGACGAAGGCGAGGGAAGTGCTTGCTGAGGGTAGAAGCAAAACGGAACAAAGAGCAGGATTTTATACCTCAAGTCCAGTGGTTACACACGAATGTAAAAAAGGACAATTCGGATGGATGCCGCATGAAATGAAGGGGAAAAAGGGAGCTGCGGTGACCAACCACCAACAACAAATGTGGACGCAGAGTGACTCCGAACCATTCCATTTCTCCGCGCCGTGGAGTAGTCCTATCAGCAAAAGATACTAAGGGTAAGGGCTATGGGATTGCGCTTCCGCCCTGAGCGTCAAACAATAGTGGCTCACCAAAGTCGTTTCCGAGTGCCTTTAATTGTTACAGGACATTGTCTGATCGACTCGTGTATCCATCCGTCACACGGCAAAGAACTCAGAAACGGTTCTCCCGTTTACCGCTTTCATTCTCTCCTCTCTCTCCCGGTTACCTTATCGCGTACGCGTAACCACAGGGGGAAGGGAGTGGTTCTTCTTTCACAATTAGGAGCGGGCATACCGCATAGTCGAAAAGGAAATGACTTCTTCCCGACTGTTGGTAACAATTGTCTCTCGCGTGAGTAATGATAATGGATGTGGCTGGCTGAACAAAAAGGCTGTGAATGTACAACGTTACGGATCACATTGTCGAACAGAGCAGGTAGATGCGAATTGTGTGAAAGTAACACCGAGGTGTTGAGATGGTGGTGGAACAATAAGAGAAAGGCACCAGTCACGGTCCGCTGCCGCTGTGTCCCCTTGCACGTGTTCGTCACACACGACTTTTTAATTGGGGACTGGCAATCCCCTATACGAAAGTGTCGACAAATTTTTTCGTTCGGAGTTCGAATAATTACTATATATGGCTAATCACGACGATCCGTTTTTACCGCCCTACCTTTCATAATGCCTGACTTCTCTCTCGAGAATACATGTTGTTTCAGCACAAAACAAGTACTACAATAGTCCATGGCAAATATATGCATCATATATATAACAGAATCGATGGAATAATGATAATACTAATAAGTTTTGCTAGTGGTTTTTCGTTAACAGTTGAGCTAGCTCAGAGGAGCTATATACTGCGGAAACGCCTTTAGTATTAGCAACATCCTTTTATTTACCAGCTCTTCCAGTAGTAGGTACCTTTTTCGTTTATCATTGAAGCTCCAAATCCATCTATCCGATCATTCACTTCACCTAATGTTACTGTATGCACCCTCACTGAGGTGTTTATATCTTATATAGCCTTTAGTATCAATCAGCTTTCTATTTTCATATCATGTATACTCAAAAAAAATTGTAGTGACATCCTACAGCATACAAAAGCTATAACACACTTTTGATACTTGTTTTATCTTTCTTTTGCTCAATGTAGTTCATCTAGTGCCGTTTCGACTGTCAATTGTATCAAGTCACGTGATACTAATTTTCCTTTTTTGTATGCATTCCGCATATCTTCCACCTCCTTCTCCTCAACAGCGGTCTGAAGAATCACCCAGCTCAATGGCTGGGGTGTACTTTTACATGCCTGTCTCTAATTTGTACAAAAAAAATTTTGTAGAAATTGTTTCACTCCTGAGATATGGACCAGAACACCACTATACCGCAATGGAATTTTGCAGAATTTTTGACCAGTTCACCCATGTTCATGATTTACATATTATCTACAATTTATTTTGGTTGTTTTCGCAGTGAGGAAGGGTGAGGAAGGAGATATGTGTGGATAAATGCGACTCTCAAAAACCGGTAAATCGCTTAAGTTAAGCGAGGCATCGGCACAACTCGGCAGGACCGTGGGACGTAGACACTTCGTTACAGGGGATTGCCAGTCACCATTAAATTTTAATTATCACAATGAACTACTTTGCTGTGACAATGAATGATTTTTATCTCCGAGCTAAAGGATCTGGCGAGATGGGCGAGATGGGCGAGATCAAATTGTGACAATGTGCAAAACAGCATTATATAATCAGTCGTAGCAGAGAAGACGAAGCCCCGGCTTTCCTCTTAGCTCGTAGCTGGCGCTGCTAGTGGCATCAGTACGCCGACTTTCGCTCTTCCGTGTTTCCTTGGCCTTGGGAGGGAATCTGAATATGTTTGCTTCTCAAATGCCTCTTTGACAAGACGCGCTTAACCTACAACTTCTTCAACATCTCTCATTCACAAGACTTCGCGATTGCAACACGCTATCCGCTTTAGTGACACGGTCACTAAAGCTCAAGGCGGAATCATTTTCCCTACCCATCAGAAATTCCACTCTTGATCAGTTGCGTCGAGCATCGGATGCTCGGGCTCGACAATTACTGGCTAGAGAATTGCGACAAGCTAAAGCACGCGTAACCCATCTGGCAGTCCAATAGGTTCCTTTCAATCACCCAATAATGTCGTCTCTCAAAGGCAACTTTCAATATGCACTGAGCTTGCTACGCAACTTCGTACCCTGGAACATCGAGGCGTTCCCGCCCAAACCGCAGTACAGCGTGGACGATGTTCCGGACTTGACGGGACGTGTTGCAATAGTCACAGGTGGAAGTGGAGGGATCGGGAAGGAGATTGTGAAAGTGCGTATCATTGTATCGTTGTGCGGCTGTATGTACATATGTAGAGGTGCTTATGGTGATCCCGGCTTGTAGGTTCTGTTGCGTAAGAACGCGAAGGTGTATATGGCATGTCGGAATAAGGAGAAAGCAGACATTGCAATCTCCGAGCTGAAGAATGAAACGGGCAAGGACGCGATTTTGCTGGAGCTCGACCTTGCGGATCTGGATTCAGTCAAGCGCGCTGCCGAGCAATTCAGGAAGTGTGTCTATCTTTTGTATCCGGGTTTAATTGTGTATTGATTACCTGACTATGTGATACAAGTCAGGAGACGGGACTGCACTTTCTCTTCAACAACGGGTAAGCTCCATGCTGCTGCGCTGAAACGGAGACGCGAACGCTGTTGATTCCCTTTGGAATTGATCAGAGGCGTCATGTGGCCTCCTTCAGACATGCTCACCGCACAAGGTTACGATCTTCAATTTGGTACAAATGTCCTAGGTAGGTTTCTCTCATTCCAACTTACCATTAAGTACCACTAACCGATTTTCCATTTCTTTTCATAGGCCACTATTACCTCACGAAGCTGCTAATACCACAACTAGTCGAAGGTTCGAAATCCTCACCGGGCGGTAAAGCGCGCGTCGTGATCCTATCCTCCATCGTACGGCTCCTAGCGCGCGGTATTGATTATGAAACCCTGCGTGATGGGCCGAAACGTCGTAGAACGGATACAAAGGTCCTGTATAACCAGAGTAAATTCGTGCGTAACTATTTTGAAACGATTGTTGTGCTGTTTAGTGACTATCAACTCTTTGGGCACCTTGTTCATGATAAGGCTGACGCCATCCTTGCTAGAGAGTTCGCAAGGAAGTATGGTGATCAAAATATCGTCTTTACCGCAGCCGCACCAGGTCCGTGTTTGCCTCTCCCCATCAATCCGTCTTTAGGGAACCATCACTCAAGAATCGAAAAACTTGCACAGGCATCGTGAACACAGAGCTCCTCCGATACGCGAGCAAGGTGACTGACTGGTTGATCGTACGTCTTCCTCTTTCTATACTTTTCGTAAACAACACCATTGACGGAAAGACTTAAAAACAAAAAACCAAAAAAAAAGATGACGATATACGGGTACGAACGATCGTATGGGGCACTCACACCGCTATACGCGGGCACGTCTCCTGAGACTCGTGATGCGAACGGCGCGTTCTTCGTCCCCTGGGCACGGCGAGCCGATTCTGCTGGTCCTGGGGCGGATGACCCGGCGAAAGGGGTGGAGTTGTGGAGTTGGTTGGAGGAGCAGGTGAAGGTCGTTTGAGCTGTCCCGTATGTATGGATCACTTAATTAAGGATCCCGGATCCCTTCCTTTCCCTTTGCTTATTTTCGTTTTGGTTTTTTATTCTTCCAGGTACTGAAATCGTGATCGGATGGATGGGATGTCTGGTGCATACAGTACTAGTTAGTATGATATCCGAGCCGTCCACCCCTTCTGGTCTGGTGCTGGTCTGGCCTCGTATCAACGTTCACAGGGACTACTATAGCACTACTAGTATTGCTAGGGACGGCTCTTAGTCTTACTACCATTCGTTGTCATATCATATGATACCATGCCATACTTATATATATAGACAAACCACCCACACCTCGCTAGTACGAAAACATCCACCTTCCAAATGCATCTACACCCACTTCAGGTATATACATACATAAATATAATTTCCCCTTTTCCCCCTTTTTTTATTCGATCGATCAATCGCATTCAGTATAGCTGGAACTGGAACAACCAGTACCAGAACAAGTAGTAGTAGTTTAGTAGTGTCCCTGCCTATCCCTATCCCAACTTGGATCGCAAGCTTATCTTGATTTCTCGTGGAGCAGATTTTTCTCTCTCGATTTTTTATATCCTATCCTAATCCTCTTGTCCTATCATGGTTATTTTCGAGTCACGTTTCTTCTTCCTTAACCGTACCCGTACCCGTACTATAATGTTATCGTTGCCGATGCGTTATTAGTACGAAAACGTGCTGAGCTGAGTGTGTCTCGCTGATGACGACGACGACATTCCAAGCCCAAGTCTCGTCTCGATGATGATGCCCGCCCGACCGAGAAGATCACATAGATGAAATCACGAGACGAGATGAAAAAAGCTATTTTTCTAGAGAAAAATTTCACAATAGACGATAGACATGGACACCAGAAGTAATAATACACAGACAGGTCGCCGATACGTAAACGACCTTGGTACGAGAACAAAAAAAAGAAAGAAAGAAACAGACGTAGAGGTGTTCGTAGACAGCACGGGACATACGAGCGAGCGAGAGGAAAAAGGCATACGGAGACGGAAAAAGGAAAAAGAAAAAAGAATCGCAGACGACGACGAAAGAGATGACAGACGAGGAAAGGATGAAAACACTTTCTTGGTTTTGTCCAACTGCATATGTACATACCAAAAAAGAAATCGCATCAGGGTCAGGGTCGGAATGTCGTCGGAGGAAGGACAAGCTGAGGGGTCTAAAGCCAGATTTTGAACGTCGGACAGTCGGCGGGAAGGGAGTTGGTTAGAGCGACCGGTAGAAAATCATCCAGTCAAAATGAGAAAAAAAAACAGAGTGGGGTATTACGGTACAGCAGGGAAGGCTGGTCAAGCACCAGACCAGAAACGAACACGCGCATCCGAGATAACGGAGACGCGCGCAGAGTAAGCGAAGTTAAGGCAAAGACACCAACCAAAGGGAAACAGAGCTGGAGAAGGTCATAACAACACAAGGGACAGCAAGGACGAAAGACGCAAAGTGAGAAAGCGAATGGAACCGACTGCATATATGCACTGTCCATCCCCAACGTCAATCGCGGCGGGTTCACCTCCTACCATACGCTTGCTGTGCCGGTCCACTCTGGGGAGCTTGTGCCCATGCCATTCCTGCAGGGGCGTAATACGGTGGGGCACCAGGATAGATAGGATAAACAGGCGCCGCATGTCCGGGTGCGCCTTCCTGTCCGGCGCTTCCAGGCGCACCATAAGGTGGCTGACCCATGGGCGGCATGCCTTGTGCAGGTGAAGGCCCAACATGCGAACTCGGCGTCGTTGGACTACGCGCCGCGCCCGCACCCTGGCCACCGCCCGCGTTCGCATTAGCTTTTGAAGCACCGGACGTCCTTCGGCGCGGAGCACCACGTTTGTCTCCTTCCGCGTCCCCTTCTTCGCGCGCATCTCGTTCCCCATCTCCCTCCTCTGCGCCCTGCCCTGATGCTCCGCCCGCATTTCCGCTGATTGCCAGTCCACCAGGAACGTTGCGCTGACCTATCGGGGGCGGCGGCATCCCTGATAATGCGCCCGACTGGCTCTGAGGTGGAGCCGCTTGTGACTGCATCTGCTGTGGGGCGGGACGGCCGAGTGGTGTGCCGACTGGCATACTTGAGGGCAGTTGGCCGTGAGGTGCATTGAGGCACGCCTGAATGAGATTCTTGCCCTCTGGTTGAGTGACGAGCGGTTGAAGCTTTGCGGTGGTGAACGTGTACACGAGACCAGTCTCGGACACGACGAGCAGCAACACTTGAGTGCCAGTGAGCGTGGAAAGTTCGTATGCTTTCTTCATAATACCTGAAAGATAGGTAAAGCGATGTTGTTGTGGTCAGCGCATATGTTCACACGGTTCGATATATGCAAAGAAAATAAAAGAAATTGCGGAAATAATCGCCAAGACGTTAAAGATGCCCGCAGTGCACAAAGGACGCGTCGCAGATGTCGTAGTGCAACGCGTAGCCAGAAATGGTACTCACCAGCCTTTCGTTTCGAGAAAGTAATGTGGCGTCTACTCTTGTCCTGTATGAACTCGATCTTTATTTTACGACGGCCGGCCTTCTTATCGGACTTGCCACCTTCTTCTTCGTCGTCATCACCTGGCGACTCGGCGGCCTCATTGTCATTGACGAAAGCGTCATCAGTCGTTGTGGGCTGAACCTGTGGATGAGCAGGGTCTGTGGCTTGCATTGTTGCGCGTGATCGTTTGCGTGTGGTGGGACTTGATTCGTGGGACTCGGCCGACATGCGCTGGGGGCGTCGACTTTAACGCGACGTCTAATGTTTACAAAGGGCGAGTTGTTTTCGAGGAGGCTGAGGATGTTGTTGTTCAGAGAGATCGCGAACGGATGGATGGACGCGACGCGTGCTAGCGTGATACTGCTGCTTCAGGCAGGCAGTCCAGAAAAGGGGAGTCGTCGTGGGTCGACTGAAGGAGGAACTATCTCCTTCTCTTTTTGAACTCACAATAAATATTATTTTTCATCCCTTAAACTAGCAAAAGATGACTAATCATCACCCCCTTTTCCAGCACGTCCAATCACACAGCCTCGCATCTCCAAATCGGTGCCTAGAGCTTCCCACAGCGCTCGCCTTTTTCCCTTCCATCCCTTGATCCTCATTGCTTGCCGCCTTTGGCCGTCTCCCCTCCCTTCGTACATACTCATCCGCGCATCCGCGTCTTCCTCAGTGCTGCATGGCAATCTCACCTCAGGATAGGAAGTCCAGTCCATGACTGAAGGGCGGGAAAAGGTGAGTCATGACCCCTAGGGGGAATTATCCGCAGTCGGAGCACGATCTATCCACGTGTTCCTCTTTTGTTATCAGTCGGATCTTTCCGTATATGGACCCCAAACCTTGTTAACGTCACGCGTCTGCCCCAACTCCCGCCCTTTCACCCAAGCCCATCATCATCTCATCTCCCGTCTGTCCCGTCCTCTTCCCTCTTACCCTCCTTAATTCCCCTTCCGTGCATCGCAAGTTCCACCCTCGCCCGGTGTTTTTTCTCTCAAGGACGTCCGAATCTAAGATAAGTCAGTGTCACTCATTACCGTGGCAACGAGTCATTCTTTACTGCATTTGGAAATAGTTCCCACGATGACGGAAGCTCCAACACCTCATGTCGTCAGAGTCTCGGCGAGAACGGACCCCAAAGTGGTAGATTCATCACTTGATATGGCTCCTATGGGTCCTTATCTTGCTTCTTTTGTCGCCGCAGCCGGGTCGCCATTCATTTCCGCTCTGGACCTCTGGACCACGCAAATTTTCCCGGCGCTTCTTCTTGGCTGTTGTACGTAAACATGACTCGTTGTTTGTTGAACTTTGTTTTGGAATAGCCGGAATGGGACTCCGCTCAAAAGGGGCGAGTAGCCTAGAAAGGAAAATGATTGACACCCCTTCCCTTGTTTGGTTTACTCGCCGTATTTGGCTGTCGTTGTCCACCACGCACATGAGGGCTGACGTTGTCCACATTTTCCTGGAATGGACGGACGGAAAGTTTATTAGCCTACAAAGGGCGCTTTTTGCTCTGACTCTGACACGGTCTAAGAAAAGTAAATTGCCTCCGTTGAAGTCGCTCCGTGTATATGCGTGCACAGGAGGATCATCGCCTTCTGAATTGCCAAGTACCCCAAAGGTCAAAGCTGGGTTGATGGGCGAGTGCTTCAATTCCTGTGACGGGCCGTGATGATAGGTAGAGTTACTGTTCATGATTCCGTAAGCATGTGCTGTAATAGCATGCGATGACTGTGTCATAGCTTTAGCTTCCCTACCGAGGCATCGAGGCACCTCGTGCAGAACTCCAGAATAGAAGCTCGATGTGTACCCACTAGAAGTTACAGTGGGTATGACCGGTGAATCAGCTCCAGAAGTGATGCATGGCTATGTAGCCAAAGAGATGGGATGGGATGAGAGACATTGATATGCGAGATGAACGTGGAAAGACCTAACAAAATGAAGGTTCAGTTCATCCCACCCGCTCTTGAATCTAACCGTAGAATTCGGCTCGGGATCGTTCAAACCTGCTCCATCGCTCACTCGTTCACTGCCTCGCGAATGACCAAATAATGTACTGGTCCGCTTCGGCTTCGGGGTACTAGAATTCTAGTGCTCGCAAAGTAGAATATAAATTCATACTATACTGTACTGTATATGTCCGTTCCCGCCGGCTGACGCATTCTCACCTCGCACCGCACGTCTTTCATCTCTGGTCCTCGCATCGCATCGCATCACGTCATACTGCAAGAATATCATACTGTAAGAATACAGTACAGTACAGTACAGCGCATACGCATACGCATACAGTCAAAACCTTCTCAATATTCTTCTTCTCTTCTCCCATCCCTTCCTTTCCCATCCCCATGCCAGACTGATTCAGTCGTTCTAGACCCAGATCTAGAACAACGCGTAATCTCCGCTTTTCCTCCCTTCTTTCCCGTCTTCCCTTTCTTTTCTTCCCTTTCCCTCCCCGCCTCCCTTTTTTGGCTGGTTGGTTGGTTGGTTGGTAGAAACTCCACGGATCCTTACCGAATCGAGTCGCGTCGAGAGAAAGAATCAGGATGCGACTCGGCGTCGGTGTCGGTGTCGACGGACGGAGTTTCGTTCTTCCTCTTCCTCCTTCTTCTTCTTTTCGCTCTTCTTCCTTCTCTTACTGCGACTTCCTCCCCCCTTTTGATACCGGTACTAGTAAGCCCAATGCGCGGGAGAAACGGATGATAACTCCGTCCGGTAAACCGCATCCTTCGAAATGACCTAACCTGCAGTCGAACCACCTCTCTTCTATTTCTATTGGTAGAGACTGAATAGTACATATCAGAACCACAGAACCAGTACTGTGTACCATCTATAATCCATCCGGGAGCAAAATAAATAAATAAATCGATTTACAGGAAAAAGGGAGGGTGAAAAACAAAGACAAAGGAAAATACTTCCGCTTATCCGATAAACGGACAGATACAGACAGATCCAACTAGTACTCCGAGTCGGTTCATAAATAAAATAGCACCGAAGAGGAAAAATAATGTTCCCTGATCAATAATCAGACAGACAAAAGACAGGCTCGTCTTTAGTCCCTCTCGCGGCTCTCGACTCGATAATATTACCGCTGTAATACCAATTATCCAGAATGAAATGAAATTGCTTCCGCGACGGACGACTCGACTTTGTATCCGATTAGATCTCAAGGTAAATAGATAGTGCGTGTGCCTTCGCCCAGACACCTCGTCATCATAAGTACATATCCGGTCCATCACTCAGAAACTCGACGACACACCATCGCATTCGCAGAAAGACAAGACAAGTACATATATACATACATCAAGAACTACTCCAAACCTCAATGATTTCTTTATATTCTGCGTATTTTAACCAGGTAACTAGCGATATTGTAAGACTAGACAAATCAGAAAGCAAGAAGCAGAGCTGAGCTAAAGCAAGCTAATTGACCAAAAAGGTGAATAACAGCGGCGAACAAAGTAGTTCTCAATCTTGCCTGGAGACCCCGTAATAGGTCGCCAGGTGGCGCATTCGCGCTCTTTAACACCCCTTACTACAGAACAGACCCCAACTACTACTCAAGACATCAGCACGGCACCGAACCGCTCAATAAAGGGTGACCTGCAGTTTTCATCGTCCCGAAACGAGTGCCGTGATCGCAGCTGAAACCCTATCTTCTAGCGAATCCGCGCCCTCAGCTTGATTGGAAGCCCTCATAAGCCCAGTCCGCTTTTGGCGAGCTTGAAAAAGTTGATCTGCAATATCCGCTTCATTGAACGCCTGAAGGATGCCGGGCATCACTTCACGGAGATATCGAGCTGTGTCGTGATCTACGGGGAATGAAAACAGAAGGGGTAATAGACCATAGCAACGAGTAATGAGCATACCAATGCCAGCAGAAAGGAATGTGCGCACCGTCAGGTTCCATATCCCCTAGATGCAAGTCGGTGCATGTCTCGTCGCGGCATACGCCACCTCCAGGAACCTCGTACTGGCAAATTCGGCGGCCCAGGTCATTTCCTGCCTCCCGCAACATAACAGCTATCCTGAGCGGTCGTAAGTCGGGAATCCCGAGCTTTGGTTCTACAAAATTGAAAGAGGAAGAACTAGAAGAAGAGGGCCAAGCAGCACCAGCAAGCGAGGAGCTATGAGATACAAGACTTTCTGGTGCAGTATCTGATACTAGTCGAGAACGAGAACGAAGTAAGGGATAAGAGGAGAACGGGGAATTATACGTAGAATATAGTGGAACTTTGTGTAGCGCGTCAACCTAAGAAATTATGCGGTGAGCAAGCTCTCTTGCGGGGACAGATGCCTCATCTTCAGTGACGTACCTCTGCCGATGACGTACCCGGCCCGGCTACGTCCACCGGCCCGGCGAAGTCGCTGCCTCCAGAGTTGTTCAATAAGCCCTGGAAAGTAGAAGGGTCGCGACATAGGAAGACGATTAACAGGGATACCCAGTTCAAGATGAAAAGCAAACGAAGCCTCAGTCAGGGTTTATCTTTCACTGCCAATATGGATGAAATGGAACGACTATCTTGCCCCAGATTCTTCTTGCGCATCTACTGTTAAAACTAATAATGTTAGCACTAAATGAGACTGATTAGATCCAGAAGATTAATAGCTACTTGCCAGGTTCTCTCGTCGCGGAATGCTCAAGCACAATTGACTTGATGTCTGGAATAAAAGGAGCAACCAATTAGAAGACCAGCGCATTCTGGGGAAACTGAGGAGTTGAACCAGTGGGCGTTGGCAATGCCGATTCGAAGGTCGACGTTGAACCTTCCGCATGTTAGCCGATTTCAAAAATCTCTAACGGAAAGGGCGACGAACTTGTCGGCTCTAAAGACTGCATGACGATGTCCTCGTCAGCACGGTCACTAAAGGAAGAGGATTCGGAGAGGGATGGTCGGACACCGGATTCGGATGATGAAGATGTAGGTAGTTGCACGTCGAGTTCCTCTGCCTTTACATGAAACGTTGAACCCGATGGTTCAACCGGATCAGGAACCAGTGTCGAGGACGACGGCGGTGGAGTCACGACTGGCGTCCGAGATTTCTATGTTCACACCGTAGTCAATGCAAAAACGGCCTCCACCCAACCTACACGACAAACACGTAGAGTGAGATAACAGGAGTACAGACTCACCTCCATGAGCTTTCGTAATCGTTCATGCTCCCTTCGAGCTATGGCCTCCCGCATTTGCTTTATCTGCTGCTCCTTCTCTTCAAGTGCTTCTGGTGACAACCCAGGAGAAGCCGGCTTAGACGACACCATTCCGGCGATGCTCGACGGACGAGTAGTCGGTGGGCGCGGGGTAGGTGTTGAGAAATTTCGCGGGATGTTTGACTTGGCCGACGTGGAAGTTTGATCACTACTCAAGACTCGCATCCCAATTGCATTCTCGTCACGATCGTCATCTTCGCTATCGCTTAAATCAATCACGCATTTCTTGTGTGCATGCCCTCCCAATCCAGCAAAGCTGCCGAACTTCCGACGCACATACGGTGGTGGAGCTGGCATAGTCGTGCTCCCATGAGCCGAGACTGGATGGTGCTCAACGTCAACGAAGTCCATAGCCACAGGACGCTTCGTCCCACGTCTACCACCTGTTACCTGGGTAAATGCCGGAGATGAAGCATAAGTGTCCCTCATTTGTTGCTCTTGAAGAGATGTAGAAAGTGGTGTGTTTTCGAATGACGACCGAGTCGTAACTTGAGATACGACACTGTGAGAAGAACCTATCGTCAAATCACCTGAGCTTGCGATTTCTTTGTCAGTCGAGATAGATACTACAGATAGCGCGTCAAAGGCGGCGAACGCGAATTCAGACTTAATGACCCACCTTTGGAGCCTTCCTCGCAGAGGCTCGTCGAATCGACATCCATTGAAGTAGGAAACGGGAAAGCCTGATCAACCGGACTCCTCTTGAGTGCACTAGCCGATGAGTTGCCAAGAGCCACTCTGCCGCTAAGTGTCCTTGCTTTAGGAGTAGGAGCAGGAGTTGAAGGATGAGAGGGTGTCGCAGTAGTTTCCATCATGCTCTTCAAGAAATCATCTATGGCTGTTGCTGGAACGATTGGCGCGGGCTCGTCAACGATTATACCATCAAGTACCGCAAGTGGCGTGGAGGCTGATGCCGACGGAGTGGAGTTTTCAGCGGACGAGCTTTGGGTGGCCTTCTTCCGCCGGGAAGCAAGGACAGCTTTTCTCGCTTGCAGTTCTTGCCTTTTCCGAGCTTCCATATCACTCAGGTTCTGCCCATTTGAAGGAGTTTGTCGCGCGCCTGCCATCGGCACCACCGGAGAAGCCGAAGGAGACAGAACTTGAGGCTTTGCTGGGAGGGGGTGACTGAGCGAAGGATTGCGCACATGTCTCAGAGAAACTCTGGGTTGTGCGGAGACACTCGTAGGCGATCTATTGTCTTTTTCACTCTCCAAGATTCGAGTTGAAGGTTGCATAATGCTGCTGGAAGCATCGTCACGGGCAGCTGAAGGGAGAAGACCGCTGACATCCAGATTCTTGGGCAACCTCAGATTCAGTTCCACGAACGTATAAAAGACTGCCTCGCGAGTCAAGCCACAATCGACAAGATACTCCGGGGATACTCCCCAACCCAAAAGGTCAAGGATAAGTTCTTTGACCAGATTGAACTGGTCCATGTTCACTGACGAGAGCTTAATCCAATGCTGTATTGATAACGAGAAAGAACTTACTCTTTAAGCCTGGTCGGACATGGTCATCGGAGGGCACCCAGTTATTCCAGATGTCACGAACTTGAGGAGTTGTCGCTGAAAGCACCCGGTGTCGGCCACTGGAAGAAATCGGAGACCTCTCAGGATCACTCTTAATCCGAACCCTTGAAGCTGCCGCTTGGGCCCGTATAGTACCGTTCGATCCGTGATCAAGATGTCCGGCGCCATCGACAGGATAGCTTGAGGAAGCAATCGATGATTCCTCATCACTAATTTCACCTTCCTCCTTCACCTCTGTCTCCACAGTGGGTCGCGGCGTTGGTCGATCCCTAAGATCATAGTTCGTGACTAAAGGGGGTGCTACTTTTACATCTTGGTCCTCTGTCGTTTCCGACCCGTAGTCAAGAAGAACACTATCAGGGGCAACAGGCCGAAGAGGCAACGATTTACTTGGTGCAGGAGTAGCAACTGCAGCATCCTTTCGACGTTTCGATCGTAGTGTTGATAAGGCCAAAGCACGGAGAGATGAGACGTTGTCCGCCAGCGACTCGGTGGAAACCAAAACTTGAGTTGTGGATGCCGTGTTGTTGATGGGCGTTCCTACTCCGTTATTGTTAGATTCCATTGGTCGAACGCCTTGCACCATAGTACGGCACGCCAGCATGGGCAGAATTGCAACGAAAAATCGGAAAAAGAAGAAGCAAGGCGGACGAGGAGATGGAGGTCGAAAGTGAGGGTAGAACGACGTAAAACGTGTGCAGCTGGGTGTTTTGCAGTGTAGTGGGAGGCGTGAGAGATGGGCGCTTACGTACCGTCACAGCAATGATGTGACGATACAGTCACGTTACGATGTCATCACCGGTCACGATAATACCCGAAGTAGCCGGTAGGCTTGAATCTTTCATCTTGGCCTTGCGGTTGCACATACCCTCCCTCCATCGTCCGCCATGTCGTTAGACTTCCAGTTCGCATATGATCCCGCGCTCGCTCCAGATCCTCCGTCAGTGCCTCCGTCATCAGAGCTCTTTTCTGCCTCCGAAGCAAACAACATCTTTGACTTCCTTGATAACTTCAATGATTGGGACTTCGACACCGACCTCTTTGGCAAGCTCACCCAGCAGAATATCATGCCACCGCCTCTCCCCTCGCAGGATCCTTTCTTGAGCTCAGTTTGTGAGACCGCTTCAAACCAGCCGGACTCGAGTTCTCCTTCGTCTGCAAGCACAGAGGTATCTGCACGGCCCTTTCGCGACAGAAATCACAGGGGTGTAAGCGATCACCGTCTACACACTCGAAATCTCCGGATCCCGCAAGCATTTATAAGAAGCGCCCTCTCCTTGACGAACAACAGAAGCGCATGAATCATATTATGTCCGAGCAGAAGCGACGAAACGCAATCCGCGACGGCTACGCTCAGCTCACGACATTACTTGCTCCAGCTGGTGCACCGCCGGGGACAGGGATGCCAACGCGAGGGCGACCAAAAGGGAGTGGCACTAAAGGAAAGGGGCGACCGACAGCAGGCAAGAGTGGCGTTCTCCATCGAGCGGTGGAATATTGCAAATGGCTGGAGGAGGGTCGCGACGCGCTCTTGGAAGAAGTGAAGCGCGTCGAAGCGGCAGCTGGCATTCGAGTGGATTTCTAGGCCACTCTTGGATAGGTGAGCCGACAATACGCGCCATTCATTTTTTGTGCATCATGCTCATTCTACCTTGCATCTGCCCCTTCTTCCATTTCTTCGTCTTTGTCCAATACTCGATTTATTTGCTTCCAGGTATCAGGGAGTCGTGTTTACCCCTTGATCACTGTACCTCTGTAACTTGCCGTGGAAGAACATATCTGCCGACGTTAGCCGAGTCGGAATCCCTTCTTCCGCCCTTTGCTTCATTCCATCTTTCCATCTCTATTATCATTTAATTTATTGTATTGTTAAGCATCATGATTATATTCTAACTAAGGGTCGCTGAGTCTTGGTTGGTAAATTACTTTGACGAAATATTATGGATATCACGATCCCGGCGTCAAAGAGGGGTAAATCAAACCAAATAAGTTACCTTGCTGGAATCCGTCGTGTGGGTGAATACATGCATATTCTTAATTGAGTGCGATACGCTTGGCCATCTGGGCTGGGGTGTGCGAAGTAATTATGATCGAACTTGCAGTTATAGAAAGAGGCGAGAAGAGCTGAGAAGAGATGGTGGCAAGTCAATGCGCATGCAAGAAAGTTGTATTTCAATTCAAGTACGCAGGACCAATGGGGAAAAGATCCTGAGCTGAGGCGCCAGCCTCTACTCCCGCTCGAGCTAACAAGATCTCGAGTACGTGTATTTATATCAACAAGCGTCTGATTTTTTCTGGCTTTGTAGAGTACAGTAGATTTACTATGTCTCCTAAAATGCCTGTTTATTTTATTTCAAGAATTCCGTTCCCTAGTTCGGCAATTCTCGAATTTACTTTACTGACGGTTATTCTTTCTCACGCTCGAGTCCCATCTCTCACCTCTACATCACTTTCATAGCTTTCTTTTATCGCCTCACTACGATGGAGGCTCACAGCTCTGTACGATCTTTGCGTCCGTACGAACTCAGAAGCGCGCTGACACCCAAAGCTCTTTAGTTTCCAGCAATCTCACAGCTAGCCAGAAAATATCCCAAGAGTGCTGGCAGCTTGTTCACGACGTATAATGATTTATTGTTGGGTACGGCACACGGCACTTTCTTATAGTCTTATATTATACTTGGGCCATTGCTAGTTCAAACATGGTCCGATCTGGAGGTTGTCGAGATTCCTGATTGTTCCCGAGCCGCACTCCGAGGACGTCGACCAAGCAGCGTAGCATCCTTCACTTGTTTTCTTATAGATATAAGTATTGCTAATACGTCGTGGTTTTCAGCAATCAGTCGAATGTGTCGTCCCTTGTTCAATGACGGAAGTACTTTCGCTGGGCTGGTGAGTCTCCCTACCTGTTTCTTTTTCACCCTTCGCCGATGGTGATGAGTCACTCAGGATGAAGAACGCGTTCAAGAATCTGGGGGATCCGTCCGAGATCTATCTAGCTGTCTGCACAGATGATTCGTCGCTTGTTTATTATAAGCTAAGCCCTGGATTCGTAAAGCCACCTCTGTAACTCTTGCAACCGACACTCACCATTCACACGTCTCGCGCGTGGTGCTCGTGGTGCATCTCTGATTCGGTCCATCCGTTATTCTTCAAACCTCGCACCTCCAGAGAAGGTGGCACGGTCATTGGCCTGGTTAGAAGTGGCTATATAAAAAGCGAAGCCTTGTCTCCTGACAGCACGACAGTCGATCATTCACTCCTATTTTGCCTTAATACTGCACACCGAGATCCCCCCGTCAAATCGGATGTTTTCTTCAAGAAAACAACCGCTCTCAGAATTATCCTTCATGCAAGTTTCTCACACGCTTTTCATCGGACTCTTTCGTGGGTAATCCCGTGTCGTTGAATAAATTCAACATTCAACATGAAGCTTTCCTGCAAACGATGCTGAACAGATCACTCTTCATGTCCCAGTGTCTCTTTCGCATTTGAGTATTACGACACGCTTTGATTCCACGCGGTCTCGCCGTAACCTCGGAATCAATTTTGCATCTTGGCTAATTTTGTTGCAGAACTTCCGCGCAGACACTACGGCGATGAAGTTCTAAATAATAAAGAGGCGATTTACCATATTGTTCGGCTATGATTCCTTCAGGCGTGATTTTGCCACTTGGCGCCTCGCTGGCAACGATTTGGACTAATCTCCGGCTTCGAGACGGATGGCTTAAAGACAGCACCCTCCAAGTGGTACTGCAGAGTTCGTAGCTACTTCATCATGCCCGTACCTCTCATCTTTGCGACTGCCGCCGCTCTTGCGCTTGCAGCTTGTGCTGCTGTAACCTCAGAATCTTACTTATGGGAGAATGTGAAAATTGGAGGTGGTGGAGGATTCGTACCCAACATTATTTTCAATCCTAGCGCAAAGGGCCTCGCTTATGCAAGGTAATTGTTTGTTATGCCGTTTACTGTGAGCAAGGCTAACGGGATTGTGGGGTGCAGAACGGATATCGGCGGTGTCTACCGACTCAACGAAGACGACTCATGGACGCCTCTGCTGGACTTCGCCGATGATGCGCATTGGAGCTACTGGGGAGCAGGTGCGCCTCTACATAATATTGAAGAGTTGTACTGAGGTCTCGTCTGCAGATGCACTTGCAACAGATCCCGTTGATCCTGAAAATCTTTACATTGCTGCCGGCTTATACACGAACTTCTGGGACCCTAATAATGGGACGATTCTAATCTCCCATGACCGTGGTAACTCGTTCAGTGCCGTCTCATTCCCGTTCAAGTTTGGCGGGAACATGCCTGGACGTGGGTTAGGCGAGCGTCTTGTCATTGATCCGAACAATGTAAGTTCTCGTATCGGTTACGCGTCCAACAAATATTAAGACCAGGCTGTGAATGATACAGAATAAGATATTATATTTTGGTGCTCGTTCGGGACATGGTTTATGGAAGTCCACCGATGCTGGCGAGACATGGTCGCAAGTCTCGGGGTTCCCTTCCGTAGGTACCTACGCACAAGATCCATCTGATACATCGGGCATTGGAAACGATCTCATGGGTATTGCGTGGATCACGTTCGACGAGAACTCGGCGGGCTCTGGCGGATCAAACAGGATCTTCGTAGGCGTAGCAAATCTGGGTTCCGACAATGTCTTCGTTTCTGAGGATGCCGGAGCAACCTGGAGTGCGCTTGAAGGCCAAAGGAATGATTTTATTCCCCATCATGGTGGGTCCTCACTGAATATGAAGAGCGATGATAGTCAATTATCAACGTCTACTCCCCTGCTTTGACTAGGCGTATTATCACCTGCTGAAGGTGCTCTCTATCTCCCGTATACGAATGGCATTGGGCCTTGGGACGGGACTGCAGGATACGTCCTGAAATACTTCATCTCTAACAAGACCTGGGTCGATATCACACCCGCGCAGGGGATTGCCGACAATAGTTACGGATATAGCGGTCTAGCTGTCGATCTACAAAAGCCTGGGACACTCTTGCTTGCTCCATTCAATCAATGGTATCCCGACGCAAAGTAAGTTTCACTTTGGCATCTTGAATGGGGTTTCATATGCTGATCCATCCCCTCCATTAGCATCTTCCGTTCGACGGATGGTGGTGCCTCATGGGCACAGATTTTTAGCTTCGATTATCCTCCCCCAGACTACCAGCTTGCTATCTACCCAAACTATGATTATGATGTTTCAAAAGCACCATGGATCACGACGTTCAAGACAGGTGATACAAAAACGGTCGGTTGGGGCATCCAGGGGCTCGCTATCGACCCATTTGATTCGGATCATTGGGTTAGTACCAGATTCCGTTTTTATTTTCAATGACACATACAGTTGTCTGAAGCTTCTGATTTTCACAGTTGTATGGTACTGGACTCACCATCTATGGGGGTCATGATTTGACGAATTGGGACGCTAATCCGCGGAAGAACGTCACGCTCTCTAGTCTTGCTGATGGACTAGAGGAGACTGCGGTTCAAGGATTGACTGCCCCGCTTTCTGGCCCAAAGCTCATCTCAGTTGTCGGTGACGTTGGTGGTTTCGTGCACACTGACCTGACCAAACCTCCGAAGACGTTTACGAACCCAATTTGGGCCGGGGTAGGTTTATCTCGCCTGCCTTAACCTTGTTCTATCGCCAACTCTGAGTTTCTTTAATCTAGACCGCAAGTGCAGTTGACCATGCTGGAGCGAATGCCTCGAATATAGTCCGCCTGAGCGGTATATCTGGATCAAGCTCGGAGTCCATTGCTTTATCAACCGATGGGGGAGAAACCTGGTCCCCATATGCAGGAGCGCCATCTCCCTCCGAGAATATGTACGGCGGGAAGATAGCTATCTCGGCAGACGGCGACACACTCTTATGGACCCAGGCCAATGGGTTTTCAGGTGTTCGAGTCTCAAAGAATGGAGCACAATTCACAGCTTCGTCCGGCCTACCGAGCGGTTCGACGTTCCAGATCGCCTCTGACAAACTGAACAACACCATCTTCTACGCTGCAACCGGCTCGAGTTTCTTCATCTCCCAGGACAGCGGGGCAAGTTTCACGCGGGTCAACACACTCGGAAGCGCGTCTAGTGCATCGCAAATCGCTGCAAGTCCCTTCAGTGCAGGCGAAGTTTTCGTCTCCACGGATCATGGCATCTGGCATTCGCGCGACTTTGGAACTACGTTTGCTGGACTGGCCGGGCCAACAGCTGCATGGAGCATAGCAGTTGGAAAACCGAAGTCGGATGGTGGCACTGTGGCACTGTTCGCTGCAGCAAGTATCGGCGGTGTTAATTCACTGTTTCGGACAGACGACCTCGGTAGTAACTGGGCGAAACTCCCCACAGTGGAGAAGGCACTATCGTCCGCGTCTAACATGGTACTCGCAGCAGATCCAAATGTCTACTCTCAGATTTTTGTCGGAACAAACGGACGAGGGATATTTGTTGGTCATGCGTGAGAGAATAGCGAGGTTTCAGTTGTTGTTGCATTGGTAGGGACTCGTCAAATTTGCAGAATTTCATATATCTTGTTCCGCAGAAGAGAGTTGGAGTGCGAGACTGGTTCAGTTCCTTGAACGAGGATAATCAAACTCGGCCCTAATGCGCCATCCTGAATTGTCCTTTGGCTCCGCTCGCATTTCTCTAATGTAAACTCACCACGCCTTCTGCCTTTCCATTTAGCAAACTATTTTTTGTGGTGTCGCACAATGAAACCGGCAAGCGGCCCCTCCCCTATAACTCGAGCTTTGAAGTTGAGGATACAAATACGTTTATCGAGTATCCTTCTGTACTTTGTCTGATCTGATAATGCTCTTGGAAGTACATGCAACGACTACCTATTGATACAACACTTGTATTTCATAACACAACATCTTTCACAACGGAAAACTCTTTCTGTCAACTGTTAAGACAAGTCGAACCCTGCACCAGAGGTGATGGCCTGCAAGAGTTTTGCCTTCATCAATCGTTCGTCTCCGTATGCAGGTAACTGTGCACGTCGCAGAGCATTAATGTCTGATAATGCATGAGAAATACATGGGACATCTCACCTTCAATAAGTTGACACATGTGCTTGCTGTCGGCAGCCGGTTCTGGTCCTCGCTCGAGCGACGGATAGAGAACTTTGGCTGTAGCTCTTTGAATCCCCTATAATCAACGAGTGCAGAAGAGAGGAGACAGGGCATGCGTTTAGAATATCTGAAATAAATGGTAGAACGACGTCATACTTACAAAAGCGGTGGACGACTGCAGCTGGTGGCGAAGCGCAGCAACGCTCGGCGCTGTTCCTGATCAAATGAGTCGACGACCTAGTGTGTCAAAACGAAAGCCTTAATAATTTTTTGAGGGACATGGAAGGGGAGCAGTGAAGTGCCGACCTTCCAGAACATCTCAATGATCGGGTCATCATCTTTGTACCCGCCATAATGAGTGTTACGCCGTAGATCTTGCAAGTCGATCGGTGAGTTGGCACCTCCGATCAGAATCTGCAATTCCTGCTGATTGAACATCCTTTGGGTGAGAAAATCAGATAAAGACGAATGCAATACTGGCATACGAGGAAGAACATACCGAATCCATTTCGGGTCGATCATCTCTGAGAGTCCTTCAAAGAAGGCCCCGCTCTGCGGTTTAATCTTCTTCGTGAGGTGATAATGGGAGACTAAGTATATATACTGGAGACGATTCTCCTTCGTTACGGGCGTGTTGCTCCCATTTCGCGCCAGGTTTATCGTCCGCGCCGTACCGAATTCTACAACACAGCACGTCGTCAGTTATGCCATTAGAATGGTGCTGCGACGCATCGTAATCACCTTCCTCATTTACCGCAAATGACAACGATAGCTCTTCTAGATTGCCGTCATAGTTTTTCAAGAAAAGGAGTCCGTTATAGAGGTCTAGGTCAAGAGACGCGAGGTCATCTAGGTAGCTCTGTTTACCCAGCCACTGGATTTTGGCATTTAGAATAAGAACCGTTTCTCATGCCAAAACATTTGCACTAACCTTGGCCAGGAAGAACCCTGCAAAGGCAACATCAACAAGTATGCCTTCGTACAGGGCTTTCCCCAGTATTCGTCCGATGAATCGATACCACTCGAGGCTATGCGCTACATTGGTAGACGTGTTCAGTATGCAAACCACGGAATTTTCGGTTACGCACAATCTTTGGCATAAGAATGCGGGTTGGGATAGAGCTCATTCTGCTTCGTCGCCAACCAAAGACCTCGGTCCGTATCAAAGACTTCTTTGCAAAGCGAAGTAAAGAATTCTTTGAAGAGACCGCCGCCATCAATGCCCTCTCTGTAAACATAACGTTCATCAGCAGGTACCGTACTATGGACATGCTCCACAGCTTACTCAATTTCCCCGAACTGGTCGATAAACTGAATCTGAATTAATCCCTTCAGGTTCACGCCGCCGAGTTTGTTAAACCCGTCCTCCGCCACGTGTCCGCGCCTCACGCTTATTAGTGATCGTGAACCCAATATTGACCGCTCGAATCGCGTCGCACTTCCAGCGGATGTAATCATATCGTTCCTTACAAACTGACGAAAAATCTCCACACGCGTTTCGAATGGTATTGCGAAAGGAATGTTGTTTAGGATACCAAGACGAGGTGAGAGATGAGCGAGGAGTTGTCTATTAGCTGCTCGGCCACCGCGGCGGGTGAACGAATTTCCTGAAGATGAGAGTGACTGATCTTCGTTCCTGTTGACTGATATTAGTGCGAAGGCCAGATAAAGAGGCGCTGAACTCTTACACAGCGGCTTGGATGAAAGAGTTCATGTCAATTTGCGAGGAACACAGCCAATGACTAGGCGGCGTGAAGGGTCTCCTCGAGCTAATATAGCGAGTGATTAGTTAACGAAGTAAGACACAGGCGGAGCAACTTACTCTCGGGCATGAATAGCCTGCAATAGCTTTGTCGCCTTATCTCTAACTCCCTCCCAGGAAATAGGAGTCCCAGGCGCGTTTCCCTGAGGCACTTGCGACTCGTTCCAATAAAGAGTGAAGGCGATATTCATCAACTGACGAGAAAATGAAACAACTTCGTCAACAGTCAACGGGTTCCGATGCACCGACTTCGACTGGGCTGATGTGGCAGACATCCTAGACGCGAAGAACTCGTCATCTCCCATCGTCAGTAGTGCCTGAGCATAGATGTCCGTTAGGAAAAGGAGCGGAAACCACGCATTTCCATGCGCGGGATCCGTAAGTGCGCGTAGACCGTCGTCGCTTTCCCGACCTAAAGGTGAACCACGCACATAACCGCGGTATAACTCCCGTACAAGTCCACCACCCGCACTGCCTAGAACGGCTGACAAGATATCTGGGCGAGAAACCGGCCAAGCGGTGTACAGATCCATGAAAAATGCATATAGTGGAAGTCGTGTTGATGGATATGTTGAACATGCAGAGATGAGCGAACTGATGTGTTTAGTTGTCGCCAGTGACCGTAAGCGTGTCTGGGTTCGCGCGTCAATCTCAATCTCCAGGGCCTGTACTTGATGTGGGACTGATGACGGACCGGCTAAGGGTTCCATGTCCTCGTCGGAATCTTCCCCACGTGACCATGAACTTTGTGTTGCTTCGGAGGAAGGTGTCTCAAATGCCGAAGCTGGTACATTCGATACAAGCCGAGCCAGGAGTCTCAGGTAGCTGTCCAACGTATTTGCATCTTTCATGGCTTTGTATCGAGGCGGCATAAACGTAGAGAGATTCGCAAGAAGGTGAACTCTATCTTGAGCAGGTAGACCAACGAGACTATCGAGGCTCGAGTGGATGAGGTGCATTTGATTCAATGGGAGGCGTGCTGAAAAGTCTGAAAGTGCTTGAAGGGAAGCCTATTGGGAAGAAGTGGGATGGTAAGGATATTTTGGATTGTCTCTGCATATGCGGTCAAGTACGATTCGGAATCGCTGGGGAGATGATTAATTGGTGCAAATGGTGCAGTGATCAGAGGAACGAGAAGAGCGAGTGCAGGAGTTGTATTTTTCGCATCTATTGGCTATAAAGAGGTTAATTAGATCGCCTAATGGAGATACAGAACAAACTCACAATCTTTTCAATCGCCCTTTTCAACAAAGGAAAGTAGTCATGGTGTAAGAGGTAAATCAGTATCTTCTGGGACTGAGGGAGGGAACCATCCAAAAGTCCATTGAGTAGACGAAGGTGAGTAACTGCATATTGAGAACTAATAGAACGACATTGTTAACACGATGAATAACAAAGCGCCGACAGATTAGCGGCTCACGTTGGATTGCGTGAAACGGATTGTAGGAGCTGAGCAGCAATTTCGGAGATCAGCACCCAGCTCGCATGGAGGACTCCATTAGCGAGCTCAACTGCAGGGTGACGTTATGTTAGAAGTTGCGCGTTTGGCTGGAAGATTGCTAGTGATAGCCCACCTTGACCCAACTGGACCGCACGTTCTGACCAAACGCCTAATCTCTCCTCATCACCGTTGAGCAAAACAAGACATCTCATTGCATCGATTCCAGTAGGATCTGCGTCAAATCTAGCAGCGATTTGTGTTTTGACCCTCTTCCTCACCACATAACTTCGCCAATGCGCTTGAAGCGTTATTGCCGCTTCCTCTCGGCGTCGTTGTAAGAGACGCTCATTGCGAATAGCCTTGGCGTTTTGCAGTAGTTCGTCATGAGTTGCAACAGCAGAGGCACCGCCAAGGTTAATGCGACGCTTTCGTCTGTCGTCGCCGTCGAACAAGGGTAACATTGTAGTGGATTACGAAGAACTTTCAGCAGTATCCCGAGAGGCCGACGCCTGATAGTACGCAAGCATGCGGCAATGCAGGTCGATCATTTACGTCCCCGGAAGAGGCAACGCCGCGGCTGGGCATTATTAGGTCAGCGCACCCGGAAATTATTCATTCTTACAGTTTCATCCTTGATCCCTGCCCCTGCTCTGGTGCTCTGGTCAGTAAGAGGTTCAAGCTACTCTTCAAGTCACCACCTTCTACGTCTTGAATATCGGTGTGTTGACTAGATATCAGTGTTTGGGTTGGAATCAAGTCAGACGTGACTGTATCATGATAATGAGTCTTCAGTCTTGGACCACGGATATCTCACCAACACACAGATCAGCAGTCAGACCCTTCCATTTATTCTCCCACTGCATGATTGGTTTCCTTCATTGCGCCAGTTCTTTGCTTGCTTGCAAAGGCCGACGCCAAGGTTCTTGGACACATTTTTGCATTTTTTCAACATCCACAGTCCCGGACCCAACAATGGATATTCATACCCTCTCGTGTCCTGCTCTCTGAGATTGCATGTCAACGTTCATGGTTATCCGCTTCGCGTGGTCATTGACGACAAATAATGTCCTGGTGCAATTGGCCTAAATGCATCTCTTGAATCTTCGATTCTGGCATTATGCAGTTCGACCTTTGTTTCGCCGTTGACCAAGTTCATCTTCGGGATATAGGTCAACTCAAACCTTCCGGTGACAAGTTCAATGTCGATGGCTGTCAAGAAGCCTCCAAAGCGTCAAAGTCTGTAGTGGCAAGCCAAGAAGGCGCGCTCGAGAGGTACTGGGGCACACTCCCGGCTGGTGTTTGGGTACATAACACCGGTAATTATTAGCTTCACTTGCTACCGGTAGGTTAGCATTGACACTGAACACTTTCACGCAGAGCCAATTCTAATTTACATGGCCGAGTCCCTGACGACTGCTCATCGTTCACTTCCGATGCATCAATCAAATGGTTCAAAATTATTGCGCAATTCCCTGATGGATTGAAATGTGGTAACTACCCTGTACAGCACGAGCTCGTTGCCCTACGAAGTCAGTTTGTGGAAGTTCTGAGTTTTCTCGGGCAACTTGCAACCAAAAATTGAAGGCGGTGGCTCAGGTGTACCAGAAACAGCGTCTGTTGTTTTTTGTTATCAAAGTATGTAGTATTTGAGGTTGTTTTGTTCTTATCACCCTCTAGTGTTCATTTCTCTGGCGCATATAGCGAATAGGATCCGGGAATCTTGGGTGGCGTAAGTTTACCTCTGGGTATATGTAACTATGAGTTCCTCGGATGCCCGTTGCGAAGATATCGGACGTATCTACCCGACTTCGGGACCTCCTCAGGGATCCACCAGTCCTTCTACACCTCCAACTACCACATCTCCTGAAACGGTGAATCCTGAAGCCGAGAATACTTCCCTGGAGAATCCTCCAGCGCCGAAGAGGCGCCGGCTCGGTGTCTTTTATGTGGACAATACGGCATGGCAAAGCCCGTTTCTTCGTTCTAATATGATGCATAGACGACTTGCGCCGCATGCATTGTTCTTGTGATACTCTCATATCCATTCACCGTGTCTGCTGGCTTTGATTTGTCCTCTCCACACTTTTCTCGTTCCCTCGCCTCGTGGCCGTTCTGGGGAGACATGTTCTCCCGTCATGTGCCGCAATCCTGCAACCCCGCTGTGCCTCAGAATTCGGTGAGTTTTGGATTTGGAAACTTGTCGCGTTCGTTCTTCGAGGTCGCTCGCCCTTTATTTCTGTCTCGTTTACGTTACAAGAATAATATATTAAGGGCTACCTTCTCCCCATCTCCCCGTAATAGCTAGCTGTGTTCTCCTATACGGCTGGCAGGCTTCGGCTGCAGTAATATATGCATAAACTCGGTAGCCATCGGTATCCCCGGTAAATGGAATATGTCAAGCCGAGTTGCCAGCTAAGAGTCATTCTGGACGTCTATTGGACACAGTACATGGTATGGATTAATTCTAGCATGCACTGCACTGACATTGAAATTACTCGCAAGATTTGTCCATATCGTGGACTATATATTTACTGTACAGCTTCATACTCTGGGTCCAATAGGAACAAGGGGCTCGAGCTCGGTTGCCATAGGCAGGTCATAGTACCCAGTCCCACCGCTTGGTTCGCCGTGGCAAGTGATCAGGAAGACGCTTTTCCAAGCCTATGCAGTGTTGAGTTCTCTGTTCGAATGAGTATCGAGTACGAGTGGAAATATGTTGGAGATTGTGTTGGATTCCGAGTTGAGGAAAATAATTTTCTCGGAATCTCAGCTGTGAAGCGTCTCGAGGGATCAACGCTTTGTGGTATGTTAGATCGTCAAACACGTCAGCATCTGACTCGACTCTGAATGGAACATGAGGCTTTTAGTTTAGCGTATGATGAGAACTTATTTATATTGGGCACTCTGTTTCCCGTCATCCTGTTTCGTCGCCCCGCATCATGAATTTCTGCTTCCTAGAATATAGAACTCTCAACTTTTGTTAATGTTTACTACTGATATTGCGAGTGTAACAGTTACATTTTCCACAGCTATTTTTGGACACGCTTTATGTAATATGATTTCAAGATCAGCGAAATTTCGGCAACAAGATGCCGGATGCGTGGGAATATTGAAGGCTCTGATCTCCGAGATCATTACATTCTCATTTCCGAACAACGCTAGACAACGGATGAAACTACGCTTTATTGTAAATCACAAGAATGCCTCCAGGAGAGAGATAAACAACCGTCTCGAAGGTAAAGAAGGCGTCGGGTCCCGAGCGAGAGGTGGGATGCGATGCGAATAAAAGAACTCTAGATAACCCCAAGAGTAAAGCAGCAATAAATCTCGCGTACTCGACTTGGCTCCAACATAAATTCCTTCTCAGCCTCCTTCCACCATCTTCCCTGTCCTTTCTGCTTTCCCATTCCCCCAACCGCCTACTTCTCACATTCCCTTTCATTCCATTCGTTCCTTGCCTGTCTGCAATACACCAAGGCGGAGCCTTACAACAATCGTTTCTGTTGGCGGATTTCCTCTCTTTTACACGGTTTCTTGGACAGAGAATGATGTTCTCCGCCACCTTCTCCACGTTCCTTGTCCTTCTCTCACTGAGCTTGCGGGCCTCTGCACACGGATACCCTCTTCGTGTGACCGTTGATGGGACAGAGTACCCTGGTGCGAATGGTCCGAGTGCATCTGGCGACTCTCCTGTTCGCAAGGTTCGGCGTTAAAGTCTCTGTATCCCTTCGCGCTGCGATCAGCTAACTTGACGTCCGGTTTACAGGTCAGCTCAAATAACCCAGTGACGGACCCGAATTCGAACAGTATCATATGTGGTATGGATGCCCAACATGCGTCAACATCGGCAACGGCGAGCCCGGGCAGTACACTTCAATTCTTCTGGGGCACGATTTCTGGTGGGAATTGGTTCCATAACGTTGGTCAGTACTTCACGTGTCACAGGATGATGTTTTGGGAAATTCACTGGCATATGTTCATCAGGTCCGATCTTGACTTACATGGCCGAGTGCCCCGGTGATTGTTCTTCGTTCACTCCCGACGGTTCGACCCAATGGTTCAAGGTTGATGAACAAGGCCAGTCTTCTGCTGGTAACTCAGGTACTTGGGCACAGGCTAGGCTGCTCGACGGTTCTCCTGCAACTGTTACAATCCCGAATAACCTCAAAGCCGGCAATTACCTCGTGCGACACGAACTCATCTCTTTGCAGAATTCCGTGTCGCTTGGCGGTGCAGAGTATTACGCGAGCTGCTTGCAAGTGACTATTAACGGTGACGGCTCGGGTGTACCGGATACTACGTACGATTTTTCCTGTCTGAAGGAGTAATTCCTGCTCATTAGGGATTCAGTGTCCAGTTCCCAGGGGCATATAGCGAGACGGATTCGGGCCTCCTGGGTGATGTGGGTTTGCGCATCCGATTCTACAGTGCAGCATCTGATTCTTGCTTTCAGTTCTACACGTCTGGGTATACATATGTCTTCCCTGGAGGCGCTATCGCAACGATCAGTGGTTCAGGTTCTTTGGGTAACTCAGGCTCGAGCTCGTCTCCCGATCCGCAGCCATCTCCATCACCCATTGAGAACGTCCCAAGTGACCCCTCGATTGAAGATTCTTCATCTCCCACTTCACCCGCTACTTTGCCAACCGACACTCCCGCGTCGTCACCTGGTGTTGTCAAACCGAGTGCCTCACCTTCTCCTGCGACAAGCGAGACAGCAGAAGCGGCAAAACCGACAGCAACTAAGACTTGCCGCCCCAGGAAAAGCAAGCACCGCCGTCACGCGGCTGCTAGGAACGATACGAAACCGATCACCCCCTCTCACCGCTTTACGAGGGTACACAAGCGCAGTTTTCCGTACGCAGTATCCTTCTGATCCCTCTCTAACTGTCGCAGCTATACCACTTCCCTGCTATCTCACTTTGATTCACTTGTGCCGTGGCCGTGGTCGGAAGACCGGCTCTCCCTCAAAAGTACCACGAACGAACGACTTGACGTCGTACGAGAGTCCACGAATTCTGACGACTTGATGTCGGTTTGTCTTTCTCTGTCTAGCTATAGCTACTTCCATTCTTTGCGTTTAGTTATTTCGGTGTTTATTATTTATGCTGTCATCCTCATATTGTGTACATTACCACGTCAGAATGCATGTAGCTTGTAAAATACTTTTTTGTGATGGTGAGGTATTTTCCAGCCGACCTTTTGTCTGTCACTCGTCGTTTATTTGTATTGCTTGATCGGAAAAGGATCGGCGCGGGAAAGTCCGTGTTTTTGTCCGAATGAAATTGACGGAATTTCGGGAAAATTGGCTTGACGACGACCTCGAGCTGCGCCGTGGATGAGGAACAAAGACTTTCGACCGTTCCGTGCCGCGCGAGCGATAAATCATCGGGGCATATTTTATCCCTTCGGAACTGGATCAAACGAGATCAAGACTGATCGGGACTGTGGCACGAGTCACCATCTGATTTTTGGCCCCTACAGCAAAAACGTCTGCTCACTACCACCCTTCATAACACAATATTGCTAAAACCCTTGCAATTGCGTTCACGACTCGGTAGACGGACGTTGATATTGCAAATAAAGTTTTGGATAGTCAACTATGGTGGATTCATCGTCAAGCGCTTGGACGCCGTCCACCTGGAGGAACAGGCCAATTTGTCAGGTGTGTTTCATCTTTGTTCATCTACGCACCGCACGATGTGGAGATTAAACGAGTGCCCGATTCTCTCTTTGATGCGATGCGATTATAGGGTGTGAGTTACCCTGATGAAGACCACCTCAGAAGGTCTGTCTAGTCTTGATCGTCAACACCCTTCTGCATATTTTCTATCGATGAATCATGATTTTATTCTGACATACCGTGGTAGAGTGCTTGATCGAGTCGGGAAGCTACCACCACTCGTATCTCCTGGCGAGGTAAATCAATCGTTTGAGTGATATCGATCAAAGTTTGTCGTGATTGATTTTTCCCCTGCGTTTCACTTTCATTCGGGTAGATCGAGCGTCTGCGTTTCCAACTTGCCGCAGTTCAGCGCAATGAAGCCTTCTTGTTACATGCAGGAGACTGCGCGGAAGGCTTCGACGCATGCACACATGTCAGTCTCTCCTTTATTTGTCGCATGTTCAGAGTGGATATTGACATTGAACGTGCAAATTATTTTGCTCGATACGACTTACAGGAGAACATATCCGCAAAACTCGGACTTATACTCACGTTCTCGCTAATCCTCATTTGGGGTGCTCGGGTACCTGTGGTACGTTTGCGTGTATCAGTTGTTTATGGATTGTATTTAAAGTGGTAATGTAGGTTCGGATAGGTCGAATTGCTGGCCAGTACGCGAAGCCGAGGAGCAGCGGAACAGAGATTATCGACGGTAAAGAGGTTTTGAGTTTTAGGTAGGGATTGTCACGATAGTGGTGTATAATTACTCAACTGTCGCTGAGACCGTTTTGGTAGGGGAGACAATGTGAACAGGTCGGTTCCAGAACACACAGGACCAAGATTCTCACCCAGATACATTTCGCCAGTCTGGATCCCAGTGCTCGTATTCCGGATCCTGAACGCTTGTTGAGGTTGGTTCGCCCAGTCACTTCAGTTTCTCATTCCCTATTCACGCTCTACTCTAGCGCTTACTTTCACTCAACTGCGACGCTCAATTGCGTGCGATCACTGCTGACTTCTGGGTTCGCATCGCTTCAGCAACATCACCCAAGGGATTGGTCCCTCACGCATGTGCGATCTCCAACTTTACGGCAAGTACCCAGAAACTATTGCTCGCGATTAAATACTAACATTCATCTCAGAAAGGAGTTCGAACGGATAACAGAAGGCCTCGCAGATGCTCTTGATTTCAGTAGTACGATCGGTGCAACTTCGGGCCGTGAGGCCCTTGGATTCGAGCAAGGAGGTGGACGCGGCGTACTCGGCGAAGTCGACTTCTACACCAGGTACACACATCGAGTATGAACCTCAGAACCTTGACGGAAAACTCACCTGTCTCCTTGCATTTCAGTCACGAAGGCTTGATGCTAGGCTACGAAGAAGCCCTCACTCGTGCTCTCCCCGTGCCTTCATCTCTCCGCTCGTCAATAAAAAATGCCGACCCCGCACTTAAGAATAAGAACAATGGCTCCGATGGTATACCACATGCATACTACAATACATCCGCGCACTTTGTTTGGATTGGCGATCGCACGCGCCAGCTAGACGGTGCACACGTGGAGTATTTCCGAGGTATTCGCAATCCCATTGGGATCAAAGTAGGCCCGTCCATGCGCGGGGACGAACTTGTAAAACTCCTCGATAGTAAGTCTTATTTTGTTATCGGTCTAGCGGACTCTGAATGTTATGTAATGCTTTGATTGATTTAGTTGTTAACCCGGGGAAAGAGAGCGGCCGTGTAACTTTGATTACACGCTATGGCGCAAGCAAGGGTTTCGGAACACCTTGCCGAGCACATCAATGTAGTAAACACTTCAGGACATCCAGTGGCGTGGGTGTGCGATCCCATGCACGGAAAGTAAGCCTTCTCATTCATCTCCCAGTCCCCTTCTTTCTCCCCAACCAAACCAAACGATATCAAAACATCCAATTACATTAATGTTAATTTCCGTCTCGTATCTCTCTCATGTAGTACACACGTCTCCTCAACCGGCTTGAAAACGCGCCACTTTGGCGCAATTGTGGACGAGTTGACTGCATGCTTGCGCATTCATGCCGAATGTGGTTCGGCATTGAACGGTGTGAGTCTTGAGTTCACGGGAGAGTTCAATGAGGCCGGGTTTAGTGTGACGGAGTGTCTTGGGGGGAGTATGGAGCTTACCGAGGAAGAGCTCGGACTTCGCTACCAGGTATGTGTTGAAAACCCGAGGCTTTGGTGAAGGAAGGAAACTATGTTAACAACCTTTCTTGTCGCCTCGCATTCCGACTCGTGTGTTATAGTCGTTCTGCGACCCTCGGCTTAATTTCGAGCAGAGTCTAGGTAAGTCCCCTTATCCCCACTTACTCGGATGATCGGAGTTATTCACTTACTTAACATATTGAAAGATCTTGCGTTTCTCATTACCAATCACTTCAAGAAACGCCGCTCTGGTGCTTCACCCGGGGCGACCGACACACTCCTTTCGGAATTAGCGGGAGGATTGAAACGAGTTTAAAGTCAAACCACATACATTACTTACATGAAATCAACCGATCATTAACTAAACTAGGTTTGAGTTTGGTGGGGCTTGAATGTTGGTGAGGATACCATGTACGTCTAAGGTTTGTCCGTGTATGTGGTAAAAGAAGCCAATCGTACACTTCTGGAGTCGTTGAGAGTCCTAGATTGGTGCAAGCAAAAGCCGATTCAGTCTCCATTTGCTGTCCCTGAAGCGCACATAAGCTTTTCCGGCACGACTTGTTTATCCTCACCATCATGAATACAACGGACCGAGATGATTGTTTATACGTACAGGTTGATTCGTCCCTTACGGACCGTAGGTGGAAAACGGGAAAAGATTGTAATAGGAGTGAAGCATAGCATTCCTACCGCGGCGACCCTGGCATTTCCGATTTTGCTCGACTATCTGACAGCAGTAGCAACAACATCACCGTATGTACCTCCACGTACAGAGTTACAAATCACAAATAATGTGTTCCCAAGAAATCATTCGATCATCGTGTGATAAACAGTATTAACCAGCATGGCTGATACATCCTCGCAGAACTATCGTCTGCTTCTTTCAAGAGCAAGACAACTCTCTTATAAGTTTTGACATTTCTCTTAATCGTTAGACAACGAGAAAGTCGATTGATGGGACGATAGGAATTACTGTAATGATCCTGACGTGCTTTTCCATCTAAATCCACCTTCACAAGATCGGTTCCAGTAGTTCTCAGTACTTGCCACTAGCAGACACCGCCCTGAATCAAGAGAAGGAACGTACAACTGAAGCCTCTCTTCAACCGTAGTGCATCATATGCAACCATTATGGGTGTTTGAATAGCTAAAGACTGCATGCTTTTATACATCGGATAACCTCCTCGTTGATGCACGCACGCAGAGTCTCACGCACGCCGAGTCAGTCGTCTGAACGCAGAAGTTATGGTTACATCACAAGATCGCGGTCACGTGTACCAAAAGGGTCAAGATGCCTATTCCCCTATTGGATATAAGTGTGGACAACTTCACTTTATCTTTCTTTCTTGACCACCTAACATCAGTCTGGCAAAGTGGCAGGGGGCAAACCCGTACAATGACCGTAAAATATCTATCTCCCTCGTATTAGAGATGCCTCCTGGAACGCCATATAACTCGTTCGTCAAACCTTACCCGATTCGCGTTGACGAATTCACTGTACCACGCGATGGCAGCCTCACTGTGCCAGCACTCCATCTCTTGACGCATACACATTCTGATCATATTATTGGCCTTGGTGCCAAATCATTCGGCTCGATGATCATATGCTCCCGGGATGCAAGGGAGATGCTCCTGAAACATGAGACATATCAAGCAAGATACCTCCGGGACGAGGAGTACATTTTCGAGAAACAGCGGACATTCGGGCACCTGAGATGTTCAATGAACGCGGCTCAAGACGCCAAATTTGATCTTGTCGTAAGTGTGGCTCTTATCTATTGAACAGTTCCACTGAATCGCTCTCCAGCGCGGCATGCCTCTACATGTTCCCACGAAGGTTGAGATATCGAATAATGAGTGGGTGACTATTACACTCATTGATGCTAACCATTGCCCAGGCTCGGTGATGTGCGCCACTCTCTACTTCCCTACCTTCAACAGGCTGAACCTTCCGTAAGGTTTTTAATTCAGGGTTCGAAGGGAGACATTCTGCATACAGGCGACTTTCGTGCGGAGCCTATATTCATTGGGACAATCATGAAAAACCCCTTCTTGAAACGATACATTGCTAGGGACTCATCGAAATCCGAGGTATCTGGGGTTCTCGAAGCCATATATCTCGATACTGCCAGCCTGTTAAACATGGACACCATACCTGCGAAGGTAAGGTTCGGTCATACCTCCTCTTTGTCATCTGACACCCGCAAAGAAAGATGCCGTCGATGGCCTTGTAGACTTGATGAAAGCGTATCCCGTACACATGCGTTTCTTCATTAATTCTTGGACGTGGGGCTACGAAGATATACTAAAGGTTGTCTCTCGCACGTTCCAGTCTAAAGTGGGTTCTAGCACTTCTGAAGCGACCGTGTCTACTCATCCGTGAATCTTAGATCCATGTAGACAGGTATAAACACGATGTATACTCGAGTATTAGCGACCGAGCTCTCCGTGCTCTCATCACACAAGATTTCAAGTCCACGCGTTTTCACGCATGTGAGAGATTCTCACGGTGTGAGTTAGTCCGGAACGAGGATCCAGGAGTTGTCTACATCAATCCCGTGGGCATGAGTTCAGACAATTGGAGCTTATATCTCGCCAAGACCAAGGCTCAGCTCGAGCGCGGCGAATTACCATCGCTTTTGGTAAGCAGGAACTATTGCCTGCATATTCGCGCATAGACTGACAATAGGAATAGCTTGTCCCCCTGCATCGTCATTCAACTCTCCCAGAACTTCAGAATTTTGTTTCCTTATTCAAGCCCAAGCGAATCGTACCAAACTTCCTGGAACCTGGCCTTCGTGGCCTAGACTGGGCATGTATGCCAGACATATTTGGGCCCCACATGGCAGAAGGTGGTGCCGGACGCATTCAGAGGAGATGTCAGTCAACCTATCCGTAGCGGATATTAAAACCTCGAGTTCGACACAATTATCATGGATTCCTCATTGAAAAATCTTGAGGGAGGCGATGCTTCTGAGCAGCTCGACATAATTGCGAACATTTGGATCACGTCGCCTGGTATGGTGGATGGTGGATTTAGTGCACGAAGCCTAATATCGCGCTTGATGGGATTTCTGCCAAAAGGCATAATTGCTTTAGTTGAACGCGCTCTGAGGGATGCCAGTCATCGGACAACAATACCGGAGTATTTGGAGAGTCATGGATGGCGATGTCAGCTCGAGTGAAAGAGGACTCAGGAAGAATGGCCGAACTGCTATTCGGGAGCCATCTGAGCATCCCACCTACTAACGATTCTCCAGAGGATGCGAATGATGATGGGTTATATAAAGATTCGCCTTCTGGGCGGATTGTTCAGCCCAGCGCCCCGGCGAAATCAGGGCACATACCATCCGCGCACAGCCCTCCCCTGGCAGAAGTAGATATATCCCAGATGCACCGGGCATTCCCAACACCAACCTGAAGAATGACGCGAAGACAGACCAGATATTAGGCGTGGTAGAAAACAGCTTTGTCCGGTCGAGACCATTGATGCCTGTGAATAAGGAGCTAGGAACACCTATCCCGGTCAAACATGGGAGTACAAGTACGCCCCTGGTGGACAACATTCCTGCGGACGCGCCCAGCCAGCGGACGGAAAGTGATGCCGAAGAATTAGCGAGCGTGCCCGAGGATACTCAGCTTGTTGATCACGAGAATACCCAGTCGTCACAGATGTCGATATCGTCGTTCTCTGCTGCGGTGCGGAACAGCAAGCGCCGATTCTCACATCATATGACGCTAGAGGGGCACAAGGAGAAGCGCCTTAGGAAGGAAGCCCGATTCAAGCTATCGCACAGGCTATCACTTGCACGGCCCGACATAGCTAAGGAAAGTATACCCGCTCGGAAACGTGACAAGCTGCGCAAAGAGGCGTCTTCCTCGTCGTCATCTGCCGTCCCGGAGCACAGCGCCCACTCTGCTTCTACTTCACGAACGAGTCACAACTCATCTGCAGACATTAGTAATCCACGTATCAATTGGACGCGATCCCGCAGTCTTGAGAAGCAGATTCTGGAAGACGTGCGAGTGAGGAGGAAGCCTTCCCTGCCTACAATGAAGTTTGTGCTAGACGACCTCTTTCCTAACGAAGAACGCCCTAGCTAGCCTAGCTAGCCTTGTGACGTACTAAGACGATTCGTTCGTGGTCTTATTCTTATTCTTCTTTATTTTCACCTCCTTTCCCGGCGGTCACAATAGCATTTCTTGCTTATTCAAGCAAGTGTCGATCCTCTCCACTTTCAGCCGTGCTGATCAGTTGTATTCGTAAGTAAGTACCCGCGATGTTTGACAAGTCTGTACCTTTCCTTTCTATATAACAAACGATCGTATCCTCGTGTGTGAAACGTGTGCCTTTGTTGGACTTTGCTTCCATTTGCTCGGACATCAGGGGTTTCCATCTGTTACTTCTACCAGGGGTCTCGGCCAGAGCGTGGACATCTAAACTCTGCAGCAAGGCCTCTGGTACTGAAGGGTGCAATGTATCGTTTTCTTGAATAGTGCATACACTCGCCGCCGTGAGTTGCCAGCCGGAGTCCTCGAACAACGTTCCGGTTGTTGCATACGTGTAGGGAATATCTTCCGAGTATGCACTCGAGATCCAAGCAATATAGGATTGCCCTTTGCGCTGGCCATGCTGGATACTTCCCTCGTTTTTACGTATATTATACATGCCTGTTGATAAAATGTGGAAGTTTCATTTCCGGCGGACGCACGCCCGCGTCGCGACGCGTCTAATTCAACAACAGAAACATAATACAACCAAACGAACTAGTACTCTTTGAGAAGATGAGAAATGAGGGTGAGCGATGGTCAATCGCGGAACGTCTTAGAGATTTCTTTCAAATACTTACCTACGTCTAAGACGTCATTGAAATCGTCATTGAAATCGGATATCGGTTCCCAGTCTTTGTGAATAGGAAGAGAGGTTCGAGGAACTGGGGAGTATAATGTTCGGCCGACGGCGCTCAATAAACACGTCTTGTATTTACAGAGCGCCGATACGATGGAGTCAATTTTCCTGCCTGCAAGAAATTCTCTCCCAGAGATCACGTAACCTCTTCATCATTACGCAAGTTTTGTTGGTTCCTCGTAGTAGTTGGATACCAATCTGGAACGGTGACCTATTTCAATGATGCGGTCCGGCCGCTTGTAGCCCGGATGCGAGTTAGTTCACGGTCCGATTGGCTACCAGGGAAAGATTATGAGATATCCGAGTGGCTCGTTGGAGAGAAATTGATCGACCCATAACGATGTGCCCTGCATGTACTTTCGGGGACGCTGTTCCGCGTCCAATCTGATTCCGCTTGGCAACGAGTAAATAAAACCAGGGGCAATAGAGGGTTGTGAAAAAAGGTCTCTTACACAGTGTCAGGGTATTGATCAGCAAGCCACCGGTCCAGTAGTCCGAGTCTCTACGATGCTGTATTTTTGTCTTTCAAAGAAAGGGCAGTCCGCGCGGCAACAATTTGTGATCTAGACGCCCGAACTCCATATTAAATTTTTCGAAGTGATTTTGGGGGAATCGGTCTCTCAATTGCTGTCCTCTTGGGGGCAGTATGAGATCACACGGGAGTATCCTGAAGGGATCCGGTAGCAGCACAGGACGTCGCGCAGTTCCCTTTTCACCCGTGGAAACAGATGAGATGACTGGGAGAGAGATATTAGCTCGCGCCCAGCTGCGCATCATCTGTGAAATGTGGGAACCTCGTGAAATGGAAATGGAAATGGGGAGGACCGGGAACAACGGTTACCCTAGTCAACTAGGAGATGATGAACAAGTAGATCGGGTTAACTTGCACGATGCAGAGATGATAGTAAGAGATGATAGTACACCAGTAACAAGCGATGGTTGAGTTGAGGGTGTTGCTTGCCACTCAGACCGGTAACAACACGTGCGTCACACGCATCGCCTTCCCAAAGCAGAATTGTGAGAAGAAACCTTATTCTTGAATCTGTTTACGGCAATTCGACTTGCGCATGGTACCAGCAACCCTCATTTCATCTCTTCGCTAGGCCAATGCAGTTTTTTTTTCTGCTTCCAGGCTTTCCGATCAATTGCTTCCACACCGCTGAGGCCACCTTCAGCTTACTTCATCGAATAGAAATCAAAAAAGTATAAAGAGTGCAACGTTTTCACTATGAAAGGAACGTCTCCTCGTCCCCCTCGCCCTCTGCCGACCACCCTTCTGCCTTTCTGTGCCGCGTCGACGCGTCTAGACACCATCCCGAAACTCTTGAGTATCGTCTGTACCTCCTGTGCTACCTGTCGAAACCATGTTACGCGTGATCACCTACCTTGTTGCGTTCTTCGCCTTCGCCTTCCTCGCTCTCGCATCCCCAGTTCCGCAGAACGGTACTGATGTTGAGAGCTTCGAGAAGCGCATAACACACACGGGCAGAGTGAGTTTTGGAACCACCCCTCGCATTCTTTCTTTCCCCTAATGTCGTTGGGCGTTTAGGGTACCTGGTTCTATCCCGGTCTGGGAAACTGCGGCTATACGGACTCTTCGTCGGATCCCGTAGTTGCTATTGCAAAGAGCAGGTACGGCAGTGGTGGAAACTGTAATCAGGTTTGTACTCCATGTCCTCGTTCCACTCTCAAGAGCACTAATGTTCATTGCTCTCACTCGTAGTGGATTCGCATTACAAATACCGCAAATGGGAAGATGGTATACGGCCGAACCCGCGATAGTTGCCCAAGCTGCGCGGATGGTGATCTCGGTAAGCTTTCATTATTCATGTTGCCGAAAGTCTGATTAACATCCGACGTCGCTTAGATTTGTCCCCGTCTGTCTTCTCTCAAATTGCGGATCTCGACACTGGTGTGATCCAAGTCTCATGGAACTTCATGTCGAAGAGCTGGTCTCCTTGAGTACCGAGCAAGCTCAAGTTACCTTTATTTCTATCCATATACGCATCTTCAAGATTTTTCTTTGGGCTTTTTGTTCCTTCCCTTCTCGGGTATCAGCGCTTTTATATTCTTTCTGACAGTCGCAGGATACCACCCCGTACGTATCGCAACGCGATCAACACCTCATAGACTCGGGGCCCGAATAACAAAGAAGAATAATCGAAAATCGCTTTGTATTTGTACACCATTTACTTTGTTTTTCTACAAGCCATCCTCTGTTGTTCTTTTACAGTACATAACTACTGTCCGTCGGGAACGGCTTGTACTAGATTACGTTGTTTGTATTGCCGCTGTGCTGCCGTATTGTACATATGAAATAAATAGAGAATTATGATTGACATTTGTAGTTATGGGCGTGCATGATGAACAGTGAACATACTGTTCGCTTCTCTCAACCGCTGTAAGTGCGGAGAATTACTATTGTCGGACCGGCATCTTTCCTCTGACTGCTGTATCCATCTCTTGGGATATACAATGTGCGGACTTAATGTGGGATCATAAGCCACTGAGAGGATCATGAGACTCGGAGGTGCAAATTCCAATGCTTATAGTTGGTAAGTGGAAGACCAACAAACCAATAATTCAATTCTTCTTCAGTTCTCCAATAAATTCATTACTAGCCGATGAACTCCGTTCTAAACGATATAGTCTGCATAGAACTGCAACTCAAAAGCTTGAGGCAGATAAATTAGAGTAATTTTCAGAATGAAGGCAGACCGGCGGCCGATCGCGAAAATTTTCACCCCAAAATGTAGATCGCGCTAAAGCGGTAAGTAAATCTTTGTCATCCAGCTTGTCGATCGTCGTGCCGATCGTCACCGTGGTACTTGATATAGGTCAGCTGCAGTTTCGTATCCCGTAGTGGGCATGTCCTTTTTTTATACGTACTTAGCCCAGTTGTAACTGTCAGACGTGGTGGAGGTTTTTCTCTGGGGTAAAATCAATCAAGCTGTGGGTGGGGGAATGGTCAGATGGCAAATCGTTATATTTTTCGTCAAAGATTAGACTTTAAACCCGTTTACTTTCAAACGGCCCCCGGTCCTCGGCCGATTGATCGCAAAAGATCTCTAATAGGTGTGTACGAAGAAGTTTCTTCGAATTTGTATCAGTACAAACTAAGGATAGAATCGACTTCGAAATCGTAGCTCTGAATAACTCGCTGAGAAGCCACACTGGACCGGGAACATATGTACCCGAAAAATAAACTGGGAATTCCACACTCACGGTCCAAGAGCGGGCATCAATCTTTAACCTATCTCTAGTAGCAACATGTAATACTTTGGTAGAAGTGTTATTTGTGGGGACAGAACGCCGGTGGAGCACACCCTAAACTTAATTCGAACGCTGAGTGTGGTGTCTTCTATTACAATTAGACGGTGAATAAGACTCAGAAACCCGATTTCGCCGTCTCGTATCATCACTTCAGTGCATGCGAGTGAATCGTGGTCAGGAAGCGATAATCAGGCTTGAAGGTTCGAAGGCTATTCATCAGCAAACCTCGCGCCGTAAGGGTAGAGTCGTGGGTGATGACATGATACAAATCCGAATTGGTAACTAACCAGAAATTAGCTTCGCCTGGCTTCTTTGGAATCTGAAACGATTATAAAAGTTCCGCGAAGCCCCCACGTCCTAACTTCATTTGAAACGGATAGTCGATGTCCTGTAAGACTCACAAACTCTGTAATCGGTGGTAAAGTGGCGCTTACGTAGCCACTCATGGGTGGTCATATTTACGTCCCAAATCAACGCAAAACTTGAGGATGAACAATCGGGTGAATGATCAACATGGGGATGAATAATCAACTTGAGGGTGAATAATCAACTTGAGGATAAATAATCACACACCAGCAGGGCTTCTATATCTGTTCAGGTCCTAATAAATATGCAGAATGCACATGCTGGACTGATTGGTAGATACGCCGAATACGCTTGAATATTCAGTCTCACAAAGACGTGAGGGACTCGGCATGAGTAGTTTGAACGTGGCGCCAGTGGCACCTGTGCCTATTGATACATTGCCTGTTGCCTGGATAAGGAGAAATGGGGTGTTTTCCACCGCGGGCATGCTGTTACTCCAGCGCCTTTGAGGCGCACCACATGAGAGAAAGGGTGTATCTCCTTTCGTCGGATTTCTTCGTTGTTGTGAACCTAGCCGTATGAACGCGTGATATTTGACCTCTCCGTCGACATGTGTAGGTAGCCTCTGGCCTTGGCCGAGCCCCGGCCAGTAACCCAGCTGGTACTGACCCAGTCTGTCGGAGCCTTCAAGACGCCAGCTGGAAGCGAAGACGCAGGAAGACACGACTCAATCGACTCGTCAAGCACCACATTTCCAAGTGGAGTGAAACATCACGGAGTCTCTTTGAGTTCTGATCGAGCAGCCAATCGTCCAGGGCCGGGGGGGTGCGGGTTCCATATCAACTGGGTTTCCTACAGTGTAAACGAGTAGAAGCGTCTGGTTAGCCAGACGAGTCACCAAAATGAATGTGCGAATAGGATCCAAAATAGACAGAGAAACGCCCGAATACAGTGGCCCAATTCATGGGGAAGCGAAAGACGACGAGCGGTGAGAACAGAGAAGGTGATGCCGTACTTTCCTCCTAACTACTGCTGGAACATACATTCACTTCGCCGGCAGGACAGACGCCCAGAAAGGCTGTGTGAAGCTTCCCGGAATCTTGAGTAGCACGTTTGTGCGAGAACATTGGACGACAAGCGATCAGACCGCAATCCTCCTGGCAAATTTAGTCTCCGCTCCTCGAGTGTCATTCGTACGCGATATCGATATAAAAGGAGAGGCCCCCTTCGGTACGTTTTTACCCAGGTTACTCGTGCCCCCAGTTCCATTCTCGCGCGTTCAGCCTCTGCATCCCAGCGAGTCCGCTCTCTTCTTCGCCTCCTTCGTCAGCGGCTGCGACAGAATGTCGAGACTGATGATGCGCCCAGCTCTGTGGCCGTTCCGATCCGATTGACGCTGCCGCCGAACAAAGTAATGACTGTTTCGGTGATCATTATTAACGAGGTCGGAGACAGTCAGTGCAACCATTGGGCCCTACATTAAGCATTAACGACCGTCTGTCTTAGCATGGAAATATGCGGGACGTTTCATTAAAAGGGGCGTTCATTCTAGCTATCAAGAGAGGTCGTCTGATGATCGGATACGGCGAATGCCTTTCGAGTTATCACATGTTGCAGGGCTCTTCCGTAAGTGATCTGGAGATTCTCTAGTCAGCGTAGAGGCGGGTGCAATTTCGCCACGATGGAAAGACCCACCTGCTTCCGATTGCAATAAACTTCGAAGTTTATCGGAGGTGAGCCTGAGTTATCCTAATCCACACGATTTCCGAAAGATAATCTAACAGATCATAGCAATGGCATTAATCTATATAGCGGTGGGCCAAAGGGGGGAAATCACGCACTATCCTCTGACCGTCCGTTTCGGTTCGGAGGATTTTGTTCCTTAAGGTGCTGGGAAAGAGTCCGTCTGGTTAGTCGGTGTAATGTGTCTCGGCCATTCGAGTCTTGGCCCCTTATTGCGAAGCTAGCAATAGAGTTCTTTCGCAATCAAACGGTGGACCATTACATTGATTACAACTTCATTAGCAACCGCTTATTATCAAACGGTCTTGGCTGCCCGATTGCGAAAGAGCTCTATAGCAAAACCGGCGAAAAGACAGCTCTGGCAGAGGGTAGAGCTCCCTTCCTCTCCCGTTTCTTAGCCGTACTATCTGCGAAGGAAGCATGGAGACGATCGAGCTCGACCCTTGCCCAAGTGCTGTTAGGCCGTGTTTTTTTTTGGATGGATATCAGTATTCTTCGGCGCGAGTCGCCTTTGTTTTCTGCCTCTTCCTTTATAGAGCCCTCATCTCGAGACCGAATTTGAGAAGAAAGTGAGTATCGAGTGTTCTAGATAGCTACAGATAGCTACCCGCGCCGCGCACAACTCCGATACGCGCCATGTTGTAGGTCGCGGATTTCGCCGTCGGGAATTTCCTTTCGGAACGCATAGATAGAAACTACTCTCGGAGAAGAGAAATTCCATGAGGCTAGATCGGAGAGCATTCAAAGAAACTATCGATTGGGAACGGAATCGCAGAAGTTAATCTACGCGTAGAATAGCTAAATGGACGGTAAATCTTCAGCAGTGACTATGCGGGCTTCGTTTAATATAGTTTGGAATGCAGCATCGATGTGACGTTCTTCTGTACTGCTGGAGCCAACGGCAAAACGGATACTCAAAACACCATTCAGGATCGTCTTCGTGAGTCTGATATCTCTGCGTATCTCTAGTCTCTTGTAAAGATTCTGCGTCAATCTGTTCTGCACCGCGAGTGAATCTTCGGCGTTGGCGGGCGCCGACACGTGAAAGACACTTATTGCAAAAGATGGCGCGGTGACCAGCGAAAGTTCCTCCGAGTTGCGGACGAGAGAAACAAATCGGTGACTTAGGGAAATAGTCTGAAGAAATTGCACCCGGAATTGAGTTTCGATATCACGGAAGTCGCTTGGAGCGCACCTTCCGTATGTAATCTTGGTATCCTTGCACTCCATAACTTCGGAGAACAAACCAGAGCTTCAGAGAACGGAATCGACGCCCGAGACTCAGATGCCAGTTGCGATAGTCAATGACCGTTCCTTGTCAGGTAATGTTTCGGCAATCGATCATGTTACTCCAGAAGATTTCCCGAAATTACATACCTTCATCGCCGTGCTTTGACCGAAGGAACTCGGGAGTGATATCTAACGCCCCAATCAAGTGCTGTCGATCTCTGACCCAGAGACCAGAACAATCGAAATTGACCAGGCCCCACTATGTGAGCAGTAATAGAGCACGTCTATGATGTCCGCCATTTGTTGAACTCGGGTTACGCACCTTATGGAAGTTGATGCAAAACGAATCCGCGAACTTATTTATTTCATCGAGATAGCAAGCCTTCCTATACTCAGGACAAGCGAGAGTTACCCCTGCCCATGCAGCATCGACATGTACCCATAGAGAAGGATGCGTATGCGCTGTAAATCCTTGCATCAGCTCAAGCGTCTTGAAGAACGATATAAATTAGGACTTGCCTACTTCAAATATTTCCTTCAAATTATCGATTGCACCGGATGATGTAGTTCCGACTGTGGCAACTTGATTTGAGAGAGTGGTCCTGTCAGCACATCCTTGTAACACAACAGGCACAATGGAACATTTCTCTCCGGTAGTAACATCAAGATATGAAATGAGCATGGGAACGATGTATGACCCATACGTCCTTTCGGAGAAACTGTTTTGCCTCAACGCGCATGAACGGAGGTATCTCACCTAACACGAACGGATGCAGACCAGCCTTTTTATCTTCTTCCAGAGTAGCTTGTAACGTAGCGCCTCTTAAAGAAAATGAATCTTCAAGAGCTACCTCGAGGGCTCTCTCACGAAGTCCAAGAATCAGAGCCGCTTTCTTCCCGAGTGAATGCGTCTGCGTGGTCGTATAAACCACGAGTTTACTGATATCGACCTCCGGATGTGCTCGGGTGTACGTGGAACGTGCTGCTACGATAGCTACGAGACTCGAATCTGAGGCCGTTGTCTGTTTCAATCATTAGACGGAAGCCAGAACACGATCAGAAATCCCAAATAGCTAGATGAGTTGATATGCCGGAGACCTGGATGACACCTCCACCTTTGCCCCGTTCATTGTAAAATGCTTCGTCAAGTCCGAAGAGCTTTGCAGCCCAATCCATCACGACTGCCTCAAGCTCAGTACAAGCTGGGCTACATTCCCACTAGAAGACAATGTGAAAAACGGCTAATCTGTGCATACGACGGACTCACGTTGAATCCTGGGTTTGGTATGGCGGTCGCATACAGATCTCCCAAAGTACCTTCGAAAGTGGCCGCGGTAGGATAATAGGCAAAGAATGATGGGTGCTGCCAGACCGTCAAGCCTACGTCGGGATTTCAGGATACTCTCGCGGCCTCATATATCGCAATGGACTGACCCGGTTCAATGAGCTTCAAATAATCATCAGCTATTTCTTGGAAGTCCTCTCCATGCTCGGGTGCGTGATCTATCATGCACGTTTGCCCAGGAATGTTGCAAAAGAGCGGTAAATTTTCACAGACCAGGAAGCGCCTTGCGGAGGTAGCCAGGCTCCACATCAGCAGTTGGACCACGCTTCTCCAGGTTATAATAGAAATCACATATACGATCTATGGCTTGGTAGCCCGCTTTGCGAAAACTCGTCTCGAATTCAGCTTCATCTGGCCCAGACAAGACAGAGGAAGCAATACTTACCCTTCGATGTCTAACGGCATTGTAAAGGCCAGGCTCTGACAGATATGTTACCTTGGATGTTTCTGAGCCTACCACTGACTAGTACTGAGGTGGGGTCTGTTAGTTATCTGTTCGGGATGGTCATCGCGGAAGTTGCCGGACCGGTTACGATAATAGCAAAAAATAACATCGGTGCTCGAATGGCTGGAGTGGGAAACTCAGTATTTGTGTACTCTACCTGTTGAAATACACCACACAAAATAGAAAGAATGTGAGTACTAGTGATAGAAACGAACGTGAGCGGAAACGCTCACCTTAGTCGAATGGTTAGAGACTGAGTGACACCGGACTGCAGAAACAAGTTTACAAAATACAAGAGGAAATAGCTGGGCTGACTGATGGCTGGCATCGTGGTGATCACAGACACATACGTCAATTCTCAACATAAGGAAGTTCGGGAAGCTATACATCATTCATTCAAATACTCCGTTCAAAACATCGGTATTCCTGAACGAACGGAAGAACCAGATAACTTATCCAGAATTTGTTTCCAAAAGTATCAAAACAAAAAAAACGTGACTTGACAACTTCCCAATATGTGTGTGTGGGAATGGTCTGTGCACATCTTTTAGCAGAACTATATAATGTACGAGTCCTGATACCGTTTTTCTCCATACTTACCTTGGTGGCGCGTTCCCCTTCATGTTTTGGGAATACGGGCAATGGGTTTCTTCCATAGCACGGCGACCTTGTCCGCAGAGGAGGCCTGTGGTTTGTATGCGGTTCTAACCGTATGCACTGCCGGAATCTTTTCCTGTTCCACCTTGGCCCCTCGGGCTAGGTGGGCTCCACTTTTTTTTGGTTCCTTACAAGTTCTGACCCTAACCATATTCTATCTATTTATGAGTAAATAGAAGTACGTTGATGATCCAGTCAGGTAACTTGCCGCATTTGGGTATGACAGTGGTAACAGTCCGATGACTTTCGTGTAACTGTGACTACATTTTTTTGAAATAATCATTGGTAAATACAAGACCAAAAAGGAGACATGCGAACATTCCCTTCGGGCTTCGAACTGGACTTGCGTCGAACAAGGTCTTCAGTTGGAATACGCAAGATCAAAGATAGTCATATACGCTGTCCACCATATCATGGCATGGGCTGACATAGCATGGCTTCTTTCATAACTCGCCGTCTTTCTCAAGGCAAACACATCCATTTGCCTTGAAGCTATCTCGACGTACGAACATTTCAAAACAATTCGTGTTGATCGAGCGAAAGGAAAGGCCCTATCTATGCGCTCACGTCATTTGCGTTCAGATGTGGACGACCTCGATGTATCCTGAAGAACCTTCTTCGAACTTCTTCGCATCCTTTGACACAGCTACGCATCGTATCTCTCTTACATTACACTAATTGGACCTTGAACAAGAGTTAGCCCTCCTATAGCGAGGTCCATTCGGAAGTGGAACTTACATAGTTACTAGGGAAAATGCCCTTTCTGCCAGAGGCATCGTACCCTGGAAGAAACGAAATTAGGAGACGTCGCGGGGAATGCTATGAGAGATTCACCTTCCCACCATCCATCTGCATAGTTTGTCCCACCTCCCGCGCCAGCGGAAAGTTCGTACATCCCATCCTCCTCAATGCTAATCTCATCAGGGCCAGCCGCCTGGTACGAGTATATCCCTCGAACTGTGAGATTGAGTTTGCGTCCGCGCGAGAGTGCAACAAGGGTGGACGACCTACCATATTTCCCGGATCCTCGTGTCTTCGGCTTCGTAGTCGCGGGGATAGGCGGGGCAGTCTTTCCTTCGATTATTTGAATATATGACGCCGGAACAAGGCCCTTACCGCCATGTGAGTTTGCAACTTTAACCCAGCCTGAGCCGTCATCATCTTCGATCACTTGAACAGTTTCGCCGTCTTAAGAAAGAATCCCTGCTTCAGGAATTGCATCGACCTTTCTTTGATTTGCCACACACCTGTAACGGCAAGCTCGAATGGGGACGACGGTGTGAAACCATAGAGTACACGTGCTTGAGGGTAGGATTCCTCGGCCACAGCGTGGGGACGAGAGAAAGAGGAAGGGCTTTGTACCGAAGAAACTGAGGCTTGCGAGATTGTCGACGCTAGGAGGGTCACATATATCACGCTCAAGTATTGGAAAGATACGGAAGTGAGATGATACCTCGAGAATCTGCTCTTGAGATATCACCACCGCGGATAGTAGAGTTAAGACTTCTGACCGGGCGCTCTCCACCCCCACCGCAGTTGGCCGGCACTTTCAGCTCGCACTTCGCGTGTACGCAGAGCCCACAAGTCCTGCAAGTCTTCCCCTGCTTTGTTAGACCCCATATTGAGGACTAAAGGACCCGTCAAAATCGTTTCAATCCATGATTGTAATTTCCGTGTACCTTGCAATATCCGCATGTAGTCGGAATGGAAAAAGACGTGGACTTGAAATTGTGTGGACTTTGTAAACCCTCATCACCTAGAATGTAGCCTCACGATGAGCTTGATAGGCAAGGCAGCATGCTTGATCACAGACCTCCTAGAGCCGCACAAATGACGTCTATCTCTGCACTCAATACTGTCGCAGAGAATTCAAGAAGCATGAGTTGGTGTTGAACACCGAGATAGTCCTGCATATCGACGAGTCTCTTAGCTCGAATTAAAAGGCAAGGAGTGTCACATACGTTCATTATGTCGTCAACCGAGCCCAGATTACGATTATTCATATAAGTCGACACAATATTGGACAGCTTGTCCACGTCCTTCTCTGTCAAAGGGTGGAGATGTTACGCTTCGCATCAGATAGGTATGACATCGGTCAGCGTACTCTTGAAGTTGATGAGCCCATTAACCTCGTCAAGCCTTTCCCGGCATCGCGAGAGCTTGTTCTGGAGGACTACCTTTGGCTCAGGCTCCACGACCATCTCGCCTGTATCATAATATCCAGTACATGGCTCCCAACCCCAGTCATTAGGAACACTGAATGCGCGGGTATTGTATGTGATATACAAATCTTGATCTGGAGTCGGGTTCACGTTTTCTATGGCCTCACGGGTTGCATTCACTCGATTTTGCAGAGTTGTGAGGTGTGATGTGTGTATTTGTTGAGCTTGAAGGAGGATGGAGACAAGACCAGCAATGAGATTTGCCTGCAGACGTTCTGAAAAATTTGTTAGGACGGGGACCGTAATGTATGCTTGAATCTTACGAAAGTCCTAGAAGAACATGAGAGAGGTGCATATTACATATAGCTGACAAGGCCACCCACATTCTCGATGAGAGGCAGATCTTCTTGATAAAACCTGTTTTTCGATCTGTTGGCGATAGCAGTCGTTATCAAGTACGTACTTTATTGACATTCAGTAGGCCGTTTCCTGAACGACTCAGTAGATGGACGCACTTCTTGCTATTCTGCATATCTATCTTCTGAGCCTCGAACTGTTTCGCAGCGCGGCTGGTATGTCTGTCGTCTGTCGAACGATCCTGACATGGGTACACTTTAACCCATACCTCAAGTGATGAACCTTGACTATTCAAGTAGTACTTACCTGCTTCTTGCGATAAGATTCGATCTCCAAGCATTCCTCGTCGTACTGGCGTGTCAAGTCGATCACTAAGTATACGAACAGTAGCTTTTATCAGACCTTTTGCTTTGTCTAAAACGGATCCGAAAGTATAAGCCAAAGAGGTTGACGTCACGGAGGTATGACTTGCCTTTTGTCGTTCAGCGTACACCTTATCCCTTTCAGAAAGAAGTTTTTGATAAAATTGATATTGCTATGTTCCTGCTCATCATCGAGGGCTCCCGGCAGTGTATTCACAAACGGACCTTTGTTTTCATATCTTCGTGCTTCTTCTCCAGTGTTTTTGTCCCATCTGCAACTTGCGAAATGAGCGCATCAGAGAGAGATGAGTGATCTTGAGCGGTGCTATCGAGGGAGCTAACGAGTTGATCGTATGCTTTGTCCAGAGTGCTTTAGTCGATTTAGCATGCAGTACGAAGGGATAAGTTGACAAATCACGCACCTCAAACGCACAGTATCTTCTCCCCACGCAACCGAGGGGTCATCGCCGACGACTAGCGATGCCATCCTCTTAGCCTTCTTGTCTGCTGCTTTCTTTGCTAAGATGGCCAACTTAGTGGAGTATTCCTTTTCCAGAACGGCCCTTTCTTTGTATATCTCCCTGATCTGTTCATGTGACGGTCATACAGTCAAGTCCAGAATGTGTGCTAAGTCAGAACGCACGTCGCTGAGCAAGCCAAGCTGAGCATCGGAAAGAGCGGCGATTCGGTCTACTTGGTCCTATACCAGAATGAGTTGCAGTGCCGTTCTTTGAAATGAAGTACACAGATACCGGTATATCGACACCATAGAGTTTACCTGAGGACATGGTAGAAGGAGATAAAAGTAAGTGGAACGCTCAAAGCCGTGATTGTCGATGCCGAGGACGCGCTTGAAGTGCCACTGCCGAGGACACTGCCGCTATGGATGACGGCTATCATCTGTGGGAATATTGCCGATCATGAGCCGCTGCTATAAATACTCGCTTAACATTAATTGAATTGTGGTTTATCTCTTTCAGCAACCTGACAGCCCACTAACAGGATGCACGCGTCTATGACCCCTTTCCAGGCCATCCTCCTCTTCGCTGCTTTGTGGTTCGTGCAGCTTGTTGGAGGTGTCCCTGTGATCGTGAGCGAGACGCGGAGAGATGTTGCCAGTCCTCCTGTGCTTGTTCCGAATGCTTCAACAGTCTGGGTCACGGGCGAGCCTCAGACCGTCCTTTGGTGAGTATCTCGCCATATTTGTTTCAATTTTTCTGCTGAATACTGCGTAGGGACACATCAAACTTGCCCGAGCAGATCACTAATCCGCTGGGCAGAGTTTTGCTTGGTTTCCTCAATGATACGAGTGATAGTTTCCACTTGATGATTGGTGAGAATTACAACGCTCTGACCACATGGCCGTCTTCCGACATGCTCAAACTTCACAGACAGCCCCCTTGCCTCAGGGTTCGACATCACAAGTGGTTCAGTCGATATCGTGGTTCCCGACGTCGAACCAAGGACGGATTATATCATAGTCCGTGAGTACCCCATGATCATTCTACCCCTGCACTATATCAATGATCCTTTCTGTTTCCAGTAATGGGAGACTCCGGGAACAGATCAGACAGATTCACGATCGCCAACTCAACTACTTCCAACCCTTCAACATCCTCTTCACCTACGATTCCTGCAAGCACTTCTGAGGTGACCGGCAGTGCTGTTACTCAAGCGTCCACGTCCGAGCCGGGTTCTTTACCTGTATCGACCAGCTCGCTGCAGATTCCCAGCTCTGCTCATGTGGTGACGTTTACAGATGCATCGACCGTTGCCGAGTCTCCTACGGCAACAACGCTCGAGAGTCTCTCGTCGCAGGCATCTACTTTGCTGTCGGAGTCGATACCAGCGGCGGCTTCGGAGGGTACTTCCACCGAGTCGGTTACTTCCGCTGCTCTTATGCAAGGTCCATCTTTGAAATTGTTATTGACAATGATCTTGATGCTTTGGGCTTTTATCCTTGTTTGAGGAGGGTCATGTTGGATAATTAACGACATTTTCTACGCGTGTGACACTACATGGACTTTCTGATGGCATTCACGAACGTTTTGGCTACGAGCACAACTCATTTTACTCTTCGTGGGTAACTCTGTATTTCTAGTGGTTTCCCTTTTGATAGGAATATTGGTGTGATCGCGTCTTGTGGATATTGAGCGAATAATGTTGGATTTATGCACGCTGACTAATCGTGTTTGATTTCAAATTACCATGTTCAAGTCGCAGGGATCGACAGACTCAAGTTTGCAGCATTCCACAACATTTGTCCAACAGAAATAGCGAAGCACGTAATTGTCAGCGACAGCCGCATGGCGGCACGGATACGGGAGGTATGGGCATCCAACCTCGACTCGGAAATGCGTGTCATCCGCGAGCACATAGAACGGTACCCTTACGTGGCCATGGTACATGACTTGCGTCCTCATACTTACCTCGTTCTTCAAGCTAATGGTCTTATGTATAGGATACAGAGTTTCCAGGTGTCGTGGCCCGACCGATAGGTTCATTCCGGACATCGTCGGATTATCATTACCAGACCATGCGATGTAACGTCGACCTTCTTAAAATCATCCAAATCGGCCTGACGTTGAGCGATGCGGAGGGTAACCAGCCTGAGGAAGTCTGTACATGGCAGTTCAACTTTCAATTTGATCTGTCAGAGGATATGTTTAGCCCCGACTCTATAGAGCTTCTGCGAGAATCCGGGATTAACTTCCAACGGCACCTTGCAGAAGGTATCCAGCCAAACGACTTCGCGGAGTTGCTTATCACTTCGGGACTGGTGCTGACGGACGAGACGAAATGGATCTCATTTCATAGGTATGCATCTCCTACAGGACTGTAATGCGCTGAGACTCAAGGATGTCACAGCGGCTACGACTTTGGTTACCTAGTCAAACTACTATCTTGCGTTCCATTACCAGCGATCGAAGAAGAGTTCTTCGACCTATTCTCGTTATGGTTCCCGACAGTGTACGACGTGAAGTATATGATGCGGTCATGTAGGCTACGAGGCGGGTTGCAGGACGTGGCAAAGGTTCTCGATGTATGTATTCTACTTTTTAATCCATCATGCGCTATCCTCACGTACTCTGTAGGTCGTCCGTATAGGACCGATACACCAAGCCGGTTCAGACTCCCTCCTGACCGCTAACGTCTACTTCAAAATGCGTCAAGTATACACCTCGGACCTCCTCGACGACTTCGAGTATATCGGAAAACTCTACGGTCTAGGCAAAACAGCACTGCAGCTGACAAACGGGACGTACGATACCCAGTCCGCTCATGGGCTAGTACAGTATGGACGAAGCGCGGTCACGACTGCGGAGCGAGAACGAACGCCCCCACGGGACCAGGCGGGTATGATTTCGCAGGGACAATCGCAACAGCCTGGCGCGAACGGGCAGCAAGGTATGGGTCTCGGAGGACCTGGGATCCTTGGTGGGGCTCCCAACACATTGTCCACACCTGGACCGGGCATGGGCGGTTACTCTAACACCCTCGGTTCTCCCTACGGTGCGATGCCTGTCGGTGTCAACGGCGCTTATCACCTACGACAAATTGGCGTTGGTGGAGATCGATGAATGGTGTTGATATTAGATGCGGATTTTGGTTGAGGTGATTGCTCGGTGATAGTGTTTGTTATATACTAGGATAGCTCCACTCGGACAGACGTACGTCTTTGTTATATTCTCGTATCGGGTGTCATATACTCCTGTTGCTTTCTAACGTCCAGTGTTAATATTTATTTCTCTGTACCCTGCTCTTCATACGCATCGTCCGCTTTTATCGAGAAGTGTTCCATGATTACGGGTGGCGGCGCCCCCAATAATTCGGCCGACTCTGCGTGCATACTCCTATCTCCGGAATCGAACAAAAACTTCATTTCATGTCACTCAGATAGAGATGGTCCTGGTGTAGCGATGGCCAACGTACTCTCGGATTGCGGTTAGCGATAGCACAGAACGATGGAAGCCTTGCAACTTAAGGTGGCTATAATAATCGTAGGATACCAAGTTAGAACCAATCGAACATGTATTCTAGATGACACGAAATGAACAGCAAAAGGTGATGCTGTACTGAGGAAAAACGTCCGCTGTACGAGCGATGTGCAAAATAGATGTCAAACAAACAATGTCCGGCGAAAGAAAACGGACCCAAACACAATCCGACACGAAAAACCGCCTAATGCGCCTGCGCAATGGTACAAGTCAATAGTTATTCCCCCATCTCCACATCAGCGTTAAGAGCTGGCGCATCATCGGCTATGATGAAACCAAAAATTGGTATGCAAAAGACAGAACAGAAAGAGGGTTGTACTCACGTTGAGCAAAGTCGATGTCACTCACGCTCTGTGGCGTATGATTTGTTCCTCCATTTAGTCCCCTCTCACCGGCTTGCTTCATATTTATCAGGAGTTGGCTACCCAGGACACAAAGCAGTGTTGGGGTAAAAATTGTGCTGATGATCATCAAGACGTCGGGACTGATGTTAAGAATCGTAATTGCTGTGATTTGGACGATACAGTAAAGAATCATTCTGTATTGCTCCTGTTCAGTGTTCGTGATGTAAGGTCTCTATTTATCACTTACAGGCCATGGTAGAGCAGCTGATCTCGCACGACAATGTGGACAAGGTGAAGCCCCTTGAATCCGGATGACGTTCTCCAATACTCCGCTGCCTTGTAAAGAGTGAGTACCACCATCAGCAGCACGTAGGCTGTCTGCAAAGCCCTAACAATCTGTCAGTAGAAATAGAGGCAAGGGCGCAATGACCTACCAAGAGATGATGACAAGGTTTTGAGAGCCACCATTGATGCCTCCGCAAATTCTGACTCCTTCAGCAATTATTCCCATCGCAGCTATTACAGGGACAGGTCAGTAGGAAACCAATACAGACAGTCATATCCTCACGCTCCGCACGATGTACGTCATAAATGCTAACACCAAGACCTATACCTACCTCCAGACCAAGAAGTACTTTCAGGAAGATGGATGTCTTTCTGTCTGCAAGAAGTTAGTTTTCTGGCAGAGGTAGTACCCCATAAAGTATGTCTACCTTGTTGGTATAACGCCACAACACGAATAGTCAGAATGTCTGTCAACATGAAATGCGGGTTAACTAATGGATCACTTGTAAGCTTGCTGCCTTACAGTCGATCAAGATGATAATGGTGAGATCTATATCCCAGTGAATAAGTAAAAAGGCCTAGAGTGAGATGCGCACTTGTTAAATAAAACGTCCACGACGAGAATACACCTGGTTCTCGAGGTTAATCTGTGTCTGTAGGAGCTCGAAGCGAAGGCGCACAGCTACACAAAGGGCCATTATGTAAGTTTGTTGTCATCAGATACTCATTTGTGTCCGATACCTACTTTGTGTTGCTTTCCGCAGTAGTACCACCTTGGGAAACTTTCAAAACCTGTCGTGGTGTTGGAGTTCATTACTTACCGACTATACTTGAGATAATACCCAGGAGTCCAATGCAACGATTCTATATACTAATGAGAAACTGCTTATCCTTTGGGTACGATGGGCGCACAGCAAAATAAATCAGGCTGATAGAACTACAGGGATTGGCCTTCACTTTTTCAGTGGAGGGTACAGCACTTCATGTAAGAAAACTCACCCAGAAATACTTGACCTACAGAGAAATGGCTTAGCAGAAGTTCCTTCATGATGAGATAACGTGAAGTCTTTCTCACCTCTTTGTCAAAAGTGATGGCTTGTAATGTAGGTAGTTTTAGTATTTGATTTTTCTTAGGTATCCCACCTGTAAGAAATGGAGACGTGACGTACCAGAGTGATAGATCAAAACTGTTGCTCTCGCAACATTGGAATACTGGTTATCGCGTGTGAGAGCAATGAGAAACTTCATGACACCTGGGTCGTCAATATGCAGCTCGACACCCGAGCGGGGTAGAAGTGTGCTGGCTCTTCCGAGGTCTGTCATCACTGAGTTTGTCTGGGTAAGCCAGAGACACTGAACACATTATAAGCAAAGGCAAGCGCTGTGTAGATATCACGTTGACTAGTAATGTTTCGATTCCATGGCGCGCATGCGGGTGGATCTCTACTTGTGGCCGCCAGACCGCTCAACTGAGCTCAGGCAGTCGTTCCAGGGGTAATACAAGGATTCTCGATCGCGGAGTTGAGAATAGGTGGCGAAATGCATAGCGAAAATAAACCGAAACCTCAGAAAGCGCGGATCGTTACCTGGATCCCTTGTTTTCCCGTCAAAGGACAGCTATGAGAAGTTCTTTTTGTAGACAGCATCAGGGTCTAGGAACGTCCGACGAATTCTCACTGAGACGAGACGAGACCTGAGAGGGTATGCGTAATGATAGCATTAAAGACTGGCGGTATCTCATTGTAGTTGAAGCAGTAATTTGTATTACAATGGGGACTCGCAATTCCTAAGTGACGCGCGTGCCATTTTTTTTCAAGCGGAGTTTGTAAAATTACTAAAAATGGTTATGAATCATCTCGTGCGTTTACCGCTTTTCTGTCCTTGCATCTACAACCTCCCAGCCAATAATTTCTAGGTTTTTTAATTATATAAACGCATATTTGCATCAGTAATGATATATGTCACATAGTTCAAAAAAAATCAGTCTATTTGTAGAATCTGGGATGCATATATGCAAGATATATAAAACCCTTTCTGTATAGCCGGCCAATGAGCCAATAATTCAGGTAATGCAGAACACTTTCTTGTCTGTTTTATTATCCTGACATAAATAAGGTTATCAGCATCATTTGTAGGTGTCTGGTTGGTATAAATACTAATCACGACTGCTGGTAATTTGTTTGGGATAACTACTGCAATAAACGACATACTAGCCTAGTGCATTACTAGGAAACTGTCTATGCATATCAAAACTGTCCTTTTACAAGTTTGAACCCTTCCAAATAATGTTTTACCTTTTCTCTTCAAGACCTGGTCAGTCAGAGTAATTCGGGATCGAGTCCAGTGTATGTCTGCCGTGTCACGTGATCGATCTCTACCCGATTAGGATAATTTACATAGTGCAAACCGCAGTACCGCATCATGTTTTACTGACCAACCACTTAAGAAACTAATGAACTCAATACATGAGAGGGACAGGACTAACCCTTCTTTAATTTGTTCAGAGGAAATCTCTTTATCTTGCTTTGTTGCTGAGATATGAAGTATATCTCAATGGGTTTTTGTAAATTGGAAAAAACATTTTGAACATTTTCTTAATCATACATAAAAAAGAGCTGCCATACACAAAAAAAAGGAATCCCTGCATTGTGGAAGGAGGAGAACGAGGTGCATACAGGCTGTAAAAAACCGGTAAACGCTTAGTGCTGCGTCGATCACTGGCACGACGCGGCAGGCCCGTGGGAACGCACGCGAGACACCTAGGGATTGCCAGTCCCCAATTACAGTCAGCAGCAAGAGCATGAAACTGTTACTTCGGTATCACGTGCCTGTCATTGAGTCACGCGAACGTTACGTTCCGACCACCAAACTTGCTCACTGACCTCAACTCCTCTGCCGTCGCCGTCGAACGGATTCAACATGGCAAACAAGCCCAACAAACTAGCGTTCCTGTCACAGCCTGCTCCCGCTTCATATGTTGCCGGTCTTGGACGAGGAGCTTCCGGGTTTACGACTCGTTCGGATATTGGTCCAGCCAGGGAAGGGCCCTCCGCAGAAGTAATCGCGTACGTGAGAGTCTGTCAGCATCCGGAGTAGAATTTCAGTAATGATCCTTTATCAGTGAAGCGCAAGCAAGGCGTGGCGAGGAGCCTGAATATGATCCAGACCAGTTTCAGGATCCGGACAATGAAGTTGGTTTATTTGCTGGTATGACATACGAAGCAGACGATGAGGAAGCGGATCGCATATATGAAATGGTTGACAACAACATGGATGCTCGACGACGGGTACGAAGGTGTGTTTGTCTGGTTAGTCATTTTACATTTGCTTCAGGACCTTCTAATGTTACTCTATTTCTTAAAACAGGGAGAAACGTGAGGCGGAGGAACTTACTAAGCACCGTGCAGAGCGTCCTAAGATCCAGCAGCAGTTTGCTGATCTGAAACGAGGATTGTCATCAGTGACGGATGAAGAGTGGCAAAATCTGCCAGAGGTGGGCAATCTGACGCGGAAGAAGAGGAAGCGTGATGAGCGAAGCTTCGTGGTGCCAGACAGCGTACTCGTCGGTGACAGGACCAAGACGGAGTATGAGAGCGCTTTGGATCCCATGGAGCAGGAGGTAGGTTTGGAACTCGATTACGAGCCATGTGCTGATCATAGCTCCTTAGGCGGGTGGTCTTGTCACTCCTGCGGAGTCAGGTACTCTGACAAACTTCGTGGAGATTGGCCAGGCTCGCGACAAGATTCTTTCCCTAAAGCTCGATCAAATTTCCGGTACTTCAAGTGTGGCTGGCACGGCCACATCGATCGACCCGAAAGGTTACCTGACTGATCTTGCAAGCGTTGTACATAAAACAGATGCTGAGATTGGTGACATAAAACGCGCACGCATGCTATTTGACTCCCTTGTGAAGTCGAACCCGAAACATGCACCTGGTTGGATCGCTGCGGCGTGCGTAGAAGAGCATGCCGGTCGAATGGTTGCTGCTCGTAAGCTCATCAAAGCAGGATGCGAAAACTGTCCGAAAAGCGAGGATGTTTGGTTAGAAGCAGCAAGATTACATGTATGTCAAACTAATAGCTCTTATCCTAATTCCCGCTGACTTGCGTGCTTTGGCCTAGAACACTCAAGACGCTAAGGTTATTCTAGCTAACGCTGTTCAGCATGTTCCGCAAAGCGTTAAAATTTGGCTTAAAGCTGCTTCGCTAGAGCAGGAAACGAAATCTAGAAAGCGCGTGCTGCGCAAAGGTACGTTGGATTACATTTGCTCCTCCGGTCATAACATTCTTACACTTGCACGTTTAGCGCTTGAACAAATCCCGAACTCTGTTCGACTCTGGAAAGAAGTGGTGAATCTCGAGGAGTCAATAACAGATGCTCGTATTCTTCTCGCTCGGGCAGTTGAAGTCATTCCATTATCTGTGGAATTATGGCTAGCTCTAGCTCGCCTAGAGACACCCGATAAGGCTAAGGCCGTGCTCAACAAAGCACGCAAGGCTATTCCGACGTCACATGAAATCTGGATAGCTGCTGGTCGGCTGCTCGAACAAGAAGCACATGCAGAAGGAAAAAGTGAAGTACAAAGTACAAAGGAATTGGACCAGGTGGACAAGACCATAGAAGCAGGTGTGCGGGAATTGCGACGACATCAGGTACTGCTCACTCGTGAGCAATGGCTAAAGGAGGCGGAACGTTGTGAGAGTGAGGGATCACCGCGTACCTGTGAAGCTATCATCAAGGCTACGGTTGGTATGGATGTTGAAGAGGCGGACCGTCTCGACACGTGGGTCGGTGATGCGGAGAGTGCAGAAGAAAGGGGTATGATAGGGACGGCCAGGGCCATTCTTGCATATGCTCTCAAAGTCTTCCCTGATCGTCGAACGCTGTGGGAAAAGGCTGCCGCCCTTGAGAAGACCCACGGAACTCGGTAAGAATATATTATATACTCTGTGCTGATAGGATGGGCATGATACTAATCCATGCATTAGTGAGTCATTGGATGCGGTCTTATCCCGCGCAGTCCATCATTGCCCTCAGGCGGAGGATCTATGGCTCATGTCCGCTAAGGAGAAGTGGCTCGCGGATGACGTTCCCGGCGCCCGTGAAGTACTCGAGAGAGCCTTCGTTGCCAATCCGGACAGTGAGAAGATTTGGTTAGCTGCTGTCAAACTTGAAGCGGAGAACGGTGAATTTGAAGTTGCTCGAGAGTTGTTGACACGTGCAAGGAAGGTTGCAGATACGGAAAGGGTATGTAGTCTTTTATTTTATATAGGGGACAGGATCACTGACAATTTGTCTAGATCTGGATGAAGTCCGCCGTCTTCGAGAGACACCAAGGCCAGATCTCTGCTGCGCTTTCCATCCTCGATGCAGCGCTGAAGAAGTACCCAAAGTTCGCCAAACTCTACATGATCCAAGGTCAAATCCATCAAGCAAACAAAGACTACAACGCCGCACGGGCATCGTTCGCTGCAGGTCTGAAAGCCTGTCCAAAGGAAGTAGCGTTATGGATACTTGCAAGTAGACTCGAAGAAGCCGACGGGAAGAGCATCAAAGCACGTTCATTGCTTGACAAGGCCCGACTTATCAATCCGGGCAGTGACGTCCTTTGGGCGGAAGCTGTCGGGGTCGAAGAACGCGCCGGAGTCCCGCAGCAAGCCAAGACCGTCCTTGCACGCGGGTTACAAGAGTGCCCTACCTCAGGCACATTATGGGGTATGGCGATCTGGGCGGAGCCTCGCCCAACGCGCAAGACGCGTTCGGCGGACGCGTTAAGGAAGTGCTCTGGTGATGCGCAGGTGATCTGTGCCGTTGCACGCTTATTCTGGGCAGAGAGGAAGATAGAAAAGGCGAGACAGTGGTTTTCACGCGCGTGTGCGACCGACCCTGATCGAGGCGATTGCTGGGGTTGGTGGTTGCGCTTTGAGAAGGAGCATGGCATTGCCGTGAGTAGCTGGATTTGTACGTTGTCGTTGCCGATCGGATACTCATCTGTATCTGTGCTGTTATAGGAACACCAACATGATGTGATTGACCGATGCGTGACTGCGGAACCGCATCACGGACCTGTATGGCAGGGAATTGCGAAGGATCCGGCAAACTTCGGAAAGAAGACAGGGGAGATCCTCGAGCTCGTTACGAAGGCTCTCGAATAGACGCATCACTTTCCTTTACTCGCCTCATCATATAAAGGAATGATTTGCTGCTTTTTTCTATCTTCTCCTTTCCTTCCCTTACTGTCGTTGTCGTTTGTGTCATCGTGGCTGGCTGCACCTTTCGGACCTGATGAAATCAAGTACAATTATTCACGTGGTAGATGTTGTCTCGGGTGCCCCGTTTCTTGGCGCCATTCGTCCCTGGTCATCTTGTCGGGCGATCCGCCAAGCTGGCTGTCGGCACTCGCATGGCGCTTGGTGTTCTCAAGAAATGAGCGAGTTGAATTAGATCTACTGTGTACTACATTTTGTTTTGATTCGCAGATGTTTGTGTGTCCGTATTGGCACGACGATCACTTGGCAGCCACAATGGCTTCGGCCCACTTTTAGTTGATCGGTGGCGTTGCAAGACGTATTTGTACCCGTAGCATTATTTAACATAGTTGTTGCGCTATGTTTGACTCACGCTCTGACAGGGCTTGACGAGTGTTCACGCACAATTATTGCGAAATGATGCAGAAACGCTCCATTTTTTCAGAGTTTTGTACAAAAGAAATACAAGAAGTACAGTAGTACTACAATTTTTTTCTGAAGCATATCGATAGAACTCAACGGCGAAACAAGAATATTGAAAGAGATATCTCATAAGTATGTCATAATCATGACCGTGATCGTGGGTGAAGTGCAAAGGTCGATCCGATCTGCGGCATGCCGATCCTCAGCCACCGATCACAAAGCCTTGCCCTCAAAATTAACCATATCAACCATGGCCTCTACACCTGCGCCTTCTTGGTGATCGAACTTCCACCGACCGAGTCCTTCGACTTCTCGCGTCTGATTTCCGTTACGCCGTCGTCCTTTTCGCGCGTGTCCTCCTCGACGATCTGGTCTTCGCCTGCACCTTCTTCGAATGCGGCCTTCGCGCGCTCGAAGTGTGAACCGTGGTTCTCTGGTCCAATGGCGGTGATAAATACGACGAAGGCGGCGACTACGCCGATGAAGATGCCTTGGACTTTAGCGTAGTCTGGGACGTCCCGTACTTCACCGTCGACGACGATGGTGGTACGCATGTTCCTCCCACCGGCTGTTAAGTTAATCAAGTCAGGATCATTCAGAGCGAAATGACAATATAAATGAATACGTACTAGCTTCGATCTGTGCAGAGGCGGAAGAGATCATGTTACCGAGCTGGTACGAGACACCAGGGAATGTTCCACGGAAAGCGGGCGGCGAAATCTCAGAAAGGAAAATAGGAATGACACCCCAGGCGCCTTGTACACCAAACTGGAGGCAAAAAGCGCCGGCCGCAAGTCCGCTGAAGTCGTTAGGCAAGATCCAGAGCGGAATGAACGCTCCGACGATCAACACGGCAATAATGATCGCAAGCCGTCTTCCAATGTGCTGACTGGCCCAGCCGAAGATCGCACCACCAGCAATGGCACCACAGTTACCGATGATCGTGGCTGTAGTGGACTGGCTCTGACTAAAGCCCTTGGTGGTCCTGAGATACGTCGGGTAGAGATCCTGGCTTCCGTGCGACAGGAAGTTGAATCCAGCCATGAGGAGTACGGCATAAATGCAAAGCAACCAATGGCGTTTAAGCATCACCTTCGTCTCATGCACGAAGACTTGCGTCTTATTCTTGGTATCCGCGGTACCGCGTTGTGCCTTCGCGCGCAAGAAGAATTCCGACTCAGGGGTGATAGCGCGCACGGCCGCAGCAAGAGCGGAGATGCCCGCGGCGGTCCAGAACAGCGAGCGCCAGCCCGCGGACGGAACGAGCTTGAGATCGATGACAGCGGCTAGAAGATAGCCAACAGCATATCCCTGTTGGAGAATACCGGAGATGAAACCACGGGCTTCCACGGGCAAATTTTCGAGGGCCGTAGCTGCGGCGAGACCCCACACTCCGCCCATGCAAATACCTAAAGCGGCCAGTATCAATCAAAATGGAATTCTTGTAATAAATAATGAAAAATATGATGACCCACCGAAGAGTGAACGGAGAGCCAGGAATTGCTGGAAACTTGTCACAAATCCGGAGCCAACTTGGAAGGAGCAGAGAAGCAGAAGATTGACGACAAGTGGCCACCGACGCCCATATCTGTCAGACAGGATACCAAATACGACAGCACCGAGGGGACGGAACAGAAGCGTAACCGTAATGCTTGTTGTCTATCAAGTGCATATCAAATCGCACCCAAGTTGCATTTCAGGGGCTCCATGCTCATTATGATGTCAACTTACAATAGTGTTAGTCGATTTGTTGAAGACCTCCTCAAGGGCGGTAACGCTGAGAGAGACGGTGAAGAAGTCGATGGCATCACACGTCCAGGCAAACCAGCCGCAGAAAACTTGAAGGATCTGAACGGGAGTGAGGGAAGCGAGAGCTTGGAGAAGGGAGCGAGGCGACTCCTCTGTCTTCTCCCGGCGAGGGATGAGGTTACGGATAAAGTACGGTGCCATTGCCACTCAACGACTCGACGATTCGTTCGTTCGTTGACAGCGGACGAGTGGTCGAGAGGGTGAGGGAACGGGGCAGAGGGACGTCGTCTGTCCTGAAAGAATGGGCGGAAGAACGTTGGGACTTAACTGGTGTACCTGCCTATGTATTTATACCACCACGGGAACCTGACAGCATCCCATTATTCAATAGTTGGCCAGGTATGAATGTTTGTGCACGTGCCTTGTTTTTTTTTTTGTATGATATTCTGATGTGCAATCGGAATGTGATATATTTCAAACGCTTGGCTCCCCGCAACCCCACCTCATCCATCAGCTTCTTATCATATCATAAACTTTTTCCCCCGCACCCTACCATCATCCCATCATGGCCGCCTCTGTCGTTCCTTTGAGTATCTAATGTCTGTTTGGGATTCAATCCTGAGATGAGTCTCAGCGGGATAACTCACAATTGACTCACTCGCAGGATCCGATCGGGGTTCGGGGTCCTATATTAGCCGCCTATTTTTGGCTCATTCCAAAATAGGACTATTCCCGCTCACCAGTGTGGTAAACGACTTTTCACAGGAAATGGGGGGGTGGGTCTTAACAGGGAGATAGAAGACCATTGTTGTCTTTACGTGGTGAACGGCAGACGTTTGACGAGTAACATGTTCAGCCAGCCGGCCAGAAGCCAATCTCCACAGAGTTTACCAAAGGGGCTATCTCCAATCTGATTTCTAGCCGAACTCTCACTGAAATGAACTCCGGAGCCCCGACAATCCGGCAATCCGGATCGAGGATAAAATACTTTCCGCCAAACCGGCCCGGCCCCTCGTGTAAGGTTTTTTCCCCAGCTGTGAACCTACTCGAGTTCGCTCTCAATTGGAACGCATTATATTGACCCTGCAGCGAATTGAAAGGCCGTCCAAGCAGCCTTCTCCGATTTATTCCGCTCGTATCTTCGATAGATTCCGCAGGGCGATCAACATTCTCGCGACCAGTGAGTGGCCCAGTCAAGGTTTCTGATATCTTTCCTAATCCTCTCTCCATCTCGACAAAACTTGGTTTAGCGACCTAATATTGTTGGTACGCGTACCTGGTCAACCCCTTGCAATTCAACTCGCATCGCAGCCAAGTAGGGCGTACTTTAGACATCTCACTCTCAGCCTCCCGCGATGATCGCTATGATCAATCTTGCGCCCTCCACCAATGAATATCATCAAGTAGTTCAAGGGGTTTCGCAAACTCCATAGCAGTTGTGTTGCTTGAACACTTGACACGTCCTGATAAGACGGAAGAACTATTTGAGGGTTCCGAGTTTCGGTCAGGAGATGCGATTTACTTACTACGGTTTTCCAGTGTGAAGTACTTACTCTTCTGCGGCTAGATTCCAGGCGCGTATTGCTTCGCAGCTTGCCTCGAATCCCAAGCACCAGATGAATAATCGGTGTTTGCGGAGCATTGCGGAGCTTGTGGGATTACACTTGGTTAAAAGCACTTGGCTTCCGATCAACGGACCGGAAGTGGCCAGTCGTACGCTTCCCCCGGGTTTCGGCACTTGTGATACAACTAATTCGAAAAGTGTGCTCGAGATTCGTGAAGAGTAACCATCTGACCTGGACTCCAGGAAGCCTCTTTGGAATGTCAGAGTATGACATTCCATTTCAGGCACTTGTAGAGACAATTCACAGAGTATAGGCTATACATACTAGTGCTTGGCTTTGAGTTCGCAATAGTTCGCCACTTGGTTATCGCTCTCGGTCACGGTGTTCTCGCCGAACTTCGGAGTGCTCCACATGTACCTGCTTTTCGCCCAGCGATTGATATGTTAAAACAGTATGTAAAGAGTGCCTGAGAACTAACCTTTATTGGTTTCTCCTGGATCACCATGAAGTAACGACATTAGTCAAGGTTTATTGGGAGCCCCATGTAAACTGAGGGCGGAAGCCCGAAAATGCGCTTCTTGGATCCCAATGCATTGGTATTGGTATTGCAGACACGGCCCTTTAGCAGACCCGGTGTCCAACTTCACCAGTTATTGTTCTTTTACGTCGGCCACATTCAGATACTGCGTTCTTGTCATTCCAATGGAACACCCTCGTAGCCTAAGAACATCCTCCTGGCCTTTGATCGGTGACAAGCGACACCCAACAACGAACTTTATGTATTGTGTGCACGTCTCCGCTAAACCGATGGTAAAGAACCTTGGCCTTGTCTGGGCTTGTCTGGAAAGCCAGCATCGTGTATGTTATGCCACCGGGGTCCATGAGAACGTCTTTGATTCGCTTTGGCGCCAGTTACGTGAACAGAACATCTGCATCCATAAGCTCTGAGTCTGTCCTTCACGTCAGTACTTCGGGTAAAGACGGATGTCAGAAGTCTACTGTATTGAAGAAACGTTTGGTCGCCCAGCCTAAGAAGGTACCATAGCTGCTGACCTTGATTGCATGCGCAATTCTTCTCCGTGGGGGGAGAGATTTATTGACGACGCAAGCTCGTCTGAGGCAAACGTACTCGCTTCCCCTACGCCCACAGTATGTTGTTAGTATAATCACAGATGCACTATCAGGCAAGCGGCCTGAAAAGATCCACACCCAGCAGCCTTCATGCTGGCTCATACGTTTGCGACGCGACGGTTTGATACTCGGGGACCCGTCATCGGTTCGATCGATCAACTACCCAGCAAGATGTGCGGTGAGGGAAGATAGACTCGCTGGTGCCCGAAGAGATATCCCATGCAGTAGCAGTGACAATGTAAGGGGTGCCTGCGAGTCCAGTCCTACGGCACGGCGGCGCTTCTCTGCATGTTCGTGACACGACTCGGAGAGCCCAGATACACGGTGTCCTCTACGTGCGTGTCCCGGAACTTTGACTGCAGAAGGGAATATGTAAGGCCGATGCAGCCATACAATACCCAAGTGTTGCAATTTATTCTCCAGCTGTTGTGCAACACCTCTCGAAAGGCAACGGACCTCCGACACGGCCCAGGCACAACGCCATCTAAAGTCAGTCGCCGTCTCTACGGCTCTTCACATTTACTATCTCGTGTTCCAAATCTCGGGTCGGTAGCAACATCCCGCTGCCCACGTCTGAAGTCTCGTGTCCCTTTGAGAGGTGCCACAGGAGTCGCTGTTGACCCCAAACCCTACGTTCAATTTATTGATTCATTGCGCCGAAACCAAGCTCGCGTGCACGGTTACGTTCATTCCTTTTGTTCCTCGCCAGACATACGAGGTTCGGAGTTCTTTACGCTCGGCTTCAAGTTACTGACAACGGACAGGCTGCACCGGTCGATAGCCCTAATCTGTCATCAATCAATATTGATTATGCCACCAGGGAAGCTTACGGGAAGTCTCGTGACCAGACCGAGCGAGCATATCCACATCACATAATTCCAATGCGTCGGGGAACTGAATCAATCAACGATGTAAGTATGTTCATGCGACAGGAGAAAGTCTAAGGTCTAAGTGCCCTATCATAGTCGTTCTGTTCTGAATCGTCAGATGAAATGCACCAGGGCATTACCAACCGCATTTCGGTACAGTGCCGAGTCGCAGTGGCAGCAGAAGAACGGCAACGCATCTACGTATCTACGCATCGTACGCAATAGAGGTCTATACCAGCTTCTACTGGAGCAGTGACCACTGAGCAGAGGGTATGTACGACATTCCGCAGACGTTGAGCTCGGTTATGGGAAGTGGGAATGAAATGATGGTCGGAGGGTTAGATCTGAGCCTCTAAGCTATACAAGAATCGCGGTGCGGATTGGATGGAAGCCCGCAAAGTCTGGTGTATAATCACATGTCCAATCACAATAACATGCACATGTATCAGCAAAAAGGAAGCAGGAATAAATAGTACAACATAACAGGATTACAGTCTGTTGGGCAAATGAACACTATAAGCTAGCATACAGTTTATGATAAGCAGGGATAGAGCGATTCCAGTCAGTACAACAACAGCCAGTGCGTTTTGTAACATAGAGGGACGTGCAAAAAGTCAGGGGACGAGAGAAACATTAGGAGGATGGAGCGAGGACGGGAAAAATACTCGGGATACACAGGCACAAGTTTCGAGACGAGATAATAGAATAGAAAACCTCACGTTATACTGCCCTTCAGGCGGTTACGACAGGCATCGGAGGAGTGTGAGAAGGCGGAGAAGCGTGGCTCGCCGTCTCGGAAGGACCGGCTTTCGGTTCCGCTGGACTGGCAACAGGCATGCCATATTGGTACACATGAAGCTCGTTATCCACAGTTGCAAGTGTAATAGTCCCCGCTGCCGGATCGAGGAACATATGGTATACATCGTCCAGTACTGATGAAGGAACATCTAGCGTTACCGGCCGCAGGGTCGTACATTCGCATGGCTTATTGACGCCAAATCTTTTGGGCCGTTTTCGCAGTTTGCAGTTAGCAGAAATCGGCGTAACGCCGGGGTCTGGGAATGTCACGAGCTTCAATACACGAGTGCGTTGACCGGGAGAACGAGAGCGATGACGTAGTCGAAACGCACGTCGCCTTGCCTTGGCGAATAACCTTTGCGGACGGAGTTTTTGAAGTCCACCAGAATCCAAGTCCTCGTCAAGATCGTCCTTTTCTACCGTCTCTTCGATCCAGCCGAGATGGTTGAAACTTTGAGCAAGAATGGGAAGCCCATGGTGTCCCAAGCTAATCGTCACAGCGTCTGCACCAATATCCACGACACTTCGTGCAGACGAGCATGGCGCACCGCCAATCACCTCTCCTTGGCAATTCCACAGCAATGTGGATTCGTATTTGTCTACCAAGTCATCCTCACCTTCCGTGGCAGACTCCACTGCTTCAGAGTAGTGCTGTACGGCTCGCCAGAAGCGGCGAGCTTGCCCGTCTGGACCATCCGCGACCTCAAGGTAGAGAATAATTGTGCTTGTTCGCCGTGGCACACCAGATAATGTCGGCCACCACTGAGGAAGCAACCAAACAGTGTGTGGTGCCATGATCGAGTCAAACGCATTAAACGCATGATGTTCATGTTCCCAACGAAATACGGATGCTGCCGCCGGACGAACTAGAGGAAGAGATTGGGTAGATCTCCGCGCCACATTCCAAATGGACGCGCGCGAGCGCATCTGACTGACAGAATACGCGCGACGTATTTCAATTCCACATTCCTCGCTACGGACAATGATAGACTGCTTGTCAGTAGACAAGTGCAGGCCTATGACGGCTCTACCATATTCCTAGAAGGCGTTTTAGTTGTATAATAGAGTAATGTACACGATGGCGCTTACGTATCTGATACCGGTATCGAAGATATAGCTGAGCCCTGTCTTCCAATCCAGTACGACATGTAGACCTGCCGAACCGGTGTCTTCATTCAGAAAGACAGCACATATCATTCTCTGGGAGGCATCCAGGAAATGAAGCTCTGCAGCCAGTGACCATGGGGTTACCAAATCTCCTAGTACATCGAAGCCGACGGGATCCGACGAAGACGGCTCAGGGAACTGAATCCGGAGAATTTTAATATGCAAGTTCCGCTCAAGCTCGGGACTAGTTGCGGTTAATTTCTTAATGAAAGCACGTTTTAGAACCGCATACACTTACTCGGACGAGATCTTCCCAGTTATCCAATACAGCGACCGCGTCTCGTACTCGCCCTGGACGTTAATCAGGACAGAATCTGCGCCCATGGTATACTCGCCAGCACACACGCCTGTTCGAACATCCCATCCGACGAGTTCACCGGACTTTGTAGGCAGCACGAGGTGCCTCTGAGACGTGAACTTCATTATGTATGAAGCATGGTCGAGATCAACACCGGCCAGCCGGACCGGACGTGGATGAGCAACATGGGTGGGTGCTGGTTTAAGCCACGACTCCTCTGCTGCTATTGCCAATAAAACTGATTGCTTGAGTTCCGCTGCGGTTAGTGAGGACGTTGAGAGGCGGTCGTGTAGCGAGATGCGACGTCCCCGGCACATGAGCATGAAAGCCAGGTTCTTCCATACAACGAGAGACTGGGAGACACCGTAGAATGTGCGGGACACCTTTGTTGAGAGGGTGACTCAGAAGCCAGACTGTACAACAACAGCGAGAACGTACCAGCGCAAGACTCAACACATCCGTGAACTCAAGGTGCAGAAACACCTCAAGAATGACATCGAACGGCAGGTTGTCAAGATGCCGCATTATCCGACTCAGACGACCACGAGTAGGACGTTTCTGAACCAATCGAGACGTAATCCTCGACAAGACGGAGGAGAAGTCGACCTTAGTCATCGTTTCTTTGCGCTTGCGTGAAATGGGGGTAGGCAGCTAGAAAGTGATGGGAGTAGAACGGCACAGTCCTTGCGAGATCAACAGATAGTGCAAGTGCAAGCTTTTGAAGCGGCTAGCCGCGATATGTTATATGGTCGAAAGAGAGGAGTGAAGGAGAAATGAAAAGAAATAATCTTTGTGCAGGCCAACCTCAATACCTGCAGTCTGGTGTCCGCCACGAGGTAGAGGTGAAGTCCAGCAGAACGTAAATCCACGGATATTTCCTAATTAGGATACTTGATTGTTGTGGGAATGATTGCCCAAATACATGACTACCCTTATTACAGTAGTAACGTCGATCATTCCTACCTACCAAAATTTGGACTGCCTCAACCCAACCTGTACATTGCCAGGTCAGGGCTAGGATAGCTGCAAAGTCTTTGACGCTTGCATTCGCGACCTTCGCCCCCCGATCGCTTGAGGACTTTTTGCATTCTGTTCGGCACGATCGAAGACGAAGACACTGGTATAAATGAGGAAACAGCTGGATCCTCGAATCCCTATTCTCATCAACAACAATGTGAAAAAGAATCACCGTTCGTTCATAGTACTTGTGGGAGACAAGGGAAGGGATCAGGTACGTCGCACTCACCACCCCCAGAATATGTTTTGACCGCTTCATTAGATTGTAAACTTGCACTTTCTTTTGTCGCAAGCTCGGGTATCCGCACGACCGTCTGTTTTGTGGTGCTACAAGAAGGACCTTGGGTTCACAAGGTGCGCCGTGGATTCCTATCTAGCGTTTTACAAGATATTCATGGAAATAACGTACAGTCATCGAAAGAAGCGCGAGGCAAAGATCAAACGTGAAATCAAGCGGGGCACTCGCGAGGCGAATGAGCAGAATCCGTTTGAGATTTTCGTCACGGTTACAGACATTCGATACACGTACGCAGACCCCGTTGTGCCGATCTGGGAATTTGTTAACTTCTTTGCAGGTATTACAAGGAGTCTCACAAGATTCTTGGAAATACGTATGGCATGTGCATACTGCAAGACTTTGAAGCGATCACCCCGAATTTACTGGCAAGAACGATTGAGACTGTGGAGGGTGGCGGTCTCGTTGTTCTCCTGCTGAAGACGATGTCGTCTTTGCGACAGTTGTATACCATGACCATGGTAAGCCTTCAACTTATGACCTGAAGGGCCTTGACCAAGGTGCATTAGGATGTACACGCTCGGTATCGTACGTCATCGCATGATTCCGTAGTCGCTCGCTTCAATGAGCGCTTCATCCTTTCTCTCGGTGCATGCGAGGACTGTCTGGTCCTTGACGACGAACTCAATGTCCTTCCTATTTCACGCGGCAAAGACATCAAACCTTACGATGATGCCCAGAAAGGGAAGGACAAGGCAGATACTGAACTTACAGAGCTGCGTACAAGCCTTGCTGACACAAAACCCGTTGGAGAGCTTGTCAAACTCGCGCGTACTCTTGATCAAGCAAAGGCCATATTAACGTTTGTCGATGCGATCGCGGAAAAGACTCTCAGCTCAACGGTTGCGCTTACAGCTGCTCGAGGACGGGGCAAATCCGCCGCACTCGGACTTGCAATTGCCGCCGCTCTTGCTCATGGATATTCCAACATCTTCGTAACGAGCCCGAGCCCGGAAAACTTGAAGACTCTCTTTGAGTTCATATTCAAGGGTATGGACATTTTGGGCTATGAAGAGCATCTCGACTACGACATCGTGCAGAGTACAAACCCCGAGTTCAACAAGGCGATTGTACGAGTGAACATATTTAGAGACCATAGGCAGACAATTCAATATATCCAACCGCAAGATGCTCACGTACTCGGCCAGGCGGAATTGGTCATTATCGATGAAGCCGCTGCAATTCCTCTCCCTTTAGTTCGAAACCTCCTTGGCCCCTACCTTGTCTTCATGGCATCCACGATTAATGGCTATGAAGGTACTGGACGCTCTCTCTCCCTAAAGCTCATCCAGCAGCTGCGTGAAAGCACGCGCTCCTCGCCTTCGTCAACCGCGGAAGATACTGCCTCCACTTCCCGGTCGAAAAAGCCGCCAACGAGCGCACCTCTCAAAGCTCGAACACTGCGCGAAATCAGGCTCGAGACCCCGATTCGTTACTCCGTAAGGGATAAAATAGAAGCCTGGTTAAACACTGTACTTTGTCTCGACGTCACTGCTGCCCCACGAGGCATGGTCCAGGGTTGTCCACATCCAAGCAAATGCGAGCTCTACTACGTTTCTCGCGATACATTATTCAGCTTTCATCCCGCATCGGAAGTGTTCCTTCAGAGAATGATGGCGCTGTATGTTGCGAGTCACTATAAGAACCAGCCGAATGACCTGCAGCTCTTATCGGACGCACCGGCACACCATCTCTTTGTCCTACTGCCTCCGCTGAAAGACGATGAAAGTCACCTTCCGGAGCCAATTGTCGTACTCCAGGTAGCACTCGAGGGAAACATAAGCAAACAGGCAATAATAGAATCACTTAGTCGAGGGCAAAGGACAGGTGGCGATTTGATTCCATGGTTGGTTTCCCAGCAATTCCAAGAGTCACAGTTCGCCCAGCTGTCCGGTGCTCGGATAGTAAGAATAGCGACTCATCCGGATTATACGAATGTACGTCTTAACCAGTTCCTAATGATTCTAGGGCTCATGCATTCACCAGATGGGTTATGGAGCTCGAGCCCTTCACGCTCTAAATTCGTATTACAGTGGAGAGTACTTTAATTTGGACGAAAACATCCAAAAAGAACACTCATATCCTAATCCTGCTAAAATCGACGCTGTGAGTCCCTCTTACTGGTTTATGTCAAGGCAACGTCCGCTGACTTGTCCAAAAGAACACCAACTTACTGACGGACACTCCTACTATTCGAGCTCCTTCCTCCATGTCTCCCCTGTTGCAACGCTTATCCGAGCGAAAGCCAGAACCATTGGATTATCTAGGTGTTTCCTACGGTCTCACACCATCCTTGCTTCGGTGAGATCATCGTCCATGCGAACCACTACCTCTACTGGATTGTGTCTGATGCGTGTCCGATGTACATAGATTCTGGAAGCGCGCTGGATACACCCCGCTGTACATCCGACAAACCGCGAGCGAGCTGACTGGAGAACATAGTTGTGTTATGGTCCGTGGACTGAACAGCTCAACCGAGCGTGACCTGGAATGGCTGGGAGAGTTCACGAAAGGTAGGTTTCTCCACTCATCTCCTACGGTGTGATAGAATAATGGCTAAGATCTTCTCATTCAGATTTCAGAAGACGCTTCCTTTCCTTGCTATCTTTTAAGTTCAGAGAATTCGGTAGCGTTATGGCTCTCAGCATACTAGGAGCCGCCGATGAAGGGGTAAAACGTTTGGATTCGAACACGTCTCGAGGTATTCACTGCCCATTCATTCCTAATATATGCAATACATTCTGAAACCCAACCATCCCTTATCACTCAGAAATCGGTGCATCGGAGTTATCTATACTAATGACACCTTTCGACCTGAAACGATTGGATTCCTACGCAAACAACCAACTCGACTACCACGTCATCCTCGATCTATTACCCACAGTCGCGACACTATACTTCGAAAAGCGACTAGGCCCAGAAGTCCATTTGAGCGCTGTACAGAGTTCTATCCTCCTCGCACTTGGCCTACAGCGGAAGACTATTGAAGACGTTGAGGTGTGTTCTGTTTGGTCGAGCATCCCACGTTTCGATAATTGACAGATGCGATTGTTATTGTCTCCGTATTGACGTAGACCGAGCTTCAGTTCCCCGTCTCACAAGCTCTCGCACTCTTCATAAAAGTAATTCGAAAAATCACGAAGAGACTTCAAGACGTACAAAAGGCCGCTATCACCGCTGAACTCTCACTTCCAACCCAGCCTTCCGCACCAGAAAAGCGTTCGAACACTAAAGACACAGAAGAAGATGAAATGGAAGTAGAAGTAGAAGAAGCAAAAGCAAAGGAGGCCGTAAATGAAAGCACTGGTCCAGCGGAGGCCCGCATGTCCACTGATAAGAACGGGACAGCGGAACAGCGCGCATTCAAGGAGAAACAGCGGGAGATGCTTGCAGCTCTCGACATCAGCAAGTGAGTTATCTCTCTTACCGCTACTCGCTCCTTTTTCGTGATACATGTTACTCACCAGACTCTCCCTCTCCTAATCCACCATTCAACTCCCACTGCACCACTCCACTCGCGAACTTCACGACAATCTTACGAACCGATACAGATACGCTATCACCGACTCATCAGCAGACTGGACAAGCGCAGAAGCCCAGGTCTCTCTCTTCTCTAAAGACCCCAACTCAAAAGAACCAAACAACACCGGCAGGTCTTCTATCATCAGTATCAAAACAACTACACCAGCGGGGAGGTTGGGACAAACGGGACAAAAGCGGAAAGCGGGGGAAGATGAGAATACGGAGAAAGTCGGAGAGAAAAAGAAGACGAGGAGAGGGACTGGGAAGAAGACGAAGTCGTGAAGTAGCACGGAAATTGCGAGGTTGAAGCCGTGATTCGATTTGGGGTGGCCTTGACGAATGGTTCGTATTGGCTATCACACTAGTATGATAGGTTTGAGCATCCTGGTTCTAGTCAAAATACGTGCCTTACTTCTTTCCAAAATACTTTCTTTCTCCGCCCCGGAAGCTCGGGTAAACTACAACTCGTCGAAGGGAGGATCTCAGATATGTCGCCTTTGCCAAGAGGAGGGAGACCTATCGCTACAGTAGCCGTACAATACGCGCATGGGTAATTTCAAGGTAGCTCCAAAGCAAGGAACTTAAACCACTGTCGAAGCTTACTTGGAGAAATACACACAATACAATAGTGCACACCGTAGTATATTCAATCAGATCAACCATTGAATTTCTGCGCTTGTTTTTCCGTGCCGTAGTTTCCGAGAGGCAGAAACGAACAGGTCGTGTCGTCTACACGTACAAAACAATAGAACGATCGAAATAGGAATCCGGACTACAGTAAAAGATCCAGGGACAAACTCCACGTCCTTTCAGAGCCAAAACTATGATAATCCGTTCCGGTCGCACTAGGTTACTACGGCATCTAGCAGCAGCATTCCACGCATGTTTCGCACGGGCAACCTGTGTGGTCATTCTTAGTGAGGTCAGGTCCTAAACACGGAGAATATGAGCTTACAAATAATATCCGCCCAGCATTCACAGCAGTCCTGGATTAGCGAACAAGAGAAACGCATCAGATAACATGGCCACAAACGCAATAAAGAGGGCCATCAGCCAGTTTTCTTCCGTACCTTGCAGCATTCTAGAGGAGCGGTTGGTTAGCGATACTTTGAGGTGGTTAATTACGAATTAATGACACACCAAAGCAAATAAAACATCCCACCATCCCGAGGAAACAATCCTGTGGGAAAAAATCAATCTCGTTAGTGAACAGCTCAGGTCAGGTATATAGGAAGCGCCGGTTCATGAGACGAGAGCTATTTATAGAATGGCTAGCCGACGAAAAGCACGTGGTTCGGCATACGATGCCGAAGACAGCGCCGGCGGCGACGCGGCAAAAAGGATGTGTGAAGTTGACGACGGACGAGAGTCTTACCTTGGCTGCCCCACCTCCACGCAGACGCATGGGCTTCTGTTCTCCAGGCTGTTGCTGGCGAGTGGCCACGGGTGCGGACGTCGGGACTAGTCAGAACCATATAGTTCCACCAGAATCACAGATTTGACCAGGTTTTATTATCGAACGGAGTCGTAAAAGAAGACATGTCCGAGGTAACGTTGCGCGAAGTGACGGTGAGGTTGACGCGCGGCGAGCGGGGAGAATACGAGCGTTCAGTTAAGTTTCGATAATTGTATCATACCTCGTCAGAACGAACACTCGAGGAGCGGAATGTGAAGGGGCGGACTTACGCATCTGGATTGAACTAGAGGGCTGCTCTACAACGGCAACACGAGCGGGCTTTGCAATAGGAGGGTTGGAGTAGTTCATGACTGTCTAAGGAGTTTTGAAGTTCTGAAGAAACAGGAGAATCCAGAGGGACGACGACGAACGTGTTGAGAAAGAACGACGACGAAAGGAAGGGGTGCTGAGTACCAGTAGTTATTACATCGTAGTGAGGCCACCTTCTCCGCAGTGATGGGTTTCGGCATGGTAGAAAAATTCTCATCTCATACATGACGTCTGTTCCCGGATCTTAGTGGATGCCATCCACTAAGAGATATAAGTATGTGGGAAAACTCATACCGTATTTGTCACGTGCCTCAGTGCGCGCGCAAGAAAGACGCACTATTGTGATGTGCCAAAATGGGATTGATATATTGATTCGCTTGCTTTTGGTCGAGCGCATTTTATGCGAAGGGAAGGGCTTGACCAGTGGACTGGATACCTTCCCAGCGTCATCTCAAGGTCGCTCTGAATAAACAAGTTCCCGTGAGTCGCTGACAGAGTCACTCAAGGAAATGTACACAATGTGTGGCGCAGGATAAATCCAATTGGGTTCACTTATATGTAAACGCCACGAGACAGGATAACAATACATGTTGAGGGGACGAAAATCCGAGTTGTATCAGAGCAAAAGCTATGATATTTCGCTCCAGAATGGCTTTGCCGCTGCAGCATTTAGCAGCACATTTCGCACGGGCAACCTGCGCGATAGTTATAAGCGAATCCGAGCATTGAACACGTATTAAATTATCTTACAAATAATGTCCGCCCAGCATTCGCAGCAGCCCTGAATAAGTGCACAAGAGGAGCACGTCAGATACAGTGGTCACAAACAACAATGCTTTCCCATACCTTACAGCATTCTATTTCACAGAGATGAGCATGCTGTTAGCGATACTACAGGATAGTTATTCATGAGTGACGCACCAAAGCAAATAAAACATTCCACAGCTCCGAGGAAACAATCCTATCGAAAACGAATTTCGTTAGCAAAGGACAGAAACGATATCGACATACGGGAGATATGAAGCGCCGGTTCATGAGTGAGAGCTATTTATAGAATGGCTAGCCATAACTTGCATATGCTCAAGCACGTGTGATTACACAGCCGGCAAAGGCAGGGATAGGTGAAATGAAGATGAACGTGAACGTGTCTTACCTTGGCTGCCCCACCTCCACGGAGACGCATGGGTTTCCTTTCTCCAGACTGTTGCTGGCGAACCGCCGCGGGTGCGGAGGTCGGGACTAGTCGGAATTATACAGCCCCAGGATCAACGATTTGAACGGATTTAATTAACGATGAGTAGTGATAGGAAGCGAAAGAAAAGATTTGAGAAGGAGGGTAAACACGTTTGAGAGATGACGTTGTGCAAAGTGACGATGAGGTTGTCGCATGTCGAACAAAGAATATGTGCGTTCAACCCATGAGTTCAATTTCGATGAGTATCGCATCGTATCAGAACGAACAGTAGGTGAAGAGTAGACTCACCCATCTGGACTAAGCCGGTGGGTTGTTCTACGACGGCAGCACGAGCAGGCTCTGCAATAGGAGAGTTAGAGTAGTTCATGCCTGTTCAAGAAGTTCTGAAATTCGAGTAAATCAGTACAGGACGGAAAGGAGAAGTAAGGGGGGACGACGACAGACTGCGTAATGCTGCGGTGGTGAGGCTGTTTGTGGGTACCAATACGAGGCGGTCTGCCTTGTACCAGCGATGGGGTCTCGCCATAAATATACATCTAAAAATAGACACTAGTGCTGCGTATTGTGAGGTCACTACTATAAATAAATAGCGGATCCCGGCCAGCATTAATAGCTTGATTACCAACTTACGTAAGCGTAAGCTTGATAAAAAGGGACATAACTTCATCGTGAGCAGATGGCGGCGGCAGTGGAATATCAGTCTGATAATGATAAAGTGCGCCAAACTGCATTAATAATAAGGCCAAGGGTAAACCCAACATTCGCGTACCTGACACTACTGATCATCCTCTCGAGAGGCAGTCTCAACGAATAGAAGCATGAGTTCATGCCATGCCATTATACAAGCGAATCAACAGGGTAACGAACAATCACACAGGTATAGAAGGTATAGTGGTCGCAAAAGGTACAGTGTCCAACGAAAGATCAGAACAATCTGATGTAACTTCGGTGCCTCTGAAGGTGAAAAGCGCTCGCGCTTCTAGTTTACAACAATGTGAATGAAAGTGACAGCGGATAAGTAAGCCATGAGGTAGACGGTCCGAGATTGGCTCCTGCAAAATACCCATGGGCGGTTGATCACTCCAAAAGTCCCAACTCCGGTAGGAGGATCGTGTTTGAGATGGTGAATTCCGGGCTGGCATTACCAGAATCACCGAATACTGTAGCAGATGAGAATATCAACAACAACAATCGGTGTCAGCCACTGAATCATTCTACTGAAATGAAGACATTACGCACAAACAATGAAGTAGTCAGTGCGCGCGGGTACGTCAGGGACCTGCACGTCAACCTTTCCGTCGAAAAGCGAGAAGTTGCTTGCTAGCGGTTCATTCAGGCCGCCCGCGCCACGAACGAATCCATCACGAGTCCCAAGTACGACTATTCCGATCGAGTTCGTCACCTGTGCAGGTGGATCTTCAGTTGACCTGTTGTTCGGGATGGGCAAGGTCAGATAACGGCATAAATGCACACTTTTACTTCTAGACTAACCAGATTACCTGCACCCTATCACCAGCTCTCCAGACGTCTCCGGCCTCTGGCGAGATGATTTCTGGAGACCACACATCCCTCCTTACAAGCGTCTCGAACTGCGGGACAGCCAACGCGTGCACTCCATCCACTGCGATAAGGGCTGACAGTGTCAAGATGATGAGGCTGACAATACTGTTCATGAGCAATGTTGGACGGGACATGGTATACAATTAGTTCGCCAGAGCAAGATATGGGCTGTTTTTCCAAGGACGCCCACGCCGTACTCGACTATGATGGCAGGGGTGAGGAGCAGGTGGTAAACAACAGTGCTGCATAGAGTCCGATGATAAGTGACCTGGGGTATCAAACTTTATTCCGAATGCGGCTATGTCATCAATTTCGGCAATGGCCGCCCTATCCTTGCACTGGGTTTGGTTGATTTGATTTAAATTATCCCCGACTTCTGACTGGCCGTCACCTTCTCCATGTTGCGCTCTTAAAAACCGTTTTATTTCGCTGCAATCTCCACAAGCTCGTCAGGAGTCATAGGGGAGAAAAACGTAGCCACTGTAGAGAATATATCGCAAGCAATCCTAGTCCATATTATTCAACCAGTATCGTACACTAGTATCCGCGCCAGAGGATATGATACAAACAGTTGTACATAGCGAGATAAATAATAATCAATGATCCGAAGCGTTTCCCTTTAGGGCCAATAGAGCCATCCTCTCTTCCTTCACGGCAAAGAGCATTAGCATCTCCACTCCTTCGTTCTTCTTCCGCGCAATAGCCTCACGGATTTGGTTAGCATAAGCTAGGTGTTGGGTAGGGAAATTTGGCAAGATCCCTCGCCACGTGTCATCGTCAGTTACCCAAGCATCAGATCTGGCCAAAACATCAAAAACGGACGGCGGAACATCAATAGCTAACATTGGTAATGTGCCGGACTGAATCGCCAACTTGAGACGCATTCGGTTCTCGTATGCTAAAACGCCGCGTTCATTGACCAAGTTATCCTTACAATGACTCGTTTCACGTACCCCTCTCGAAGAAAAGCTGCTTTGTGGTTTTCCGCTGCTTCTTCATGCTCGCTCCCTCACCGGGAAGGACCAATTGCAGGTCCGTGTTAATACCACTATCCCTAACCGAGGTGGTCGTAGGACTGGTCGTTATGTCAGATGAAAGAGGCGGCACGCCGGATGAAGTAGAATCCATCTTCTTCTGTTCAGTAATTTGGTGTTGAAGCCATGGGATGAGGTCCTGCTTTGAAACTAACGGACAATTAGCAGGTTTGCGCATAAGAAGTGGCGGCGAATGAACTCACTTTCGTATTCTGTCCCACGAAGGACGCTCTTCACTTTGAATTCCGTAGGGTCGCGTTGACCTGCCCTCACTTTCGGGTAAATCGTGAATCTGTTCCGCATAAGTAGAAGGCCAGGCGTAGAGACCAAGCAACTCACAGAATACCCTCATTGTAGCACCGATCGGCCAGAGCCTCCATATCTGTATCACTTACACCCGACTCATACATGAGGTCTGCACGGATCCCGTGTTTCCAAAGCAATGCAGCGAGTTCATAGCGCATGGCCAGGTATCCAGGTTGGAATGAAACGATATACACATCACACCGTCTCGCATGCCAGTAATCATAAGCACGATTATTTGTCTTGAGAAAGTTCTTTTGGAATGTTGCGATAGCTGAAGTTATGCGCTCTAGGGCGATTTGCACGCCAACCGCGACGAAAGGTTCCCTCTTCGTCTTGACAGAAGGTGCGTAGAACTGGGAGATGAGGTGATCATACCTGAAGGGCGCATGAGTTTCGGAAGGCATCTGTTCAACACGAGTATACTTACCGTCCGCCAACTGCAAGAATGTCCGTCCGCTTTGCTGGATTGACCACTTCAATGCCCACACCGTTTCTGAAGAACTCGTGTCGTCGACCAACCATAAGTGGCTGCACCCGAATTGTGTTAGAGAGACCTGCAGATGTAGCGAGGCCGACGATCTTTGAAATCTCATGCAAGTACGGCTTCAGCATACCCGCAAGTGGCGAAGAACTCTTTTCCAGACGCATTAGCGGAACAGTGGCATCCTCATCTGGAGAGATGCAATGGTTGAGTCAGTGTGAATACGGCTAGATCCCACTGCGTCAATGGCGTACAGTCTTCGTAGAGCCATTCCAGCTCGTCTATCGTCGCTTTGGAGAGCCCCTTTCTTTGCAGCGACGTTCGCTTTTGAGTGGGCGTAGCTTGGAATTCTTGAAGGACGTCTGTCACTGACTCTCGGGCCTTCTCTGGTAAACGACTGATGACAATCTCGGAGACTAGGAACGATATTAGTACGTTCGTTATGCCGAAGAGGACCGCTACAATGCCCACTCTTGGAATGTGAAACGTGGATCTGATAGATCTTCGCGAGATTTGGGAACATGCTCATGCATTCGTCTATCAACGTGATCATCTCTGAAGTTGCTGCCAGAAGACCCATAGAAAGATCGGGAGAAATGATATCCATGATTGCAGCAGATGAAACGGAAGGGTGTGCCAACGCGTCACCCGTACGATACATGTCGCCAATGTGATATCGCTTGATGCGTGTCGTTCTATGTCGAGCGGCTAACCGAGCAAAAGGCAGGAGGGCGTTGGCGGGAAGTGTGACAATTTCGCCATGTTGATCGATTAAGAGGACTTGACGACTTATTTCAATATCGGTGAGCGGCATGAGGAGCGGCACGTCAACATCTCTAGCACCGTGAAGCTTAAAGAGCTCTTTAAGATGCTCAATAACCGCATCCCGTAAAATAGACGTCTCGGGAAAGTTGTAATCATAAAGGAACTCCCCAGTAGGCCGTGGAGAACGAGCGAACAAGGATGCCAAAACCGCTGGGAAATATTGATTCTGATCGCTTGCTGTAGTACGTCAGTGTTCAAGGCCTTAGGACCGTCGCTGATCAGAGGAGACATACTCATCACGCGTAAAGCATCCTTGAAATACTCGTCCTCAACTCTGGGAGGAAGCAAAGGACTCTGGGACAGTTGAATGGCGTTCGGTCGTTTCGCAGGGTCATGCTGAAGCAACGATTGGATAACTAAATGCTGGGGTTAGGTCACGGATTCATCGCATCAAACATTATAAATCGTACTTTGCTTCTGCCTCGTTCGATTGGAATCCCAGTCCGTTGGAAAGAGGATCTCTTGTTGACGTAGGGCTTCAATGACAGCTATTCTCTCAGCGTCGGTACCGAAGAAGTAATTCATCTCAAAAAACACGATCTACATTCCTGTTAGTGAAGCACCGAGAGAAAGTTATTGGTACTTGCCCCTAGACTGTACAGATCGGCTTTACTGTGGTCTCTGTCCTTCGAACCACCACGCTTAGAAAGAATCTCTGGAGCTATGTATAATCGAGTGCCGACGTCCAATGTCATATCCAAGAAGCCCGGCCCAGGTATGGGTGACAGTTCTGAGGGGTCGACTGCGGCAAGACTGGAGGTTGCAAGACCGAAGTCTCCGACTTTGCAATTGCCGCTAGAGTCTGTGGGGCGGATATAATCAGAATGACTATAGGCCGAAAATAGCGTGGCTTACGGACCGATGAAGATGTTCGTCAGCTTGATATCTCGATGTAGCTAGACGGATGCTGAGCAATAGAAAACGCAGAATACGTAAATAAAACGCACTATTCCAAGGCTCGCCATGTGCACCAGAGCGTCTACAATTTGCAAGAACAATCTCCAGGCGTCGTCTTCTGAGATTCTTTCAGCAACAAGCTACTCGCAAACGAGAGAAATCAATCGGCTGAAATTTAGGATGGTTACATATCACTCACCTCTTTCAAAGTTTGTCGCTCGACGTATTCCTCGAGAAAATATCAACGAGATGTTCTTCGCCGCCCGAGAAAGGCTCACCATCTGAATGTATAGAGTCCGGATAGTCATTGGTGCTGCGTAGACTCTATCTCGACGTTCCACCAGCTGCATGGAGTCCGCAGTGTCTTCATCACTACTATCATCAGCTACGTCGCCGGAAGTAAAATGTATACTAGGGAAGGATGAGGTCGGCGTGTCTTCGTTGTTTACCAACTCGTTGAGGTCAATACTAGTGGGGTCACCGAAGCTTTGACTATCAGGGGTTGCGGTCCCATTACTCTGACTAGCGGATAAAGCACCGGCTGTTTGTTCGTCATAGTCGTCAGATGATCCGCCTGATGAGGCATTGCTAGATGTCGGTTCTGATTCTTCAAGCCACGTCGTGTAATACCGAACTATGTAGCGGTGAGACAGACGACTCAGGGCATTCACTTCCCGAAAAATCTTGTTATCCGCCTGATGAGGTTTAAGCTTGATCTTCTTGACTATGCTCAAGGTTAGTTCGTCGGGATATTAAACCAAGAATGCGGTGTGCATTCCGCACCTGCATATATCCCTCCATCCACCAGGTTCTTTGCTTTAACGACTTGTCCGAAGCCACCTTTGCCCTACAACGCAAATATACATCTGTAAAGCAGCGCCAGAAAGCGGGTTACAGGAAATTCAGGGACGCACCAAAACCTCCAGCTGCTGCCAATCTTCTCGCCAGCGACTCGTCTTTCTCCTTTCTGGACCAACAAAATAGCCATTTTGAGGCGAGTGACTTGGGAAGACGATACGTGCCACCGGCGTTTTCATATCTATAGGAATGTTGTGAGAAAACCAATTATAATCATGTACCGGGACATACCCGTTCTCTGCATGGGACTAGTACTAGGAGCAATTGGAATAGACCTTGGAGGAGTCTTATTCATCGGCTGTTCGAGCCTTCCCAGGATTTCACCAGCGTGAGAGAGACCATTGGATTTCTTCCCGAGTTTCAACATGTCAGTAACGAGCTGGGTAAGCTTATCCGAAAGCCCCGCTAGCGTGGAAATACTCCTCAGTTACAGGCAAATATCGTTAGATCCTGGTGACTTACATTCTAATAACGCGAGCCGAGGGTTAGGGTATCTATTGGCTACGTCCAGTCCCATTGCCATTTGCAGCACTAACACGGCAGTAGAGTGCACATCACGACAACGAGTGTAGACAAGCGGTGATTCGATTGTTTCGCGATATAGCCTGTAGATATTTTTGTTACAACGTCCACTTAAACGAATCAATAATGGGAAAATCAGACCAATCATCAGGCATGGAGGGTTCCGGAACATCAGCTTCGATTCCAGGACCAAAAGGTTCCGACATGTGTAGATCATGCAGTTTGGCATACAATGCGACGCGACTGAGCTTCACGATCCTGTTTCCTGAAGCATGATCAACAAGACCGACACTGGACGGACAGATAGCTATATGGATGTTCAATCAAATACAGAACCATTATGGCATGATAATGAAAGTAGTTACAGCGATGAACGAGACCGGCATCATGGATGACACGAAGCCCAGAACAAATCTGAGTGAGGTACAACTAAACCTAGGCTAAGTAATTCATATTGCGCTTAGACAAGCATCTGACTTACAGTAATGCGTTCTTCGCGAAGGCCATCGCACTCCCGAAGAACATCCCTTAGAGTTAAACATGGCTTCTTCTCCATAAGAATAGCTACGCGTGCGGCCTGATTTGACCTACTGCCGGTCATTTGCGCCGCAAAAATACGTTGAACATGATCATAACAACCGAGCTTTGTCAGACGTTTTAGTTCATTGTCGACCTGTTCGATCTTCTTCTTCCCTGTACTTAAATGGTAAGTGTACAATAAAAACATAGGTTATCTTCGGTCAACTCGCCTGCTTGTGTCCGATAATAAATCGACTCGAAGACGATCACGTGAAGTTCAAGACCTATATTATCTTGCTGATCATCACAAACTGGTTCTGCATCGTAGGTCGTTCCAAGCCACTCTCGAAGCGACAGTCAGTATGATCTTATGTGTGATGAAAGGGAGAGGTGGTGGCACACCTTTACGCCCGTTGTAAAGACGAACAGTGTCAAACCGAATACCAAACGCTTCAACCTCGGAATCAAATGCTTCAACAAATGTCTCGACCATCGGCTTCTCCGTTGCGTCTGAAAGGGCGCGTCGCCGTGCCTTCTGTCGCTCCCTTTCTTCACGACGTAGCTCTTCCTTCCTCAAGGCATCGCGTTCGAGTTGTTGCAAGAGCTGTTCTTGGAGCATTGACTCCTTCTCTGCCTGTTCTTTAGCGAGCCTCTCTTCTTTCTCTTTCAAAGCCTGACCAGAAGATAGGGTGAGGAGTACAAGAAGGTTCGATGCACAAGTCTCACCTTTTCTTCCTCCAGAGCGCGCTTTTGCTTTTCCAGGGCGAGAGATAAATTACTCGGCTCCTTCTTAGGCTCTTCGGGCTTCTTGAAGGCCGCTCTCATCCAGTCCCGTGCGACTTCAATGACCTAGATCGACAACGCCAATGTCACGAACAAGACGGTACGGACAAAGATAGTACTAACTGCAAAGATTGCCTCCGAGCCGACGGATTTCTGAGCCTCCGCATGGATTGCAGTAAGGACCTTACCCACTTGTTGGGAGGTAAGCCCCTTAGATTGCGGATTGACAATATCGGGATCGCTCTCGAGGGATAGGCTTTAGGGAACTTCACGTTGAGTAAGATGAAAATATCGGAATCATCTTCGCCTTTATTGATCCGGATGTTGAACTCAGGTAGTCTCGCTGCTCCCTGATTTCGGCGAGTTGAATATCAAAAGCAAGATCCAAACAACTGCCAACGCACCTTCCAAGCCTTCGGGGAAACATCATCAAAGAAGCAGTCTGGGTAGATAGATTTCAGAGCCTGTATCTCGAGTTTCTGAGCGTCCTCGTTAGTGTCCATGCTTCATTCGAGATAATGGTAGATTAGATGTTCGCGGCAGAAGTGCTTCCGTAAATAGCGTACGAAACACTGGGGTGGCACGTGTGTGAGCTAACTTGCGGAGAGGGTCCCGAGGACCAAGTCGCCTCACGCGCAAGTCATGCTTATATACCAGAAATTTAAACGAGAGCTGTGGTGGTGGTGGAGACAGAAAGAGTTGAAGGCCAATCTTTACTACCCATACGCGTCGAGTCAAAACGCGTCAATCTTTGCTTACGTAGACGAAAGAATCACGTGACTACTGCTCTGCCGTCTACACGACGCGTTCCTGGCTGTCCCGACAGCACCACCTCCAGCATCTTTCTTCACGTTAGACATTGTCAGCAGTTGCTCGGCAAGCAAAGCGAAAATAAATGAGAGATGTTCGGATGGTTCTGGTCGGTGATGGTGCGTAGTAATACGCTTTCATTTTTCTTCTTTTGATCCTCACGCGGTTCTTCAGAGGGGGTCGGTAAAAGTACTATTGTCACGTCATTAATCAAGGAAACCTTCATGCCTCATGTTTGTTTACTGCAAAAGCGTACATACAGGAGTGTCTGAATTTTGAAATAGGTCCAACATATTGTTCCGGAAATTACTATCCCTCCAGAAGTTACAGCGGCGGATGTTACGATGTACATCGTGGATACCGGGTGTACGTTTGATGGGTATTGTGCTTCTTTAGACATACTTACGCTCCCGTTTCCTTATAGCTGGAGCTCAAGACCGTGCTCACCTCGAGTCGGAAATCCGAAAGGCACACGTCATTTGCGTCGTCTATGCTATTGACAATCCTCATTCTTTCGACCGAATACCCACTTATTGGTTACCATATTTCCGACAACTCGGTGTTAATGTCCGTTTATCCGGCTCATTTGTCTTGAAATGCTGTTTTGACTTGTCCTCCCCCCTAGGTACCTGTAATTTTAGTTGGCAACAAGATAGATTTACGAACTGGCATCGTAACGAACGAAGCTCTTGAAGAAGAGATTGCTCCGATAATGAAAGAGTTCAAGGTTCGATTACCTTCCGCTTTCATCCTTGTGGTCACCACTGAGCTATACTTTAGGAAGTAGAGACATGCTTAGAGTGCTCTGCTATGGCGCAAATAAACGTTCTTGAAGTAATTCACTTCGCTCAGAAGGCGGTAACGCACCCATTAGCTCCCTTGTACGACTCGCACCAACATGTGAGTCCTGCATTATCACAAGCCAGTCGTATCCTTTATGAGTTTACAGTGCTTCAAACCCGCTTGCGCAAAAGCCTTGCGACGAATATTCAAACTCAGCGATAAGAATAAGGATGGACTTCTGGATGCGTCGGAGTTGAATGACTTCCAGGTGAGACGTCGTTAGGACAGGATTGACGCGTGACTCATCTTTTCAGATGAAATGTTTTGATACCCCTCTTCAATATGCTGAGTTGCAAGGTCTTATAAACAAAGTGGGTTCCGAGAAGGAAGGTGGGGTGCGAGAAGGTGGATTAACGGAGGAAGGCTTCCTTCATCTCAACATGACATTCATGTGGAAAGGTCAGCCCGAGACCACCTGGAAGATCCTCTCTAAACATGGCTACGCGAGTGACCTGAAACTCAGTGAAGAGTTCCTTCATCCACGGCTCGACGTTCCGTCGGATTGTTCCGTTGAACTGAGTCACAAGGGCTATCAATTCTTTACGGACATCTTTGAACTTTTCGACAAGGTTGGTGGGCGGCTGAACAAAGTATATATGTCTGCTTATTTCGTTCTGTAGGATCAAGACGGTGCTCTTAATAAAGTGGAGCTTGATAACTTATTCGACACTTCGACTGGAAATCCGTGGTCCGGACAAAACTTCCCCGATACAACGGTCGCATCAGATAATGGTGCGGTAACGCTACAAGGCTGGCTCGCCCAATGGAGGTTCGCAATGTGTATCTGATAAATGTCTTTCGCGCCTGACTGTCATTAGCATGACCACTCTACTGGACCACAAGACCACCCTGGCTTACCTTGCTTACCTTGGATACCCGGAAACTCCTCAGACAAGTGCTTTGCTGGTGACTCAGCCACGGAAAAAGGACCGTAAGAGGGGCAAGGTTACTCGGAGTGTTTTCCTTGCATACGTATGTGGGGCCGCTGGTTCGGGTAAGACGGCCCTGCTTCGAGCTTTCGTCGGAAAACCTTACCTCAAGCACTATGAGCCGACGACGAAGATGATCAACGTTGTAAATTCGGTGGACATCAATGGCTCGGAGAAGTACCTCGTCGTAAGCATAGTTTCGTGGCGCTTTGGGTGTTCGCTTTCTAATGGCATGTCTTTAGCTTCAGGAGTTTGGCTCGAAATATGAACCAGAAGTTCTGCGGTCGTCAAGGAAGACAGATATGGCAGATCTGATTGTCTACGTGTACGATTCGAGCGATACGAATTCATTCTCGTATATTAGCAATTTACGGGTGTGTACGGGCGTCAACTTCACTGAAAATATAACCTTGACACTCTTGTTCAGCAACAATACAGCTTAAATCATATACCGACGTTGTTTGTAGCTACGAAGTCGGATCTGGATCTGGCACAGCAGGTGAGTCCTTTAACAAGTTCTACTAGATTGGAAAGACTTGATTAGCACGGTCCTCTAGCGACACGAGGTCCAACCTGATGTCTATTGCCGACGGCTGAATCTGCAAGTTCCGGTGGCAGTAAGCGTTAAAGACGCTCAACTAGCAGATGTCTTCCACGTGATGTGTGATATCGCTCTAAATCCGTAAGTTGGTTCGGATTTGCTTCCGTTTCGTCCATATTCTCACACATGATCTGCAGATTGCGTTCAATACCTGGTTACAAGGACCGCGCGTTGACACCTGCTGCTCGTGTTCGGCTGTATGTAACATGGGCTGCTGTACTGGGTGGTTTAAGTGCTGGGCTGATGATGGTCTATCGGACGTTTCTGAGGCCATACGGGTTCTTTGGAAATTGGAGCGGGTGGGGAGGTGTTTTCGGCCGACGAGAGTTATAAGTAGCACATGGAAGAACGCATGTGATGTAGAGATATTGTATTGTACATTGGCCGTCTAATGGGAAGCAGAAGGAGGGAGGGGAGAGAGCTCCTTCCGGGTCACCACCAATAATAATAGTTGACTGCAAATAAACGTGGGAAAATCAGTTCGAAAATCCGTAAGTACTGTGATGACCTCACGGTAGCGGCGTGCCAGTAACTTAACCGCGCCTCATCTTCCAACGCCCTTCTTGCTTTTTAACACCCACCATCGATTATATTGATCCGGCCGCGACGCTAGGGTTGATCGATATTACAAGGTTTGTGGCTGAGTGCGACGCGCTTGTCTTGACTGCGGAGCGACAAAGCAACCCCTTTACCATCGCAGACCACACTTAACAAATGGATGAAGACAGCGGAATGTCATTAGACTCTGGTCTTCTCCAACAGACTCCCCAACAGCATCCTCAACCACCTTATGACCCAGATCGCAAGATGTTGTACGTGTCTCCTGGTCATTGTCAGGGGAGGCCACATTCATTTGTAATCCATTTTCGCACAGGGATCTAGTCTTTGTACAGGACTGCACAGGAAGTCAAGGCAGCTACATCTCATCGGCTACGCGCAATATAGAAGAAATTTGCGGACATATATTCCATTCGGGTAGATTACAGGACCCAGAGGATTTACGAGTAGGACTCGTTGCCTATCGCGATCACCCACCACAAGATCACACATGGGTATTCAAGAACTTCGGGTTTACATCAGATATCTCGAAGGTTCGCCAGCATCTATCATCGTTGTATGCGACGGGCGGTGGAGACGGTCCGGAAGCTGTGACTGCAGGGTTGCATCAAGCCTTAACAATGGACTGGCGGGGACATGCCACCAAGATGGTGGTCCTCATTGCGGATGCACCTCCCCACGGTATTGGAGAATATGGAGATGGTGCGTAACTGTTCATGATAATTCTATCACAATTTGCATATTGACATGCTATAGGTTTCGACGAAGGCTCTCCTGATGGACATGATCCGCTGCAGATTGCACGAGAAATGGCCCATCGCGGGATAACCCTAGTAAGCTCTTTTATGAGCCTTGATGTTCGTCCATTATGTTCATGCGGCTCAACCCCAGTTCTTTGTTGCTTGCGAGCCTGCATTAAGCGGATATTCTGTGAGTGCTTCTTTCGACTTCTCTGTTTGGATGTCAATGACTGATTAAATACACAGTATGCCACGGACTTCTTCCAGGCTATAACCAATATCACTTCTGGTCTTATGCTTCCGCTCACTACCGCAGATTTACTAGCGCATGCCATTGTGGGAAGCGTCCTCGAAAATCTGGATATGGAACGATTAGTTCGTGAGGTTGGTCAGGCGGTCGCCTCACGAATTCTTGGTGCAAACGAAAGCGTGGACGATGTCGCGCGTGAACTGCACGAGCGTTTGCTTTTGAGAAATGAAAGCACCAAAAAGGTGGTAATTGAGAGTATCTACCGTGAAAGCGAGGAGGCAAAGCACAATGTGGAAGTCTTTACGACGGCACCATCACTCCGTGAAGCGCGACTGCATCTGAAGAAGGTGGGCCATTTTGATTATGGACTAAGTCATGCTGATTGATAGGCAACAATCATAGGTCAGGGGGACGCGCTTCACTGAGAAGTATCTCCATGCCCGACTACAGTCATCCTATTCTTATACCCCACGGCCCCCTCCACGATCGTATGAAGCCAGAACGGCTACCACATCTCCTCCAGCGCGAACGGGAACGTCACCGACACGCAAGGTCATCTCCGATTTCGGCGCTTTTAGCGCACCAGCAAACGCCAGCGTTTTTGGTACTGCAGTGCAGAAGACGCCATTCTCACTCGCTGGCGGAAAAGCCGCATTCGGTGGGATGCGCAATGGAAGCACTTCCATGATGGACGACGATGAAGAAGAAGAAGAACGCGGCGAACTGTTGCTTGGCAGGCGTCAGCTAGTGGAATTGCGCGAGGATTCTATCACGCTTGATCAGGTATGATTACCCAAGTATTTGAACGTAATGAACGCTTATTGTTCTCGTTTAGGCAAAACGTATTGCGATGCAAAGTGCCTGGAGAGGCATGCGAACTTAGACTTTTTTGTTCTCACTCAGTTCAGGATATCCATTCCATGTTGCATTTGAGATTTTGGTGCAAGTTGACATGCTTTCGCGATCAGTTCCTGCATTCTCGCATTTACCTCCCCTCCCTCCGTCGGATTCCCTGTTCAAGTTGAATTAATGTATGACCTGTGTATTATACCTCGGTCGGAAGATTGCATAGATAACATGCGTTGACGTTCTCCCTATGCAAAGCGTGGTAGCGTGTTGGCACGTCGCGATCTCGGATCACTGATCAGTGGGCGTAAGTGAAATCGATCCATTCTGGAGTGTCCAGGAAGACCTTCTCTGGCGTGAAGTTGGCGGCTTCAACATGAGTCAGGATGTGATCGTGGACTCGCTGCGAAGTGGCTGATCCAGGGCCTTGGCAGCAAAGTCAGAGTAGACGCGTCATGGTATGGAAAGAGCCAGGCTAGTTGACCTACCGAAGTTGTCAAACTCAGCGTAGAACGTCGTATTCATTATGCTCGGTCTTAACGCCGCTATTAAGATCGTATCGCATCGGGGACAATGGGTATTTACCTAGCGGAATCAAACGGCGTCCAACCAGCAGGTTGGATAGTCTCATCCATGAACGTGCGTAGGTAGACAGTCGTTGCAAGATCATTCCACGGCCGACCTGATATGTCACAGATATTCCTCGCAATCAGTTACTCTCGCTGCATGGAGCACAGGTTACTAACCGAGGAAACACTTCCCAGCGAGATCGAGCGTTGCGTTTGCGTCTGGGGACTGCCAGGTGTAAACGAGAAAAGGTATTCTGGACCGCCCGTGATAGAAAACTTGATATCAGGTACCTACCCGTATAATCCTCGATTTGTCGATGTAAGCACCGTATCGATTCCCGGGAGCGTCGGTCAGATTGGTGCCTTTCCACGCAACGATGCCCCCGCCACAAGCTCTATTAGCAAGGGTTACGTCCTCGAACCAACTGAGTACAATACAGTGGCGGAAACATCAGTGACATAAAATAGAGACAGCGATGAGTGCCTACGCGGTACCGAAACCGAATAGATCTTGTTCGGAAATGGGTGAAAGTCAGTGTTAATTAGTCTTCCGGGATGAGTGAACCTACAGTCCGTTTGCCCAAAGATGATGCTGTCAACGACGTACGTACTCGCATTTCGACCGGTATACCACGTATCTTGGAAACTTGCGAAAGTACATCCGTAGAAAGACGCGTTCGCATAGGAGATGTCAGTTACGAGCGCTTGCGAGATGGCGAAATTTGCCTGTCCGGTGATGCATGAAAATGTTTGCAGTATGCTTAGAGCGGCTTGCGGAACGTACGGCTCTGTTTTCAAAGTTTATATTATACGCCTTGAAGTCTTTATTTCCGAATAGAGGCTGGAGTGGTGCGCCAGTCGGACCTGCACCGATAAGGGACGCGTTGAATGATGGAGCGACAATTAGGACAGACGACTGTGCATCATCCATTCCTGTTTGCACGAAACCATTGTTCCATATAGTGACTAGATTCTGAGTTGATGCGTTAGAGATTGGCTCGAGTGCAGAGCCGTCCAGCTGTCCCTGTTATATTCATGAGTACCTGTGGCTCAGAGCATGCCTCCGGACAGGGACCCACCAGGAAAGTCAATGGTCCGGATCTAGTCACATTCACTGTTTCTTGGTATTGCCCTTCTCCGATGAGTATAACAGCTTGTCCCTCCTCAGGCCTGAGTAACCTCCCTAAGCATCACTCTTGCTGAAAATGAGGAAGTCCGGCATACAATGATGAAACTGCGTCTTGCACAGTTGTAAAGTCCGCTCGAGGATCGGAAGGAGAGACCAAAATCGTCCCAGTCGGGCAGCCTAGCAAAGGAGATGAACTTGCTGGTTTTTGAAGCTGGCAGTCCAGAAATCTCGGAGACAGTGCTTTACCCAAGCATGCGAAAGTGGAGAGCAGCGCTACAAGGTACAATCCTACCTGGATCATCTTGTAGTAAGGATAATAGCGTGAAAGTGAAGTGAGTTACAGGTAACTCAAAGCTACATATTCTGGACTTGAACCACTGGGCGTTGAAGCAATACCCGATGCCTGCTGTCGGGCCGCGAGACGGAAACCGCTACCGGCGAGCCAATATTAGAAGAGGCACCGTGGGGGTCACGAGAGCTTCGAACAAACTTGATACGGGAGGAACACCTCAAAAATAGTGCAAAAGACGAACATCAACCTGGACGGACAAAGAACCTTCAAATCGGTTCAAAGTCGAAGATGGATCTAACTGTGGGAAAGCATTACATGACCTCCACCCACGTGTACAATCTTCACCTGCACCTGCACATCAACCCATCCTCATCCACCCACAGCACACTCAACGCCACGGTTTCTCGATATTCGATGATGAGTAAGACATCTAGATGTGCCATCGCGACGTTGAACCGGGAAAGATGTAAACGATCATTCATCACTCAGCACATGGTGCGTCTTGCCTCTCCGATCCAATAACAATGCATGTGTGCTGCCGAAATCTTATGCCATTAACTCGTTCAATTGAGAATAACGAAGTCGAACGACTTGGCGACCTTTTTTCTGGAGACGCATCAAGAACTGTACGTTTCCCCGGTTTGTTTCAGCTCGCCTGTTCCTTACTCCGCTGCGGTTTGAGTATGTGCTCCCCTGCACAGCATAGTTCCATGAGAAGCAGATTCGTCAACTTGGCTCATTGCGATCGAATGTGGATGAATTGCTGCGCTGGGAGTGGAGTGATTGATTTCCTTACCGTTAGAGGAGACAGTTACACTATTACGTGATGACTTTCTTACGGGAGATCGTGGCTCAATCTTTCTTGCTCCACGTCCTCGTCCTTCTAGTGGGGATTAGCCGTCTATCGGATTTGGCGTAAACTCAAGTTTGTCCCTGGCGAAGCTCACTGATTCTCGACGATTAAAGCGCATCAGGATCCTTCTACCCTTGTCATTCGGCATCTTTACTGAAATCCTACAGCTGATTGCTTTCGTTCGAGGACGGGATAGACTTGAATTTTTTTCCTGGATAATAGCTCTTGTGCTTCGATCTCCGAATTCGTCCAAGTAACAGCGATTCTCACTTCTATCTCCTATCTCGTTCAGAAGATGTGATAAGACGACAATTCTCTTTACTTCGATCGGTCCCTTTGGTCATTCTGCGAAATAGGGATCATGCGAAGGGCCGAAAGCGAGTACCCACTGGCTTTCGATTCTCGTGCTCTTTAATTTTCCCGAAGTATCCCGTTCACTTCCGAATGGCCTCGGCTTTGGAGGGTCCTCCTATACTGTTTGTTCAAGAGTTTACTTTCTACAGATAACTAGTCCAAAGCGGAGCTGATCGATTCTTCCGAGTTCTGGTGAATCCCACTTCTACACCCATCGTCTACCGATTCTTTGGGTGAGCATAATTCAAGTTGTGCGATTCAATCCGGAAGTTGAATAGACAATTTCTAGGTCGGCATTGCTAAGAATCACGCACAGAACCGATACAATGCATAGGAGCTGCCATTGGGTCGTTGACCCAAAGGTTGCTTTGTGACACGAAGCTGTTGTGTCGTGCACAATGTACCCCAGTAATGGTTTCAACGAATTAGGAGCATGAGAACGGCATGAGTACTCCAACTTCACAGAAGATGAGAAGCCCGAAGTCGAACGCACACTTATCGATCGTGTAGAAGTGCGCTGCCTGACATCCAACTGCCTGATTCTGTCGTGTATAGCATGTAGTCTCCGGTGAGAAGACTCGGCTCACCATCCAGTTACGTGTAGCTGAGATTGTTTCATAGGGTCAAACAGTGCGAAGTCCAAGAAGGTAAGCTCAACTTCCTAGGGCTGATGGCCCGCCAAGTTCGCATATAATTTTATCAACTCCGGCCGGAAGTCCGCCAAAGGCATACCTTATGCAAGGAATCATTTCTGAATCGCATGAAGCACAAGGACTTCACTCTGCAGAACTCCGAAAAGCGTCTTCGATGCAAAAAGTACAAGCCGAAGCCGATGACTAGGTGTGATCTCTCGGCTCGAGTGGACTTGTCATCGGACGGACGGATCTTGAGTCCCCGAGATGAATCTCCGTACATTCACCGCGCAAAATCGAGGCGGGACTAGACCTGCTGAGCCACGATTAGGTTCAAATCATCGGTATGCCATACGGCGCGGAAGAAGTTTACCCGGCCACTTTCTCAGGAGTGCGGTACCAGTAAGCTGTCCAGACTACAACGTTTCAATCCAACCCTGAGGGGAGCAACCATATGATGGATGATGCGTATATGACGTGTACGTGGTTGGTGTTCAATGGTACGATACTAGAGAGGTTGTCGTTCGAGAGCCAATTAATTCTTTCCAAGCTCCTCACTCTTTGGAGCTCCCTCCTGGTGTTGTTGGAGGTACCATCGTCCATTCAACTAGGCAACAATAGTCCGCATTGAAGAACGCGGTGTCTGTCCTGGAGTTGGAGACAACCTTGATTTTGGCGACTTCTCCTAAGCAGGCGATGAACCATTGCTCCTAAGCCGAGGATATTGGGTACTGTATGGTAAACGTACGTCACCCCAATCGCTAGCGCTAGGTGGATATCTTCTGAAGATGCTTTACCGAAAAAGTTACGATCGTGTTGGAGACGAGAAGTACCATCTCGGTGTTTTCCGCGGCTATGTTCAAACTGTTCCTTCCGATAAAGAATAGAGATATGTAAATTGAACAGGCGAAAGCTGACTGTTAGATTTCTTGAATTCATGGTCAGGAGATCGGTTGTATACGGTATTCAATATGATGAAGGTTTGCGAACCCTTCCGAAGGATTACGATTGTGGCTGTTATCGGCCACGTTTATGGCATGCTCAAGCTGTTCGAGGGAAGAACGAATGCACAGCAGGAGCTCCCCGGATTAACAGCCAAGAAGTTATTTCGGCTGCCCATCTCTAAATCAGACGAACTTGAGGTTAACAAAATGTACCTCGGACAGCCTAGCAGCTCCGATTCACGGGTTTGGGGAGCAGTGGCAATATCACCCTGGATCGGTGTGGAGTTGGTCGGTCGTTAGTACGCGAAGATGGTTGTTGGTAGTATGTACTCATGTTGGAGCCGGCGGAATTCAATAATATCTTGGGATTGCGAATTTTTCTGGACTGAACTGTCCCTGAAGAGACTAGGCACAGCTCTAGCCAGTCCGGTTCCAATCAAATGTGCCTTGAAAATTTACATCGTACATCTCTCTGGTTCTTAGCAAGCAACGAAGGCTCGTGGATGGATGTGAAGGCGGGACGGGAGATATGGACGAAGAGCAGATAGAGGGCCACGACAGTCACGGGTTTGATCGCCGTGATGTAAGACGCGCCAATCCGAGAAGTGTCCCAAAACGAATAAACTACGTCATAGAAAACGTGACAAATACTTGGATGCGGAGTCGGGGTTCGCATTTCTTATAGCTTGCAGCAACAATGGAGACGGTCGGTCTCATACACGCATCGCCTGATCCACCCGTCTTCTACTTCATTTCTACCCCACATACACGTATTTTTTTTTTCATTTTCGTCGGCACCGACAAGGATAGGACAGTGGACGACAGGGCCGACAAATAGCTAGAGAACGATCTCGAACACTCGTGGACTTTTGACGAGCTTGTCTATTGTGGATTTGCCCACGTACCTGTGCTCTAGATAAATAGGTGCCGACTCATAAAAAAGTCGAAAGAAGGTTGTCGGTCGGAACAATCTTTGGTGCGTGATTCTACAGGTCCAGGTCCACCTGGAATATCCGCTGACACTGCACATTCGAAACATGTCTTGCTTACGGCATAAGATAACCAGCACCGCACTGTACTGCACTGCACCACACCACACCAGTGCGCACATCCTCACAACAAGAACCACATCGACGTCGGTCGTACAACTTGCTGTGTCCCGGCCCTTACTTCGTGATCTGCACAGCATCGGACTCGCTTTCGGTATCGGAGATAAACCATGAATGGTTATGACGGACATGCACACGCAATTGAGCCGCAGGCCAAAGGCACCGATGAACATAAGAATGCTTTGCTTGAACACGGAAGACAGACACCCGCTGAAGCGGGAGACCTCACACCAACACCATCGCGCACTACGACCCCCTTTCAAGTTGGAAAATCTACTTCTAAGAAGTCGATACCAACTACGAAAGGTGTAGGTCCAAAGACGACGGTGGCAAACGGCACTGACGCTTCAGTGCCAATCACATACGTCGATCCCAGTAAAGGTGAGAGATTGGTTTTATTTCCTATTAGGGTGCCGTTTGCGGTGTTCACGGCCATTTCCGCAATTTCTTTAACCCGTAGCTTTCCTGCCTGAGCATTGTTGTTGTGTTGTGTATCTTCTTTCCTCCCCCCCCTCTTTCTTCTCGCCCTTCCCCTGCTAATTTCTTTCGCCTCCTTGTCAAGATGCCGGCTGTCGTAATTTGTTAGGGTTGCACTTTCTTTGCTGACACTCATTCTGTCTAGCAATTGATCCGTTACATGTGTCTTCACCTCGAGGTGCAGGACATATTCCTCTAAGCAAATCGAGTATGTTCTCGAAATCTCTCTATTCTAGTTTTCCTAAAACGGTATTTAGCTGTCTATGTTTCACGTTCTCCTTCAAGTCTTAGTAGTCCATTGCCCAGTCGTTCATTGACCCCAAAACACAGCTCCGCGAGACCTGCCGCCTCAGACGGAATTTGTAGCAAAGATATGTCGGACTCGGCTCCAAATGGCGGTTCTTTATCCGGTCCGTCTCGCCCTACTCCTGCGAGGCAACAGCAACCACAACCACAACCGCCACAACACGAACAACGAACTTTGCAATCGTATGGGTACTACACCTCGCCTCCACCATCCGAGCCTAGTTTCATTCGAAAATCCCCCTCGAGTTCTAATCAAAGTGGGCATCCGTCGTTTGCACATACACAGCAACCAACTACGGTTCAACGCCCGGGCTTCGTCGGGCAGTACACGTTGTCCCCTTCGCCCAGCTCTCTCTACCCTCAGCACCAGGTTCAGCACCCTTATGCGTACCCCCAGCTCAACATCCCCATAATTCCGCCACTTGCACATACCCACTCCCATACACCGCCTGAATTTTATCCAGTGGGACACAGTGCAAGTCCCGGCCAACGACCTCTCTACGCGCCACCGTTCCATACCAGCGTTTCGCATGAGCACCCGCCAACTTTTGATCATGATAGATCAGGAAACGCAGTACGAAGCCCTACAGTGACCGCCAGTTCGCCGTATTCGCAGCAGCAGCCTTTCACAGCTTTTAACTTCCACCCTACGATGACCGCAACGCCACAGTTTACTCACTCGCATTCGCCATTCTCCTCGCCCTTTCCCGCGCAGCAGACTCACCACGCTCATCGGCCGCAGTACCCCCCGACGTACTCGTACATGACGAGATCAACCCCAAATACACCCGAGGACGCGTCACATTCACCGCAACAGCCTTCGACGGCGTGGTGGTATATCCCGCCTCATGGCGCATCGCCAAATACTGGTCCCTACCCAAGCATGTATTATGTTGACGCGTATGGCAACCCGTCGAATTCTGGTCCCGGCCCAGGACTTCCGGCGTTGACATCTCCCTCTTCGCGACCGATGCATGGCCTATCATTTTCACGGTCTGACCCGACTATTAGCACACCTTCTGAGAACGGATCCGGTGCAACGGCGGGAGGACCTCAGCGCCCAATTCGAGAATCAAGTAGATCAGAGTCTGTTGTTTCGCCTCTGGCACGCCCCTCCACGTCTTCGACTGCATTTGGCGCGTCGGTCAGCGAGCATGGAACTCCGGAACAGCAACAAACACAATCAAAACAATCCATTCGTCGCCCACACTTGCCGAATCCGCCCGTACAGCGGTCTGAGTGGGTAATGTGGGTAGGGAACGTGCCCAGCGATGCGACGTACGATGAGCTCTGGCGCTTCTTCACAGGATCAATGTCGCGGAGTGTGCCGTTGTCCAATGATGTGCATCCAACTTATCGACGGCAGCAGCAGCAACTTTCCCATTTGCCTGCCGGCTTATTATCACCTTCTGATAGCTCATCTGCCTCAGATGCAAATTCGGACGATATATCTGGCGTCCAAAGCGTATTTCTCATTGCGCGCTCAAATTGTGCATTTGTCAACTTTGTTAGTGAGGTGCATCTCACTTCTGCAATCCAGCGTTTCAATGGTATTCCTCTACGCCCGAGCGATTTGAGGTGTCCGCGCCTCGTTTGTCGCGTACGCGGTAAAGAAGAAGATCTGAAGGCAGGCGTTGGCGCGCAACGTGGGACGGGCATACATACTCGTTGGGTTCGGGAACGGGAGGAGCGCGAAAGACAAGAGTCGAGGGAACAAGGCGAACTTACGGACACCGAAACGAGCATAAGCGAGCCTCCCGAGACCCCATCATCAGTGGTAATGACAGAGAGTGGAACGGATGTTTCTACACAAAGCTCGGGACGAGCACCGCAACATTCGAGTAGTTCAGGAAGCACGACCTCTGGCTTTTTATCACGGTACTTTCCAAAACGATACTTCATATTGAAGTCACTCTCGCAGGTAAGTCTAGTATTTAAGCTCTGAATGTCCATCTTCTGTAAATCCGAATCTCCGTTCCTTTACTGATTAACCTGAAGTATGATCTGGATCTCAGTGTGGAAAAGGGAGTCTGGGCGACGCAGTCGCATAATGAGGCCGTACTTAATCAAGCCTTCCGAAATAGCTCGGATGTCTATCTTATATTCAGTGTTAACAAAAGTGGAGAGTTTTACGGTTACGCTAGGTAATCTTTTCTATACAGTTTCGTCACAGAGACAGTGTAACCAATTTTGTGATAGGATGGCAAGTCCCATAGGCAAGGCGGCAGCCGACCGTATTTCATGGGCTTCGCGGACAGATTCAGGGCACTCCCAACACTCACATTCTCCCGCTGCTTCGTTTGCATCTTCTGCTGTCGGAAAAGGTTCACATGTGACCGAGGTAATACCGGAGGAGAGTGAAGGGAGCTCTCCTGAATCCAAGGAGATAAGTGGTTCGAAGGGAGATGAGCGCGGGCTAGGAGAAGATAGTCGTCCGCTTATGCTATTCTCTCCCAGTGAACATCGCTTAGCGGAAAATTCACCTCAGCCGGTCACGCCTGCTACCCAGAAGCGACTTTCAACTGCTCAAGAGTCCGAGAACGACAAGGTTCCGTCGCCCGAGGAGTCAAGCTCGGCATCACCGCCTATCCCTCGCTCTGGAAACAAAATACCCCAGAGTGCCGGAACTGGCTATATTGGAAAGTCGAACCCACCGACGAGCGCTCCAGCAGTGATGGGTGCTCCACATCACCGTATGGCAGCCTCTCGCTTGGAAGGATTGAGTTCAGAGACACTGGACCCGCGACTACTGCGCCGCCGTCAGCCGGAACTTCATCTTGATCCAGAGGCGCCTTATCGCGCTATTCGTCAAGAGCCACTTAGCTCTGGTGAGCAGAGCGTCGTGGAGGACGCGGATAGAATAAAACGACGAGATACATTCAGAAAGTCGCGCGAGGTGGATGAGGACAGATTGCAGCAATCGCCAGATGCAGGATCGGCTTCGCAAGCAGAACATGGTGACCATACCCCTCAATGGGGCACTCCATTTAAAGTACAGTGGATCAGGACGGAGAGAATGCCATTTTCTCGGACGCGACATCTGCGCAACCCATGGAACCACGAACGAGAGGTGAAGGTCTCGCGAGATGGGACGGAGCTCGAACCAAGTGTTGGTCAGGCACTACTTGACGAGTGGGATAAGGAAGAGCCATTACCTCCACCTCAGGCTCTATCAACTTCTGGCGCCGGCGGAGGTGTTGGAGGTAGGCGGGGTCCTCATTATCGAAGGACTAAGTCGCAAACTCAGGTATCGACGGTGCATGAGAGTGACCCGGGTTCTGGAAATGCGTCACCCCAACCTCGTCAACAGAAAAGTCATCCACGCTGATTTGTCCGGTCCCAAGAATACCATGAAGATCTAAAGACGAAACGAAAGAATACCGTTTTTGATCGTGGAGGGTTGTATTGGTCATTTCCGGAAGCGCTGCGTGTTGTTTCGTAGCCGCTCATTTCTATATGGGCTCCACCTTTGGCCCCGATCCAGAAAACGAACATGTTGCGATCGTTCGTGTCCTTGTCGGTCGTCCCCGTCCTTCGTTGTGGAGAACGCGGCTACTTCGTTTCACGCTCGCTTTCCCACCGCTTTCTGCACTTGCCTCATGGCAACCGCGCGTTTCTTTTGGTTATTGGAAGGGACTATGATTTCTTACTTTGGCTTTCAGGCGTTTTCGCTGGCGTAATTTTCCTCTCCCTCGATTTTGATCGACCGGTCTAGTAACGGTGTTGACGACGACCCTTGTCATTCACGACACAAGAATGCTATCTAGCTGCCCACGTCCAACTCGCAATCCAAGTTTCTTGTTTCCCTTGATATTCATCTTTCAGTATGGTTCTGTTTCCCAAGCTGATTGGTTCGGAATTGGGGTCTGCAGACTTACTGCAGTGCATGTTTTAATGTTCTCCACTTCGCAACTTGACATACGCACTTTCCATTCCACATTTGTTTTTGCATCGCTTTTCTGCTTTCTTGGTTATTTCTCCTTCCTAAACTTTCATCACTCTAAATCATCCTGCGCGCATGCCGTACACGGCGAATTCACATGCATGTTCGGACCCTACTATCCATCGTTCAATGTATCTCTAGCAAAAAAGTCCCATCTTGATCCGTCTCATACACTGTCGGTAATTTGGGCAACTTAGTGGTCCTACCTGTCTGACCTACATACTCTGGCATTATACACGTGCGTCCTGGTACTGGGTCGCATATCATCTACTTAGATTACTATTGAGTGAGTGTATATGCAGATCAACTGAGTAATCCCCGGGACCGGGACGCACAAAACACGGGAACGGGAATTTAATGGTGCACCTTCACTCGCCGCAGCAACAACAGGATCTAAACGTAATATACAATGGCAGATAATCGGAACAGCACGTAGAGATACATGTCACGGGATCCGCGAGTAGAAGTTATTAGACGGGGACAGCGTATGAAGAGCGACGTGTGTAAAGCAATCGATGAGGAATGAATCGATAGCACAGCATGTAGAATGTGAGGTGTGGCCTTCTAGTCAGAGAAGGGAACCCGTAGTGAAGTACCTTCACATGAAGAGCAAGGTAGAAATCTGATTCTTATCCGATGCTATAACTGTGCTGAGACGAGCTTGACACAATCTTCAAATATTGCGTCTGGAAGACGAAGGCGGAGATCGGTAAACACAGTGTAGAGCAGAGCGTGGGAGACACCGCGCTGGAGTAGGTACTCCGGTGGGACGCCCCACCCGAGCAAGTCCAGGACGAGGACTTTAGCTTGGTGGAGTTGTTCGTCGGACACTGTATGAATAAGAACATGGTCAAATCCGGAGTATATACGGGAGAGTCTGAAAACATAGGCCGGTCCGGAGACTTGAATCACGTACTTGGTTCTCGAGGAGCACTTCGAGACACAGATGATGTCTTCAGAATACCCTCCGCACCCAATTCCGCAACACCATCTGAACCTGAACTCTGGGGTACGATCGTAGATTCAGTGAGTTTCACTTCGGCCGTCTGCGAAATGTTCTCGCCAGGAGAACGAGCCGGTGCCGAGGCTAGATTGGGTGACGAAGGTCGGGACGAGGCAATGTCCGAGTCTGCAGCTCCTTCGGCACCTGCATCGGCGCCCTCTTCCTCCGTCATCGCACCTGATTCCGAGTTTTTTACGGTCTCACTCGGGCACTCATCTACTACCGACATCTCCTCCGTATCTCCTCTACCCTTCGTATCCGTCAGAGATGACGTCCGTCGTTCCGAGGCCATTTCGTCTGTTACTCGCTTTTCTTCATCCACATGTTCTTGTCTTGCCCCGGTGTTCAACTGAGACGACGGGGAGCTTTTTGATTCCTCCTTAGGCACATTCCCTGGTGAAGAAATAGGATTATCAGTGGGGGTCGACGTATTAGCTGATACAGGGCTCGTGTGCGTAGCGGTGGCAGAAGAGGAGGATGTGGATGACTTGAGGGAGATACCAAGCGACTTTGCAAGAGCAGCGTACGTCATTACCATACCCTGACTCGCTATGCGAGGATATGTAAAGCTCGTAGAAAGTACGCTCTATGCCGTCGCGGTCACTGTAGTAAGACAAACGTCGGTCGAGGTCGATTGACTCGATTCCATTGCGAGGGAAAGAAGGTCGGTGCACGTGACAAATGCCGATCATTGATCGACGTAAATGAGAAAATGGTTTTCAACAATTTCTCTTGATATTCCTCGTCCTCGTGCTCTTCGAGTGTCAAGTCCACAGTCCACAGAGCCGCTCAAGATTATGCCATTGGATGGTCATTCATATCTAGTCGCTCAGGGATGGTCGGGGAAAGGCAGTGGTCTCAGGAAAAATGCAATATCGCGGCCTCTGGCAATTCCTCAGAAGAGAACACTTGCGGGCCTGGGCAAGGATAGAGATGAGGCGTTTCCGTTCTGGGACCAGTGAGTATTGAATGCTTTAAGGGTACGCGTTATCGTTAAACCAAGCTGACGCATGTCTTTGATTAGCTTGTTTACCGTCGCGGCGAAGACGATCCAAGTGAAGATCCATAACGATGAAGACGATGACAGTGACACTGTGAGTTCGTCGTCGAATCTCTTACACCTTGCTTGACGTTGATGCCATGTAAAAAAGGATTCACCCATGCCCACCCCAATACCAATTCTACCATCCTTAGCCAAAACCAGCACTGGGATTTTGTCGAATAAAAGACCAACTGCTGGCACACCCGCATCTTCGTCAGGTTCGACTACGCCTTGTTTGGTGGGGAGCCACCCTCGTCTTCTAGCAGCGGCTATCGAATGAGTCTTCTTGCAGCGGCGAAACGTGATGCTGCTAAGAGATACCTTTACTCTCGGTTCTTTCGTGGTCCGGTCTTAGGGCCGGATAATGGAGCTCCGGAAACTACAACTGCCTCAACACCCGCAAATCTACTCGGAAGGCTCGAATGCAACGGTTGTGAAGCTCCTATGGTGAAATCTGAAGGAGGAAACGCTCTGATGTGCACGGATAAACGGGAGAGTACAAAGACGGAGACGAGACACCGGAAGAAAGACTACAAGAAATCGAAAAGCGAGAAGAAGGATAAGAAGAAGCAGGAAAGACAAGGGAAAGGAAAAGAAGAGTCCACCCAGGACGGTTCGGACGATCGGAAACGAAAGTATACGGACTCTAAAGTGGAAGCTAGTGATGTCGAAATACCCAATAAGAGAAAGAAACGGAAGGGGTCCACTGATCTAATCGAGGGCGACGATGCCACTGAACGTTCTAGTGACGCTGACCGGGTCCGAAGCAAGAAGATGAAGCCTAGCTCGAAGATCACGGTGGAGAGCGCTGACAATGAAGGTGGTCGCAATTCGAAGGACACGAAGGACAAGGCTCTAGAGAGACGACGCAAGAAGGACGAGAAGAAGGGGCGAAAAGAGAAGAAGGACAAGCGAAGAAAAGAGATAGATGGGCCTTCAAGCTGACATTAGGCATAGGCCTTTATGATCAATACACATTCTTATTCTCTACATTCTGTATGAGTCTGGAACACTGATATACAATCCCTATACGCAACGAAGAAAACGATGCAAATAAGCCCATACCGGAACTGAGGATAGGAACTACAAGAAATTACCGGTGATAGATGGGGTTGATAGGTATAATCCAGGCAGAACAAAGTAAATCCGAGAGCAACGAAATACCAAAAAGTCACGAATGAGATAAAGTAGAGAATTCCAGAGAATAGTTCGACAAGTCAACAGTAATCTGGGTGCAAACTAATTAAAATTGGTTGGTTTGTCTCCGGTCTATCCATTAATATGATGCCAGCGAATCGTGCCATAGCCAGGTACCCCTTCGGTCCTTTGTGCCCAGCGATCAGAGTCGGCTCACGTTTCGCGAGTTTCTGTACGACCTTGGACATTCGTATTTTGCACGTCCCCCGGGCGCCGCAGTCGCGGAGAACCTTGATGAGTGGACGAAAGGTGAGGGCGGCTGATGGAGGGGCACGCCTGGGAGTAGGCTCAGGAGCCGAAATATTAACGGTGGGAGGAGTATTCTCCGATGTGGAACAAGCCACGGAGGAAGAGGTGATTATGGACGCAGGAATGTTTGAAAGACTAGAATCACCTTGGCTGGCGGAAAGGGAAGAGGTTTGGATTACGAGAGGACGCATGCTACTGCTGGCGCTGAACGAGGAAGAACTTGTCTGACAAAATCGGATAGGAATCGGTAAGTGAACGATTGAAGGTATTTGACCGAAACGATCGGGGAATGCACTGTGACATGTAGGAGCCACAAGCTTTTTTTCATCAATCGATCGAACGTCTATATCCGTAGAAGGGGCGGCATGCAAAGACTCGGCTAGCGGATGTGGCGGAGCGAGGACGTCCCATCTCCAGCTCATCCTCCCGTCTGCCAGGGCGATAAGCTTCTCGGATGTGCCAATTTCGTTCGATATAAGCCAAACACAATGGCCCTTCTCTTGGATAAGCGATACTGCATGAGCAAAATCCCCATCGTTGCTTATCAGTACCACTGTCGCTAGTGACGCTTGACTAAAAGCGAATGCTACGATATCGGCTGCCAAATGTATTGTCGTTCAGCTCGATCTCTGGTTCTAGGCTTAAAAACTTAAGAATCTGACCGATTATTCGCATGTCGGCAACCTGTTTCTTCGTTTGATGCGGAGTCTCGATAAAATGCACTCCTGTTATGTAAACAGATCCACCATGTGTAATCAGTGAGGAGTTAATCGATAGAGGTTGCGAATCAACCTGCTTTCCGCAACCCTGCTACCCTCTTTATCAGATTACAGAAGTGAATGTCTCCGTATGCATTCAACTCGACAAGCTCTCCGAAATGCCTAACAGCGCACTTGATGCGTAAGGCTGCTTCATGCCCGGGCATGTCCGATGGAATCTGGCAGTTCTCTGGTAGTGATTATTGTGTACCGGGTCAGGACATTCTCCAGATGCGATAATAATCATGGAGCTCACCGACATCCCAGAAAACACCGACGCGTCTCTTAGGTCCAGAGTTTGACGCCATATGGCCAGATGGCGAATCAAAGGAGACTTACTTGAACATTGGAACGCAGGACAGGAATTGGCTGGCTGTGTTCTCTTGCTCAGCCCGTGTCCCACGCCTCACTCCAGGCTGGCGTTACTCGATCACGTGTGCGCGACGCGTGAACGCGAAGGCGGCAACAGCGACGATCACTTCTATTTAGGAAACTGATGGCTATTGTTGCTTCTTCGGGTATATACAGCATAATAATTATCAAAAGAATAAGCAAGATGAGGCGGTACGCGCATAATTATAGAAGGACCAAGCATATCAAAGGCAAGAATGTATTGATGAAGTGTCCATATGAATGAAAGGAACGACAGAGTGGAATCATGAATAGAACTGTGAAAGCATAATCATTGTTGCGAAAGACGTCAGAGAAATAGGTATGAGTATGTGTAGATGTTGTATGGAACAGGAAGGGTAATCAGAGGCCAGCCTCTATGATTTTATTTTCCATCCACTCCGGAGTGATTGCGTCGAATGTACTCCGTCGGCTCGAGCACAGAATAACACACCTTACTCGTTCTGACATGTCGATCCAAGGCATCCTTCCTCGCGAATGTCTTGTCACATCCTCCAAAGTATGTTCCATCCGGTTCTGTTAAAGTAGTATAAATGTCAGAGCCATACAAATTGTCAGAGAGGAGGACGTACGCAGCTGGCCCCTACACCTCCACTCATACACTTTGTACCGTTCATGCGTTTCGAGGTGACGTTTGAAGGATCGTCGACAGCCGGCCCCAGGTTTTTGCTTGTAACCACACACATCGCACACAAGCTCGCCTTCGGCTGGCATAGGACTGGGGCTGGATTCCTGCACTTGCCTCTTTCGTTTGTACGGCTGGAAAGCGCGCTTAGTCCGCGGTGTTGTATTGCGCTTGGGCCGAACTGTCGACTTTGGGCTTGGTGTCGGGGGTAGCGGCTGACCTGAGAGATCGGGCGTCTCATGTGCTGGCATTCGCATCTCCTCCATCGGAAGTGGAGCAATACTGTGTCCAGGGATTGTAGCTATTGACACAATAGTTGGCAATGTCGTCTGAGGCGAGACCACATGCGGGAAAGTGTACTTCACATGTGGTTGGAAAGAGAACTGATCGTCTAAGGCCGGCTGAAATGTTTTCTGAGGTGCAATGCAGGAGCGGAACTGCGCTTGATCGTACGGGAGTCCTTGTATAATCGGCACTGATGATGTTTGCACGTCTTCTAACGAGCAAACACTACTGCCAGACGGGGAGAGTGCTGGAGTTGGGGAGGGCGAGTACGGAGACAACATACGCGTGCCAGGAGTAGACACGGGGGCAGGCGATACCGCAGGTGTTGGGAGTCTCGCTCGAAGACCGTTGATTCCCGACGAGCTCGAAAGCAAAGAAGGCGCAATTGTTGGGGGCGGGTCGTCCACGTCAGGAAGCCTGACGTACTCGTGAGGCTCGATTACCTTGGGCAAGGACAGCTGAGAAGATACTGGAAGAGGATTGACTTGAACCGGCTGAGGAGTGTTTATGGAAACCAACGTCGAAACATCAGCACCACGCGGTCCAATTCCAAAGAGGTCCAATGCGGCAGAATAGTATTCCGAAGCGTCCTGCGCTTTCTTGTAAGCCTCGAGCGACATTTCAGAGGGCTCGAGAGGTCGTTGTTCGCTCGCCGAGGCATTAAACGAAGGCGAGAGCTCGTTACGCGCGAGATTCTCGTCATTTTCGGCGCCAATATCCCAGGAATAGTGAGTCCATCCGGACATCTCGAGCGCCCAGCGCTCAAATTCGTCATCATAGCAAGCGGGAATTATCCTCCGCAGAGCAGGAGAGACGGTGTTACTAGGCGAGCCAGCGCTGTCCATATCGAAATTAAAACGGCCCGGATGAATCGTAAAAGAAGGGAAACCGAAGCGAGCAATGTGAAGGAGGGAGGGAATAAATTTGGCAGATTACAACATGCACCTGGGCCTTTATACCCCGTAGCACCGTGGAGGGCCAGAAAAGAATAAGAATAATAGACATCCTCCAATACTTCCACAACCTTTCTTCGGTTCAAAAAGTCATCGTGAATCAATAAAGCGAGCCATCCAAAGAGATCGAGCCGTTGTTCGCAGCAGAGCCATATACAGAGGCAAGTTTTGTCAAAGATAGGCAGAAAAAGGCGAGCCTCCCAGAATCCAAACACGTTATTCGTTCGTAGGTCCCTTTAACAATCCATTCCTCGTGTTATTACCAGGAATGGAGACAAAGACTTAGACTCGAAGCTGGGACGTGCTTTTGTCTGCCTTTGTTTGGTGATGACAGACAATCAAATCAGCGCCTCAATGGTACGATGCCCTGTCTCCTTGGCCATAAGCGAGCACAGCATTCCATAGTGGAACGGATGGACGGTCAAGTTGATTATCTTCTTTATACTTACACAATAGTTTGGACTACTGTCAGTCATATGCAGGGTAAGCACAGAGTGGTGGAGGGAAACTTGAGTTAGGGGGCGATGCATGCAAATCGACACGCGGCTCACGCGTTCAAATCCCGTTCTGGGCGCGTTTTGCGGGAATAAATCAAACATCCGTATTCAGTTAACGTTGTTAACGTTTGATATCGATACCTGTCAATATTATATTAGGCATACAAGGTATATGAGTGGCGCACAAGCATGTATTTGAACTACTGGCGAATAGGCGTAAATTATGTGATAAGCGGCTCATGATGCTATTTAAGTAGGATGTTTGAAAAATCGTCGAGTGCATAAAGATCAAACCTGGGAATGACGGTGACTCTCCGCGTTCGTTTAGGAATACACGGAACAAATTAATGAATTATGAGCGTGGAGCTCAAGTCTCGAACCGGGAATGGGTCCGACCAGTGAGCTTGTATTTCTTTTTCTCTGATTCTGTCCATTCTGTCAGGTCATACACCGGACCGTAAAAAGGAACATCCGAAGAATCTTCCTTGAGATGCCTAGAAATCGAGCTCCATCAGCGACCGATAATGCGATGAGAACATCGTATTCACGACCCACTCCTTATAGTCTTTCCAGATACGTGTGACACTGAAACTTGGGTCCTTCATGTCAATATCCTCTATGTCTCCATCTTCATACCATTCTCTTCCTCCACAGCTATCTTCATTTTCCTCATCATCGCGCGCCTTGTCAGTGATAAGGCGGTATCCTTTCTCTTCTCGCTCCTCCTCAGATAGGCTTCGCACAAATACGTTGTACGCTTTCTTCCGAGCTACGCCTATCCGTTTCCATTCCTCATCCGTACGGTCGTCATAAAGCTTCTTTCCATAAGCCTTGAGAACCTTGTGATAACATGTGTCGAGTGTATCCCACCACTCGTCGGTCCACTCAGTCATGTCCTTGAGCGTGTAACTCAGATCCGGAATTGTCTGTTCATTGAGTTGCCCGGATGTATCTAGAGCACGCAGTGTGGTAACAACGAGTGCGCCATGAGCGGCTTCGGCGAGTCTCACATGGTCACCATCATCAACGTCTTCATGAAAATTAGGTCAACAAGGGGAAAATGGAGAAGTGTAAATAACGTACCTATCCATTCACTACATATATCATTATATTTCGCGAGAGCGTCAAGGACGTGCCATGCATCAAGCCATCTTTTCTTAATTACGTGTGTATGAACAGTACTCAGCGTCTTGTCCACCAAATCAAGCACGGCATAACCGAAAAAGTCTATAGAGGATGGGCTGATCAGCAACAGCTTAGTACGAGACATCAACAGGATATGGATCACCATTGTAAATGTGCATGTCGTGCATGTCCGGATCCCTATTCCTGGTTTGTTGTAACATCTTATCGACGCGTTCAAAGGACACCTTGTGAATAGGGACGCCGCTTGGCGCGAAAATGTAGTCCCGGGGGAGAATAAGCTAACGCGATCTATCAGCACTTGTATTTCCAGAATTCGAGAACGTTGCATACCCTGTCCGATTTTCTCGTTCTAGGAGGCATTGTGATGGATGGGGATGGTATTGTTGATCCGTGGTGTGTGTGGTTGTGGCCAAGACGCGTCGTCCAATTCAAGCAAGGTTGATGCATCACGTGTGCCTGAGAATCCCCCAGAATAGAACTAGCCTGTCTTCGAATGATTTGATTTTTGAATAATGAATCCGTGATCGATTGATATTGCGTACCATGTTTGAACATCATGGTATTGTTGTATCGCTCGTACACATTCCAGCTTGCTGTCTCCCTTCGTTGTACATCTGCTCCTCGATCGAGCCATGCCATTGTTGGCTTTGTTCCGAAAACTGTTGCTTCTATGTCGCCAACAGGCTAGTTGTACAACGCAATACCTCCTTAAAACCATCGCGTTACTGGGTCGATATATCAAATCTCGGCTATTTCTCGCAAGAGGGGGGATGCCAGGAGAGAAAACTGGGAGGCATGCTGACGACCTGGAGGCGAAAGCGTCGGATACTTGTCTGGGCACCGACTCCATTCGTCCATCATGTCCGCTGGACATCGAACGGGGCAGTGTTCTAGCGTGTTCTGCTGATATCACCAGTGTATCCGCCCGGGCCTCAGACTCAAAGCCGCCACGACGTGCCTACTCGGACCCGGGTCCATTCGGTGCTACGGATGTAGAAGAAGGTGGAAGAGCCAATGAATGTCAATCTGATAGTGAGGGCTCCCTGCCTGAAGAAAGCGTGGAGGCGCTTGAAAGAGTTATCAGACCGATAGCGCCGTCGGGTAGGCCTCGATATAAGCGAAACATAAGGATGTATGTATTCATAATGCACCTTTGCGGAGAACACTAGGGACGGCTAATACGAAAAATTGTAGATGGGTCAAGACATCTCGGTGGAAATTTGCCCAACTGGGCACCTACGAGCTATATCGGTCCCTTGATATACCAAGGTGAGTATTCCTGGTGCAGATGGCGCATAATGTCATACTCATCCATCCTATAGTGGGAACTTCAATGGAAAATGGCGATATTATGTCCATCCTGACGGCTTACCATATTACCGTCTCGAACACCTTCGTTCGGGTCTTTCTTTCCTTACGGAAGCAGATCTCCAGGACAAAGACGTTTTTCATGAAGTAGAGAGCTTCATGTTCCAGATTCAGGAGTATTTAGACAGCTTTGAATGGAAAAGCATTGGACGGCCGAGAAAAATAGAAGTCGTTTTAGAAATACAGGGGGGATGGTATTATTACATGGTCGACGTGGAACGACAAATCGTTTTCTGGCTCGACGACTTCGTCATTGCGCATTCTCCTCCAAGGCAGGCGTATGGTTTCGGAACGGCTGATCATTGTCGTGCGTAAATATTTTTCTGCTGGGTAATATCGCTGATGCGCATGCTCTCAAGGCCCGCAGCTTGAACTCGAGTATTGGACACACATTGAACTCTTCCCTACTCATCGTAACTTCAAACCGGAGATGTACCATGAAGCATTTGGAGCCTTGAACTACTGGAGGCTGGGTAGGTGGCAGGGTTAGATGGTCTGCGACCTGATAATAATCTCAATCAGACTTGATCACTTCTGCTGATTCCACGACGCCGTACGACTCAAATGAAATTCTCGGGCTTGTTGAATCCCTGCGCAATCTTAAAAGTGAGCTTGATTTGTTATTTATTCCTTTCCTCGTATTAATTCTTTTTCAGGTACGGAAGGGACAGGAAAGAATGACGCATATGTCATATCCAGTCTAGGCAGGGCGGATTTCCTTTTTGTGCCATTTTGAATAGCGCTTACTTTCATCCATAGCACGGATAATGACGATTGTCTGTTAGTAGTGCCCAGCCTCTCAGCCATGCAAACACTTATTCCAGGAATCCGCACAGGGAACGATAGATGCCTACACTTCTATGGATCACCCGGAGCTCGCCTTGGCTTAAGCCAGAGTGTACGCGGAGAGCGCGGTCGGGAACGCTCCTCCTGGTTCATCATGCTACTCTCTCCGTTGCTTTTCTCTGCCCCATATTCATATCTTTCTGGTGTGTCCGGATGAGTGCCGCCCTCGTTCATTCACTTAGTAACTACCAGGGATCGAACGGCAGTGGGTTGACGGAGTGATACAGATGCGCATATGGAAGGAGTATCGTGTATGTCCTGTAACGATCTTTGCTGAGCACGTACAGTACCTCATCCTTCAATTCAGCATAAACTCGAACAGGGATGGAGCGCTTTCGTACTCACGGTGGGTGAGGTCGAATACTCTATACCGATCTTGTCTCCTCAGCTCGGTACAGTCAACAGTACTACTAAATGCGAATGTCGCGATGTTGGCTACACCGAACGTCTTGTCTGACAACGGGGATGATAACAGGCTATTCGCTTCTCCAGCAGCAGTGGCTAGCCAGATATCAATCATCGCAAGCATGGGAAGTATCATCATTGGTTTGTCCCTAGTATCGCAAGTCCGAACTATCCGAGTGCGGGGCGATACCGATGTAGACGATTTCGTGAGTGATTAAGCGCAGAATCATTTTATGGTCTTGACAGTTTGTACATGGTGCAGGTGGAGTTCGTCAGTATTAGGAATCAAGTGAAATCTGGGCTGGAAACCCTGGCTATCCTCTACAGCCTGCCTTATGCGCTACTCATGTGGGGGTTCGTCCAACTCCTTGTCAGCCGACCCAGAGATATTCTTAATCGGTTTTTAATTAGTATTGCTGCATTCTCAACATCGATCGCCATATCCTGCTTCTTCAGGATCGACGGCTGGCCGACAACTCCAGCGCGAGTGATCTGTGCAGTTGCATGGATGCTTGTCGTTCCTTTGATCATATGGACAGTGATCACCAACTGGGAGATGTCCAACAAGAAGCATTGGTCGCATCTATTCTCTCATGATTTGAAGGCCCATCTGCAAGGCAACGCAAGGGGTATAAAGGAGACTTGGTCACGGCGCATGTCCCGGGATGCCCGGGATGTGCCGACTGATGTTGATGCATACGAGATGAGCGATGGTGTGAGCCGTAATACGGGAGACGGATCGGCGAATGATATTTCAACGCAAGCCACTTCGAGCGACATACAGAATGGCATGCGTAGTGAGGGACCTCGAGTCACTTCATGTGTCTAACTGGACGTTTACTGCTGCGTACTCTGGCACTCGATACATATCTCTTGGTAACCTTCCTAGTAAATTGATATCTGCTGCATAGTTCCACGGAGCCTGTTGTCCGTATACGCATGTTCTTACCCTCTCCACCGACCATATTCATATATGCTTGTCCTACTCAGAACCGAAGTCTAGTCGTCTGGGAGGCGAGATGGACACATCTCAAAGCCTAATCGATCAAGAAGACGAATTACATCGAGGAGTACAGAGACATTTCCCATGTACTTGCTAAGTAAGAGCGGTAAAGTTTGAAGAATTACTATGAATCGTTAAAGCAGTATTCCGAAGGTAAGCGTAAAGATAATTCGGGGAATAGTGTATGAATAAGCGGTGAATCACGGAGAGGACATTATTTGGTTGAATGTCAAAGAGACTTAGGAGACTTATCCTGGTCTTCAGAAGAACCCGCCGAAATCAGAGCCTGTCGAAACGTCCTCTAAAGAGAATTGCTTCTTGTCTGCAGCACTCCATTTCGTAAGATCCCAGATGGGCGGACCACGAAGTGGTTGTCGTGGACTTTCGGCGAGACAACTGAAGAAGAAAATCAGTACTTTTCCTGGGAGTGAGAAAAGGAGGGTATGGGTGTCTTACGATTTATATTCTTTCCAGATAGTGGGAGGCGAAAAGTCCGATGCGTTGTGTCGGAGGGTGTAGCTTTTCCATACCAAATTTTCGTTCCCTTGTCTTCTTGCTCATCCTCTTCCTCATCCTCATCTTCGTCTTCCTCCTCGTCTTTCTCGCCAGGAAGCTCATATCCTTTCTCCTTTCTTTCCTTCTTGCTCAAGCCCTTCACGAACGCCTCGAATGCCGTGTTACGCGCATTCTTCGCTTGCTCGCGCTCTTCGTTTGTACGAGAGCCGAAGAGTTCCGCTCCGTAGCCCTTCAGGACTTTGTGATAACATGTACTACGTCCGAAGCTTTTGGAGAACGATTCACCCGCAGCAGACATGTTCATTAGAGACAATTCGAGGTCTGGGATAATTGTTTCGTTAAGTTGTCCTGCATTTTCGAGAGCTCGGATGGTTGTGACAACTAGTGCACCAAAGATTTGTTCTGTAATGTCGACGCGCTCCCGTGATCGACACCTGGAACATTCAGTGAGTAACGACGAAAAACAAAGACGTCCGGGAGATAGAATGCACGCACTTGTCCATGCATACTCCATTTCCTTGAACTTGGCAAGTGCATTAAATGCCCGCCACGCATCCAGCCATTGTTTCTTCGTGACGAGAGAGTGTATCGTGCTCAGAGCCCTGTCGACAAGGTCCAAGATCGCATATCCATAAAAGTCTATGAAGAATTAGTCAAGAAAGTACTTAGGATCGACCAACATACCATTATAGATGTACAATCCTTGCATCTCCGGGTCTCTCTTGTTGGCCTGATCAACAAGTTTTTCGAGGCGCTCCAGAGAGGCCTTATGGAAGAGAACGCCATCAGGACAGAAAGTGTAGTCAGGAGGAAGAACAAACTGGTCATCTATTTAGTATATTTATACATGCATAGAAATCCGGCCGCTTGCTTACCATGTTTGACTGCGCAGGCATAGTGGAAGTTGCACGCGCAGTTTACTTGGATGCATTCTTTGTGCATGTCGCGTTCTCTTGGTTTGGTGGTTGTCGGAGTTCACAGCGGAGTTTGCACGTCGCCCATTTTAGTATCCAGATCCCACACTTTCCCTCTGCACATTTCTGCATGCAGCTGTCCTTGCCTTGCAGTAGCAGCTCGTCTATCTTCGCAACGTCGACAATTGGCGCAAGCATCCCGCAATAAGCTGCATTCTGTTCCATCTCCGCCAAATCTGGAAAGCCTTCAGCGTGGGTTAGACGGCGACTTCCAGGAAGTTTACATCATCAGAATCGGGATCTTTTCGTGCAACTGCCAAGGTACACAGTTCGAGGATCGCACTTGCAGGCTGCGACAATGACAGATATTTTCGAAGCGCTCAATTTGCGTGCTACTGTTGCGGATATTGTCTGGTACTATCCAAAGCGACCTAAAGGTTCCGCACCTTCAATGAGCGGCGACATGAGGTTTTCGGGCTCCTTATTTCTACCGGTATCGTTCCCCTGATCAGAGTTCTCACTATTTCAGCTATTCCGCCCCCGGACAGACTTGGCATGAATATTCAATCGCTAGTTGGATGCGCCGGCTGATATTGATAAGTCCACGAACACAGCAAGACCGATCGATCGGAATGCGGGAACTATGCGACTTTGTGCTCGTCATGATTGTCTATCAGAAAGGGCCAGTGGCCATAGTGCAAATGAATCAAGAATCATGCTAATACCGAAATAGGGCAGAGCTTGGTTGACTTCGACTTCCCGCCGACTGAAAGCGCGGGTTAGGCGGCTGACTGCCATGCTTTTATATTATATATAATCATGGCTGTCCCTCCCATCCGGTTCCATCTATCACTCGAGTCCTTATCTCTGGTTGTTGGTCTTCTGCTTATTGCAAACCATGCACCGATCTTCGAGTATCTCGTTATTTCTCACCCTGCGACGACGGACACGAGCTGTTGCTGTATGCCTGGCTATCCTTGCGCTAATTGGTATCTCCCTTTTTGGCAGTTACTCCTCACCAGCTGCCCGATCTGTCAGTGACTATACGTTCACGAATGAACGATTATCCAGATACCTCTCCGTAGTCTCGCCTGAGACGCGGGACAAACTCCAGCGACTGCAGACGCAAACGCGGACCCAAGAGCGTGAGCGGCTGAATGCGGAAGATCAGTTTATCGACAAGATCCCGGAAATCCCACCCACGCTTCTTGAAGACGACGATCCCGCTCCCGATTTGGAGCTCAATCTACCAAGCCATTCATTCGAGAACGGGCTATTGATCGTCAATCCCGACGCACCACATCCAATATTCGAGCTCATCCGACACGCGGAAGCTAAGTGGGACGAAAAACTGCGCACATCTAGCAAAACTCTCGAACAAGCTGTTCGTGAATATAAGCGAAGATATAATCGATTGCCGCCGAAGGGGTTCGATAACTGGTGATTTCTCATGGGTATTTTTCACTAATGAAGCTCATCAATTCAATCTCCAGGTGGAGCTATGTGCAAGCATACGACGTTCAGCTCCCGGACGAGTATGATCAAATATATCGCGATCTTGAGCCGTACTGGGGAATCGATCCAAAGGACCTACAAGCTGGGCAAGCGGAACAGGAAGGCAAGAACGATAGATTTACGATTGGAAAAATGTCGGACCAAGATATCATCTCACTGGTGAACATGACGGTTGAGGACAGCAGAGCGGACAGAGTAAACAACTACATGTCGTGGGGCGTCAAACCGCAGGTTGAGATGCTAAATGAAGTGTATCAGTATATTCCGCCATTCCGAGCTACGTTCAGCCCAGCTGATAATCCGAGTGAGGTGGTGGATTGGGCGTGGCGTGATGCCGCTGTTGAAGCCGCCAAGAGGGGCACTTGTGAGTTCTGGGTCTGGTGATATGTTTCTGCTAAAGATGGCGATGCTGATAGTGCTGTTTTGCGTCTTAGTTCTGAAGCCAGAAGACCTGCCACCACAAGAGAGGTCCGGCTGGTCGGGCGCATGTCCTCCCGATTCCCCACTGTACATCAATCCGCCGGGGCGAGACGATGAACCGACGTTACAAACGTCAAAGTCGTTCATTTACGACCATCGCGTGTCCATGGATCCGTGTTACCATCCACAGCATGTCCTCACACACGGAAACTACCTCTCACATGGAATCGGGCCGAAGCCGGAGCGTTTCCCGGCTCCTTTATTGAGTAATTGTGCCACTCCGTTGCATGGCGACATCCGCGCAACGTCGATGGCTCAATCCACACAGTTTGCGGTTGAGGACCCGAGATGGGAAGACAAAGATGATGATAGGTTGTTTTGGCGCGGAACACCGACGGGGATGTTCCATCGCACTGAGGTGAATTGGCGCTCTAGTCAGCGAATCAGGCTTGTTAATATGACACGCGCCGACTCGACGGAACAGATATTCGAGTGGGATTCCGACCCGTTCGTCTCTTTCCTCGATCCGACTTTGGGGCCGAACAAAGCGGTGGGAGAACCAGGCCGACATGTTCGACGGCGGGTAAATCGCGCGTTAATGGATATAAGCTTCTCCGGTCCTGTCAGAGGTTGCGAACCTGGTCCGGTCTGCGAAATCATGCGAACAGAGCTACCGTGGGGTAAACGCATCTCCTCCGATGCACACGGTTCCGGTCGATACAAATTCGTTCTTGACGTAGATGGAAACGGCTGGTCAGCGCGTTTCCGGCGACTCATGTCTTCCCACGCACTCGTTTTCAAATCCACTTTGTACCCTGAATGGTGGACTGATCGCGCTCAGGCGTGGGTACATTACGTGCCTGTCCAACTGGATTATTCTGATTTGTACGACTCGGTTGTGTTTTTTGGTGGAGACTTGGGTGGGGAGGGTGCGCATGAGGAAATGGCGAGGAAGATTGCAAGTGCTGGACGAGAGTGGGTGGAAAGATTTTGGAGGAAGGAAGACGTTACTGCGTATATGTTCAGGTTCGTAGCTTTTCCCCCATCATCACAATAATTGTCCGCGGACCCTGATCAATTGTTATTCACAGGTTGTGGCTTGAGTACGCTCGCGTTATGAGCTTGGACCGAGACACTATGAATTTCAATCTCCCAATGCGGGACTAATTTACTATTCCGCCCTTTTCTTCAGATTTCTTGGGACCAGTAGAATAGCCTCTCTTGTATCTTGTACAGTGTATCTATAGCTTATCTTGCAAACTCACTATCTCAGATTTCTCAACCTATCATTCATCCTTCAATACCGTATCCCTGATTAACGCCACTCTTTCCCAGATACGGACAGAACTTATGGAGAGACTGTGCATTGCACACGGAAAGGATTGGCTCCGGCCCAGCGTTCGTCCATGCCAATGCAATGGGTAGCATACAGAGCGTTTGTACGTGACCATCTCAATCTTGAATAGAAACACAACAGTGTTTCCGAAATCGCCGATATTGTATCGAAGATTATCTTGACTTTTGTCCGAGACAGAAAGAAAGTTTGGGCTCGAATACCTGCCTGGAAATACAAACGATAGTCCTGGGAGCTTTAAGTGAACGATCCACCTTGATTGATGTACACATGTATATCGTCACAACATCGTATTTCTGTTCTCGTTATACAAAAGAAGACTGTTGAATGTGCTGGTGGTTATAGTTGGATAAAAGCGAAGTAAGATGAAGCAGGGCTACAATGTTCGAGATAGATACACAGAGCGTCGAGATCTGAAAAATGCAGTAAAGTGCAAAGCATATCCATCCGGTCGTAAGAAAAGCAAGGGCAAGGCGTAGATGTACGTGTAAACTTCAACAACGGGAAAACGACGAGAAAGTGGGACGGTAGAAATGCATCTCTCTCTATGAGCGCGTTAATGCCCATGTCAAGCGCCGAACCTGACAAGAACAACGGATGAATATCTTGTATAAAGAAAGAATAAAAAGAATACGCACTGGACCAAAGTTCTTGACTCGTACGCGCCAGTCTCTCTCTTCTTTAAGGTCTGTCGCAGTCGTAGATTCATCGGTCGGTGTAGCCGGAACTACTTCATTATCCACGGTTTTGTCATCCGGTTTCCTGGCCTCGACGTCGACTTTCTGCCTTCTCCGTGCAGGGAAAGCCCATCTCTTCCCCAAGACCGGCTTCTCCCACTGAAGGCGGATGAAGCTCATCAACCGTTCGCGGGAGAACAAATCCGTCCAATGAGCGCGATGGTTCGTCTCCCAACCAGTAATTATCGTCCATAAAATGAGAGGAACTATGAACAACCATGAGCACGCGTAAATCACCTGGGTGGCTGTAGTTGGCCAGCCATCAGCTTTGTAGAAGCTTGCGATGGCAATTGACGTCAAGAACGTGACAATACTTGAATTACGAGAAAGCGTATTAGTAGAGAAGTCATGTATGTGAATGAATGTCTGTCACCTACCCCCACATGAGTAACGCGTAAGGCAGACTGTAATGAATCGCCATTGTCTCCAATCCGAGTCGTGGATGCTTCCTAGTACTCAAATAATTAATCTGTCCAGAGTTAAAGGCATCAACACTTTGCTTCGAGAACAGATGGCACAGATCCTTACGGCATCGGTGGCGTTGATGTCAATGTCCTTCGAGCTAATCCTGATTTGTCGTATAAGTAACAGACCGATGATGATGCTCGCAATGCTCGCGACAATGGAGACTTGGCTTGCTGCTGCTGCGGGCGACGCGAAGAGCACACCGTCATCCCTGGCTAAGACAATCGGAGTGGTTAACAATGCGACGTTCGCGTTAAGCAACACTGTTGACTATGGCCCCATGAATATTGTGCTGCAAGGGACATAACCCAGCTTACCGTGAGCACGAAGGATTCCCAATCTCGCTCGAGTTTGAGCTGGTGGTCAAATGCTAAGCGTTATATCGATGTGAGATGCATGTTTTATACCTGGTATTTCTTCCATCTTCGCTCTTGTATCACGCCGTCAACCCATTGTTTCTCAAGTCCTGCAAGAGGTTCACTGACATGACAAAGTCTAATAAAGAACTCTGGCTTACCAGAGAGATGTGTCTCCGGTGCATAGAAAAGTAGAGGAGATAGGTACTTGACGAGCCATTGACGCTCCCTTTTGGGTTCTCCGCGCACGCTCTGCCATACTTGAAGACGCGCTCCCGGTGATCCGTAGAAGTTAAGCAGCCTTTCATTTGCTGAACAAGTCTCTATCGTTAGCAATAGTCTTCGCGGAAAATGAGTCTTCACTGACCGGCAACTGTCATCACCCGGGCTGTGCGAGGTCATAGTTAGGCAGAGACCAAGCTACAAAACAAGCTGACTTGCCTACGACAGCCACAGCATAGGGATTGCATGTCCCGGAACCCATCATGCCTGGGTCCTGGGTCAGAGAAAGCAAAAAAGTAATTCATGCAAGAGGTGTACCTTGAAGCAAGTGGACTGATTTTATGAGAGAATCAATTTCTTGTGGCTCGTACGGTGCTGTAGAATCGGCAGAAGTAATTACGTCTAATCGACCGACATCAATGACCAGGATTATGCTCAAGGTCCAAGTTACTCACCAACCCTCCAGAATCCTAAGATTCCTATTGCTTCAACAAATTGCTCATGTCTGAAGACACGATGATTAGGGAAGTTCTCGATATGTATCCAGAATTCAAACACAAGCTGGGGACCTTGAACAGTACGCCACGTGTGAGCGATATTAGTAACACGCAGCTGATCACGTACGAAAGTTGTCCTCATGTTCAACACCATAGCTCTCGCCCAAGGGTGATATGGTATACTCGTCAAGCCAGAATACGACTTCCTTGTCTAGGTCGACCATATAATACGACCAACCGTCCTGCAATTCTAGAACAATTTCCAACCTTTCTGGTCGGTAGCACTTCGGCTGAACCATTTCTATCTCTAAGCGTTCCTCGAGCTCGCGTATGAAACTTTCGACCTCTTCGAGGACTTCATTAACTGTGAGATCCGCCTCAGTAAGGAAAGAGAGTCCCGACGAATCTCGCTCCAGATGGTAATAGGGAACTCCTTCAGGATGCACGTAGTGTTGCCATGCTCCCGTGAATTCTTTGCTGCCAAACGGGTATTGTTATGCGTATGCAACATCGGCGATGCAGTAACTAGAACTCACCTTGGCACATTGAAGGATCTGAATACATTAAAGGTACCTAGCGGGGGGAACTTGAATCGTTTTACGTGATTTTTTCTGTAGCTGAGTTAGATATTCGCAATTGTCAGGTAAAGTAAGCATGACGGACATGACGATTTCCCGATCATAACGGGGCCTGTCCGACGGTGCGACAGGCCTCATCTGTGGTCGTTTATGTTCTGTAGGTGAAGCAACCATACCACTTGGCTCGGCGCTGATTTCCGCATTTTCCATGTAGATACTTTCCCGCTGTCCGTCCTCCTCTTTAATCGAGCCCAACGGCTTTAGGCTCAACTGAGTCGGACTAGAGCAAACGGTACCGAGTTCATAACCACTACTTTCCGAAGAAGGGGAATCATAGAGTGTTGAAGTCACATTTCCAATTGAGCTCCATGACCTTGCATTCTCCCTTGTACGTGCTCGCGGCGGTGTAACGGGCTGCGAAGAGCATGCGAAGACGACAGATCGTTCGGTGGATGGGAGTGTCGAAGACGGTATATGATGGACTCCACTAGTACTGCTGGTTCCCACAACTCCAACACCAACACCAACATCACCACCGCGAATCTCGCGTACCTCAGATTCCTCCTCCTTCAACTCTCTCGTGGGAGCGGGCGTAGACCGTCGACCTCCAGTTCGTTTCGTCAAAAACGAGAATAACCTGAGCAGACACACAAGACCATGACTAGCCTGTCTCCGACACAGCTCTAGCAACTTTCGGAAGAGTGCCAGAATTGGGTGTAGAACCATGGCTCCCGACGTCCGAGAAAGGGGAGATGGACGCAACAAGGAAGAGGACGAGAATGGCGGTATTGCTTTGTGCCATGATGGGTTCCTTATGCCCCCCAGCTTGCCTCGAGGCGCACTTTAGCGCCCATCCCAATGATCCCAATCGATTCATGAATACGTAAGCAATCGGAGTTCAAGGAGGAGGTCAATATGGATTTGGTTTATCTGCGTTGTTTACACGTAATACATGAGGACTTGGTCAGTTTTTCGACTATTCCTAAAGTCGATTAGATATATGGAATGACCAAGAACATGCTCCGATAGCTGTGAGATAGCACGATGATACATATACCCAGACCAATATATTGAACCTCATATCGATAGCGGTGCAACCCGGATAGAAACGCATCACAGAACCTATCAGGGATTGTGAAGGAAAGAATAAGACCAGCTCCTCACTGCCAGAAATGCTACACTGACCTAGGTTTAATAACGAAGAAGCCAACCTTCAAACATATGAACGACTAGAGATACTAGCTCAGGCGTCTAGAATTCCGCAATCCCTGGCAAATCCACCTCGATAAGTTCGTTCCAACTAGGTAGGCCCACTACACCCGGAAGTTTGTCCCAGACCGCGTTTCGGTGACGCTCCACATCGGCATGGAAGGATTCCTTGCACACCTTGCACATCGGCATTTCCCTATTTCCCAAAAGCTGCACCGTCTGCGACATCCACCTCAACGGACCCGTACGCGTATACCACGACCTTGACGCGCGGGACGAGAGTCGCGCAAAGGTGAGCGAACATGGTTCTGGACCTTCAGCCTCTGGCGGTCTGTCCGTATCAAGCTCAAGCGCGAAGTTCAGAATGCCTTGCCTCCACAGACAGGCAGGAGACGAACGTCGATCTCCACAGAATCGTCGAACGAAATCGAGGATGACCTCAATGCGATACTGATACATCAACGTGTAATTACTCATATCCTCCACCGAGAGTGTTGACGAAGGACGAGGAAGTCCCGTTCGCGATTCGACCTGCAGTTTCGGGTGTTTGCCCTGAAGTAGGTCGGAAAAGGGGTATACGGAAAGGAAATAGAGCACCGATGGTATAATGACCCGTACGTTCGTCTCGCGTGCGAGATTCAGGACATGCACAGGGTGCACATAAGGATACGTAAGCTCGTTGGAACCTGACCCAACAGGGGACTGCAGCGCCCGCTCAACCATCGCATCATGACCCTCCAGCGTAAACGACCAAGTCCGTACAAGCGCCTCAATTGCCTGCCTCCTCAGATGCGATATGAAGTATTTCGTCGAGAGCCGTAAGATAGACGCGAGGAAAAAGAAGTCCTCGACTTCACGATTGTAGAATGTCCTTCAAACGAAATGAGTGGTCAGCCAGTGTACAATCCCGAATACAGTAGTACTCCTCATACACTCCATCGTATATTGCCATCAGCAAGTTAGAAAGCTCAGCAGGCAGATCATACATCCTGACCGTGCCCGCATTCTCTATCTCATCCGATGCCGGTGGCTGAGGGAGGGCGAGCATATCTTTGAAGACTTCAGACTGGCGAGCCAGAACACCGCGATGAACCTTGAAACAAACATTATCGTCTGCCTGAAGAATGAGGTTTCCGTCTTCAAACCAAGGTTCACCCTGTCGCGGAGGCTTCATAGTCGCCATGAGAACTGAGAAACTAAGTAAGGAGTTCAACAGAAGTATGCCATCTCCGTTGATTGACACGTTTTCCCAAGCTTGAACTGAAACCGTGGCGTGGAAGGAGAAAAAGAACCCCAGTACTAAATTCCCTGGCCGGGAGTCGAACCCGGGCCGGCCCGGTGAAAGCGGGCAATCCTAGCCGTTGGACCACCAAGGACTTGTTTATGTTCACATGCTAATAAATAATAAGTAGCCACTCAACAACGTCCGAACACGAACAGATCCTTTCCGCCTATTAATATTATCGTACCTCATCATCCTCTCATTGACAACATGACTCGACGATCACGCTCTGGGTCCCCGAGTCAAAGGGACCGTCCGCAACGCGAGTATAGAAACAGGAATGACTACGATGATCGTACAGGTCGCCGTGGCTCTGGCCCAGGAGAACCAATACCCATGCGAGAGAATGCAAGGAACCCAAAGGATAGGGACGAAGAAAACTTTGGCAGAGATGAGCGGGACGGGAGGAATGACAGATACAAACGGCGACGGTACGAAGATGACAAGGCTCGGGATCGTGATGGGTATGACTATAAGAGACGTTCGGAACCTCGTGGAAGAGGAGGAGAACGAGAACGAGACCGAGGCCGCGAAAGAGACCGTGGACGGGAGAGAAGTCCTGATTGGGATAAGAGGAGAAGGAGGGATGGGGATGGGGATAGTCGTGAGCGTGATTACGCCACTGAACGAGGTCGAGGGGAGAGGAGGGATCGTGAATTTGCCTCTGACCGAGAGGAGAGGAGGCGAGACTACCGTGACCGCCGGGATGAACGAGAACGAAACAGAGACAACCAGCGTCCGCCAACACCAACAGCAGGGCCTTCAACCACCTCCCGCCGTACCCTACTCTCCCCTCGTCCACGCTCTCGTTCCAAATCCCCTTCGTCTGACAAGGGTAAAGAAAAGGAGAACGAGAAGGACAAGAGCAAACCGAACTTCAACCAATCTGGGTTATTGGCGGCAGAGACCAACACGGTCAAGCTCGCAGATGGGACGGCTACCGTGTTAAAGTACAACGAACCACCAGAGGCGCGTAAGCCCCCCGTAGGGTGGAGGTTGTATGTTTTCAAGGGGAAGGAGCAGACTGGTGCGTTTTTGTCCCGTCTTTCTTTCTTTCCGATGTGCGTTGTGTAAATTTTTTCTGACATTATCTCCTGGATTACACAGACCTGTTACACATCAGCAGACAGAGCTGTTATCTGATCGGACGAGACAAGAACATAGTAGACATCATCCTCGACCATCCGTCCTGCTCCAAGCAACACGCCGTTATCCAATGTAAGTGTCATTTATCTCCTTTTACGGTTCATCAATCTGATGTCCTCCAGACCGACAGGTCCATAAGAAAGATGAGTTTGGTTCATCGAAAGCTGTGGTGAAGTATGCAGCTCGTTCTGCAAAACGAAATATCTTCTGATGAAACATGTTATGCAGACCTTTCATAATAGACCTCGAGTCAACGAATAGTACGTTCGTCAACGAAGAAGCTGTCCCTCAAGCACAATACTACGAGCTGAAAATGGGTGATGGTAAGTCTTCACGGCCGTATTCAACTCTTTGGTAGCTGATTGGGCGTTCCCCCAGTCATCAAGTTCGGAATGTCGACGCGGGAATATGTGCTTCTGTCCGACGATGCGTAAGACAGCTCGACATGGGATAAGACGAATTTACCTCACCCGGCATTTGCTTCCCGAAGTCTATTGATTTGAATGTTGTTCGTCGTTGTTCTACACACGCTGGGGACATAGTTTCTAATAATGTAATAGAACACTTTCTGGCTAAAACAACATTGTGATGTTCCAAGCGAATCAATAGTTGCTGGGATTCCATTCCGAGAAGAAAGTCAAACAAAAAGTGAGGGAAAAGGAAGCGAAGAGTAGTATTGTTTTCTGTCCCTGATGTGAAAATTGAGCGAGCAAGCGTACGCGAGCGTGCGTGCAAATGCTATGCTGTGCTGTGCCATGCAATAAATATTTGGGTCTCAAAAAACACAAATCGCCAAGAACCTCCCATCAGCTACTACCGACTTTCCACTTTGCGTTAGTCCTGCACGAGCTCTGCCGCTGATGGCGCAACACGGCATCCCGCCGCGAGAACTGCGCATTGCAAAATTGACACTCGACCATGATGTTGAGATGAACAGATTCGTGGTGTCTCGTGACGGACCGCGTTCCACCCAAATGATCACCATGCACTCTGCAATAAAAGCCGTTCTCTGCCACTTGGATGTAGTCCCCGCTTTCCAGCGCCATCTTGAGGACGGGGTTTGGTGTCCCTCTGTCGCCGCGCCTGCGGAGCTGGCTGAGGTCTATTCCTTCGGGAGGAGTGGTAAGTGGTTCCCCGTCCGCGTTCGATTTACTCCGTTTCCGGCTCCGCGGGAATTCCCCGTCAGAAGGGGCAGATAGATGGCCCTTCTCCTTCTCTGCTTCTGCGGCCCGCGCCGCTGCATACGGTCGCTCCGGTGCACCCAAGTCGAGAGCAGGCGGAGTCCCGCACCCATCCTTGACGTCCTCTGAATCTGGCGATACGGTGGTGCGTCTGCGTTCGTCGGCTGGTCTGCTTCTTGAGGATCCCGATTCGACCATCGATCTTTGCTTTGCCATGCGTGGGTCACCTGGAATATATTTGGCGTCCATGGCAGCTCCGGGGATGGTTGCACGCCTTATCCGACCTGCAAACGAGCCGTCCACATGATAATCGTCGGCATATACCGAGGGTTGGCGATCCTTATGTTGCCCGACCTCAACTGCCTCACGTCCAACGACGCTCGGAAGCGGGTACGGACTATACCCTCTGCTCGACGTTGCTCCCGGAGAAGCGTTTCCGTGATCCGCCACCGGGGATAGAGTTTCGGCAGAGAGACTTGCAATTCTCGCGCGTTCTGCTAACCGGCTATTGCTATACTGCGTGATAGAGCGCGACACAGACGTCACGGAGGACAACTTTGGTGAGACCGGTGATATCTTTGGCAATGCGGGACCCGAGAACGGAATCTTTGGCGAGATCATGGGCTCCTTGCCCTTTGGCTCAAGACGTATCGAGTGAGCTCTGTCGACATCGGATGCTCCTGAGGTGTCCGATTGGCCATCGATTTCGTCGATGCCGTCGTAGACACTCGTGGTAGATGAGTAAGGCGACATCGGTGGCACCTCAGCATATGAGCTGTCTGTCGCATACCCGCTGCCGTCCACTGGGCTTTCCCTCCTCCTTTTCTTCTGCACATCTCTTTGAACATGTTCCCTAGATTGTAAAGACTCGACGGGTCTTGAGACATGTCTGACCTGGACGGTTTTGCCACTGCAATGGAAGATGTAATCTAGAAGCTGCGTTGAAAGAGGGTGACGCACGCACTCGTCCTTTGTCCGACTTGGAGGTCTGATGACGGAGAGATTGAATAAATATTACATATAGGTGTGGAATGATGTATACGGACCCCTCGTGGAAGATACGCTTCCTGTACCTACACTGCGGGTCTATTTCATAGTCGGATCTAGTATAAAGCGCGATTAATGGATGCACATGACTGAGACACAAATGTACGTACAAGCTGAAGTATTTATGCGCGGTGCCGAGATAAGTAGTATTGCTGCTATCGGACATGATAAGATGATGTGCGTATTACGTCGAGTGAAGGAAGGAGCGAGGCTGAGAGAGGGAGGAAATAGTGGGCGGAAGCAGAAAGAAAGAAGAAGGACCTGAACGGGGTGCCGTGTAAAAAAGGGAGAGGGATTATATATGAGAGATCTTGCTATGTGGCCCGACCGTGGACACCTGATTCGACGAATGCATGTGGCCACCCTTGGCTAAAAACGTGTTCACTCCTGCACAGCATCCAATACCACTCAGTTTCTGTGGCCTCCTTTCCCCGCGCTGATAAATGTATACTGTATATCGATTGCGTTGTGGTGTTGATATTGATGAGGTGATAAGTGAAAGAGAGACCGAGGAAAGGAATGCATTTTTCGGATATCTTTCCCGGGTCAGCCGATCATCAGGTTCGCAGCCACCCTCCCACAATACTCTTGATCCATCAGATAAAATAAATTCATTCCCTCTTCTCAACGTTTACTCGGCCGACTATTTCCCCGGCTTTCCTTGGAACAAGCACCTATGCCAATTAGGAAGGTTACCATCGAATTCCTTGTTTCGTCTTGTTTTTACGCTTTGGCCACATCATTCACGCTCAAGTTCATTTAACTGAAACAGTGGCAAGGCCAGTCAAAGAGCGAGAAAAAGATAATGTTGGACGATGCAACATTGTAAACTACATGTCAATGGTATCTCCAGGCCTGTGAGGCATACGTTTTTGCTTCCGTTTGGGCCTAATCAAAAACGAGAAAGCCACGATATTGTGCACAAAGGTGTTGTGAGAGCTCAGAAACGCATTTGGTCTAATGTGTCCGGCTCAAAAAAAGGCCTAACGCCCACGTTTGTTTGGTCATATTTGTGCATCGCATATAGTCGGTCCTGATGGGATCCGCGCCTTCCCTTCCTTTCTCTCTTTCAAGCCACAATCAAGGAACATCACTCCCTCCGCACACCGCATATCCCCTCAAAATAGCTCCTTTGTACTTCATAGAATCCCGAAACACAACATGGCGATTGAGAACCTGATTAAACCAAACGTCTTTACGTTTCCTGAAAATGCCACTCTTGACTTGCGCGATATTGTCACGATCCTATTTCGCGAACGTCTTTTATCCGACGTGCGCTTCCGACGTGCCAGGTTGATCGAAGTTAGCGACGGTTCCTGGCCTGCATCTTCCATCCCAATAGACAACCAACGAGCGTTCATAGGTAGTCAAGCACCTAAAGTGGGGTATTTTCTCAGGTTGCTTGGTGAGGGCATAGATGGGAATGGCGATGATGATGTGGTCGAGCCACATAACTTTCTTCATGAACGTTTGATCACTCCGAAGGAACTTGATGTTGAAGAAGTCGAAGATATCTTTTGGGCGATTAAGAATCATGATAGTGGATTCGTTCTTCACCACGCCTTGCAACTTGTCCTCGATTCCCTTCCAGCATCCACAACTCTACGCATCAGGACCCACGATGGTTACTCCATAACTTGCGCTCCTCAGTCTTTCATCGTGGCAGAAATGGGTCTTCTTCCGAAACGATTTATATTCATCAACGCAATTCACCCGCGCATCGAAGTAAACGGGAAGAAACAAATCCACATGGATCAATACTCATTCGGTGAAAAATGGGTTACCGAGCCTTGGATCTACTTCGTCTTCAACAAAAACGAAAATAAAGACGAGTTGTTGAGCACAAAGCCAAATAGAGACGACGACAAATCCATCATACTCGACATTAACCTCTCTGTTTTGGGAACTCGAGGACCAGGGAATGAACTCTTTGCACTTACGCGTCGGAACTTCTACCATAACGAACTCCTCCCTCGTGCCGGTGTATCCGAAGACCTCCAACTCACTCAGTCCCCCCGCGTTCCTATATTCCCCACGTCAGACTCCAAATACCACCCAGCGGTGACCCTCGCGGAGCGCATCCTCACCCGTCTCCAGAACATAACAAACAGAGAAGAAACGTTCTGCGCGTACTGTGGGAAGAAAGAGGCGAGAACCCGGTGTTCTAGGTGTGGTCGTAACGAGAATATCAGTTGGAGTGTGAGGACGAGGTATTGCAATGCGGTGTGTCAGAAGAAGGCGTGGTCGTTTCATAAGGTGTGGTGTAAGGTTGATGCTAATGCGAAGGCGGAGGCGGAGGTCGAGAAGGGTGAAGCTCCTGCGAAGGCGATGGATGATGCGCCTGAACCCACGACCGCTCCTGCCCCTGCAGAGACTGCGGAGTTTGCCTCGAATGCAATGGAGGTTGAGGGTGCTGCTAAGGCAGCGGAGGATGAACCCGAATCCACAGCCAACCCCACACCCACACCCACACCCGCATCCGAACCCGCCTCTACGGAGAATGGTGCGAATACCTCAGAGGCTGGGAGTAAAGCACAAGAAGGGGAGGAAAACAAGGAGAACGACGTAGAGATGAAAGGTTAACACGTTCTTTATGCTGTGCTTTATGTCCCCCGTTAAATACCGTCTACGCTGTTTCCTTGCTCTGCAAGGCACGTCCCCCCGTGCCTGTATGCTATCCAAGTTGCTATCTCCCTCCAATTGTTGTTGTCGTCGTGATTTTGCAAAGCCCACTGTCACACATAGTATCTGTAATCTTTTTCTCTTCTGGTCTGGAAAAGCAATGTGAAAGTACTGATTAAGTGACAATTATTCGATTAGCGGATACAGTGCATACTGTATGTGCATGGGTATACCACGATACTCAGTATTCTACGAGAGAACTCACGAGAGGAAGATCATGTCTTGAGTCGAATGATAGATAACTAGGGGCTACAAGAAAATGAATTGAAATCGTCCCTCGGTCGGAAAGGTTCAAAGCATAGTTCACAGGAATGACGAAACTGGGGCATCCAGATTATACTGATACAATAAATCGGTGTATCGATTCGGATATGATATGCGGAAGGTTGACAGGACTGTACGCTCCACCCGCGAACAGCCATATCAGCCATCAGTCGTAGATGGGCATGGGCAACATTCTAGAAAAAAAAGATCACCGGCAGTAAGTAAAATTCAACACCGAAAGAGGTATAGGTGAATTAATTGTAGAGTGAGTTAGATAAACCCACCGATCAGCATTAAACAAGAAATTATTCGCAGCATCCTCTCCTTCAAGGAACCTAGTCGGATAAACCACCAGATGTCCACGTAATTGGCTTAAAAGCTTCTCCATCTCGTCTCTTTCCCATTTTTCGAACGGTGCGTCTGCACGGGATGGTGTACGTCTGATATCAGCTCCTGTTCCTGTTCCTGTTTCCTGACCCAGATGCACCTCCGTTACTGGTATTACTGTTACTGCTATTGGTGTTGTTCACGTAAGTGGGTGAACGAGGACGATTTTGCGTTCCGTTGCTACTCCCGCTTGTACGAACTGAACCTTTAGCTTTAAGGGCGTCTTGTCTGGAGATGTCATCTTGCTTATCGTTTGATTTGGCGTCTGCGTCCTTGTCGTGGCCCGGTGCGTCTTCGTCTCCTGTTTCGGAGGGGACACGACCCACAGGCTCGGATGTTTCTTTGATCTAAGCAGAGTCAATGTCAATAGTCATTCAGGACGAGACGATACGACTCAAACTCACAGGTTTGTTGAGGCGTTCATGATGAAGCACGAACTCTTTGTACTGCTTCCAAGTGGTAACCGTATCATCCGGTATGCAATGGAACACCTTACGGAAGATCTCGGTCTACATAACGAAGATGAGCCAAGAACAAACTAAATCCGCTTAATACTTGACCCTCTTACATTATGCACAGCACACGCCACCCATACATTTTTCCAAAACTCGTCGCACACCGGATCTTCGAAACCATGCGGATCAACATCGGGAGCGGGAACAGGTAACGTCCATGGATTCGAATGTAGATTAGCCGAAAGGTGTCTGCGGATCGTCCTCCGCGCGTGTAACGTTGCCTTCTCCTCCTCAGACGGTTCGCCCCTACGGTTACGCGCATGAGGCACCTCGTCATCATTCCTCAACGCATCCGCAGGTGCGCCGTACAAGTCTCCTGAATCTGTACGTGCACGTGCCTCAGGCGGAACGCCATTCTCCCTGCGATTATGGTCCAGGGCATCGTATATTGTCTCCTTCCCCTTCGATTGTTCGGGTGGTGGTCGACGTTCCATGATTGTCTTCTCCTCTAGCGTGGGGACGACAGAACTAGCAAACCCAGCTTCCTTTCTCCCTTGCTTCGAGAAGTCCTGTCGTTCGCCCTCCAGATACTTATCGTCAACATTGCTATCAGTACCGTTCGGTTTTACGCCAGCCTCGTGGAGCGTGTTAGTCACGTCTTTCTCAGCGCCAAATTCCGTTCCGAGAATCGCTTTAAACTTTGATCAGAATTAATCCTAAGCAAATAATCAGGGATACGTTACCCTGCTCAACACTATCCCTGATCTCTCCAACTATTTCTGTCATAGCTGTTCTTGTGTGGGTCGGGCTGGTTTGCATGATTTCCTCATCACCTCTCCGTTGCTCCTGTTCCGGGTCCCAAGCGTCCTGGTCCACCTCATCCTTATCGGAGTTGGTGGCCATCAAGTCTTCCTCATACATCGCATCCACATCGACACCAAGATGCTCGCGCATCAGGCGTACGCGCAAAGTATGCGCGAACCGTCCCACTTTGAAGGGCTTGCCAGCCATTTTCCTACATCACGATCCAGCCTCGTTCAGTGTAAACAAGGAGAATCGATATCTTACCCGTCAATCATATCAGTGTCCCTGATGATCGCCGCTAGCTCGGAGTCTCGATCGCCTTTTGCGATCGCTCATTGATGTTCGCAGAACCAATAATAGCAAGTCGATCATCGATGATGCAGACTTTGCCATGAATATACACCTGGAAGGTACCAGATTAGCCCGTGTCCAACGAGAAAGTCTCGTAACGATCTTACCATCTCTGAAGTAAGGACATTACCCGGGAGTTTACCCCAGTTACGCAAAGCGAAAACAGAGACATATTCATCAGGCTTTCAAGATATCAATAACAGGCCGAATCGCGCGAGAACATCTTACTCACATCAATGCCTTCCCTCCTCAATCGCGAGAAAATAGAATGGGGTCCCCTGCAGAGCGTACGATTCTGGCATTCAAGAATAATCCGCACCGAGGAAGCATCGGAGTGATCGACAGAGTATGGGAAGCCTGGAAGAAGTGGAATTATTATGCACGCCTTCCATGTCTTGCCCTCCCGGTGCGCTCGTATGATACGGTGGACGATAGCATCACCAATGTTGTTCTCGATTGGCGTATCATTCACGATGGTGCTATAGTCACACTTTCAGTCAGTGATACCAGGCGCAGGATTCACCGAAACACGTACGAAGTAATGAAGAACTGATTCTCAATGTAGACGAAATGCTCAGACAGCTGGATGGCTACAAATTAGTTAGAATGAGTTACTCCCTTCAGAATTGACAACGCTAACCTTTCAAATACGCATTCTGAACCGAGTGCTCCACTTTTGTCGGCGTCCCCATCGACCACGGCCCACAAGAGCGACAAATCTGAATCTCACATGTCCCCGTGAGTCCCTGCTCCTCCAAATCTTGTAACCTGAAGTCAGGAGGCGGCAGCAAGAACGGCATCAGTCGACTGTGATTCTTGATCCGCAAGAGATAGTTCCACCGCTGCACGAAGTGACGACAAAGATCACGAGCGGGTTGTCCGACAATCTGCATACCAACGTCGTGCCTAACATCGCGTGAATTGATGGAACTGGTAATCTGAATACGGTAAGTTCCTTACCAAGGCATACGAGGGATTTTCTGTCTGTCGTACATGTCTTCATAAGGCTTATTCAGCGTAAAGAAGTCGCTTATTCGTGCGTTGCTGTAGTCCTTGCCTGGATCATTTTAGTCATACGAGCAGAGCGACGGTATGTAAAGGCAGTTCTTACCAGGCCAGACTTGCACCGATTCCTCGACCCCACCATCACCGTTAGGGATATCGATTAGCACATGCTGAGGCGTATCCCATCGGCCAAAGCATAAATCAATGCCACCCATAAAGGCAATGGCTTCATCAATGACACAAAGTTTCTCGTGCTAGGAAGGGAAAACAATTAGTGAGAGTCTTATTCCAATTTTAACGAGGCAATTTACGTGTGCCCAGTAGAAAGTTCCGGTCTGGAAGTGTGAGGGTGAGCGCTGAACCATTATGTTCTTGTGGAGAGAAGCTAAGCGTTGCTTGGTGTAGCTGTAAATTGTAACCGTGTAAGGAGGAGGGTGAAGTTGCAGTTAGATGGCATACTTGCTATCCGTTGGAGTCGTTCTATTGGTCACCTCTTGGCTATCGATAACCGTCAAAATTTCCCCATCACAAATTGGCAGCGAAAAACGAACTATAAGATGACATAGATCTTGACGCCTTCCTTAGCTTTACGTTCTAACAATCGATCGAGTCTATAGCGTTCCTTAAGTGGTCGACGCATCTGAAGCTCTACAAAAGAGTCAATCTCTGTACCACTCAAAATCAGACGATCATACCTGGAGACAGCCACCAGTCATGAATGTAAATACGTTCACGAGCAAGCAAGATTGCCCGTGATAGATTCCACATATAATCGCGCTGCAAAACTGGATGAGATTTCGCGCGTGATGTCGAGACTCTCAAAGATACTCACTCCATCAACAAGCCATTGTGCAGCCACATTCAGGCGAATGGGTGCAAAGCTACCAAATCTATTATGCCCCGTCCAGTGCGACGAATTTGCCACTTTCTCGAATGCGGTTATCCACTGCTGCATCTGGCGCTAAAAAACATGATACGTAAGACGTAAGTAAGTGACCTCATCCGAGATGTGAAACGGAGAGGTCCTACCTCACTCTTCGCAAACACTTTCACCCGCATTTGCGAATTCGACACGTAAAATGTGTGCCTGGACACGTCCTCGTGACGTTTCCGGTTCTTACCCTTCTTCTGTACCTTGTTTTCCGTCTTGCCCGCGTCCGGTGGATGACCCTCGTCATGCTCATCGTTCTGCTCACGGCCTCCCTGGACCGGATTCACATTGGTCGATGGGTCGACCAAACGTGTACCTCCTTCGTCTTCCGATTCCGAGCCTGAGCTGGTCCCAGTAGTAGTTGTTCTCGACTGAGATCTCCTTGAGTGCGTCGTCGTCGTACCTGAACGAGACCGCGCATGTCGCCTCTCAAATGAAACGCCAGCCTTGCTGTAACGTCGCCCGCTGGATCGGGTACGCATGTGTCCTTTACCAACACGGAAATGTAACGCTTTCTCCACTTTCTCCTTCATTCTACCTAGGGTGCTATGCGTTTCGTCGTCACCATCGGTGTAGGATTGACCAGCTCGCGTGGATTCCCGCGAATGATCCTCTTCGTGGTCTGTAGTAGCGTGCAGGAGATGTCTGTAGTACCTTTTCGGACGCTCAATTTTGAAGTCCGAGTCCAGCAAGAACACGTCCCAGACGTCCAGCTTATGATAAGAATCGTTAGCACAAGATCTAGTAGGGCATAAAACATGCGACGTACGTCCCCCGGCTCTTCAAGGGCAACGAGATAGCTTTCCCTCAAACAGCACCAACGCTGCTTCTTTCTCGCCGTCCAAGAAGCATTCTTCCTGCCAAATCCGATGTTTGTTTTCGAAGCAGGCTCAATGGTCAATAGACCTGCTTTCGCTTGCCACCCGCCAGACTGTGCCAACTGTATAGACAGAGAGCTGATCTCCAGAAAACCGGCGAGACGGTTTGACGTCGGGTGGAACATCTGTTTGCGAAACTAAGAGAGTTGAGCTCATGACGTCGAATTGGGTACTCACCACAGCGCGAATGAGCCCGATAAGATAATTTTCGAGTGCTTCACGTTGTAATACAGCAAAGTCCTGCTTCTTGACTTCACGGTCATCTTCCTTTCCTTTCTCCCTGAGAAACTTGAAGTAAGGAAGACCTTTACAAGCCAAGCTCAGTCATATGAGAGTCAAGCAACGCAAGTTAGCAACTCACTTGTCCGCGGAAATTCTGGGAGTGCATCTACGTTATGGTTGAATGCATTTGATAGTCGATAGTGTGTATGTAACGACACGAAATCGCGAAGTGTGCGATATAAGACCCAGCGCGCCGCCCCATTCGCATACTCGCACTCGATCCGGAAGACAGCTTTATTTGCACTCAACGGGTGCAAACTGTCGCTGATACGAACGCGAAGCCGATGAAAGAGGACTGGTACACGCCTCGCGCCCCTCTCGTCACGCTCGAACCACAGCTTCAACAAGAGTACGGCAAGTCCACCAGTAATGAGTTCGTCTGTAATATTCACGACATGTTGTTGAACCGCCATCTGACCACGTTTCCCATCCGGATCGGCTTCATTACGTCCTTGTTGAGCAAGAACGGGTAATAAAGACCGCAGCCTGGTCCAGCGTGGCGCATTCTTTGCCAGACTGGTCTTGCGACTTTCCGACCGCTTCATATGTGGCATAGAATGCGACCGCTCCACGCGCCTTCCTCCGGCTTTGGATTTACCTTTGGAAGCGACATGGTCGTGCGAAGTCGAACGAGTAACATGGCCCTTTGACTCTACTGGTTTTTCATCTGCTTCACCTGATGGTTCCTCGGTAGGTGCCAGACTGTCCATCTTTTCATTCACGACTTCTTTTTCCTTCCCCTTCTCTCCAGATTTCAAAAAGTCGAAGTAGCTCGTCCAACCTTCTCCTTCATTCTGAGGCGATTCCTGCGTTGTTTGCTCTGCACCCAACCATTTCCGCGGATTAATCCAGGTGTCGGAGTCACTGGTCTTGCCCAAACGCTGTTTTTCACGCTTTACCTTTGCTTCACGTTCTCTTTCACGTTGCTCTGGATCGTGGTACTCGAGTGCACCCCGAAACTCGGAGCGTATACGAGAAACGGACGGCGGGAGGGGAGGCGACCCAGGTGCGGAAGTGTTCTTGCCATTTGCATCTTCATCCAAATCAAATCCGTCCTGCAACTCATCAGGGAGCTCCTCAACAATGTCATCGCCATGCGCACGCGTATTCTGGCGCGACAAATTCGGCGAGCGGGCAAAGTTGTACGAGAACGATCTCGGTGGACCTGTACGTGTAGATGGCGAGTCGTGTGGCGAGCGGGACATTATAGGCGAAGAGGATGAATCGACACTTGTACGACGGCTATGACTCTGTGAGGGAGTACTAGCAGTAAGATGCGCGTCAAGACTTTCTCCGTGCGCGCGTCTTTTGGGGTCAGGACTCGTGGCAGAGGAGGCAGCGGCAAGCCCGACACCGGGAGAAGGAGAAGAGATCAACAAAGGACTTGGGTGGGTACTACTAGAAGGTTGAGTTTCGGGCGTCTGTGCACCGGGCGTCTGAGCTTCTGGCACTTCTGATGATGACGAAATGCCGTGGTCAGCATTCATATTACTCCCGCCGCCGAAGACGCCGTTTGGCACTTTCGCAGCAACGCCGTCTTGTGCGATGCCAGGCCTTGCATCACCGTCACCATTCGTCTGTTCTGATGGTGTTTTCTTATGATTTCGAGTTGCATTTTCTACGAACTTGGACAGACTGTCCATGCCGTTTCGTATGCGTTGGGAGAGATTAAAGAGAGTGAAATGAGAGAGTGGTGTGCGCAATACGTATATAAGTACAACTGTAATTGTTTTGAGTGTTGAGCGGTGATTTTCGGCGGTCCACTCTCGGCACACCCGCTTAGCGCGTCATAGATACCCGCTTTCGGTAATTAATACGTACGTAATCGTCCACTCCCGAGCCGACAGCGATGGACGGCAGGGAAATAGTTGACTTTGACCATGGCACAGTATATCGCGAACGTTAACCGCGTCGGCGCGTGCAACTTCATCAGACAAACACACACTATAGCTCTCTCTTCACAACCCAAAAGGCTATACTCCTCCTTTCATCGGACGGGAAACCAATCTCCTCCAGAAGCCAAGAGTACATTCTCCTTCCTCCACCTATGACATGGTACCAGAGCTAACAAATTCCTTGTCTTTCGACGCCACTGTGAGCAGATGGTATGACCACCGAATCATTTCTCAAGTCCATCGGTCGCGACGCCGCCTCGAAAGTCAAAGTGACTAAATGGGAAGACTTCTGGAATTTGGACGGGTATGCATTGAGGGGAGCTGGAGTTGGCGTTCGTGATCGACGGTATATACTGTGGTGTATGGAGAAATACAAGCAGGGTTATGAGCTGAGTGAGTTTGCGCATCCGCCGACGCCGAAGAAGAAAATACGAGGGTATGTCTGTCCTTTTTTTGTTTTTTTTGATGTGTCGTCGATCATTGTACAGGCACGGGCCAGCGGTGCAGAACGGGAAGAGAATCCGCTCGAGAAGACATCGGTAGGACTAGTCATAGCACACGTTACATGTCGCGTTATCTTTTTTCATCTCCGAGCTTGCTGGCCACATGGTGTCCCCACAGATCAAACGTGAAACCGATGTCAAGACCGCCTGCTAGCTGTGACTGCTGTTGTTCTATCTCATCTCACTCAACGTTCACGTCTCGTCCCACCCGGCGACGCTTGATCTTGGACAGCTCCACCCAACTGCCAGCTCATCGGCATCGTGTACTACAACTGCACATGTATCAACAGAAGTCCTTTCGATCGCGTTACAGATGCATCTGTCAGCTACCACAAAAGGGCAAGGCAAGTCCTCGCAAGAGGTTATCAATTACTAACTACTATTGTCCGTCCAAAAAGCTCTGGGACTATATTAATGATGAAAGGAAGGGTACGCTCTTCATGTCCATGTCGTCATGGCTGTACGGATGAAAAGGGGGGCGGCGGCGGCGATCAGGAATCGAGGAACCGAGATGGGCAAGCACTGAACAAGTTTTGCTGCGACATCGCTGCCTCTTAGATCAGAACGGCAGGTCAAGGGACGCAGTCGCACTGGGAGTAGAAGCCGAAGCAGTTGCGGAAGCGGAAGCGGACATCGCTGGCTTGATGGTGAATTCCGGCGAAGCATTGCCAGAATCGCCGAACACTATCGAACCAGGAGTAAGTAAAAGGACAAACATCGGAGTTACATGTGTGACTTACGGACGACAATGTAATCCGACCGTTCAGACTTTTGGGGGACAGTAACGTTTGTTTCTCCTGCGTTGAGCTGGAAGCCAGTAGCGAGCGGGTGTGCTAAAAGGAAGGTATTCGACATGAATACACCCCGTCTATTCGGACACCGAAACCCTTCTTAGAAGAAACTCACCAATATCCAAGTTCTCGCTTCCATCCTCGTTGAATCCGAGTAAGATCGTACCCGTTGAGTTCTTAAGTTCCTCAGGGAGCTCATCTGTCTTCCACGTAACAGTCCGCGTCTCGCCAGCAGTCCACACAACACCAGCAGTAGGATACGTGATAAAGGGGTTATACACGACGTTAACAACTGGTCTGATTGTCTTGACTCCCCCTTCATTAGCACTGGTAGCAGCAGGGGCAGGGGCGGCAGTGACGAAAGAGGCGGAGAAGAGGAGAGCGGCGGCAAGGAAAGAAGAGGCTTTGTTGAACATCATGATGTACTGCGCGTACTACGAGTGTTAGCTGGAGTCTTTGATTTCGGTCGTTAGAATCGCAGGTAGGAGTGCTCTGGGAATGAACGAAAGGAGAGGGGTGTTAATGAAGGGAGTTGAGCACACGACGAAGAGAGGGAAGATGGTGGGGGTATGAAATGAAGCCAGAAGCATTGACGTATTTTCTGTTTTATTTATACCCCTAGTCCCGCTGTGTAAATCACTCGAACCCCACCCCGCTTAGTACTAGTACCTCCGATTTGCTCAAATGATTGACGTCTATTAATATTGAGATGATATCGCCGTCTCATCTCCTGAATCACACTTACTAGCAATCAATCCTCAATGATCTCTCGCCGCTTGATGAATGGTAAAAAAAGAACAAACTCATGAAAAATAAAGAAAACCCACCGATGATCAACGACGATGAAACACGCAGTCAGTATATTGGGAAAGAAAGAGCCGACTTTCGGCAGATAAAACAACAAGCGCTCGCACGCGTATGCGTGGTCCGGAAAAACATGAGGTGTCATATCTTCTTTAGGTAATACTTCGGATCGGACTCTCTTCCGTAGCTCTAATCCTGCAACCGTACTTGAAGAATATGCTGTAAATGAGTAGTTTGTTCCAGCTTCATTGAAGTGAGATATTATGTAAATGTTCATGCTTATATTCGGGGTGGCGACAGCAGCTATGTACATGCCGACGCGAAATGGGCTATTTTTAGAACCACCCCGACCTCCTCGGTGATCGACGTGAAAATTCATGTACCCTGATGTATCCATAGCAACTGCATATACATGCCCAGCCGTACAGAAAACAACCTGGAAATCCCCTCGAGAAGAACGATGGAGAAAATCACATTTTCTTCCATCAGTAGAACGCAAGAAATAACATACTGAATGACAACTACTCAATAGAAGATACAGCTATATGGGATGAAAAGTCCGCTCCACGAAAATGTCTCCAGAGTCCCCCGTGAGACATTCCATGGGAAGGAGGCTTACGCTTTTTTAGCTGTAGTTGCTTTGGCCTGGGCTAAGCGCAGTGAGCCCGCGATGTGGTTATATGAGTCGTACATCAACCACAACGGGATGATAACCCAGCTAGAATGAAATGAATCAGCTGAGTCTTCAGAGTTAAAAACCAATCTGAGCTCACATGACATTCATGAACTATAACACAAATGAAAGACAAGAATATCAGTCACTCGTGCGTTGCACCAGAATGCCGGACGCGACGTACGACAAGATACACCCAGAGATACAAAGGATTCGACGTATCAAGATTCGGCGATCCCGTAAGCCACTCCGGGCAAAACGTCATCCAACCACCATATAACTCGGCCGTACTCAAAACGACGATCCAGTAATGTCTAGCAGGATCTTGTTTGACGAGTTGGTAGAGGATGTAGCAGCAGATCGGACCTGCACCGAGGACGGTGAGGATTTCGAGTGACACGACGGTCGGGTCTGAGATACCCCAGCGAAAGTCTGCCCGTGTGTATTCTTTCCCTGTTTAATTGTGAACGTGAATGTGAATGTGATTTCATTAAAGGGGGAGGGTGGAAGAGACGAACAGAGCTCGGCGAACGGTCCTGTACTCGTATTAACGGAACGACCGAAAGTAGAGAGGTATAAGAAAGAGCCTTCGAACGAGAAATGGATCATTGCGTCGAACGCCTGTCATCACCAGGAAAGTCAAATTAGTGAATCATTTCTGCCTATGATGATCAATATTCGCACTCACGAGCCATATGAAAGTAACTTTATCCTGCCACCTCGCCGACTTGGGGAGAAGCGCTCCAGCTGCCGTCCTCGCTACAAAGCCAATAAGCGCGACCGCTGCCAACTATGATCATAACCAAATTAGTGTCAGTCACGCTCGAACTTCCATCCAAACAAATTAATACGAATGAAACTCACGGAATAAGCAGATGTCTTCGTGAAAAGCGCTGGCGGTTCCGATGTTTCGAGTACCATTGCTGTTTACTTTCTTGAGGTGTCGCCGTATCACCAAGTACTTAGCACAGCAGAATTTGAGTGTGGGTCTGTGAGATGAGAGTCGTCCGACTTGCATTATTTGAACACGTCCTCTGCCGGGCCTGAGAAAACACGGTCACGGGAATCAAGATCAGCAGCAGAACGCCTTGCCAAGGGAACACGTGGATCACCAAATTCAGGCAGACGATCTCATCCCTCGTTTCCCGAGGCAAAACTTTATTTTCTCCTCGCTATTTTTGTCTCAACCACCGTGAGTGATGAGGAGAAACATGAAGTCAAAGCGGTTTATTGGGACTTTCATTGATACTCCCACCCTGGGTGAAGTCAGGATTTTCTATAACTATGAGCTTGGTACGCTCTTTTCTCGAATTTCACTTGATTGGCTCTTATCGGAACTCTTGACAGTCGTAAGCAGGAAAGGTTTCGTTAGCTCTTTCGGTCCTCGTCCTCACACGATACTCTCCGACGACCGAGAAACGGATGATATCGAAACGATACTCGTTCCTGCGGGATCCTTCCTTCTCCCATCCTTCTGCGACCTTCATCTCCATGCACCTCAGTTTCTCTACCAAGGGACCGGACTACATCTACCACTTATGCAATGGCTCGATCAATACGCATTCAAAGCCGAAGAACGTATCGACGCTGACCGAGACCTCGCGAGACGGACATATGAAGCTTTGGCGAGACGACTGAAGGAACACGGTACCGGAGCGGTCTTACTTTTTGGAACGATTAAGGAAGAGACAAAGTATGGTTTTGCACCATTTAAGTTTATTTGGAGGAGTATTGATGACGCATATACCCAGTCTACTCCTGGCAGAGATAATGCAAAATGCTGGGATACGCGCTTTTGTGGGTAAACTATCCATGGACATCTCCACACGTCCATCCTACGTAGAACCTTCAGCCTCCTCTTCGATCACCTCAGCACGTTCATTCGTCGAACGTCTCCGATCATCCATCGAACGCCTCGCGAGTGAACCTTCAGAAAGGCTTGTGGAACCTGTGCTGACACCACGATTCGTACCAACGTGTTCGGATGAGCTACTTGCTGGGTTGGGTGAGCTGTCAAAGGAACTCGGTGTACGTGTTCAAAGTCACATGGCGGAGGCGAGGGATGAAGTTGATTGGGTATTAAGGGAGAGAGGGATATCGGACGTTGAAGTCTTCGAGAAAGTCAGTACAATCTCCCACCGTCTCAATCATCGCTCAATCCGTTTTCACGTTCCGATTTTCTTATAGCACAACCTCTTAACACCCCACACAACCCAAGCCCACTGTACATTCCTCACACCACCCTCTCTAACCCATCTCTCCACACTCAAAACATCCATCGCGCACTGCCCACTCTCCAACTCATACTTCTCCTCCAAGCCCTTCCCACTCCGCGAAGCACTCAAAGCAGGAGTGAAAGTGGGACTGGGAACGGACGTGGCAGGCGGGTATAGTGTGGACGTTATGAGTGCTATGAGGTGTGCTGTGGCTGTTTCGAGGATTAGGGAGGGTGCGAGGCGGGAGGGTGGTTTAGGGGTTGAAATGGACGAGACGCGTAAGAGGAGGAAGGATCTGGATGGGGAAGGGGAAGATGAGAATGATGAGAATGTAAGTATCAACTGGAAAGAATCGCTTTACTTAGCAACGAGAGGAGGGGCAATCGCACTTGATTTATCATACGGCTCAGGGGCCTTCACAATCGGTGCACCATTCGACGCTCAACTCAGTAAGTATCCAATTTTCCATCTCACTTATTATCCATCTGTCCATTTATCAATTCTCAACCCGACTTGCTTGCTACTCCCAGTACGTTTATACGACGATAACTCCGGTGTAGGAATCGGTCCACTCGATTTCTTCGATCCGCCAAGTAGGGAACATCCCATAACAGAAGAAATGTTAGAAAAATGGTGGTGTATCGGTGATGCGAGGAATAGAGCTGGACTTTGGGTTCAAGGTCGTCAATGTTATCCATAATATATTGATCGTTTTAATTTGTGGAGGGAGCGACGACAAGATATGCATACTTCTGATCGCTTAACCCTCATTTAGAGATAACATTGCAGGAATTATCGACGATTGCACCCTCAAGGGGGCGTAACGCTATAATACGGGATACATGAAAAGGCAGCAGGGAAATACGAGTTTGAAGCATGACACTCGTTGGCCAGGAAAGCGACGTTTCTTAGTCTGAAACCGTGTTACAAGAAATAACGAGAAGTAGAAATAGGGCAGCAATTCAACCCTAACGATCTCAATAAAACTCGAGCTGCAGATTCTTGTTCGCCCTCGTGAACTCAGAGCTCTGTTCATGGAAAGCATTTTCACTCTTGCACTTAACCGAGCGTCCAAAATCGATGAGTCGGAAGCGAAGCTGCTCCTTGCTGCGGTTGAAAGGAGATTCATGAAGTGGTCCATGCTGCATGAGGATGTTCCGCTGATAGATGGACTGATGTAAATACCCCGCAGCGTGCAGACGTCTGAGCAACGAGAAGCATTCTTGTCTATATTGCAGCGTTATCATATCAGATAGCACAATCTGCTGAAGGAGAGGGACTCGCCTTTGATCCATCGTCAAATTTGCAGGATCGACCTGTATACCACAGTGCTCCAAGAGCAGAATCGGGCTCATATACTCGCCACCCTTGATGGGCTCGTTTTCCTTGTCCGGCACGTAAAACCCATAGAACTGCGGGACGACTGCTCCGACGGGAGTTGGGTCGTGCATGGGCTGCAGAACGTTATATCCATTCCAGTGTTCGAACATATGGCTTGGAAAGTTCTGATAGTTCGTAGCCTCGGCACGCAAATGCTTTGAGTGGTCTTCAATAAAATCATCTGGAAGAGATAACTTCGCCGTGACGCTAACGCGCTGGCTCGGCGGAGCAAGTATGCCATGGTCGAGGTGCTTGCAGAAAGGCGGGCGGCTCTGAAATGTCGCGTACTTCAACACCTCATAGCGCTTGTCATTTCGGTCGTTTTCGTCAAACGGCTCTCCATTCTTGAACAATAGGGAATAATATTGCTGCAAACTGAGGTCGTCCTGTTCTTTGTCACTTGTTTCCTCATCCTCTTCCAGATGTTCCCCCGCCATCTTTCTTTGATACCTCTCCAATACACACTGGAAACATAGCTTCGGCTGGACGAGCATATCCCGAGGTAGCTCAAGTTCTACTTGGTATACGAAGGAGTGATGGCCTTCTCCGATGCGACGCCTTGGGGAGATATACAAATGCGCCACCGGACAGACCTGATAGCCCTCCGGTCGAGGTCCGATGTGACGCGGATCCTGACGCTTGCTCGCCTCCTTGGTAAGCTCTAGGTGATACGTGCGTACAATGTCCGGTTTCGTTCCCCATTTGCAGGACATACTATTCGCAGAAATCATTCTAGTTACGGAATTAGTTACGGAAAGGACATTCCATGGATCGTGCACGAGAAGCTTGCGAGGCAGGAACGAGTGTGGAAAATTCTTTTGAAGTCGGGCCAGGGGTACGCTGAACGGTCTCAAAGGCCAAGGGGCGGGATACACGGATGGCGCATATAGTAACTGATTGCCCTGTAATAGCAAGAGTTAGCGCGAATCGAGAGTGCGAATACGGAAGCTATACCGTTTCGTTATCCGTTCTGTCGACTTCAAGTGGTTTACCGACTCTACCTTTCCATACCTGCTCTTCGAGTACTTCAATATATTGGCCGATATCGAAGACGGCAATTTTATGTGGTTCCTCTTCCATGTCTGCTTGCTTAAGCTGATTCTTCGCCCAGTCCAGCTCACCATTTTCTCTCATCCAGGCAGCGAGTTTACTTCCTGTGGCTGCGCGAGAATAATTATTACAGTACTGTTTATCTTGGCGTTCGCGGACACGGACTCACAGATTGTGGAAAGGCCACGACAGTCGGGGATACGGCGAACGCGATAAAAGTCATAGAGCGTCGCGCCCCAAAGCTCGCATCCTAGATAGAGCATTATTGGGTCCAGTCGTCGGGCTACGGAGAGTATACTCACCATTGCCCGTATCCTTACCGCGCGGAGTCATCTTTATGGGTGGTCCAGTTGGATTTCGCGGCCACTCCAACAAAATAAAGCGCTCTTTTCGGTGTCGATGGTTCTCTACTCCCGCAACCAACTTTTCGCCATTGTACCAGTCTATGAGTTTCTTCCAACCTTTGTCAGTTTTTCTGTAGGTCTCAAAGTCTGTGTCTTTAGGAAGTTTTGGGTAGGAGAAGGTGAGGAACCCTCCTGTCTTTGCCTCGGGATCCTTTTCGATGTAGAATGGGTCGAGACTGGTCATGATGGTCTGTGGTGAAGGAGAGTGGCGCGCAGTGGGTAGGGAAATGCGTGCGTATTTATTATCATACCGTGGACGCGTCAAGCCGCAGATGTGCTCAAAGCATGTGTCGGAAACCAGACATTCGGAAATGGCCGACACAGCTACATATAATAAAGACAATAATAGATTCCATCGTCGAAAAAAAAGGAGTAGTACGTTCTACCATAAACAAAAGCATCATAGACTTAATGCGTTTATATTGCAAAGACCATGAATGCATTGTCAGGGTCATTGCACTGAAAATTTACTTACGTCATGGCTACTTTCATCAAATGACTCAGAGACTCTCGTAATGTCTGTCCGTGGCGGGACGGTAAAAAAATCTAAGACAGATTTGGCGCCTACCATTGATAGCTTGATCCGACGGAACAGTCTTCAGCATGCTCTGATGACTGATGACCGAAGCCGCTGAGATGCTCCAGGCAAGAATAACCCGTGGAGGTTGGTTGAAAGAACCAAAGGCATTGGTTTAGTTTGCATCCATCTCATTCATATCAGCATCACGAAACCATGTTCTCCGAGAAAACATTAATACAGCATCAGATCAGAAAATCGGTATAAAGTCCTGGATCCGGTCACGAGCGTCTTGGGAGATGCACTCCGCAATCCACGTAATGTTCCGGATTTCGTGCTCCTTCAGCTTAAGGTAGCTATAGAAGACACCAAACTGGAATTGTTGGAGGAACGCCTGCTTATTGAGATGAACCTCATAACCGATGAACCGATCCTCGAGCTGCGCTGCAATGCTATCCTCCCCTCCCGATGCTGACGTGCCGGAAGACTCGAAGAATGTGCGGTACTCGGCGAGAGGTTCGCAAGCTGAACGGACCTGGTCCAAATCATCTGACCGAGCAAGTTGGTTGTTGCCTTCCGGGAACAGTCGTCCAATTGCAGGGAAGAGGCGCGCACGTTGTTCTTTTGAGAGCTCGGTGCCGAACGAGTTAATGGTGATGCTCAGTGTGCGTCGGTCGGCTTCGAACTCGAGGATGCGAGACATAACTTCGCCAGTAGGTCCACCGATTTCCTGCGTGCAAAAGCGGTGGAAATCTTCCAGGTACGCTTTGTAAAGAGTGTTTCGTATGATTTCAATATTCAGATCGTCGAGGTCGGCTGCAGACAGACACCCTCTGAAGTACGGCGCTGCGTGATTCGTTAATCGTCGGGGAGGATCAACAACACCTGTCTGGAAGGCGTACCCAATGGAGTCTCAACCAGTACACTCTGATACAACTCCTCCACATTTGTGGCCACGCAAAGAGCAGGCATTGTGTCGAAGACACCAAGCGGGTGACACCGCTCAAGAAGTTCGTGCGTATCCCGTTCGTGGAGCGTCCCAGTAATCAAAAGGACCACATTATCAATCATATAGCCATAGGTGATATAGTCAAGGAAGGTGCTGAGGGGCTCGACGGCATTACTCCTGAGGAAGTTGAATTGATCGACAAGGACTTGAGTCGCTTTGTCATTGATGGTTGACGTGGAGAGAGGAAGAGGTTCGTTTGCGAGGAAATTACCATAATCAGTAGCCGAAAGCTGCATTCTGAAGTCTGTGCCGTCTCATAAGTGAACGCGAATGGTCAAGCTAGCAAGGCTAACATACCTTCCAGGGTTTCGCATTGTGTGAGATTGGCATAGTGACCTTGGGTAAGGATGCCAGCTTTGTAGCCTCTGACTATACCTTCTAAAAAGCCATTGGATACCTTTCGTGGCTTGCGTTAGTATGCGAATATCGGCCAGTAATGTCGCCACTTACATTGAAGAAAAGAGCCTCCATTATAGTTGGCTATGAATGTGTCCAACTCGCCGAGGGATTGTAGGGGGAAGCAAGCCGCGCGGTCACGGGATCTGTACGTAAGTTGGACTCGCGCCTCGTTGTGTTCAACTCGACTTTCTCTGCATCTTACAGCCACATCCGTTCAACAAAGAAGTACTTCTCTAGGTAAGCTACGGACTATATGTCTTCGCCGCTCAGTGATTCTCCGCCATTGCCATCACGTCGCTCCACGCCGTCCACGTTCTCCGATGAGTCTTCACTCGAGCTCTCGTTTGATTATGAGCTCGATGATGAAGGCAGACTCATCCGGGTATCAAAGGGCTCTTCAAAGGAGCATAACTCCCCACCTCTGACTCCGCCCCAGGCGCATGAACCACCTGCAAGCCAAATCGCGAATGCATCTGCACGGCGCTCATCTCTTTCTCGGTCAGAGAGTATGCCCGCTGGGTCAAGTATGACACCAGCCACACGACCGTTGAGTCGTACTTCCTCGGGACCAGTAAGCATTCCAGCCTCCGGACAGCCATCACGATCTCTGGGGATTGCACCTTCATCAGGCGGACTGAACGGGAGCGGCCGTAAATTGGGAGGGGCCCAACGCGTTCGCAAGGAAGAGGCTGAGCGTCAGCGTCGAGAAATCGAAGAACGCATACGTCGCCAGGAGGAGGCAGAGCGTGAACAGGAGCGTGAACGGCTACGTCGTGCGCAGGAGGAGAAAGAGCGTGAACAGGAACGTGAACGGCTACGCCGTGCGCAGGAGGAGAAAGAGTTGAAAGCATCGCCGCCTTATGGACAAAGGCCAATTGCCAGTCTCCCGTCTCGTTCAAACGGTGCTGGCTTATCACGCGCGACTCGCTCGGTCGCGTTTGCCAGTGCGGCACCGCTTGTGCAAACAATCAACGAGCATGGGGTGAATAGCAGGGAAGAGAATGGAGGCATCCCGGACTATCCTCAGCAATACCAGTGGCGAACTGGGGTTGAGACGAAGGGTAACCAGTATTCGTATCTCCCGACTTCCCGTGCCGCTCCATCATACAATGCATCAGTCATGAAGCGATCGGTCAACACCTTCGGGCCCAGGCGTGTTACACAGGAAGAGAGAATGCGACAGGAGCTGGAGATAGCAGAAGAGGAGGCACTTGGTAATTTCCACGCTCTTTACCGAAACCGTCATCTTACCGCTCAAATAGCAAAAGCAACTGAGGACGACTCAAGGAGATCCCCGTCTCCTTCGTATGTCCCTGAAGAAAATGGGTTTTCCCACCTTGGAGCCCGTCAAGGTCATCATCGACGACGGGATTCGGACACATTACGCTCAAGTGTGGCCTTCCCGCAACGTCCGGACCAAAGCGAAGAGGAATCCGATCAACATCCACGTCTATCGCCATCATTGCGAAGCTTGGGCGGCACGACTGCTGTTCAATCAAGCAGACGAACCAGAGGAAGCCCAAATTCATCAGAGCAACCGAAAAGTGTCGCCAGTGACTATGCTGAATTTGACGACCATTTCAAGTCCCAGGCATCCAATCATAACAAACATATGCGGCAGCAGCAGCAGCAGCAACGAAAACGACAACAGCAGCGGGCACAGCAGGAGGAGGAAGAGGAGCAACAACGGATCTTGGGAAGGAGACCAACATTTCATGTTAACAAGAGGGGATACCTAAAGCTCGACGAGATTGGGAAGGGCGGCTCATCACGCGTCTTTAAGGTTATAGATGGTCGTAACCAGATTTATGCACTGAAGCGCATCCCGCTTGACAAAGCAGACGAGGAGACAATAGACGGATATTACAACGAAATTTCACTGCTGAACCGTCTTGCTGGGAATCCCCACGTCATTCGCGTTGTTGACTATGACGTCAGGAACACCGAGAAGAGCAGAGGTACCCTCCAGGTCGTTATGGAGTGTGGTGAAGTTGGTGCGTTACTGTCGTGCCCGCAAGTTCTGTTATTTTCGCTGAAGACTTCTACTAGATCTGGCAAGGCTATTGAATGACCGGCGGAGGCAGCCCCTTAACATGTTATGGGTAGCTCATTATTGGCAACAGGTGGGAAACCCATTCTTGGAGTGCCTTTGCGACTTCTCAATAGGCTAAATGTGCCCAGATACTCGAGGCTGTGAACGTAGTCCATGAAGAGAGGGTCGTTCATTCCGACTTGAAACCAGCGAATTTCGTGCTTGTGAAGGGACAATTGAAAATAATCGATTTTGGAATAGCAAGAGCAATTGCAAATGACACAACAAACATTGTGAGGGAGAATCAGGTGTGTGTATATTCTTAACGAAAGTTTGTAGACAACCAGACATTGATGTTATTATGAAAGATCGGAACTGTCAATTACATGAGCCCAGAATCGATTGAAGTTCCTCCGGGCATGCGGAGACTAAAAATCGGCAGACCAAATGATATCTGGTCATTGGGCGTCATTCTATATCAAATGATCTATGGCCATACACCTTTCCAATATTTGAATGTTCTTCAGAAAATGAAGGCGATCCCCGATGACGAGTTTCCCATCGACTTCCCGGAGGTTGCGACACCGAGTATCCCCAAATCGAAGGACACGACGGTGCCACCGGAACAGTTGGAGCATCTTGCGCGGCCGGTACGGAAAGACGTGATTAGAACGATGCAGGCCTGCCTTGCGCGTAATCAGAAAGATAGGCCGGCCATCCCGGAACTTCTGGCAGAGGAGTGGTTAGCAATGAAAGAACGTGTGTTGAAATTCCTACTCTTTGTTATTGAACTCGAGAATAACTGGATGTTTGTATGAAGCAATACCTCATTCGACAACACCGCGTCTGCGGCCCGGACAGGCGATTATCGACACGGTTTGTATGGAACAGCTTCTTGAATATGCCCATCGACATGTCATGAACGGAGAATATAGGACTCAAGAGGACCGCCGTCAAGGTGCACAAGTAAGTACTGGTAAATTCTCCCGAGCTCATCGCTTTTCTTTTTTTCCTTATCATGCTTTTTTTTGCCTTCTCAGCATCTCATGAATGAGCTGAGGAGAATATTCCCTACTGAGGAAGAAAACTCAACCGATACCGATTGATGTTCTTTCATAGGTTCGACAACAACAACAACGACGACGATGAAGACGCGGGACCGTATTTCCCTCTTTTCGAGCGCAGTGCGCGGGATTAGAAGTGCTAAATGGACATGCGGTGCTTTCAGATGATTGACTCGTCGAGGCCCTCGACAACAAAGAGGACTTTGTAACATATGGATATTTTTCATACATGCATCTCATGCCTGCACTATTCCCTATTCCCTATTCCCTTCTGCACTGTTGTGTTTTTATTTGTCTCTACTTGCAATTATCTGCACGTCCCCCTGACTCCTTCGCCCTCATCAATATTCATGTCTCTTTACTAATGAATGTATACAAACACAGCATTTCGCTTATGGCCTTCCTTCTGACATGTTTTCTGTTTTCCCTTTTCGTGTTGCACTGCTTCGCTTTCCTGTGCTACTAGTGTTATGTGCTACTCATATAGCCGTAGGCATGGCGTCTTCTTTCCTTTCTTTTGTCCCCGGAAAACTGGACTCGCAATATATCTTAGATTTTGTTATTGCATTTGCAGACTGGATGACTGGGCATTGACGGAGTACGAAAGAATTTCAACTCTTAGACGAAGTATTCAGTTCGTGACCTCAAATACTAGTAAGCAGGGCTGAGCAAGAAGGAGTTATAAGTATCCAAGAAGACGCTAGTTCAATGTACAGAAATAATACAGTGAGGGCAGTGTTGTCCCTTTTTCTCCTTCCATAAGGTACACAATAAGTGGGGGTTCACCAGCAAATAGAACGACCCCGCGTTCCTATGAATCCCAAATTTCTACGCCTCAGCGTGTCCATTCACCTCATGCCCGTTCGCACCATTCACGCCATTCAAACCATTCGAGCCATTTGGAGGCTTAATCTCTTCGAGCCCTCTCGCCCTTCTCCTCACATTCTCTCTCCTTCCATTAACGCCTTCGCGTAGGCGATCGAGGACGTGCACGGTCTGGTCCCAAGATATGCATGCGTCGGTGACGGATTGACCGTATTTGAGGCCTATGGGACCGGATGGAGGGATGTCTTGACGGCCTTCGATTAGATTGGATTCGATCATTACGCCCATGATTTTGTCGGCTGTGTCGCCGTAAAAGAGTTGGTTCGCCTGTAGTGAGAGAGGTTAGCATGCATATCCTGAGGTGGGGAGGTATCGGAGACTTACGATGTCGCTTGCTACAATCACTTGACGTTGGTGCTGCTTTTGGCTGTTTCCGTGACTGCAGTCGATCTAATTGAGTTCTCATCAGTGAGAATCATTGAGAGAAGTAAAAGTGAGATGACATACCATGATTTTTTGTGGTAACCCCGCCTTTCGTAGTTTTTCTGCGCAATCTCGGACATACTCCGCTTCGTAGTTCGGTCCCTTTGATCCGCCCCGTAGGATGATATGTACATCAGAGTTGCCTTCCGTTTCGACGATACTGCTAAGCCCTTCCTTGCCAACGGACAAGAAAACATGGCCTTCTCGAGCAGCGCGACAAGCGTCGACTGCAATCCCCACACTGCCGTCCGTCGAGTTCTTGAATCCCGTAGGCATACTTAGAGCACTTGTAAGTTCTCGATGTACCTGCGACTCCGTAGTCCGCGCACCAATGGCGCCCCAAGAGACGAGATCGGCAGTGTACTGAGGTGAGATGGTGTCGAGGAATTCGCAGCCGGCAGGTAGTCCGAGCTTGGCGACATCAAGGAGGAGTTTGCGAGCGAGTCGGAGACCTTTGTTGATCTGGAAGGAACCATTCATCTCAGGGTCGTTGATGAGACCTTTCCAGCCGACTGTTGTGCGAGGTTTCTCGAAATAGACACGCATGATGATGTGAAGGTCATCTTTGGCGTCATCAGCGTAGGCTTTGAGTTTACGCGCATATTCGAGGGCAGATTCGACGTTATTTACCGAACAGGGTCTAGAAGAATAAATTAGCTTCCGCTTTGGTTTAGATTGTTAAGCGCATGGCGTACCCAACGACAACGATAAGTCTGTCATCGCTTCCGTGCAGGATGTCTTCTGTAGCCCGCCTGCCTTCTAGGACAGTCTCTATAGCCGAAAGAGTCCTTTGAAGAATTCCGTTAATGCGCGGTTAGAAACGCACGCTTTACTACGCACAGAGGTAGGTCTTCCTGAAGGATCTGAGGAGGAATAAGTGGCCGTATGCGCTTTACACGCTTGTTCTCCAAGCGTGCAACAGCCTCCTTCAAGGGTAATCTCATTTCAGAAGACACTGTAAGGAGAGATGTGAAAAGAGAGATGGAAGGACAATGTGAGAGAGTAGTTCACTTTATATAATAATTCCCCTTGGTAGACGAACGTGGCCGTCAGATTTTGAGTAGTTCCTAATGATTTGATTTCGAACAAAAATTGTTGCAGGATTGTCCGAATGAGCCGTTGAACCACCCGCTTTTCGGACATGGGAACTTTGAATATAAATATAATTATGTAACCAGAATCACGTGCCTTCATCGCGCTCGCGCTGTCGCAGTCGCGTTCTCTTTCTCAGACTCCAGGTCCTCGATTCTCTTCTCTTTACTCTACAGCCATGGATTTCTCTCAATTCAATGCGGCTGAACAGGCGCACATGACGCGTGTCATCGAAAAAAAGCAGGTGAGTGCCCTTCACATCTTTCCTTTGTAAGAAGGCAGAAGTTGATGGCTACTCAACTAGATGCAAGATTTCATGCGTCTGTATTCAAACCTCGTAGAACGATGCTTTACCTCGTGTTGCAACGACTTCACGAGCAAATCTCTCGGCAGCAAAGAGGTATCTTATTTCCGATATCATCGGTGGAAACGTTGGCATGTCAATTTTCGTTCTGATCACCGATTCCGTCATCCGTCAGGAACAATGTGTATTAAACTGCACGGACAAATTCTTAAAATATTCCGAACGGGTAGGAGCACGGTTTGCAGAGCACAATGCGGGTACGTTTCATGCCCTTGCTAATCGAAAGCTGCAGTGATTTTTGTTGACACGTGTGTTTTTTTTGTTCTGTGCGTATCGAAAACATGCAGAACAATCCGCGGGTCCGGGAAAACCGAGCTGAATACCAATCATTTGGTCCCTCAATTCGATCTGGACGTCTATCATTTGATCCCTTACCTGTACCCTCTTCGTAATATCATTCATATTCTGCGCCATTTGACGGAGGGCCAAGCCTCTTCCGAGCGGTGCAGTCTGATGGCACGACATGCAACTTTTTCCGCACCTCCCCCAAATGTCGTGCGAAAGCTGCAGAAATCAAACACGCGTAATATCTCATCTAGGAGGATGATGTTCTCAACCCATGCATAATCTCAGTTATACTCAGGGATCGTCTGTCACCCACTGATGCTCCTGAATGGTTTTGCCTTGGGTTGGCGTCGAAGCTCTGGAGAGTGCTCCTGACAGGCTATGGGAAGAACACATCCGTTTGACACCGTTCTTTTCTTGGCTCTGGACTTCTGTAATTGCAAGCCGGTACTCCTGGCAACACAGACACCCTCACTGCACATCCTTTTCCAGTGTCTTCCCTGGAGGGTCGTTATTCGCCATAGTGGTAAGAAATAGCATAAGCACATACATTCTGTGCCTATTGAAGATCCAACGGCTTCATCATCTTGAAAGCGTCTTCCATCCTTGGGCATTGTCGTTCTGGTTGTAGTGACAGGGCTTATGATAACTTATTTTCCCACACTAGCTGAGCCTTCTTTGAAGGGGCACTGTATCATCTATGACCATATTTTTTCCCCATTGATATTGTATCTAATGTGATTGTGAAGTTGTTACTTTCTGACGAGACGAATGTATGAAGGAGCCAGCTAGATTGGTTCCGTCATTGCTTATGTAACAGTCCCATGTTTTGCGGAGGGAAGGAACGACCAAGCAAATGACAACAAAGAAAGCCTGATCTTTAGTTCACCGCGTCACCGCGTCGAAAGACTGTTAAAACGACCATCGCGTCCGTCCCGGTGAATGAACGCACACGCTTATGCTGAGCCTCACGTCATTACTTCGGCGCGTGAAGAAATTTCCAGCGAAGAACGTCGGTCGGGCTCTGCAGCTCGTCAAATTTGGGTATGGTGATGTGAGGGCGTACGAAATGGTACCTGGTTCGGGGCCAGGCGTGGGCACTTCAATAGGGAGGTGGGATAGGGAGAAGGCGAGGGTTGTGCGTATCCTTGTCCAAGTTACGAGAATGAGCTGAAACGAAGGTGTTTCGTTCTAGGTCATCCTGGTTCTGCTTCAGGTTGCCCTCGGCTTAACTCGCGAAGCCAGTCCTGCTACAGTTCCCACCGAAGGGGATGCTGAAGGCACACCGATGCTTCAAATATTGTCCACAAGGTTCGCGACCCTTGAAGCGTTGAAATTGATGTGCGGTGCCGCCCTCGTTTATCTCGAGACGCGTCGAAATTGTCGCGATGGTCCGAATCCTAGAGCTGCCGCGGAAGTGGAAGCACAACCTCTGCGCGAAGGTGAGGTGTGGCATGGTGAAGCGAATAACGGCTCTCCTGTTCCATGTTCAAACCCAAAATCCCTCCTGTTTGGGGAGACTCGATCGAGTATTGCAGTTTGCTTCCTCGCATTGCTACTCGTCGGGCACACTTACCTGGTAGGCGCCCAATCTCGACAGGACTTTTTCTTCGTCTTATATTTTGTCTGCAGACGGAGATCATCATTAACTCGGGAGTCCCTAATACCCATATCATTCACCTTTCCATACTCTTTGTTCCGCTGGTCTCAACGACGTTCTTACGACTTCTCAATGGTTGGAGGGTCTCGTCCCAACAGTGGCTCGGAATCCTTCTCCAGGTTGGTCGCTCTACTACGTGTATCTGTAACACCTTCTCATTGCTTCTGCGAATCTGACGTAGATCCTTGGTCTTCTCAGCTTCGAGGTACGTGTAGAAAACGGATTCCTCAATCAGCATTTTACCCATGCGGCCTAAATTTAGAGTCAATCTTCCCTACCCAGCTTCTCTAGCCCTTCGATCGTCTTTCTCGTCACTCTTGCATTGATCGCATCTCTCGTTTGTCTCGCTACTCAGATTGTGAGTATTGGGATTTATAAAACCTGGCTCTTACGCTCACGAATCGATTAGGTCTACAAAAGTAACGATACTCTAATACCCAATGAATTTAACACAAGACTCTTTGCATTCGGACTCACGATTCACTTCGTTATCTTCATTCTTAGTAACTTACTTCCTTCGGGTTCGGCGCTTATTACCGCCAGTGATAGCTCATTTCGTAGTGTAGTTGCGCTTGTCCTGCGCGGATCTACTGATATTGCAAGTCTTAATCTAATCTACAGTAAGTAAGCAAGCTTGTTCTGGTCTTAACCTTGAATTATCTAACGGCCTCCAGATCATGGTGCCGTTCTGTTTGGAACATCAACCTGCGTCTCAACAACTTTACTCCTCACGTACTGGAGGATCCTAGGCGGTTCTTCCACTATCAGCGAAATGTGCAGTTTGGCCGTTGCATTGCTCGGTTTCTTTACGTTCTGTTCGGCCGATTCGCATCACTACGGCTCGGTAGACTCTCCTTCTGAATCTTTGCAAGAGAAGAAGGTGCGCTCTTGCTTCTCGTATTTGATTAACAACTGGTTGACGATGACAAACAGAGTCCTCTATCACGCATATCGCTTCCAGCCGTCTTCTTTCTCATGCTTGGTACGGCCATGCATATTGGTTCAGACCTATCCGTTACTCGCGAAGCAAATCAACCGAGCCAGTCAATCGGTTTGACTTCCCATCAATCCAGTCCATCGAGACTATCGTGTTTACAGATATTCCTTATATCCCGCCACCGCGCTTGCCACCACCAGAATCGATTTGCTCTCGTATTCCTCTACCGTCTGAGGATTTCTTCACGGGAAACAGGACGTACCACGAGTTTGATGACGTCTTGCTGATCGTGTTCTTCAGCCATGCGCGGTACGATGCTAACTTGGATTATTATAAGAAAGTGTATTCCGAGTTCTTCCCTAACGTGAGTGGCGATGGAAATGAGGCAATCATTCAATTATGGCCGACTGTCTTTCTTTAGATGGTCTTCGTTGGTCCAAAGAATAGGGAGGATAAGGGTTTTGAGCATTCGTACGATGTCCTTGTCGATTCTTATGAATCTGAAGAGGATATAAGTGATTGGAATAACTACAAAATGGCAGGGAGGGTAAGTGGTCTCTTAGTCATTGGTACTTTAATTGATGTAACCCTTCCACAAGATGGCACACCACATGTTGTATACAGTCCTCACTACTCCACCTTATTCATCCAATTGCTACAAGGGTTTCCTATGGGCACCGTTCGATACACTCTTGAACGTGCCGCGATTACAACTCTTTGATCAAGATCGAATATGGTACTTCTCACCATGGGGCGAATATGTCCCGAATCCGGCCGTGGACGAGGAAAAGTGGAAGAATGCGAGCAGTCACGCTCCGCCTGCGAGGATTTCTCCGGATCCTGAGACAGACTTCGAGGAGACGTATAGAGGCTGGTGGGTTGATTGGTGGTGAGTGTGAATAACTGGCCATTCAGAAATACCATGATATTCTGATTGAAAATGCCGTCTGCTATATAGGTGGGGGTAAGTAATAAGCTCCGATCTACTTCTATAACACAGCAAACTCGAACTAATGTCCCGCTAGAGACCCACATTGGGGAATACCGGTTTGTAAATATGCGTTTGAGCGTGTCCCTCTAGAGGATCGTGAGCGTATGGGTCAACGCTTTACGAAGAACGAGACGCGGTATATAGGAGGTTCAGCGGATACATTGTACATTCCAGTTCGCCTAGTAGACCAGTTCACAGATTTGCTGGGAATGTTCCTCAGTACCTCGTGCTTCTTGGAGATCGCGGTGCCTACAGTGGTCCACCTTCTTGTCCCGGAAGATGAGAATATACTCTTCGTTGATCATGTACGTATTGTTATCACTCCGGGAATCTGGACCCAGAAGGCTGACTCGACACCGTTTCTTGTCTGCTTCGTAGTGGTGGATCTGGGAACCCCCATTTAATTCTTCCTTTGTGCGCGATCGTTGGCAGAAGGGATTGGAAGTCGATACGTTCCATACATTTCACTGGGGTGATAAAGATTCGGATGGCGTGTGGAGAGCAAATCCAGGTAATATTGAGGATGTGCGAGAATTATTCAGGGAGTCGGCGATTCGGCAGGAAGTCGAATGGACCTCGTAGTCTCGTGGGATTGACTAGCAATATACATATACATTTTCACAACCGTTGAAAGAAAGGTCTATAATACTGTACATAAGGCATGGATAGACTGCTGAGTGGAAGTGAATGTATCGGGTGGAAACAACAGGGTGTAATATGATCATACAAACTCGTCTATCTAGAACGAAACATTATGCAAAGTCACAAGAGAAAGCTATTATACACAAAGTACTTCATCTCATCTCATCCTATGACGCGGTACCTCAGTCCGAGGCGACAAGCTAATTTCTTCGAATCTGTCCTCTCCGCCCCGGTTACTGAAATCTCGACCGGAGGTATCTCGGCTATATTCCCGACTGTAGCCCCTGCTGACGTAGTCGGCAGAGAATCTCGGTGGGGTTAATGAGCCGGAACGTCGGCTTTCTGCTTCTTTGGGGCCTAGGGGAGGTGAACCTTTTCTGGACGTTCTATATAAAAAAATATGGAACGTGAGATTAGATGGACTTTATAGTTCATAGAGTAGAGTTGAAAATGATGGAGGGAAGGACGTACGAGAAAGCGTCTAAGATTGTTAGGACGGAGGCGACTAGGACGAGCGCGAAGGCTGCTACGACGAACCCCAACTTGATTCAGGCGATTGGTCAGAAGAATTATTCCATGTGAGAATGAGAACGGGCCTGAAGGACTTACCGCAGGTCCGAAACCCAACGTCGCAATCCCTCTACTCTCATCACTTAGTTTGTCCTTCACCAGTACAAAGCCAACGATATCCAGGACGAACACGGAACCTGTGAAGATTAGAGCGATGAGAACGAAGAAGAAGGATTTCCGACTGGCACTTCCGCGTTCCAAGTTTGGGTCATTATATGGGTCGCCGTTCGTGCTATACCGATTGTTTTCGGTCGGTTTCTCCCGTTTGAAGGCGCTGAGTATGGCTACGACTAAGGCTAGGAAGATGGCAGCGGCGGCTTGATAGTTGACAATAGTTTATAATGCCCAAAATAGTGAGGTGAGTGGAGAATAGCACTGGGGGAAGGGAGGGTGTGGGGGACGTACATATGATGTGCAAAGCAAAGGCTGAAGTCAGAGCTGCACTAATCCCGTCTTGTATGCTGCTAGGAATGCCAGGTCTGGAGGAGGATAGGTTGATTTGGACGGTCAGTCGCAAGCAGAAGACATCGACGCACATGTCTTTGAAGGTCCATCCTATTCTACGTTCCTTACAACCACCCTCAGTAACTTGTGCGTCAATGCTAAGGGAGAAAGAGTCGATCTTAATAACCTGTGATAAAATATACAGAACACCTTACGAATTCTCAATCCCAGAGGTACAGTAACCCCACACGCCGAGCATGACTTCACTACTACTTCTGTTAATCAGTGCGTCGACTTTGATCTTGAGAGAGAAGAGGTAGAATTTCTCGGTCACTGGTGACGCAGAGACGAATACCATGAAGACGAATGCAATGAAAAGGAATAGAACTACGACTCCACGAGTTGCTGTAGCACCCCCATTTCCGCTCTTTTTCAACTCTGGTTTCAACTTCATTATAAGAACCATATCGCGATTGAGCAATTTGATGATGCTTACCTGTCTCTTCGTCCGTTTCATATTCAGACTGTTGTTCATAGTATTCGGGTGCTTCAGAGCCGTCCCGCTTGCTACCGCCCTTTGCCATGGCGGAGAGAGTGGAAGCAGAGGTAGTCTTGTGTTAGCGATGAACCCAGAACTTGTAGTAGTTATGAACGCTTGACTCGCACTGTAGGCACCTGTTGTGGAGATTGCGACGGTTCTCTTCACCAGCAAAGTCCTTTCAAACGGCATATAAGAAAGTATCGAGACTTGTTTGCTGATACCTCACAAGCCCAGTATCCATTATCGTCTGCCATAATTACTCTCTGAAGGACGAAAGCACGCAACATGAGGCAAACTTAGTTAGCAAAGACCTCTTGAATAGGAAGTTCACTGCAAAGCGTATTATGTAACACAACCGTGTTCCGGTGGTCTCGTGGACCGACGACGACCGACGACGACGCGGACAACTTGGATTGGCACTTCCATCTCTCTCCAGCATTATCTCCGAGAACTACTTGTACACATCGAACCGCGATCATGGGAAAACACGAGATCGTTGGAAAGACAGCGCCGGAACTGTCGTTGCCGAACTATGATGGCTCTATATTCACGTTCAAGCCTGGCGGTCGACCAGTCGTCATCTTCTTCTATCCAGAGTCTGGTATGTGATCATTAAGAGTGTTGTCCACCTTCCATGACGGTTGGGAGGAAGAGCTGATTCACGTGTTTCAGGAACGTACGGTTGTACGAAAGAGGCGTGCCATTTCAGGGACGCACTGTCTGGTTAGCGTGATTTTCGCATCGCGTCTCCAAGGCATCAGTGCTACATAGATATCTCTCTGTCATGTTCTTCTTGCAGAGGAGGAAATCTTCAAATCCAGTCACGTCGAAGTTATCGGCATCAGTCCGGACCCGGTTGAGAAACAGAAGAGTTTTGTTGAGAAGCACAAGTTGACAGTACGTGCGAGATCTAGCACGAGTTGCGGTGAATGGAATTCACTTTGGTTGCATAGTACCCCATCCTGAGCGATGACAAGGGTGAGGCACGGAAGGCTTATGGCGTCGGTAAAGGATTATTCGGGTTTGCACCATCAGGTACGTATACCATATTCTGTTGAAGGTACAGTATATATTGAGTTTCTCAAACAGCCAGAGTTACGTTCATCATCGATTCGGAAGGCATCGTGAAGTACGAACCGAGTCTCCATCACGTCTTCCTCTTTCTTCCTCACTGGTTGACTTCTTATAGAGACTCTTATGACTCGGCTATTAACTTCGCCGCGCATCACAAGTTCGTTCAGGACTGGCTTAAGAAGAATCAACCCAAGGAGCCGGTGCCAACTGCAACGGAATCTGCTCCGGGCCCGGCTCCAGCGTCGACCGAATAGCCTTGTGCTGATGAACCCGCGGGGGTCAGCAGTACGATGACTCGATATCATGAAGGCAAGGCTATCCTCCTGCATTCTTGGTTTGAATCCTAACTCGTGAAACTGCATCCAGATTATGATTTCCTTCCTTTGCTATGCACCACTCGATTACTCACTTGCGTTCGCATTTGTATTTGTATTCAGGCCAACTGAGACCGGTTGGTTTAAGTCTTGGTAATGATGGGATTCGTTATCAACTTGAGTCGGTATTAATATTGTCATGATATCGATGTGAACGGAGATCTATTGGTTGGAATGTGATATCCGGCTCTTCAATTCCGCTCTGTCTTTATGCAGAACATGCGCAAGGTGCTCTTCACTTCGAAATCAAGCGGGAGACGTTCCCACCACATCGGTTTCATCCCTCACTGGAAGACGTCCCTGAGATAAAGCCTTACCGGACGAAGCCTTTTCTCAGAGCTGTTCGTCATCATTACTGCGAGCAAGTGAACGGCGCCTCTCCAGAATGCTGTTCTCACAGTTTCGGTAACTTCCAGATCTTAAATAGTCACGAAGAGACAACAGGCGGCCGAGAGCCTACCGACCACCAGCAGTTGCGACCTTTCCGGGAATCTCGTCGAGGTTCGACATTCAATCGATGGCTTCCGGCTTCCGGTTACTAAATGACGAACAAGTCGCTAGGTCTCCATTTGTCCGGCTGGAATAACTCGCGGTCTGCCTGTGGAATGCGGTGGTCCACATGCAGCTCACCATATGCGTAATGTTCTCAGGCCGGATATTTTGTGCGAAGACTACGGGTCAGGTTTCGCTCCGCAACTCCGCAACGACTATACATAAGAGGAGGGCGAACCATCGTGCTCCTGCTCCTTTTGAGACTCATTCCCCTTACGTTGTTTGTTTGAAACTATTTGCCCCTCAGCGCATTCTCTTTACTTATTTATTTATCCGGCTGGCCTGTTAAGCACTGCGCATACACGACAAAACTTTAACTGGCTATACGAGATGCGCGCTAAGCAGATTTTGAACGTGGTCCCATTTAGAACAAAAGTCAGGCTTGTAGTACGTACCCCAGCTCATATTATGGAGTTATTGGACGCTGAAGATTGTGCTTTCATAGTATGAGCGGTTTACGGTCACACCGGTTGCGACCGCCTTCGTCTTCGTGGCGCTGGCGCATTGCATTGTACAAATTTCTCTTCAAGCAGTCGCCTATTCGGCGAATACAGCCGCTGGGCGCACTGTTTCCCAAATCCTCCGCGAGTCCAATGGGTCATTTGCGTTTGTAGAAGTTGACGGTGGAAGGTTGTTGATTTGCAACGACCTAGCAGACAAGGCTTCATGCGCACCTGTGGTGAGTGTACCAGTGTCGGACAATAGTCAGTCTGTTGTCCCGCCTGGGCCGCCTGGTGCTATGCATTTGGCTGCCTCTACGGCTGATATTCGTCGGGATGTGAGTGTGAGTCGGTATGAGTAGATTTCGGACGAGTCTGACGCACCTCCAGCCATCGGGTCTTAGTTTTCAATGCATCCAGGCCTTAAACTGGCCGAACATGATGTAAGGAGTCTTTTTCATCCGACATCAGTACTGTCGCCAAACCTGATTCGTCTTGTTATACTTCAGATTGATTGATGCCCGTCTAGAGGACGTCTGTTTTCTCATCTCCCAAATATGGCTCCTTGGGATCTCAATTGTCACCATTCTCAACGAATCGATGCCTCACTTGTGAGTTGGCAATTCGTTAAACGTGTCTCATCTAATTGGCGAGGTTCAGGTTGACTGCTCTCCTCACCCATGCCCTATCAAGCATATGGAGCGCCTTCCAAGTGTCTCGTACTCAACGTTATATGGTATTTTACAGAGAACTCGTCGTAAGAGATGCGTGTGGGGGCATCAACGTGCTTGATGGCTTCTGGAACAAGCGCCTGGATTACTTTGTCAGTTTTCTAGTATCATTATTTTCCATCTTCCTGACTGTCGCTTTCGGCAGCTGCCTATCTTGGTCCTCAATTCAGTTGCATTTGCTGTTACATCTTTCGTCTCCTATAAGCTGTTCAAGGTACGGACAGTGTACTATCCAGCCTTACTTCACATATGTTGAGCGGGTATCTTCAGGTATATGCTGTCCAGACTTTCAAGCGCATCGGATACTTGGATAGAATGAATGACTTGTATTCGGTGCGAATTCAACTTGTATCTGATCTTTATGATTATCGCTCATCACCACTAATATTAGTATATCCTGACATTATCTGTCGCGTTACAGCTGTCAGCATTCCTCATCATATGCGCTGCCGCACTACAATTAGATGCCTTGTTCAACCGGTTTCTGGCTCAGTCTCTGACCAACAAGACGGTTTACAGAATCCTCTTCATTCATGTTTGTGTCGTAAGTGTCTGATTCTCTTTGAGTTCGACGAGACAACTCACCCGTAGTGAATAATTCCAGTGGACATTGCCTTGGATCTGTATTGTGCGGGTTTGTTCGTATGGTCGCAATGACAGCCGTAATAACAATCTTCTCCTCAGGGCTGGACCTCGTTTCGTAGGGAGAGTAGACTGTGGTCAAACATTTTCTTTCTCGTTGGTTTCGCCATGTTAGGAATCTGGATTTCCGTTTTCCCTACCACCATTTATGATCGGAGATTTCAAGGCGCTCCCTTCTTTGCAGCCATCACGGTGACTTCATTCATAGTGCTTACTATCACTTTGCTGCTTGGAGTACTCTGTCGGCTGAACTTCGGGAAGGGTTTGCCTCAGTATTGTAAGTCCATACCATCAGTAACTCATTCTGTCTTTCTGCTAATCTACATTTATGCTTCAGTGAGGAATCAGGACCTCATTGATGAACCAGTGTTCGTTCCCGTCGCCTTAATCAGGAAGCGACGTATCTCTTCGTTGTCTGCTGCGTCATCGGACAAACATGCGAGCACCATTTCGGCGCATACGCAGGATGAGAAATCGACCTCGGAGAGTGTCCTTCAGAGCGATAGACCCCCCTCCTATAGTCTCGAAGGCCCGGGACTAAAGACACCTGAGTCAGTTTTTGTCGCGAAATCGGAACGTAACCTGGCGAGCAAACAGCTTGGACGTCGCACTTTTCTTCACTTTTCAACGAACTTGGTGGTCGGCAGGATCGACGTCAAAGCGATTCAAGAGGAAGCACGCCCAACTGAGAAGTCAAGCAGCACAGTCCTGTCTCCAAAGCTGGCTCTCGCCAGACAGTCGGAGAATTCCTCGCTGGACGAATGGCTCTTAGGTTCGTCCCGTGGCACACCCGGGACCAGGGGCGTTACCGAGTCGACCGTACCGAGTCGAGCGAGTACATTGTCTCACCTAACTGGCGGCCGAGCAGAATCGCTCCGGACATCGATCCCTTCTTCATGCTCAGACATGCGAGGATGCGACGTTTCCATTGCACACTCACATTGCAGCCATTCTTCTACCTCGTCAAGCCCTAGCACCTCATTCTCCCAATCATCCATCGCCCCTGTCCATATTCGGCCTCCAAACACTACCTTAACTCCTCAGAGATCTGTGTCCCTTTCTTCGCGTTCCTCACGTTCGGTGGTGCATCAACCAAGCAGAACTGGACTTCCATCCAATCCAAAGTGCTTCAAATGAAATGAAGGGATGAGTTGGAGCGTTATTGAAGTATATATTACGGGATATGCGTATTTATGTTTTCTTTTTGGTTATTCCGCGTATTGGTTCATATATTTCCTGTAGCGATATTAGAGTTTGACGGTGTTCTCGCATATTTGTTCAATATAAATAAAAAAGTTCGCTTATGTAAAGATACTAAAGATACATACTGTACACATTTTTCTCTCATGTGCAGATGAGCCGGATAGCGGAAGGCAAAGATAGTTCCTTCCAATGCACCGTACAATGGTGCCAACGTTTCTCACCAGTACGACGACTCTAGAAAGGTTGGGTAACGAAGATGAGTACCTTCTCGTACGACTGTGTCGTCGTCGGCAGTGGACACGCCGGCTCTTGCGCAGCACTCTCGGCCGTTGAGTCCGGGTGCAAACGTGTTCTCATCGTCGAGAAGGCGCCGAAAGAATGGGGCGGAGGCAATGGATATTTCACTGCTGGTGCCCATCGTACAACTCATGAAGGTCTGCGAGATCTACTCCCACTTGTCCAGAATGTTTCGCCGGAGCAGGCAACTTTAATCGACTTGGCACCTTATCGTGCGGAGGACTTTTACTCGAGATCTTATGCGACTTTCGCAAGGCAAGGCGGACGAAGCATTGGTCAACGAACTTGTAGAGGGTTCACGAGCAACCGTGGAATGGCTGTCGCGTAACGTCGGTGTTCGGTTTATCCTTTCGTTCAACCGACAGGCGTATCAGGTTGGAGGCCGCCAGAAGTTTTGGGGAGGGCTAGTGCTGAGTGTGATAGATGGCGGGAAGGGCCTCATTGCTGATGACCACGCGGCACTGGAGAAGGCCGGAGTGGAAATGTGGTTTGATACTGCCGCTGCCTCGATAATAATGGAAGGAGGCTCGGTTTCCGGCTTGACCGTTAAACGAAATGACGAGGAGATCACGATCAAAACGCCGTCTGTCATTCTTGCAAGTGGAGGATTTGAGGCAAACCGTTCCTTGCGCTCAAAATATCTGGGAGAAGAATGGTCACGAGCCTTTGTATGTATGCTCTATGTCATGCTCGTGCTTTTGATGACATGACGGATAGGTGCGCGGGACTCCTTTTAACACTGGAGACGGCCTCTTCCTTGCAAGGGCTGTCGGAGCAAAACTTACTGGTGACTTCAGCAGTAGTGGATGCCACAGCACATGTTGGGATGCTCACGCCAATCCCGATGTTGGTGACCGTATTCTGAGTAATCAGTACACGAAATCCGGGTACCCACTTGGATTAATGATAAACTCTGCCGGACGTCGTTTCGTGGACGAAGGAGCGGACTTTCGTAACTATACCTACGCAGCATATGGCCGTGCCATCCTTGCACAGCCCGGAGGCATCGCATTCCAGGTGTACGACAGTCAGATCACAAATTGGCTGCGGCGGGAAGAGTATGGTGACGATGTGGTAAAAAAGATTTTTGCGGACAGTATTGAAGAGCTTGCGAGGAGTCTTGTTGCAGAGGGTCTCGCAGAACCTTCGGTCTTCATCGAAACTATTCAGAAGTACAACGGAGCTGTTAGCGCTCGTGTCGCTGCCCATCCTGACCTCGTGTGGGATCCTTCTGTAAAGGATGGCCTCTCCACATCATTTGGATCCTCTGATATCCGGCCTCACAAAAGCAATTGGGCTCTTCCGCTGTCCGAGGCGCCATTCCTAGCTGTCAAGGTAACTTGTGGTATAACATTTACTTTCGGAGGGCTCGCCATCGACTCGAGAACAGCCGGTGTAATCTCCGCAAACACGAACCAAACGATCCCTGGGCTATTTGCCGCCGGCGAACTTGTCGGCGGAATATTTTACAATAACTACCCGGGAGGAAGTGGACTAACGAGCGGTGCTGTCTTTGGAAGGAAAGCGGGAAAGGCAGTGGCGGACCGTACTCTGTTACTTGACTATATATCGTGAAGTAATATTATGTTTGTCAGAAACCTACGCTAAGAGAATTTACAGAATACGGAAACATAGAATCTTATCGAATACCCAACAAATTAGAATACTGATCAAGTGGCCCCCGGGACGATGGAGAAACTACGAAGAGCGTCGGTACATGGCGGAGTAAGGAGAATGGTGAGAGAGGTGAACTCACGCCTTTGATTTCCATCCACTTCCCTCTTCTGCCGCAGAATCCCGTTCAAACTGTTTCCGACTCCAGCCAATTTCGTGACCTTGGTCCGGGAAAAGCATATTATCCCTATCAGGCATAATGCGGAATTGATTGTCACTCTTGCTCTCTTTCTCAGAAGCAGCCGAGTCATCCTTGTGACTATTCCACATCTGGAGAGCGGAATCCTCCGGTCAGTACAAACAGGTGCCATGACCGGTAATGCCGGTACTTACATCTAAGAGAACCTTTGTCCTGGAATTCTCGTCCGTCGCGTCAGCCTTGGCCAGACGATTGCGAACGTCCGTAAGTTTGACGTCCGCAGATTCCAGTGCATCACGAATAGCGTCGGAAATCGCCTTGGAAATCGCTTTCTTTATGAATCCGATTCCGACTTTACTGACGATTCGGTATAGCATATCATGTTTGCTCTGGGACTAATCAAATCTGTGATCGATCGGCTGGAACTGAAACAACACTTACGTCGCGGATAGCAAACTTGAGAGCGTCGATGGTAACCTTCACATTCTTCACCGTAAAAGCACGGCCGCTATCGCGTTCCTTCGTATTGCTACTCAACCCGATCTTTACCGTTAACCCGTTTCCTCCAAGGAAGATATCCGCGAGCCCGTGATCGCTTATACGAATACCCTTTTTCGAGCGGAAATAGAAGGAAACGTCCTGCATATCTACCTGGATCTGAGACAGTGTCACTGCGAACTCATGACGGTGTTCATCTCGAATTTCCTTGTATGGGGAGACTTTGACGTGATTCTGAACATCGAGCTCGAATATCCTGGAACGATAGTGTTAGTCAGGCAGCAGCAGTGAAAACCGACGCGTTCGCACTTTGGGAGGAAGTTGCGGCCTTGAACTGTGAGATTCTCAAGGACCATATCAATATCCTTGCTTGCAAACTCCACACGCGGGATAGGCACGTATCCAATCTTCTCAATGAGTGTTGGCAGAATAACCTTTCTGATGTCGGTCAATAAATGTGGTTTGAAGGAAGTCCACCTTCGGAATTGAAGAGCAAATCTTTGAAGAGCTTGCTTGTATCCTCTCCAAGGCGCTTGTTGAGGGGATCCTTGGTCCATGCACGGAACCATGCTGCTACGGAATCAAGCAGAGCATCGAAGTGACGCTCATACTTGACGTCAAAGAAGTTTTTAAAGCCATCCTCAAGGTGACGCCCTTCGCTCTCGAACTCGGTTTTGAGAATGAAGCCCGGCTCGAAGAAAGTCTGAGCATTGCTATGATGTCAGTCTTTAATGTGTCGGTAAGTAGAGTACCACTTACCTTCTTGATAAATGAGGTGACTTGACGCCACCAGGTGCGAAGCTCTTCGTCGTTCTCAGAATCCTTCTGAAAGTTGCGCACAGAGCTGAACATATCCTCCATACTGCGACCATTTGCAAGTCTTTCAAGCAAACGTCTAGCATCGGAAGCGGCCTGATTCAGAACAGGATCGTCAAAGAGTGATGATGCGCCTTGTTTGGCCCCAGCGCTGGAAGCGCGTTTGCCGCGAGCAAAATAGTTCTCGACTTGCGAGAGGAACCACGATAATGATTCTTGATAGTCGGGATGTTCCTGGCATTCAACCACGACTTTCTTGAGCCGATAAATAAACTGATCCCGACGCTCCTTTGGAAATTCCTGCTGCAAGTAAGCTTTTGCTTTATCCGCTTCGTCATTTGCTGCTTTCTTATGCTTCTCCGGGACCCGTGCAGCCATGTTCTGAAGGCGAGGTTTTCCCGTTTTCTTCGCTGAGCCTACCAGTGATTTGGCATCTTTACCTGAGGGACGCGAGTCTGCTATTGCTGGCTCAAGTTGCATCGGTGGTTCTCTTCGCTCCTCCCGAATACCTTCTGCTCTTGACTTCCGCCCCTCCGAGTATGCACCTGTAGACTCCTCTTTGAACTCGTTGCGCGGAGCAGGGTCATCAAGTCGCGACATATCTTCTTGCGCCGGGCGGGACCGATCAGCGACATTGCTCGCTGCGTCAGCAAAGACGTTGCGGCCAATCAGTTTCAAGTCGGACAGCAACTTGCGCGCCTCGCTATTCGTGATCAACAACTTGACCAACGTGCGCAGGTGATCTAGCGCTGCACAACTCGTTGGGAATCGTCGACAGTAAAAGGCGAACAAACGGGCTCACCTTCCTGAGTCTGTCCTTTTGCCTCTTGGCCGGAGACGGGAGCGCCAACGCGTGGTTTCTTGTTCTTGACTTCTACTCCCGAAGTGCGATGCAGAAACTGCTGAATAAGTTCGTCCGCATTCTTGTCACGTACGAACTGTCGCACCTGGAGGAGGTTCAGCCATCAAGTGCAGGTATTACGCAAAAACACTGCTTACTGTTTCTATCAGCACGCGTGCGTCGTAAACAAGTTGCTTGCCCTCTGTGCTAAGGTCTTTGGTGGCGACTGGGGAATGATTGCGAATATACAGCAGAGTCTCGTCGATCTGCGTGTTGTCAGGCATGCGTCCCATCCGGAAGGCCTGAATCACGCCGTAAAGGCGCATCTTCCTGTCAACATCTGCCTCTTGCTCTGATTTAACTGTAGGCGAGACGACTGAGTTCTTAGGAGGTCTATCGGAAATAGCCTTTTGAGCGACGGGAAGGCTTGACATTCTGGTTAGTCCGGTGGGAGCAGAACGAGACGTTGAATACGCTCCAGTTGCTCATGCTTGCCTTATAACTTGTTTCGGAACTGCTAGACATGAAGGATAGCCACTGGCGATAATGGATAAGTTAGCTGCCCCTTTGTCGATCCTGGCGGTCATTGTTGATTAAAATAGGTCCGGCCACACTGCAATGAATCCCGGCGATGATGAAATAATGTACGTACTACAAGACAATGTCTCGGATTTTCCACTAACGGTATCGTCATTACTTGGCGTGTGCGGTGACCCAAGTCACCTCTCAGACTCTTACTCTTCCACTGCTTGCGTCTCGTTTACAACCTAGTAGACCGACCCAGGTTGTCTTCATACATGCCCACAAGCGGTAGTACGCCGTTTCACATAATGCACCTTAATTTAACAAACGACCGAGTTGTGTGTATTTGTCAATACGGTCAAAGCCACTTAGCCAAAGCCACTTAGCCAAAGTAACGAGCACCGACGTGTTGGATGTACCTTCTTTAAAGGGTTTATACGGGCAGGTCGGTCGTAGACACTCAGTCGTTCTCCCGGTGCGGATTCTCTGTTGCTAAGGTGTTTATCGACGCGGAAAGTCAACATTGGCGCAATGCAATTGTGAGGCGAAGCTAGAAGAAGAATTGCCTTTGTTGATTTGTATTCGAGTCCAGATTGATTGTAGCATGTTGAGGAGTTTACTACCTAGGCGGTCACAAATCGCTATCGTCGTTGCTTCCAAGATAGATGTGCAACGTCGCGATCCTTCGACTTCTAGTACGTGAGTGGATGTATTGGCACAGCAGGTCGGAGTTTATCTCGCCGATTGAGAAGATGTTGCCTAAGACAGCAGAGATTTATGATGATTGAATGGATGCGTGTCGAGATGATAAGTTGTCCAAGAGACCGAAGATAGGGTTGCCACGGAGTTTAATCTTTGAAAACTTTGAGATTACGCTCGTGGGAGAAGCACCTCGGTTGTCTCGGTCGGCGGCTAAAAATAAATATATACGAGTCTCGTCTTATAGGACATTTTGTCATGAAATTAATTTGACTATTTGGCCAAGCAATCTGGTCACTTTGGTGAAGTAAACCCATTCAATGTTCTGCTTATCATAAACATACCGGTTGATTCTTTACGTTGGGTAGAAAGTCTACAATACAAAGCAACAACTGACTGAGCCGAGGTCGCAATTCGACCATATCATTGGCGCTTATGCTTATTCGAATCATGCGCCACCTCTTCGGTGTTGAATGGCGACCATCGTTAACCCGATGAAGGGTTGACGCACAGGTATCCACCATCGATGACTAACTCTTGGCCATTGGTGTAGCTGCCTGCAGTAGAAACGAGGTAGATAACGGCGCCAGCCGCTTCTTGGGCACTGAAAGAAGAGCGCCGAGGTGAGTAGATAGACAACGCCTTGGATGACCCAAATACGAACTTTCCAGGCCTTCCCGCTGGGATGGGCACCAGACTTTGGCCAACAGCGTTAGTTTGCTCGGCAGTACAGGAGGTGGGATCTGGTATGGTATTATGCGTCATCTCTGTCGCGTAGACACCTCCAGAAGGTCCATTTCAATTTGAGATCATGACACGCGAGTCCAAGAATTCATACCTGGCGCAACCGCATTGACTCGCACTGGTATTCCCTTGAGTGCAAATTCCGTCGCGAGTAAACGCGTGAGGTGAGATGATGCAGCCTTGCCGCTATTGTATGCGAACTAGAGAACCACACACAAGTCTACCCGATCAGACATTTGAGCAGCTGGCACAGACTGACATGATTCTGCGCGAGGCGCATAATTCCACTGATACTTGTCACATTGACGACTGAGCTTTGAAGTAATTTCGAGTCCTCTGCTCCTTTGGACAGGAGGCCTAAGAATGCAGTGGTCACGAAGTAGATTGAAAAGGTGTTTATACGATAGAGCTCTGTCCAAGACTCAAAGGAGTCATTGTCGAATAACGCGCGTCCAAGTGTGGCTGGGTCTTTATGTTCGGGAGCCGACATGTCATTCAAAAATCTTGCGACTGGGCCAGTCTGGCCAGAGCTAGGAAACAAAGGCAGAGTATGTCAGCGATAGAGTCCGGAAGTAAAGTATTATCAGCTACTTGTTGACGAGGATGTGAAGTTTCCCTTCTGTTTCCTCGATCACTCTTACTCCTTCAAGTATACTAGCTTTATCTGTAACATCCATGGGCAATCTTGATAATGGAAGCTCAAAAGGGCAAGTCCTTCAAATATCAATAAACTAGTCTTACGGGTGCAACGACCCCCTCGCATCTGCATCGATCGAATTCGCTGCTTTTTCTAGTACTTCCTTTCGTCGGCCAGAAATATAAACTTTAGCTCCATTGGTTGCGAGCCCTTGCGCCACCATAAGGCCTCTTTATGCACATCAGGCAAGCACATACTAAACGAAACAGAAAAGTACGCACATGCCCGTTCCACCCCCGGTTACCAAGGCTATACGGCCGGAGAGGTCATAAAGTGCGCCAAGAGAGAGTGATGCGGTCCTCGACATGGTAATCGGATCCTATTCTACGAAGCCAAATATTAAGTATGCACTTTTGTGTGTGTGTGAGTGAGACATGTTTGAATACAATCAATAATGGTGAAAAGGATGCGTCGCAAGTCGGAAATAAGACGAACCGCTCATCACATCGGAGCGATAAAAAAAGACAAGTCAAAGGCAGGCAAAAATACGAGCAAGAAAGGGCTGAAGGGCGTTGCTTACCATACGCAAGGGACGTTTAACGAAGGACTGGCGTTGAGTAACTTCCGGGCTATTCGGACCAAAATCGCTACTTTTCGGGATGCCGGCCCTGATCTAATCACGTGATGCAGTCCTCTCGTTTCGTTTCGTTCGTTTGTTTCTCTTCTTTGTCTTTGTATTCTTCCTCGTCATCTACCAGGCCGTTCCAAGAGACCCCGCGTCTATTTCGTCTCGCTGCTACGCATATAGAACTAGATGTTTCGTGCTAAACGCGCTCGGACTTCCTTGCCAAGGGCTTGCTCAACGTTTCACAACGCAGCGGCTTATTGCGATTCATTGAGGAATAAAACAACTCCTTGTTTTACGCCATCCGTTCGCTGCCACTTTGAAACAGCCTGGCACTGAAACTTTTGCTGCTTGTTATTCTCGTGAGACTTCCTGTGATGTAAACATGGGCGGAAGAACTCCATTAAGAAGCTAGGTGGGATTCTTGTACTCATGCCAATACTTCTATCTGGGTGATTCTTACATTAGTTCGCGCGGTCTATCGTACAAGACTCTGAGGTCAAACAGGAAATTACGGCGGGGATTAGAACTGTATTGTTCGTGCAGGGAATCTCCTCGAGGTTGTTTAGGGAGCAACGGGGAATATGTGCCCTTCCCCCTCATTTGTCCTCCGTGTTCCCACCTGTCATTCAACTATGTTTCCATGGACAAACGAAGCAGAAGAATAATCCAGCGCCTCTGATATGCCGCCATGTAGCTGGACCTTGGGTTGGACGTCGCATTATACTGTAGAAGGCTCTTTGATGCTTTGTCCCAAGCAGCGAGGGCAGCAATCTTACTCTCACGAGGAACAGGTACGGAAAGATAGAGAGGGGGTCAGATGATTAAGTGTTGTGGAAGCGGTAAACGCAAGGAAGGCCTATCGTCCGCTTCACCAAAGCCAAAGCTTAGGTGTGGAGTGGTGACCGTCCCGGCTCTATGGTAAATGAAACAGATGATGCTACTGGGCATTTCAATGTCTCACGGTCGGTGAAGAAGTGTGCATGTCAGGCTATCCTAGCCCGCGTAAGTCAATCCATTCGCCCCATTTAACGGCTTTTGTGGCTCAGTCCTGTATTGGGGTGTCTTGGAGACCTAGCTCCTGTACCGCATTTTGGAACGTGACTCGGGCCTATTTATTGCCCAACTGTCATTGCAATTCAGTTTTTTTTCCGGTGAGTCCGGTGAGTCGTCTTCTAATATTGGACGCCGTACGCATCCCCCCTGATGTCCATCGGAGTATGCCGCGTTCGACGATGAAGTTTAAGCACACACGATTCTGTTCTGTCGGATCCGACATTTTCGCAAGGGAATTTCGTCTTCTGACTACGCAAATTGTTCCTGTTAAAGTTTTCTCACAAAACACGCCGATTAGGGCAATCGCTGATGTTTTGCTAGCTGCTTGTCTGAATCCAGCGGCGAGTCGGTGGGGTGTATCGTATTGCGATCTACGCCGCACAATGTACTTGGTGATGCGGTTCAGCTCGATTTGTGATTGAGGAGGGAAGCGAAAGGCAGCGTCATTACCCAAAAAGCTGGAGTTCGCCCACTGCTGTGAGGAATTTAGACCTATGCGAACGACCGAGTGGCATTGCAAGTATGACAACTGAATGGCACTAATCCCTTCCAGGTTGCAGCGACCGACTTTCAAAGGATCTTCTTTGGTCCCAACATGCTTGTTCAATATCTGGGCTGTCTATCTGGCCAAGCGAGTAAATGAAGCTTCTTCTTCTTGAACCATGCTTGTGCTGTCTTAGATCGATGTTTCGTTATCTTGTTGGAATAGCACCCCATATCGCCCTGTTGACTTCATGCTACGAGTGACAGCTGATGCACCCCCATACCATGATGTTCCCCCTCCATGCTTGACTGTTTTCTTGGTGAATCGTTGATCATAGGCCTGTCCAGGCATATAGCAGTATTCCCGTCCATCCGACTTGAATAGCTGGAATTTTGACTCATCTGAAAAAACAACCCTTCCTCTGCTGTCCAATGAATATGTGCTATCGCCCACTGCCTCCTGGCCTCAATCTTGGCCTTGTTCAGGTAGGGCTTTCGTTTTCGTAACGACAGACCAGACAGGGGAATATATGTTGTCTGGAATTTGGCCACCGCAGCCGTTTGGACGTGAGGCATACAGACACCCACAGCGCCAATGCAGATAAGCCAACACGTGGCGAAAGCACTAGAATCCTATGCTGGTGGTTCGGAGGCGCCTCGCGACTTCACTTCACGAACTTGATTCCACCATCCCAAGTTCTCGCAAAGATATCATTGCGGAGCCCGTGAAAAAACTAGTGGCTCGGTTATGAAAGGCTTGCGACGCTTAATTAAGAAGCTTAGTGGAAGAATTCACTCGAAGAAGGGGATCGGGGGAGCAAACAGTCACAAACAACGGACAACCGTTTCACTTCTCACGAGATGCGGACCACCTTATTCAAGGGCTTGGTACACGCATCCGGTTCCTGCCGCGGAAGGTGGGACGGAGGTGTTTCTTTAGAGGTAATTGCTTAGATTCTTGAAGTGAGACTGGTGTTCCCCCAAACGTGTTTCGTCTTCGCATGAATAGATTCTTAAATCCCGAGAACTGACCTCGTGCCCGCTTGGAAATTATAGGTCAGATGCTGGAAGTGAAATCGTACTGGCGCCAAAAATCTCGCGCCTTGGCTTTCCAACATCGTTGCTATCGCCTTAGTCGCGGAAGAAGCTTGGATTCCCGACGACGAGTCACGTTTGAGCACCTCGCAACGAAACGAATTCGTTTTGCCGCCATGTGCACCCACCCGTTTATCCGCACCAGAAAACTGATAGCGATAGTACTTCTTACGCCTTCGTGTGTTCTTAACTCCTTTGGTAGATTTATGTACACATGAGTTCTTGGAGAATGGAACACAGGCGGATCATCAACCTGCGGTATTACGACAGTATGTAATCACTCTAGTCTTCTGGTCCCACGAAGCAAACCGTTATTGACAAATTTATGACGAAAAAAAAAATCAGGACCAGCGAAACAGTCGCGTATAAGATTTCCGTCGTTTCCAATCCGTCATACAGCATGACCTGAAATTAGGTATTATGTCATAATCCGATAGTACTGCTATTACCCAACCGCGGACTTCGTCATTATGGCAATGCTCTAGGCATTGGAGAACATTGCAACAGTTGATCGCAGACGATCATACATTCTCTCATTGCTCATTCAGCATAATTGTCTTGTAAGAACACGGGGAAAAGGAAGGTCCGATGAGTTCACGAGCAGTAATACTCTCGTACGTAGGAGTTATCAGGCAACATCAGAAGGGCATAATGGAGAAAGATCAATACAGCAGTAGGTCGTTTCTACAGTCCGCTTTAAAAATACAACCTTCATTGTCTTTGGATAAAAGCAGAATAATGAAAATCTCTCCAAAGCGGTTGTAACGCGTTTGGCGATCACCACTGTCAAAACTGTTTCAGCGCATAACAACAATATCCACATTGAGTTTCGGAAGCAAATTAATGTGACGAATGTAGACTGTGCCTAGGGGAGTGTCTCCTCGGAAGCCTGCTTGCGCGACTTGCACGACCGCATACGCGAGCCAGGCACCTTGTCCGGACCACGCCGTCTCGGCTTATCGTCGTAGCGACACTCTTCGCGACGGCGCACGCAATTCGAACATGCAGGGCGCACTGCGTCGCAACGAATTTTGCGGCCACGGCTAAAGTGCATTGGCCGAGTCAAGTGAGTTGTTGGACACGTCGTATTATATCGGAGGATATAGGCTTACCATTGATGACACGCCATGACAATTCGCTTTGGGGCGGCCTTCCCTTCGCCGGAAAGCGGGGACTCCTGCGTGGACGTGGTAATAGGCGGCAAGGGTGTGTACGGTGCTGCTTCACTGCTGCCGCGTGCGGGATAAGTCACGCCGTGAGGAATTGGATTCGAGGACGAGCCACTAGCATGCGGCTGGGTGTGAACCTGGAATGTGTGTAGGCCACTTGCCGGAGACTGCGGTCGAATAGGAGTTCTGAAGGGCTCAGACTCAGCCCCGTGAGCTGAAGGTTGTAGATGACCGTGATGATGAGTCTGAATGGGTGCGAGAGTCATGCTTTCATATCTTCTCGGCGTCTCGTATGAGTGCAAAACTTGGCGATCGCCTCTGTGATACGCTTCGGATGAGTATGCACTCTGAACACCGCCGGCCTGGCTTGTTCCGACACGGGGTAGGTCATAAGCGTCGTGGACTGGATCATAGGGCGCATGGCTGAATGCTCCCGAATGTGGGTAATTCGGAGATTCGGGCGGAGGCTGCCTCGAGGCCGCTGCGTCACCAACCATGTTCGTACTATACTGAAGGCGCGCTAGAAGGTTATAGCAAGGTTTGAGTCAATTTTATCAGCTCGTCCACCCCAGCAAAAAGCACATACAGGAAAGACTGGGCAGTGCGTTCTGACGCCTATCTTCGCTATGATATGAGTAGCTGGCGCGAGAGCGATTTTGCTCGTCCATGTTCTGGATAAGAGCAAAGTGAGGGGATTATTGAATGGGGGAAAAAGTCTGGTACAGCTACTGGCAAGACAAGGCGGTCAGATATAGAAAGCGCGGGTCTTCCTGCGAATGAGGGAGCGGCTAAATACGTTTATTCTGAATCAACCTTTCCGTAAATCAATGGCATAGAGAAAGTCCGACTCCCCAGTCCAACGAGTGCGAAGGCAACACGTTTGATTCCGGGAAGACCTTCGGGGGGAAGAACGTTGTCGACCAAGGAGGAGGACGTTCCTCGGACCCTTCCTGTTAACTGAACTCGGTCTGTTGAAGCCACGGCCACAAAAGGCGAAAGGGGGATTGAGACCTGCTGACTACACCCAACCGGGATGCAAAGGAAGATCTCCGACGAACTGTATACTATTGTGGAGAGTGCGGGTCTAATAAGTATTTGGAAAGGAAATCTCAATGATTGGAAAGAGTCGCACTTACCAAAATGTTTCCGCTCTTGGCGGCAGAGTTCGGAAGGTTTGATCGGTCGAGAACTGACCCTCGTCACAGAAAGACGGAATGTCAGAAGCGTAAGTTGGTGGCGTGGATTATGAACAGGCCGTAAACAGCCGGCAATCGACAGAAGTAAGTTCAAATAGACTCCGTTATACTGACGAGCTCTTCTTGCGACGTCGGGGATGCTGGAGTAGACCAAGGAAGGCGACGAGGAAAGGAAGTATCTAAAACTATGCCTCTGCACTCCTCTTTTAACCGTATGTCGTTATGTACGTCGTGCAGAGTGCCGTATGAACAACCTTCGGAAGTTTTAGTTCGCGAAGACGCGGATGGAGATTCGTCAAAAAGCAAGATGTACTTACAACGGCTCGGCTACGGGCGGCTGGATCTGACTCGTCAAGGGTACGCGGCAATCAATCATGTGGATATGTCGCAACGGTTCCTGCAACTTAACCAGAACAAAACTCTCTTGAATCTGACGGAAGGGGCACAAGCGGGTAGTATTCTGTATGACACGCTGCAACCTGTTACACCAAGCTGAAAAAGAAAACACATGGCACCATTCGCACATAGCAAAAATTCGTATTTTCTGGGACGTATCACTGAATGAATAAGATTGGTGCCGCGCGGTCTGCTCGTCCGCTTACCGAAACGACAGCGACGGTTGAAGAAAAAATCCGAGGGTAACCATGAAACATAGAAGCATGACTACAACTCAAAGTGAGATTAGAAGGAACAGAGTCTACCACAACAACAATAGTTCGTCTGACGTACCTGTTTGAGTCTTATTGCTGAAATTAGGCTTGGTGAGGATTCAGGGCGCTTTGTGGCTAGGGAAACAAAGCAGAGTCAAATGGAATGTCAAACACCCAGCCTGCTGACAGATTCTCCTGATCTACTGTAAGCTTCGGAAAAAAAACTGGATTAAAAGGCTGTAGCAAGGTTTGTTTCTGCGGATTTCAGTGATTTGCAGCAGGGAATAAATGGACTCTATCCTGTATGGAAAAAATGAAATCCGGGGCGAGGTGGAAACGAATGCGAATGCATCCGAATTATGTAATCGAAAGAAGCTGACACATCAGTGCTGATCATCACGTCCCTTCAGTGGGTATGAGTGCCATTCGTCGCTGACCATGCAGCCGTCTTTGACCACCACCACGGACAACACTGACCAGCACGGACAGACAACGTTGGCGGTAAGGACACATATCAATCTGTACTGGCCTCTGCTCACTGAAGGGCACTGACAGGAGGAGCTGAACGGCAGCGGACAGACATCCTTAACACTGGGACTCGGACGTGTCCCGCTTCCCTCCATCATGGCTGCCAGTGTTACCGCTTTGCCTGCTGGTCGTCGTACGTCGTCGCCAGCACCACGGCCAATATCGCCTGCCAACGGTCACTTCCTACTGTCCTCATCACAACAGTCAGGCTCGACGACCGCGATTAACAACAGCAAAACTGCTGGCCGGTTTTCTGACGCATTTTCCTCTATGGTTGGCCGTAACCGTTCAGAGTCGACGGACACGATTTCGAGAGACGCACTTCACTCTAGATCTATACAGCTGCTGGCACAGGAAGACAAGGCACCAGAGAGCTCATTTAATATTGGTGAGTTACTGTATTTTTATTTGTTGCTGAGGCATTTGCGCATCAGAGATACCGTCCACTTCGTTCGAGCAGCAGCAGTTTGCTTCATTACGCGCTCGCAGGCATTCCGGATAGACTTCATATTCGGCTTTCTACAAGTCTTGGTTGTGAAAGTCCCGGGAAGCTCGGAGCTTTACTGTCATTGATGAAAGGCTGTGTCGATCTGGTTGATTCACATATACTCCCTTCACTGTCTGATCATTTGTTTGCATGCTTGCTATTGAAATAGACTTCTTACACATTCTTGCCTTTCAGATGCTGATCCCTTCGCTCGTCAGCCCGTCAGCTCGTCGAGTCACCTGCCAGTGGATCCCTCAGTTGCATCGCAGCATAGTACCAACACCCACAGAAAGCAGCGCGGAAGCTTGCTGGTCGCTGCATCAGATGCGCTCGGTTTCAGTCGCGTTGGCGCGTCAATTACAAGGAGAATGAGCAAGATTAGCTCTGTTGAGCATAGCTCGGCTCCTACTTCCCATGCCCAACCACAATCGCAACAACGAAGAGGTTTCCTCTGGAAAGGGAAGGGTAAACCCAAAGGTCACTGGGCGTTGCAGCCCCCATCTATGAACAGCATGACAGACGTCATCGAAATCAGCGCAGAAAAGTCCGGTTTGGCTTCGGTCCGTAACGAAGAAGAAGAGAATGAACGGAGAGAACGCGATAGACTTCGAGAGGCTGCTGCCGAATCCATAGGAATCAGTACTTTATTCAGAGAAGACGCTTCGTCTCGGGTCACGGGAGATGACGACACCCACTACGACGATGATTCACTCGATGAACGTGGCTCTAAGGATCATTATGAGTCGGGCATGGATGGTGATCCATCTGAAAGACCACGCGGTTTGGATAGATCTCGAACGAGTCTGAACGGTACACCTAAGCAGCATGAGCTATCCTTGGGTTCGCAAGTCCAGCAGACTCGAGAGAACAAGCATAACCGTAGCTCTTCAGTATCTGGTATAGCGAACCCGACAACTCCGAGCACAACTTCGCATTGGCCACTCCCGCCGCTTGACCCTCCTATTCTCTCGGCAAAGGGAAGAACGTTGAAAGGTTCCATGACTGCTAGTAGTACTGAGCAACAACTTCCACCTTTTCCTTGTCAATTTTCCGCATTGGGTTCTTTGGCAAGCAAGTCTTCGACCGTCTTGAAGTACTTCCCTCCTTCCTCACTTCTTCTCGGCTTTTCACGGCAATGGAGAACCAGAACAATTGTATTAACCGCTCCTCCTCGACCGAAATCACCTTCATTGAGAAGCTTTCGACCTTTCACACCTCCGGAACGGTTGCCATCCGTGTGCCATCTGCACTTGTTTAAGACTTTAGGGCCCGACGAGAGGGAGCTGGAACGATTGGAGGTCAACGAAAATTCGGTTGTTTTTGTGGCAGATGAGGAGATTGCGGGGAAGCGTTTTATCGTCAAAGCTGGTGGCGTGGATGTGGGAGCGAGGAAACGGGAGCTGAATATTGAGGAAAATGACCAGGTCATGTGGCTGCTTTGTATAGCCGACGCCAGCGAGGCTCAGGATTGGATCGCGACATTGAAAAGTGCCGTTCTCGATCAAAGGTATGTTCGTAGACATTACTACGAGGTGTAGTGAAGCACACCTCGATATGTTCCGTTTATCGAAGTTTCATTACTTATACTTCATCCATCAGGGCAGAAAAGGCGGGGTTTGCCATGCCAACGGACCCGTTATCCACTAATGGACCAAAGGGTGATCTAGACGTCATGCTCTCTATGCGTGCACAGGACGTCGCATCGACCGTCCGTGCGCATGTCCAAATACCGCTAAGACCGTCACATGACGAGAATCAAGCTCGAAATACTGACAGTCCTACGCCAACCACAAGGTCTTGGTCTGGTGAACGGAGGCGCCCGACGTCGCCGTCTAATAGAATGGTCTCGCTCAAAGGCCTTTTCTCAGTCCCAGGTCGTGCTCGATCCATGTCGCATGGCAGCGCAAGTCGAAGCGAAGAAGACTCCCCGACGAGTCCGGTAGATGCACCGTCATTCACTTCGCGCGGGACAGAATTGCTAAACACGATTCTACTTTCCAACGGGGACCGTACGCTGGGCGATGGTAAATCTGCGCCATCATCGCCGGTTTCTGTCAGTCAAGCATTACCGGCCCCTAATCCATTCCCCGGACCGATTCTCCCAAGGGCGGAGATGAATCTTGACAAGGGAAGCATTAGGGAGCGTGACAAGGAGTTGCCTGAGTGGTACTCTATTCAAAGTCAACAGCGTAGTAGGGGTGAGTCGACATCCTCGCTACTGGCTGGTTCAACGCTTCTTCCTCCGCCTCGTAGTAGACGTCCTTGGACTTCTGTGGGTCTAGTTAACAACAATATGAAACAAGGGCGAGCCGGGGAAAGCAGCTCTCCCCCAAGAAGGTCATTCCAAAGCGCTGTGTCTCTGCATGGTGCAAGGTTGAGTCTGGAGGGGAAGTCGCGACCGTCTTCTCCCGTTGAATCGCTTGGCACTGCAACCGGGGCTTTCGGCTCTGCAGAAATTGGTTCCAAACGCGCGTCATTATCATCATCCGTCTCGTCGTTTGTCTCGGCGGTACCTGACCGTGACCGGCTCACGGAGAGATCCAATTCCAGTATTCAGCGGCGTATGAGAGGCGGCCAACTGCCGAAGATGCTATCACCGCCAGCAGGTCCGCCACCTTCTATTCCTCCCAACCAGCAAGGAGCGCTATCTGCTTCATCTATCGACTCAAGAGTTCAGAGTTCGGGAGACGGCTCTCCGACCCGAACTTCCTTCCGAAGCACGTCCATTTCTGATACGGCTCAAAACGGGAGTACACATAGTACCAGACGGCTTTCAGAATCGTCTACGCTGAGCCAATCTCCCGTGCGCGGAAGCTATATTTCATTACGGACGTCTTCTAAGACTTTGTCCCCGAAACGAACATCAATCCCTCCACCACCCCGACCCGCTCCTACGGCTGCACTCCCTCCAACTCCTTCGGATCCGGACAGCTCGCAGCAGCCGAATGGTTCTCCTCCGAAGCGGACTTCTTTCCGGGAATCATTTTCTCCCCGTTCTTTACGATTCTCACTTAGTCCCCCGCCTTCCAAGGAGATGAATTCTCGCATTGATGACCCTCTGCGACGGCGAAGCGTCAGTAGTGGTGGTTCGGTATCAAGCGGACTTTCTTCCCACATCGCGATAGCACCTCCGGCACCGCCACCGACTGGTCCACTTCCTCCAACGCCGCACGATCCTGTCCCAAGCAGATATTCTATTCGGGAACGTCTGCGCATGAAGAGTGCACCTTCAACTCCTCAAGTCCGAGGGTTTGCCGGACCACCCACTACGCTACCGGGCTCTCCGCCTCTGGTCACAGTATCTTCCGTTGCGTCGTTCAAGGAGAATGACACACCACTACCACCACCACCACCACCTATACCGATAGGGGAGCCTATCACAGCGATACCCAAAGATTTGAACTTCCTTAACATGTCTTCACCAGTTGATTCTTCTGCGCCTTCGACTGACGACACGGACTTTTTACACGTATCCACGCCACACTCGACGACATCCCCGAAGCAGATACCTGGAAAAACAACTGATTACCCACCGCCGGAACATTCCAATGGTTCTCCCCCGACACCGGAGATGACGGCCTTGCCACCACCACCACGACGGGGAAGGAATGGAACTATCTCAGAGAAGGACAGAGATCGTAGTTCTCAGTCTCTCACGAGTAGCAACACTACACCGCTACGACGGACGACAGCGCATCTCATCACACACAGGTAGAACCTGTTGCAGCAGTACTAGCGTAAACTCGCTCATCAACTGATTGTATTTCTTATCGTTCGTGTCTTCGCGTATATTTTATTGGAGGTTTTGGTTCATGTTGTATTAGTGCCAATAACATTATTATGGATACAGGCGGGTTAGCACAAACAGAAAGACGGAATGATCACATAAGTAAAGCATGACTGTCGTCTAAGCAAAGCTGTTTTCCACATCAGCACTATCATCTCCACTCTCCATGGCAGCAAACTGTGTAATTCAGTCAGAAGATAGTACTCAGCACGTAGTGAAGGCAACTCACCGTTAAGAACGCGGCAGGTCGATGCGGCTCAGCCCAGAACGGCAGCGGTGTGTCCAACACCATATTATAAGGCAAGTTGGATGACCAAAGTTGCGTAAGACCAATTCCATAGTTCCAGACTTTGCCTTCGGGAACTAAGGTCATACCAAGGATACGGTCGGAAAGCAGCAACTGCACCCGTTCAGACATGTTCGGATTGAAGCCCTGAAAGACCGAGTCAAACAAAGACTCTACTTTACTGCAAATGGCATGAACTTACCGGAGGATTAGGCGAGGTGTCGTTGTTCTTTCTACCCCATTCGAAGCCCGGCACCGTTAAGGAGTGTGCGGAAAGCGACACAGAGCCCGGGGTGAAAGAGCAGGTAATACAAATAGACGAAGGTCCCCACTCCGGATGGTCTGCCATCAATTTTGCTTGTGTTGTTACATCTGTCGGTGACAAATGAGGCAGTTCCAGAGCTTGAGTCTTGATCCAGCCCAAAGGTTCCAGGTCCTTCAGTAGGAAATCGTCCTTAGGCAACTGAGAAGGTAGCTCCACGGTGTTGTTTGTGCCGCGCTGTGGAACCCATACAACGGCCTTGATCTCCTTGACCTGCTTATTGTCCGGCGGCGAGACACCATAAAGGAAGGCTGCAACCTGTGTTCGCAAATCCGCAGAGATCACGAAGGCGCGTAGCACATTCTTGGGTATGACGTAAGTGAAAGAAGCTGCATCGTCCTTCACATCGTCATTTGAAACGTATATGTGCTGCAATCGGAGAGGAAGATTGGTAGCTGAAATAGCGCGGATACGCCAATCCGATTTGCTCGAGAAGACCTGTTGCTCATAGTTGGTCGCTGGGAAGAAAGATATTAGATAGTGAAGTCAATGAAAGTATCCTCTGTGACTTACTGGTAACAGTCTGGATTGTATCACCATGAATATTCGTGGTTTTACTGATAACGATCTAAGTCATACGATCGCTAAACAAGAACAAAAGAAAGAGACCTACGTTTGAACAGCGGTCACTTGTGCTTGTGCTTCTGTGCTCTTCTCGAGCTCAGCCATCTGCTGCCTCTGTACTGATGGGGCAGCAATCTCCTGACCGAGAATAATGTCACGAATTTCACTGGCTGTCAACGAGGCGATGTTAACACTGTTACGCTTGCCAAAATCCTGTACGAAAACGTGAGCAAGTCATATCGAAGTCTTTCTTCCATTTAAGAACGGACATACTGCAAGGATAAGGTCTTTCAGCGCCACCTCGACTTTAATCCAATCCTCATCAGAGAGCGAAGGCCACACGAAGTGCGGTTCAGTGATCACAGATTTATCCGGGCGCAAAATGATCTTCGCCTTCTCATTATTTACGTGTAGACCTCTCAGCAGTAGAATGAGACGCGAAAATGCTGTATAACTCGAGATGGACTTCAACCAATCATCTGTGTAGAGCATGGTTAGTCCGGACACTTAAGAAAGAACAATACATTCGCACCATAGAGGTTGAAGAGTACCATCTGGGGTTGCGTTGCACGCTATAGAATATGTGAGACGACTATTATCCTAGGCATTGATGTGTAGGAAAACTTACAAGAATGAGATCACCAAACTTTTCCATCTTCATGCATGCCTGGAAGGGCAATTGCAGCTCACTGCCCTTAATAACGATGTTCGGGAAATCGAGAAGATGGACCTCCAGTGGGTCTGAATAGTAGCGATTAAGGCCATGCTTGCATCAGGACGACACTTTGTACGCTTACCCAGCATTCCCTTGCGAGTAACAATCACCTGCTTGGGTTGTTCTTCTACAGGAAGCGAGCGAACAAGTGCAGCCACTTCTTCGGCCGTCTTCCATTTAGCGAGCTGGCCCAGTCGCTTCTGGCCTGCCCAAACGCTGGTGTGAATGATTTTAAGGAACAGTTGCCCAGATCGAGGGTTGAATATGAAGATCGCTCCGTCTACGGCTATGTAAGAATCTGTAATGAAAGGAGGCAAACAATGAAAACGTACTGATCTATAGAAAGGATAATGAATAAGCATAACGCGATCCCTGATCGAAGGAAACAGGGACTTACCGGCTTGGTCGTCAAGTTACCCTCAAACGTCTTGTGGCTGGAGACACGAGGATAAGTGACAGCAAGAACAGCTTAAGCTGGGAGGCTGCTTACATAGTGACCCGGTAGACATTAGTATCATCAACGAACCCTGGAAAGGCATCGAAAATAAGCTTCAGCTCGACAAGGCGAATGGAACTACTCGACGCACAAATAATCTGGTTCGAGAAAAGCTCGGAATAGTTCTGGCTGTTTAGATAAGGTTCCGTCGGCTCGGATGAGTAGAGCTGGAGACCCTTCCGGATACGTTCACGCAATACGTGGCAAGCGGGGTTCGCCTTCATGATCTTGCTCATAGCTTGCTGTATCAAAGGTTTCATACCAGGGAACCAGTTACCGTAGGCAGACCACAAGTTGTATGCCAGATCCATGCCGATCATAACACCAGTCGGTGAGGGATAGATACTCATGGAGTCCGATACCTGCGAGATATGTAAGAACAGTGGCTTATGCCCAACAATCATTGACGTACATAATCCAGGAACTTGGCACGAGTGTACCGTTCGATGTCGTGGGAATCAAAATCTCCCCAACGAAGCTGGACATCAATCCAGTACTTGTTGCTGGTCGTCCCATCCAAGACGTCCTTATTCTGTACAAAGGAAAAAATCGAAATCAGCTCCCAAGTATGAGGAAGGGCGGCGTCACAATACTCACATCAGTAACTAACGACGGCCGTGAAATGTTCCACTAGACACAGAGTGAGGGAATGAGCGAAGGAATGAAGTGATCAAAACCAAACATATTACAATACCTTGTAGGCCGAGAACAGCAATATATCGGCACAAGAACTATAACAATCAGTGATGAGATTAACGCCCATCCGAAGCGAGGTGCGATTACTTACGAGTTCATCTTGTAACTCTTACGAGGATGGATCGTTTCCTTCTGCACCGTCTCAATCTGCAATGGTTCCAACTCCTGATCAAAGACCTGGCACAAGTCCATGACGACACTCTCGTGAATCTTCTGCCACAAATGAGCTCGGAATATCTGGATAAGGGATATCTTCAATGTCGGGATCTTGCCGTGCATAAAAATGCCCGTCAGATCCAGCTGCACTTGGAAACCGACGTAAACGTTAGCTCGGTTGATCGTTGGACTCCACCAAAGTGTAAATCGTCGATTAGGAATTTGGTTGAGACCCGAACGTTGCGCATTCGTCAACTTCTTGTATCTCATAGATTCCTCGAACCCAGACGCCTTCTCCCAGAACAGACCTTCCCAGGTCGGGAAGTAGGTGCCCTTGAAAAGGGTGTGCTCTAAGATTCCTTCAACACCACCGAGAGCGGCAATAACGTCCACCCGGTAATTGTTCAGCTGCCATAGTTTGCCATCATGCCGTTGTGAAGTCCACCAGAACGGATTGCTAGATGTGCAAGGTTAATGCCAGAAGAGTAAGCGAGCCTAGCAGATAAATGCACTCACTGCTTCAGGAGCTGATATTGCTTCCAGTCTGTTCGTACACGCCAACCACGATCGTAGGCCAATCTAAGAACGGATCGGATCAATCACAAGTATTTACCAACTACGCAAGACTTACGTATGGCGATCTTTTTGGAACAGGGTATTGATACGAGGAATACCGCGGTCCCAGCTGTCTTCCAAGTCCTCCAATGTCAAACGGCGGTTCTGTGCGTTCGCTTCCTTTCTCTTCATGGAGTATTCGGACCAGACGCGTGCTGAGTCCAAGAATTCTGCTTCCCAAGGCTGAAGATACCGATACAAGTTGGGAATTAGCTGGTCCTCTTCATGAGTCATACCAGCTCGGAAGTGTGTCACTGGAATTACGCGTGAACAAATGACCATTCAATAAAGAGCACACGAGCACGTACCCCCCACGTCAGTTTGCTTTGACCACCGCAAATCGCTCTGAGGAATGAGAACGTGACCCATGGACAACATTCCAAGACCTCCAAGTTCCTGAAAAATTGTGAGCACCGCACAAACGCTGCGGTGATGCATGCTTACCTTTGGAGTGTAAAAGACAACTGGAGGGAAACGTGACGGCATCTTACTATTCAAACCAATCTTCACGCGCGTCTGGATCTTGTTCTCTGCCTTGACCAAGGCATCAAGCAGCTCGTTCGTATGGATAACAGCCTCACGGTAGTAAGTCATTAAACCGATGAGTGCTGTATTCCACTTGTTGACAATTTTGGAGAACGTCGTGGAGCCCGAGCTCATAAGGACCTGACGAATGCGATTGTTGAATTGTTGGAGGCCTACATTGAAGGAGATTCAACATCATGCATCTCAAGAAGGGTTGGAAGCAAAGCACTAACCTTCATCAGAGACTCGAAGGAATGCTTGCGCTGTGCGCTCCTTCGTTTGCTCATTGGTAAGATTCCAGACGCCGTCCTTGAGGGAGAACTGTTCTCCATTCAGCGTCCGGATCTTCGGAAGTATGCGAACTTCGAACCCGCACATCGAGAACAGCAACTGTGGATTATCTTTGGAAAAGACGCTGACGAAGGTATCTTCCCACTCTATCGTCGTCAACGAACGGGGCAGACTCTGCTTTACGTTCCAGAACACAGCTCGTCCAAGGTTAACGTCGTGCTTAATGAGACGCATGCGACAGTCACGAGGCCAACATCTCTTGTTATTGTAACCGATGACATTGTTGTTGGTTGGATCTGGGTTGGCGCTGAGGTATCTCTGAATGAGATCTCGTGCTTCCTCAGCAGTAAATCGGAAGAGGATGTGCAATCGGTCAACATAACGCGAATAGAGACGGACTGGATGACGGGTTTCCGTCGCAACATCACGATACTGCAAGAAATTGTTGGGCATTTGTGGAGGTCCCGCCATCTCACTTGCACGCTGCAAACCCAAAATAAGAAGATCGAGGACGAGTCCATAGTACTGGAAAACGAAGGCGGAGAATTGAAGACCGCGAATCATTCCATACGTGTTCGTGTGCGCCATGTCCTTGTAAGTAAGAACACAATTGTTCTTGGCTGTGATGTAATCGGCAAGGTTATGATCGAGGATGAGGCGAAGAAGACGGTTAAGAAGTGTAAGGTCGATCTTTTCGTAGACCTTCGACAAAACAGTCTCCATCATTACCACGCATTCACCCTCACTGGTTTCCCAGATGTCGGTCAAGTTATTGATTCCTTGACACCACTTATACACCAACAGCGGAGGAGGTTCGGTGTCTGCTGGTTTGATCCAAGCCGGGAACAGACCACGCTTGTCCGCTTCGAAGAACAGGAACTGATCCAGGTACGCGTCGGTGATCTTCTCCACGGGTTCAATATCGTAGCAAGGGATGAGCTTGTCATACGTATCAAAGAACTCGATTCCTGCTTCCTTGAATGCCCGCTGGGTGAGCAAGAGACGCTTGATCCTAGATAAGCCTGAACAAAGACAGTTCAGAATTGCCTTAATATCTGCATGGCGAGGCAAAAACCTACATTCATGAGGATTATCGTAGGCCTGCTCGATGAGGGCGAGCTCTTCACGCTGCGACTGGTTCAGACGGCCTTTGACGCTGTATGCCTCTTTCAGCTTCTCAAGAGCCAATACCAGTAGTTTTGTATCGTGCTTGTATGAAAGTGGACTGCACAGAGAAATTAAAGTACAACCACTGACGACTTCTGAGAGGGACTCACGGGAAAGGTATGGGTGCAAATTTGCGGCTTTCAAGCCAGTGAACCGTTGATGTATATATGGCAACTGCTTCCTCCGCACTAATGTACGGGCCATCCTTAAGATAAGCATGCTGTCGCTCCTGCTCCGCCTTCAAGTACAACCGAGTGAGACGACCTAGATTCTTCTTGACGACTGCTTTGTCGACTGTTGCACCGCGCCTTATACGCTCACGGTTATAATGGGCTACTGAAACCCACCAGTCTGCCTTGCTCTTGATGTATCGTAGGATGATATTTTCGATGGCAGTAGGCATCCCCGGGACCTTCCAAGGGACTTAAGTGCCATATGTTAGCTGTGGAATCTCGTCCAATTCAGCAAATACGTACTGTTCGCTTTCCAACATCTCCAAGCTTCCGACAGATGCTGTAAAATGGTCTTCGCCTTGTTCTGTTTGATCGACTCCGGCATCATGTCCAGAATGTCGTGCATCACAGCCGCACGCAACTCAAGATCGTAGTGCGACTCAACACGCTGCTTCGTGACTGTCTTCGCGACACCCTTACTGTTACGTCCCTCGAACTGACGAGCCAGGAGATTTCCGAGCCAATGTTCAAGCAGCGGAACAATCCCCCGCATGAAAAATATCCATACGCGCCAACCAGGAGCCCAGAATCCACATCCCGGACCCTTGCCAACAGGACCAGTATTAAACCGATAGTAGATCAAGTGCTTCAGATCCTTGCACATCCGGACCTGGCGCATAAGTTTGTACTTGTACCGGTACATGCCGGTCAGAGCGCCGATATGTCCAAAGATGTACTGCAACGCATCTGCCAGCTGGAAGGCATCAACATTGCCAAGCCGAAATTGCACGTGTGCGTCAACGACCAGTTTCGTCAGACGGAGGATTTCACGGCATAAATGGAATGCATTGCCGAAACGTGACTTCTTACGCTCCTTCGTCGTGAGGGTCTTCACCGGCTTTAAGTTCATATTGTAGTCAAGGTGGAGATAGTTCAAGTTCTACAAAATGGAGTCAGAAAGCAATGAGCATTACTAGAGATGATAAGCCGTACTTTGCGATGGATGAGCAAGTTAAGCATGTTGTATCCCTGTCTACAAACTTGCAGACCGGCCTCGACCCAATCAAGTTTCGTAGTTTGGAAGAACTTTGTCGCCTTCAACTGACGGAATAAGTTCTTCTTTGACATTGGCTTCTGCGGCCTTGTCTTCAACTCGTTGAGGACGTAAACTTTGAGCAACTTCTGATACGAGACGCGGACCTTCACTGGCTGGTTCGGCGGGCAGTGTTCCAGGTACCAGTTTTTCACCAGTGGTATATCTTGAGCACGGCGCATGTGCCCTGACCGCCTATTGTAGGGTGCTGGAGCCCACCATAGGGCTATACCATCCGCGGTTTGCTCATTCTCCAACTCCTTGTCCGTCAGGAATGGTTCCACCTCATCCGGGAATTCGAAGTCGTCATCGTCCTCTCCGTTTGGCCCAAAAATCTCATCTTCGTGCGAGACGAGAGGCGCATTCTTCGGTTGGAAGCCGCGAGAAGAGATAGGGTTGATAAGCGGATCAAAATAGAAGGCGGGTAAGTCAGGATCCTCCGTTCGGATAAAGACGTTTTTGGGTGTATGGTATGGTGAAATGTGCACAGAGCGCGGGAGAGAGTTGTACAGATGCGGAAAAGCGACCTTGTATTCGGTGCGGATCTGTTGACGAATAATGATTTTGTTTATGTCATTGAACTCGTTCCAGTCCTCGTCAAACGCGTCCATATCCCTGTACAGAGGTTCAAACTTGGGACCACCGGGGATGGCCAGGTTGAGAGCCTTTGCTGTAAAGAAAGACTTCTTGTCGAACAAGTAACTTGAATTACTGTCGGCGTGGTCTGAGAGGAGAGTACGACCGATCCGGTATAGATTGGCCATGATAGGCAGCGTGAGCGACCAATATTTGTAGGATGTCCCGTTGACGTGTGTAGTGTCGATAAGAGGTTTCGGGTCATAAAACCAATCAATGACCGCCTTGTCTTCCTCCTCATCCAGCTCAAGTTGTATTGCTTCCAAGGGTTCGACATCCAAAACATTGTCTCCGTAGTCGAGAGGAGGCTCTTCGTCATCGAATGGCGGGAAGCGCATACGCTTGAAGTGCCGACGGTCACGCTTCTCACGACGCATAGCCAACCACATGGAGCTCCATTGTGCATGATAAATAGGCTCTATAACACGAGGTACCTCGTTGACAAAAGTGATGGCTCCTGTGATATGGTATAGCACAGGCACCTCGCGGACCTGCTCCCAAGGATACGGAATGTTCTCAAGAAGCTTCATGACCGCATGGGGTACATACTTAAGCGCGCCGAGGTGAACTCGCTTGTCGTTGCGAAACTTTCGGTTGCTCATGTCACCGTGGTCTTTTATAATCTTCCGAACATGCTCAGGTGGGAGATCCTACAAACAATGCAACACGTCGACACTTCAGATCCACTCAAAAATTCTACGAAAACTCACCTGCTTCCCGGGATCTACAAAACCGCCCTTCCTCTTCTCACCATAGCGCTTGTTCTGCATCTGAACCCACTTATGGGACTTTTGTGCCAGCACTTCTGGAGGCATTCGCGAACTCGACGGTTCGCCAGGAGTTGAAATAGGCATGCCTGGAGGTGGGGGAGGCATACCTGGAGGGTGGCCAGGCATTCCTGGAGGCGGCGGCGGGAATGACGACCTGCTCATAGCGACCAAGAGTGTCGTCGATGATGAGAGTAGTGAACGAGACAGACAGAAACGCTCACTCAGCGAATGTAAAGTTCGTTGTCACGAGTGTCACATTTACCACCCGTCACGTCGCTTCAAACTTGACGCGGTCGTCACGCATCATCAGAATCAGACGGACACCAACGAGGTCTCGCAGAATGGCTATCATGGATGATGGTTATGAACGAGATCTTATGAAACTATGGACCCTTGTCGTCGACTTGAGCGATCAGCTCTCTCGTGCGAAATCACAGGCCGACACGCTCCGCTGTCAGTCCATGATACTAAAGGTATGTGGTCCTTTCCGACCACATTCAAAAGCTCTCGCTGAATATCACACGTCCAATATTATAGGCCCAAGCCTTACACTCTGAAACTGGATTTGTGCTTCAAAGGTAATAATTGACATGCGTTTGTCGTTGGATTCTTCAACTGAACCTTCTACTACTCAGATTCAACCTCCATCTTACACAAGGTCTGCTAAAGCTCTCTTCATTCGAGGACCTCATTAAGCAGGACATTAGAGGAATATGATGCTGAGCTCGAACGAATGAATAACTCGTTATCGACGGAGAATCAGAGCCTTCAGTATGACAACAAGCAACTCAACTCGCTGTTGAAGGAATATGAGCAAACACTCGAGGCAGCAATGTCCACCTTCCGCAAACATGCAGTGAGTTCTCGAATCCTATAGAACGTTCGGCGCAGAGTCTGAATTAATCTTTCAGCATGATGTTCAACTGAAAGAGCTCGAAACGACCAAGCTATATGAACAATTGCTACTAGAACTTGAGTCGCGATCACTTGATACACAACTTGCAGCAGACACGTCCGTTTCCCTCCTCATAGCCAAATGCTCGCGCCTTTTACGAATGGTCCTCCGATTAATGGGCGGCGAAGAGCCAGTACACCCCTCCCCTCCATCAACGCCTCCTCCTTCTACCGGGCTTGCGAGTGAGCCCGATTCATCAGAAAAGGTCGATGAGCGATTCGAGCCAGAATGTGTTCAAACCACTCAACCAGATCTGGCATTGGAACGGGAGATTGAATTGGCGCGACTCGAACAAGAAAACGCCGAACTGAGGATGTTACTGCAGGCAGCTGACGAAGCAGCATCCGCACCTCCAGCGAGGTTGCCAGCTTCCCTACCGAAGGTGCCCACCGCCGTAATTCGCTCGCTCTTGCCTCGGAGAACACGTCTTCGCGGGAGCAGCAGCAGCTTCAACTCTGAACAACGGTCCTCGGGCGAGTTCAGAGGCGGGCTGTTTCAAGTCTCTGAAGATCATCATGGCATAATTGATATGACTGAAGAGGTTTTGTAGTAGTTTATTACATTAGGGTCAATTTGTTTATGCTTCTTTCCCTTTCTTACTGTTATATTAAGATCGTTGATCAGCTCCGGCCGGGTGCGACTAGACTAGATTCAATGTGAAGCTATGGAATGGTGAGTACTGTGCCTTGATTCGATATATTTCCGTTGACTGACTTTGCTGGTACGGCAGCCTGCCCGATACTTTGCGCAGCAAAAAATTTGAGTCTTCGGTAATAGTGAAACTGTTTATTCACGTACCTAGTAGTCACCTCGCCATTGATAATATCCAACGTTGGTAACAGGATTACTTCAATGATTGACAGAAGCCCTAGATTGAATGTGATGTTCTCTATGGTCCCACTGTTCACTGTGCCCTGTGCGGGGACCACGAGGTTGCTGAAAGAATGGTTGAATGATGCGACGAGGGGGAGACCGAGGATCCCTAAGTCTGCGGCTATGCGTTTGATGGTCGTAGCCGTGGATAAAGAATTGGTCACTACATATAATGCACTCGGGATCAGTCATGCAACACAGTTGTTTTCAACGATTTACAGTCGAAATTTAATCTGGGTGTTTGATTCTGGTGAGTTTCTTCATTCGTCAGTCTCGATTGAACGCGATGTGGACTTACGATGCTTGATTCCGCGCTAGCGAATTTGTCTACATAAATGACGCGCTCAGCATCTGGAATCTTGTCCCAAAACCAAAACGTACTGTAACTCCTATGCTTATATGCTGGAAGCTGAGACCGTTTGCTCCCTGAGCCAGAACCGGAGCCGCAAGGACGAGACTCAGGCTGGCAAGAACAATTGAAGAAAAGCGAGGGAACATCGTACAGAGGTGCACTTTTCTCAGCACCCTTCGACCTTACCTTTATTCTGTTTATTGAGAACATCGACACTCTAGTTCCGTCCCGAAAGCACGTCGGAAACCCGGCCGACGTGTGTTGAGTGCCTGATTCTCATGCTTGCGGAGATATTTGTGGATTGTCCGGGTGGAAGGCGTGCCCGGTTTCAGTTCCTTGACTAATATTTCCTTACAGGCTAGGCTCATCTCTTCGTTAGTTGATGTTCTAGGCCTGCTTCGTGCTCAAAGTTCACGCGTCTGTCACTCAAGACCGGTTCCCGGCAGTATCATTGCTGGAGAAGAGTTACTGATGAAGAGAAATGTACACGAAAGCTTCTTGGGAGATATCGATCGGCAAATCAGCACAAGACAGGTAAACGTATTGCACCACGATGCACGCATCCAAATTTCCTTCTCTTCAGACAAGACCAAACGTGACTCTGGAAGGACACGGTTTCGAAGAATCTGTCAGTCCTGGATCTGGAACACTACGGACACTGGAAATCTAACTTTGTCGGAACGTTGACTTGCAAAGCTGGTAATGAGAGCGGTATTCCACCAGTCCCATTAACTGACAACACGCTGGGGTTCAAAAATGTGCATCGGTCCTCCAAACGCATTTGATGAACAGAAATGCCTTACCGGATATTGTACGTCGCGCTGATAATATCAAAGCTCGTTTCTTGTAAGACATTGAGAGTGCCAACTCCACCTTGGGGTAGGGCTACGTTTGGCACGGTGCCGCTGTTGACAGTGCTCAGGCCAGGAAGGACGAAATTCGTGAAAGTTTGGTTGAAACTAAAGAATGGAGTGCCTTGTGACCCGATCTGCGCGCTCAACCCGTCGATCGTGAACTCGACGAGAGGTACGGGGCTAACCGCTGTAATTATGCATAAGGCGAAGTTCATTAACACAGAAATTATACTTCTTGCCATCGAAGTCCAGACTGTGATTGACGAATGTCAAAATGTGGCTCATTCGAAAAACGAGGATAGGACGCAACTCACGTTGCCGTATTCAGGAGTAGCGATAAAGTCTGCAAGACCAAGATCTCAGAGGAGATTACGGGCCCAAATTGAGGAAGGCAAACCGATAATTCAATGTTCAACTGCGACACTTGGATCCCAGGACTCAAGAGGAGGTTCAAGATCACAGATGGAATGTCGCCTATGTCCAAATCGGACGCTGGACTAGGAGCAGCATTCACCTGGTATTGGAAGATCACCAGGATCGCTGGAAGAAACCATAAGGCAATAGAAGAGTACTTCATGATCTGGGCGGCAGTCAAGAGTCAGAGATAAGTTCATCATGAAATTCACACCTCTATTTATCCGGAGTCAGAATGTAGCATTATGTGCTTGTTCTTAGACATCGAGTCGCTAGATCATTCTTAGGCAGACTTCTTGGGACGCAGTATCAGAAATCAGGGCTGAAAGAACCTGTATAACATCTCCGAGACGGCCTTCTAGCTCAGGTCAAGAATTCGGTCGGCGCTATATTCACGGGTATCCGGACGACAGCAGATAATTGATTAGCCGAGCGTCAGGCGAGAAATTAGGTCCCGATATGGGGAGGAAGGGACGAAGGAGTTGCATTCATCTTACCAAAACGCCACACCGAAGATCACTGACAATAGTTCCGGAAGATCCAAGTCGTTGGATGATCATAGGGTGACTCGAAATCCCACTCCAAGATGGAAAGATAAGCAGGGCTACTTTCAAACACGAAGCCCATAGTTCCGTAGAGGAAATCTGAGTTGAGATTCAGGTGATCAGGGACAAGTAACTCCTCGTGCATCACAACCCAGAAGCTCCATCCAGACCGGCCAGACCCCGTCTTCCTCACAGCCAACTTCCATCCCGTTGTCCCGCAAAATGAAATATTCCCGACCCGGAGTCTGAACGATCGCCAGGGCGGGGTGCAGATTTTGTGCTTTGGGCCCGGCTGTCGAAAAATGGACACTTTCGACTAGATGATGCCTGGTAGGGGCTGTGCTTGAGCCAATAGATGGAATGAGATGATAGGAATAACGTACGCCGGGAGGAAGAGGTTCACTCGTTGCTTCTCCCGCTTGTGAAGGAGTGAAGGCCCGTCCCCATCCGACTCCGAGGCCGTACCAGCAAATACTTGCGCCATATGCGTGGACGACATCCATCGTCCGCTGACACTGATGAAGCTTATGATAAGTATGCTTCTCCTGAGAAAGGTTCTGCCTACCTATTTCCGACAACACAGGCCAAGGTATAACGCCCGGCGACCTTCCTTTTATACTCACCAATTTCTCCTTCGGTAGTTATTCTCGTCAGCCACAGTTTACTGATCCCGTTCGCATATTCCTCCACGTTTGTCGATTTCAGATGGCTCAAGAGCGATGGTTGACGACCACTTCCTTTGACTTTTGATATTCGGTATTCGACGTATTCCGACCAGTCAACGCGCAAGCATGGCTTCCTCCTGTTTGCTGTTTCCGAAGGGTCCGACGACCCTGCAGAAGAGAGTGATCCACTAGGACTCGGCGGAAGACCAATGACTTCGCAAGTAGCCTCGAGGACGTAGAACGTTTCTTGCTCCCTTGACGCTTTTGTGACCACTGTAATTTTCCATATCTCGTCTTTCGCAACTTCGCACACCTCAGTTACGATGGTACCCCTAGCTCTTTTCTCATCGGCTCTACTAACCGAGATCGCAAACCAGACTCGGGTCATAAGAAACCTAAACGGGAGATGTCGTGAGCACGCGTCCACTTTCATTGGGGAACAAGCGGCGTACCTTAGCGCCACCGTTAGCTGCTTATCATTCTCGGGACAGGCCCAGATTTGCTCCGATATCGGTATATGGTCGCCGAAGAACCTTGGGAGGAAGGATGAAATATACGCTTTGTGCTTGGCTGCAAGGTCGGCTCTGAGCTGCTTTAGATAGGGCCAGAAATTTGTCATAGACATGTTGTACTTCTGAGGCAATTCGGAGAACCGTCGCTGTCCGAATACTCTCGTGATTATCGGGACAGCTGAGAGATAGACTAAAGAAGACAATTAATAAAGTACAATGCAGAGCACATACGCGACTCACCCGCGTAGCGAATGGCTCGTGATACAAAGGCACATCTTCTTCTTTCGTCATCAGGTAGCCCACTAAGAATCACAGACCACGCATTGACGTGTTTCCTTTGTGACAATGTTGGAGGTATACTTATTTGCGAGAAAGAAGCGGGTGGATTCGAAGATGGCTCAGAACTGAAGTCTAGGTAGATGAGCTGTTCAAGCGAGGGTGTATTCGCCGGTGGAGTTCGAAGTTGAGCCAGCTTAGAAAGGCTCTTCCTGCATGGCGCAAGAGGGCGGAAGGGTTTCGAAGTAGGAAGACTAGAAGGTGGTCGTTGTGGCAACGTATTGCAAGTTGACCTCAGATCTGCAACCGCGATTACTGGCAGGAGTCTCTGGGAAGAAAGTACCGGCGCCGCTGAGCTTGGTCTGACCGTTGTAGTCTTGGAGGCATTTCCAACCAGCTGTTCCACGGGCGGTACGTTCTCAGCACCGTTTATGTCGTTGCCTTTCTCTGATACTTTTTGTCTCTTGGGGGCAGGTGATGGAGCTACTCTGGCCGAATCGTGGGCTCGCTTCGTGGTTGACTTGGGTTTCTCTTTCTTCTGTCCAGAATGTGGGAGAATTTCCGGAGAATCCGTAGCTGTCCTACGTCCAATATTATTTGTAGGAAATGGTGGAGATCCCTCGCCGTTCTGTCTCGGAGCCACAGGTAAAGTATCGTTGACGGCCGAAGGAACAACCTGAGCAACGGTTTGGGGCTCAGGGTTTGGGTGCACAGCTGGCAGACAGTCGTTAGGGGAATCTGTAGTCTTGGAGCTAGTACTACCAGTGCCGTTCCTCGCGCTCTCGTATTGAGCCAGTTTCTCCAGTAGAGCAGCTTTCCCGAGCTTCGAGTAGCCAGTTATATTGAGTTCCTTGCATCGTGCCTTGAGCTGTGGTACAGTGGACTTCGTGTAGTTTGACCCAGAGCGATTTGAGTTGTCCATCAGTACAAATGCTTTCAGAATGCAGTGTGATAGGCTGTAGATAAATTACGGAAGATACAGGTTGGTCAGTGTTTGTTGCTGGTGGTCATCGTAGTAAGTTGGACAGACGCGTCGTCGATTCGAACCATCACACCGTACGTACGTTCTTCACTTGTACCATCATCGCTGGCCCAATTTTTCAGCAACCAAATATCCAGTGCCAATTCACGAGCGAAAGAGTTTGAGAGGATCTAGAAAATGTACGTCCACCACGATCCCTTTGCACTGTTAAATACACTTTTGACTCAATCCTGCGCTCTGGCATAGGCCTCCCAAGGGCGGTAATAAACGGAAGACTGCTGCAACATCAGCAACGAACACGCCTGCCGATGTTTCTGCTCCACAGACTCCAGTACGCCCATACTTCAGTCCTCATATTCATCTCTAACCTACGGCCTGAACCATATCTGCATCTGAAAACGCAACAGACCCTCGCCGAGTCCCTCTCATACCTCACTTACCCACGTCCATTCAAGAACCCAGCATATACGAAGAACGCCGCGCGTCGTACGAGGACTCTCAAGTCTGTACTTTCTCAAGAGAGAGAGCGAGAACGTCTAGAACGAGAGAAGAGGCGATCGGAGCGGGAGGTTGCGTTAGCTGCTACTCTCACTCCTGTTGCTGAGGGAGAGGACGGGAAGAATGAGGACGGGAGTCAAATGGATATAGACAAACCTGACGATGGGGCTACAAAGCCAGTTTCGAGTGTTCTTGAAGAGGAAGATATACCGACTTGTCAGCCTCGCTCCTGTTTTTATAACGATTCCCGTGCTCACGGATGACTGGCAACGCAGACACGTCGATAGAGGCACCACCTTCTATCCTTCCACAAAAGCGTTACTGCGATATTACTGGTTTGGAGGTAAGCTGTACAATCAAGCGTTCGTTTTCCTGCAGTTCGATATATCTTGTCCCTGTCAGGCTCCTTATACTGATCCCGCAACTGGTCTACGGTATCATGACAAAAGCATCTACGAATTTATTAAGACATTGGTATGATTCCCATCTCATCGCCGAGCCTCTCCTGAACTAATAGTTCTTTCGCAGAACTCGAGTACCGTAAAGGATTACTTAGCGCTGCGCGGAGTAAATCCAATCGTCAAGTAAATTTATCTTCACGCCCTTCCAGGCGCGCCATTTCGTTTGCTCCCCTCATCTGTGTCCATGTATTGTTCAAACCCCTTGTTTTGACCCAAAAGGACACAATTACAGCACAGCTCTATTATAAGATACAAAAGTTCAAACGTCTGCGCGTATGTCCGCTTTACTCAGCACAGGTCGCCCACCATACCTCTCCCTCGGTTGCAGTGCTACGGACAATAACGTCTGTCTTCGGCTTGACGAAAATGATTCCGCCTTCATCAAGCGCAAGTTTATCCCGATCCGGACCCTGCTCCTCAAACTCGACAGTTCCGTGGGTGACAATCCCAACCGTTGGCCCTTCCGCATTTTCAAGGAACTCTGTGCTCTCGTTACCATCTCCTTTCAGTTGCGTCCATAATACTGTGAACTCCTCCAAGGGAGGGTCATAAGTCGTCGTCCGGCCTTCCCTGGATCGCTTGTAGGTAGTTTGCTGGAGCGCCCAATGCTGTGGTTCCCGTGCTGTATAGGTCAACTCTTCAAGGAATGTCTGCGTATTGCGCGTCTCGCGCGCGACGAACGCAGCATTGAGTACATTATCTGATATCGCCATACATTCTATAATGTCACCTTCCAGGTACGCATGTACTTCGTCTGCACCGATGTAAATCGCTTCTCCGCGATTCAGTATCATAAAATTCATGAAGAACGGAGCGGCAAGGACGCCCACGTCGTTTGGGTATTGCTTGTTCAGCGTCTGAACATGTTTGGCGGCAAGCGCATTGTCACCAACCGCAGCAGGTCCTTGGCGTTCAATCCGGCTGATGAGCTTCGATACCGCTCGCGACACGAACTCGGGGCTTGCAGTCAGCAGCTTGGTAACGATGATCTTCAATGGCTCCTTGCTTTGCTCTCGCACAAAAATGTCAATCGCCTCGTCATGTCCGATCACTTCGCTCAATTCCGGCACGCTTAACAGGTCCTTTGCGATCAGTTTTGGTTCTCGGAATCCGACGAAAGCCTTGAAACCATCCGCAAGGGCTACAGCGATCTCCGGCTTGTGATTGGAGTCAACGAACTGCTTTGAATCCTTTCTGTGGAGTGTCTCCCCCAGCTCTCTGTCTGGATGAGCCTGCAGAGGAAGCGCCTTTGCTATGGAGAGTATCTTGAAGAGGAAGGGCACATCGGTACTGTGAGGGAACTTGGCTGGTTCGGAATATCCGAGACCTGCGAGGCGCGCACCAAGGAATGAAAGAGGGGAAGACATGGCGAGTCCATGAAGCGAAGTCTGAGGATCGTCCCAGAGTGTGGCAGATCCCTTCTTATGCGTACCCATCCATAACTACAATGAAAGGGTTTAGTTATGTGGCAAGATACTTGGAACCATCAACCCATACCTCAGCGTAATTCTTTGAATCTTCGGTCTCGTAGTCCTCCGCTACAGCAGTACGTGCATATTTGGCAACAAGAGACGCGCTACCTGGTTTTCCCCAATCGTATTGCTGTATTGAACCTCTGAGGCGGAGTATATTTGCGGTGGCCATAACTTCTTGGACGACACTGTGGTGGCGGACAGGTAGATCAGGACTGGCCGTTCTATATGAGACTTGCCGTGGTGCATGGAGCAGACACTGACATCATTTCTGACACTATCCCTCATAAACGTGGGACGCACTTTGATGCATCCAAAATGCATACCAACAACTCTGGACACCTTTATAAGCTCCAGTACCATTTTTACTTGGGGCAGGTAGGCTTTTATCCGCTCCCGACGCGTTGTAAGATTGTCACGACACGCGTTACGTCACATCACAGTCACATGGATCCTTGTCTTTGTGTTTGTGAAAATATTTCGTCTGCTGCGTTATGCACGCCATTCGAGTCGTTTGTCTAGTGATATAATGCTCACAGATCGGACTGAACTGAAATCCGGCGCAGTTTATTGGAAATTCCCAACTGTTACGAGTGCCGTAGGCTCAATCTAAGACATTTCCGTGGCGCACCCCCGCAAGGATGATCCGGAGAATTCCAACTCGTCTTCATTTACGCGTTCCCTATCAAAGTTTACAACAACGAAATGTACACATGTATCAGTCTTTCACTTTACGAGTTCTGCGCAGGCCTTCGCCAACTTCACCCATCTCCCACCTGCCGAGGCTCCTAACTCTTTTTCGAACTCTTCGTCACCAAAGACCATCCGCATCGAAGTGAGGGAAGCCAGCACATGGATGTCGAAATAACGAAGTTTGTCTCCAGAGAAGAAGACCTCGCCTTCAGCGTACTCGCCGAATTTATCAAACTCCTCTCGTAATTTCCTCCACACCTCGTCTCTTTCCTTACCGTGCAACTCTGATTCTGCAAGTGTCTTCCCCGGCGACGCATATTTCTCGAATCTCGGACGATCATTTTCCACAAGCTTTTGGGCCATGGCAGGCACGATCAATGGGACTCCAACCGGGGCGATAGTATTAGTGAAGTGGGCATCTGCGAGTTTCTGCAAGCCCCGTGTGCCCGGCGGGAACAGAGAAGATTGCGGATCGGCGGATGGATACGTCTCCTCGAGATAATCAACGATCTTGCGCGAGTCGCTCAAACGCACGGGGACTTCGGGGTTTGTATTGTCGACGAGCGCGGGGAGGGTATAATGCGGTGATCCATCCTCGTGCTTGTCCAGCGGCGGAATGCCTGCAGCGATACATGTCGCAGCGACGGCGTTCAGCTCTATCCAAATTGTTTCGTAAGGCAACTTCTTATAATTAAGGACAAGCCTTCGTTCGCATCACTCTCGGTCAGTCTCTGATGTTTGTCATGTAATATATGGCCGACTCACCGAGCACGCCATGTATTGGGAGACACGGTACAGCCAGGGATGAGACTCTTGACATCGTAGAAGACAGCTTTGGGTGCGACATGGAGTCGTTCTCTGGAACCTAGTCACAATGGAGACGGGTAAATTTCCCAGATTGCTCATTGTATACCAAATCACTCATATAAGATTAGAGCGTGAGAATGGTGTTATTAAATGCCTAGCTGGCCAGTCGATTCCATTGTGTTTCTATTGGAGAACGATCACGAGCATTGCTTCGTTCTTCGTATGGCACCCCCTATCGCCATTTACCTGAAGTAGCTTAATAAAATTCATTACTGAGCAGATTGCCGGAAATAAGACCTTGCTCAACCAAAGCCTACAACGGAAAGTCGCGTGGTCTATCATGGTCTCATCACCTGAATGGTGACAGACGCGTAACCTTCCAGCCGTGGTGTATGGATAATGTCACTATATTGCATGCGAGCTTTGGGTTCTAACTTCACGGACAAGCTGAAGGACGAACTTCCCCAATTGAGGCCGGGTGCATTCATGGAACAACCAACTCAAATTTCTAATTCTCGGAACTGCAAGCAACGATGGTCCCCCCCCGCGCCAAAAAAAGGAGATGTTGTATCTTATTCACCGAATGAGCTCTGCACAAGCATTCACCATCTTCACCCATCTTCCACCAGCCGAGGGATCCAGCTCCTTTTCAAATTCCTTGTCCCCAAATACCAATCTCATCGACGTGAGTACCGAGAGAACGTGTATGTCGAAATAACAAAGTTGTCACCAGTGAAGAAGATCTCCCCTTCGGCATATTCACCAAGCTTATCGAGCTCAGCGCGTAACTTGCTCCATGCCTCCTCCCTCTCTTTACCGTGTAATTCCAGTTCCGCGAGCGTCTTTCCGAGATGAGCGTGTTTTCTCTCGATGACTTGACGAGTTCGCTCCGGGACCTTGTGAACCAGAGAAGGCCCGAGTAGGGGCATTACAAGAAGGATGATTTGTCTTGGTGAAGTGGGCATCTGCAAGTTTCTGCAAGCCCCATGTGCCAGGCGGGAATAGGGCGCGTTCCGGATTGGGGGATGGATACGTCGCCTCGAGGTAATCAATAATCTTGCGCGAGTCGCACAAACGCACGGGGGCGTCGGGGATTGTATTGTCGACGAGCGCGGGGAGGGTATAATGCGGTGATCCCATCCTCATCCTCCTCGAGTGGGGGAATACCCGCAGCGATACACGTCGCAGCAACTTCGTCTCCCTCCACCCAAACCGTCTCGTATGCTAGTTCCCTATAATTGAGGGCAAGTCTTTTCCTTTGTCAGAGACCCGTGCTTTTCCTTTCTGAATCATCACAATAGCCTCACCTGGCACGCCATGTGTTCTGAGATAGAGAATTTCCGGGAATGAGGCTTTTAATATCATAGAAGACAAGCTTTGGCTCTGGGTACGCCATCGCTCTGTTCACCAGAAGTAGTTGATGATCTATTCGTTCTCTAACGCTCCTTATAAGCATTCAAGAGCAGGTCTAATTGCTCGATGACATGCAAGGAGAGTCCGAGTCGCATAAGTGTTACTAATGCCATCAGAATTTTCCAACCTTTAGAATTGAGGACAACAGGGCATTGAATTGAATTGGCATCAAACTCTTTGTAAAATAGATTGATAATTGGGTGAGTCATCCTGGGTAGAAGGCCTCCGACTCGAGCGGTAACCAGCTAGTGTGTGAAAATAGGGTAATGACAGGAGAGAATTTGTGAACAAGAACAAACACTGGCGATGGTGATGAAGGGATAAATAAATGAAGCGACATCCAGACTCATTGTTGGTGTATATAGTCACGTGAACGAGACGCGTAAACACAATGCAAACAATGCAGACAACACACGAAGCTCGATATGTCCCTCTCACTTACATTTACCGTGGAACGACCGCCATTCAAACTAAACGCCCATATTCGAGAAAGCCAGCGCATCAGCCATCACATACCGTAGAACCTCTTTTGCATTTATCCCAGCGTTGCGTTGCGTTTCCCAAAAACGGCAATTGAATCACTTTGCGCCGTTTCTCGTCTCGTTCTTTCCCCTCAAGCAAAATGCAAAACGCAATTTTCGTTGCCCTTTCCTTTCTTACAAGTGCAACTGTCCCCGTCTACCCATGCTTCAATGTTCTATTTCTTACCAAAGCGTCTTTGAGTAGCTAAGCTAGTTGAGAATGTGCAAGTGGAACCTGGATCCGAAGGAGCCGGACGCGTCGCGTTGGTGTACGCATGGGCACCAGGAGCATCAAGAACTCTATAACCCCACAAGCGCTACCTTCCACCGCGGATTTGGTGTAATGCGTGTTGGACGGTGTGTGCGCTTCAGTCGGGTACGCAGGTTAAGAAGGGTGAGTTTCTTCTCGCTATTTATTGGCACAAGTACAAGTGGTGTCGCAGAGTGAGATATTGATATTGATTGTCCCATGCTTGGGATAATAGGACTTGCAGCGAAACTTTCTGATGCATTCAATGGCACGACGAGAGCACCTCCATATTTAACTCTGTTCGATGGAACTTCAGATTCACGTCGTTCTCGACAAGTAGCTGAGTTGAGCTCAGGTGTAGGCGATAATCGTGTGAGCTCGCCACAGCAGAATCCAGGGATGACTCCACTGGCAGGACCAACACCCAACCAGATACCAACCGGACCGAGTTCTCCACCGCAGTTCCCTCATGCATCTTCAGGAACACCGATGAGCCAGATACCCACCGGATCGAATTCTCCATTGCAGCTCTCAGGAATGACCCAGACAGGACCGCTAAACAGGGGAATAGCACCTGGACCTAGCTCACCGAATCAATTCCCTGGACCTGGAGTACCCCCTATGGCAGGGCCACCAAGCAATCAGATATCGCCTCGACTGAGTCCTCCGCCTCAACTCTCCGGAGCGTCTCCTCTGACGAGACCGCCGAATGACCAGATGACTTCGGCCATAGGCCCACCAGACGTCCAGATGCCGATCGGCTTACCACAACACAACACCGGCCCTCCTCCTGCAACTTATCAACAACACAATATGGGACCTATGCAGAACCACAATTTGGACCAATATTCGGGATTTGAAGGGGGTGCAGATTTGAAATAGGGTATACTTCCTCATTGTTGTCGTCTTATTCTCCCATTTGTAGTAGATCTTCGCGAAAACCTTAGTCGAAGCTCTATATCTTACGCCGAATCGGATGTTTGTCTCTTAGAGCTCAGTGTTCTCTCATGTACCATGTGTATTGTGTACAACAGAATAAGTACAGCTGCGAAAGACGTCAAGGATAATAGGTTGACAAGGATTAATCCATTATAGCGGATAGGATGCTTACTTTTCTAGTTGAAACTACGATCCACCCAATACGCCTCGACTCGCTGTCAGCTCAGCACCTAGCTTATATCCCAACACCTGAAAGGAGAAAATAACGGAAATTGAGCTATATGAATATCAAGCAAATAAGCGGTTTGAATGAATCGCACCTTGTCCCAATCTAGTTTTTGTCGCGTCAAGGGTAAAGCACGTCGCAGACCCTTGAAGGTCTTTTCCGACATATCCTGATACGCATTGTTTAATGCCGCCTGATATTTACCCTCCTCATGCTCGATCAGAGCCAGTATCTTATCTGCTGCTTGGTTGGGGGGCGAAGAGGTAGATATTGTGGGTGGCAATGCGAATGAGATGTTGTGCGTGGTCGAGAGTTGCACCTTGAGATATTTCGTTGAGAATAAGGCTACGTTGGCAAGTATCGCGAGAACATACGTTACCCTGCTCGTAGTAGTGGATATTGACCAGAATCTTTCCCTCGACGTTCCGTGAGTCTAAGTCTATCCTGTACTCAGACCTCCACCGGCCAGACCTACATCGTGTGTTAAGTACGGCACATGTAGACTTATCCGCGATACACACCAGAAATTCTGAGGATTGTACTTGTTAGCAACGATTTGTACGATGAATTTTTGGGAGGATTCAGGGTTTGAGAATACGCTGGTAACGCCCTCGATGAAGTGGTTCGAAAGATAGGTGATAGTTGCATTCTCCAATGCCAATCTATGCAAGGAACGACGAAAAACGATCAATTCGAAGACACGAAGTGGAATAAACTATCCCTTATACTGACCGAAAAGGTTCTGCATCCTGATCGACTGCATATGGTTGTGTTTCTGATGCCTCCTGCAAGCTGCAGCTGAGGACTCTTTCCGACTTCTCGATCGACATTTGCACATATGCGTACGTACCAATCTTAGATGGTCGAATACGAACGAAGTCTTCGAACGGGGATCCAAGAAACGAGGTTCTCCCTCCGGTGCATCCCTTATACGTCCAACTTCGCTAATAATCACCTGCGTATGTACCAGGCGCACACCGCACTCAGCATGCCTGAACAAAAAAGCAACGAAAGAACGAAAAAAAGGCGCACTTGGTAGTCAGTGTCGGGCACGTCGGCGGTGATGAACTGTTCGAGGTTGTATTGCTCTAGCGAAGGTAGGATACCAGCTTGAAGCGCCTCATCATCTGCGATGATATCTCGTACGTCTATACGACCAGAACGCGCGAATCGATGAGCACAAGAGTCAAGAACTCGCCAATGCCAGAGCAGAACGAATATAGCGTACCATTGAGGACGTCGTTTATCTCTCCCGGAGGAGATTGAAGAAGGAATTTGGACGCAGCTTGAATACGTTCTTGCTGGTCCATGCTCAGACTGGTTGGTGCTGAAGTCGCGGAGTTGCAGCGCGACCATGGCCAAAGGGCACCACCGCACATCTTATTTGGTATTTTTCCATATTTGGTAATCGAAGATCCGCACGCATATAGTCAGTAATTTTGGGATCAATCGCCAGCGTGGCATGCTACAGCCATGGCGATCTATCACATAGGTACGATTCATGTACTGAAAGAAACTATGAAGGGAAGTGATATTGACTGGGACACTAGTGTTGATCAAGTATACGGAAGGGACGACAGCTGCGCAGAAACAAGCCTGGAAAGACGGGGTCACCAGCCTCACATCATCCATCCCACAGATCCAAGAGTTACTCAATGGGACGAGACTACCGCATCTCAAGGACGGCGGATGGGAGGACGGTCAGTTTCCCCCGCTTGGAGAGTAAAACATCTCATGCCGTTAAACTCATTTCATTTCCAGGAGTGATAATGAAGTTCAAGGACGAAGATGATCTGAAAGCCTTTGTTGAAGCTAAATCCCACCGTGACTATCAAGTCGCAACGGCCGAACAGACAGCAGGTAACGCGTCCTGCGTGTAAAACGTCGAGAAAAACAACAGCTGACCAAATCTGAGTAGATAAGCTGATATTCGATCTCAAAGTATAGAAACCAATCGTAGCGAAACCCACGACCCCAGTAGTTTGAACAGCATGACTAGCAACAGTAATCTTAGAGAGTTTTCTTGAACCAATTAACTGTTGCTTCAAACGATTTCTCATAGCCTTCCTTGGATTCGGGAATGTCGAGATTTGGGCGAACAGCAAAGCCATGAACGGTTCCTGCAGTGCCCACAAAATGGAGTCAGTGAAGTAGACCGAAAGCTGACTCGTAGCCCAAACCTCACCCTTATAATCATGAAACTCATAATCAACGAAATCGGACTTGCCCTCCCGCGCGGCAAAGATCGTCTCGGTTTCGCTACGTAACTCTGGACCAAACGTGGAATCCTCTGCAAGTGGGTTAACCCGCTAAAGAGGTTCGCACTTGAAAGACGATCCTCCGCTCACCTTCGGCGCATTGCCATGATGTGGGTACTTTGATTTGTACGACCTGTTTCGCTTTAAAGGATCCCGGATGGGCGACCACGGCAGAATTAATGAGATCTGTTCCTGCCAAACGGATGGTCGTTACACCTGGACCAATGCCCGTTATTACCATGCTGGCGTGTTGACACCATTAGTACGCACCACCAAAGCAATACCTAAGTGCATGACATTAATATTTACTCCAATCGCTCGGCTACGAGGCTGAATTTCGCTCACCCGACGGCACCGATCCTCGTATAACCTTTCTCTTCCCTAAGCTGTCTTATGAACTAGAATCAGGAAGGATGTTAGGAGTCGCCATCGCATCGGATGTTCTTCGGGCACGAACTGGGTGAATCCGTCGGTCAATGGCAGAAGGCCTTGAGTGAAATAACCGCGGAATGCGCTTGATGATCAGCCATATGAATCCGAGCTTCTTGATAAATGGTACTTTTTCGCCCGGTCTCTGCGGGATCTTGTCATCCAATTCCGCCACTCCAATCACTGGCCAGCCTATATGTGAAGAAATGCAACTATACAATCAGAACGAGGAAATCGGCGATATGTGCCCAAATGTTGTTGAGAAATCACTAGTACTCACCGCCAAATTGGTCAGGGACCCAAACATCAACACCAACACTCTCCGCGAGCTTGTCTGCCACTATCTTGGAGTTGACCAGCGGTAAGCCAAATATATCCGTCAGAATTACGATGGCTTTCTTGTCGTCAGAACTAGAGTCAGTGGTTGCCGGGGCGGCTGCGAAGTATGCGCCATCGCGAATTTCGCCCCTTGGTTGTCCAGGTAAGATGTAACCACCTTTACAGTGTTCACAGTGCCTGTAGCTCATGCCGATGTGAGTCGTTTGAGAAGTTCATGGCTTGGGTACCACTACGCCTTTTATTTTGTCATCGCTGGCGGGAATCGGATCGCAATTACGAATGTGCATTGTATGGTGCAGCGTGAGTGTGAGAAGACCTGTTACAAATGTGACGCCGCATCCGTGACTCTTCTTGACCAATCAGGATTGAGAATGATAACGCTTTTTATTCACCTTTTATTCACCCAGCCGCTATCATGATCTCGAACTTTGAGATTCACAATGTGAGACTTGCTGATCCAGATCTTGACGGAAAACTCTACACAATTTGCTGCCAAGGAGACAAAGTGACGGAGGTAAAGCTCTATGATCTTGACGAAGCTGTTCGTCAACTCTGCGACTCCGCCGAAGGTCGAGGTGGATTATTGATTCCTTCGTATCTATCGCCTCATTCACTGTGCCACTCGGTCTTATCAAATTTATGTCTTTTTCGCAGCCTTTGCCACTCACACATCCACCTGGACAAGTGCTTTACCCTAGACAAGGGCGCTCCACTGGTGAACGGGTACTTTCCTCGCTATATACGATCAGGCAATCTTTGAAGCTTTAGAACTCGTTGTCCTCAGGGACTTTTCAGAGGCGCTTAGGGTCTCATCCGATGTCAAGAAGTCATTCAAGCATGAGAAGTCTGAATTGTACCTACGGGGCGACAGGCTTATACGAGAGAGTCTCGGGGCGGGAGTCACCGTCATGCGCGCACATGTCGAAGTTGACCATATTGCTGGAGAGGCTTGCTTGGAGGCCGGAATCAAGCTAAAGAATGAATGGAGCAGAGTATGTGACATACAGCTGGCTTGTACGTCACTCTCCAGTGTTAAGACAACATTGCCATTGACCTTCCTTTGTTCTGTCGTTCCAGTATTTATGCAAGAACCTTTATTTGAGAATCCGACGAACTCAGATCCTGGAGAGAATGCGTCAGTTGCTAGCCAGGCATTGGAACATCATGCAAAATCTATCAGTGCTGTTGGGTCCGCGCCATACGTCGAGCGTACGCGAGAACAGCGGTGGGCTAATATTCGCTTTGTTCTCGATAAAGCTATGAAACTGGACCTGCATGTCGATTTCCATCTCGACTACGATTTGTCGCCAATGCCTACTGATGACGATCCCGAATCCGATGGCGAACCTTTGGTTTACTATCTGCTCGATGAACTTGACAATCGACGATGGACAGAACGCATGCCCGGTCGGGTGATTACAATCGGACATGCAACGCGTCTATCGCAGTTTTCTTCCGATCAGCTGCATGATCTCCGCAGGCGTGTCGGTTCGCTCCCAGTCTACTTTGTTGGACTGCCGCAGAGCGATGTGTACATGATGGGTCGTGACTCTGGACAGCGCGGAACGCTGAACGTTTGCAAGTTGGGAAGAGATTATGGGTTGAGTGTTGCGATGAGTGTTAATAATGTGGCCAATGCTTTCACGCCACAGGGTACTCCGGATCCTCTTGGGCTTTGCCCATTCGGTGTTGCTGTATACCAGGATGGCACGCTTGATGGGTGCAGGCGTCTATTGGTGAGCAGGCAACAAGCGTACTTTGTCGTTCGAGTGAATTGTTCTAATCGACCGACAGGAAGCAGTTTCAACAGGTTCGAAGGGTGCCATCGGTCTTTCCGGATCACAAGGACATTCACTGGTACCAAGTATCGGTTCTCGAGCTGATTTCGTTGTACTGCATGGGAATCGGTCACTACAATCTGCGGCCCTCAGTCCGAGTTTCGGTCGAACAACGATTAAGGATGGACGTGTTGTGGCCGAGCGGGAGTGCTCGGGATGGACTGCACGCCAGTTGGGAGGAAGGATAGAATAAGTAGAATGTGTATTTGGCGTATATTCGACGAGTGATTACGTTGCTGTTCTGGATTTAGTAGACCTAGTTCCTCGTACCTAAGTCGAATCACATGTCGACGGCAACCAAACGTCATTTGAAATACTTGGCCATCGAACAGAACAGTGATCTGTCAAAAGCATTAGATTACGATGCTCGTAAAAAGCGACTCCGGCGGGAAAGCTGGGACGTCAAACTCGGACTCGACTTGTAGGCTAAAAGCATAAACATTGCATGTAGGCGAGTAAGTGATGTTGACAGGTAACTGATGCCTATCATCACTCAAGATTCAAGATTCGCTGGAGCTTGGAGACCGACGTAGCCACGTCATCACATACTGCTATGTTACGGCTGGGGGCGGTGGCACTGGCAGGAAAGAAAGTTGGTTGGCGGTACATTAAGTACTTCTCAGACGGGATTAGACAGAGGATGGCGGTGGTGGTGGCGCAGCGTCCGGTATGAGCGTCACAGCATTTTGATGATGGAGTGATGTCAAGGCGGATGCAGATCGACGGATACAGATTAATTAGGCGATAGAATCTATATGACATCGTCAAACGCTATCACCGAAACGCCGGAGGTATAATGTATCTTGTTGAAGGGAGAGCGCCACAGACAGATGATATTGTAAGAGAAATAATAAAACTGAAAGGGACCTCTATCCCGCCGCTATCAGCTTCCACACGCGAATCATACATTTGCGGGAAATAAACACACGCGGCGAACATGATGGGTCTGGGTTTGAAATTAAAAGAGCAAAGAAGAGGAAAGCAAGAAGCAAGAAGGAAGCGGATGTCTGTCACACTCGAAGGACGATAATGAAGTGCACGTGACTGTATATATGGAAGGTGTCCAAGAGAGTCGAGGATTTCTGTACTTCGGCTCCCACTAGTCCTACCTAAGAATAGATATAATAATGCCCTCCTCGCCCTCCACTAGCAGCACTAGCAATCATCCCCGCCCCTCCCGCTCTCCTATCCTCCTGTCCTCTTTCTTCCTCTAGCCAAAGTGCTATCATTCCCGCACCCTCATCGCAATCATCCCCGTCGTTCACGATGAGCTCTCCTAGTCCACCGCCCTTTATACAGACTCAGCCAAGACTTTCCCGTTTCACTTTCCGCGGCCTCTTATCCCTCCCACGCCGTCTATGTTCTCCTCCGGCTGCAGTCGGAAAAGTCCGTTCTTTTGGTCTCACTCCAATATTCGACGTCCGTCTCGAGGACGTTCTCGATCGAAAACACTTACCTCCTCTCTCTCTCAAAGACTTTGAAGAATGGCTACTTTACGTCGAACAGTCCGCTGAAAATCTTTATTTTATCCTTTGGCTCAGAGAGTACACTGCAAAATATGATCGATGGATTGCAAAAGTACGGGCACGCGAGGCAAGGAATAGACATGGTCGTGGTTCAGCCCATGCTCCAGCGCCAGCTTATCGTGTCGCGTGGTCAGTCACAACACCAACGTCACCCTCACTTGCACTCTTCTTCTCCCGCGCCAGAGAGACTTTTCTCGTCCCCGGCGCACCATTCGAACTCTCCCTCCCTCCTGCTCTGTTCGACGCGCTATCCGTCGTAAACGGACATCCAGATCCGGCAGTTTTGGCACCCGCACGCGCACATGTGGAGGACGCGTTGCGCGGAAGCTTAGCGAGGTGTGTTCGCGCCGCTTATAGTAATGTTGGAACATACCGTGCGGCTTGTGGTATTGCCGCTGGCATCTTCTTCCTTCTCGTTGGAACCATTCCGCCGCTTGCTGTCAATTTTACGTGTTCTCAGAGCCGATGGGAACGACTAGTCATCTTACCTGGTCTGTGGATCGGCCTTACGGTTCTTATTGCCAGTCTTCGCGGGATATGCATGATGATCTACATCTTTGGTGACTTTCGGCAGCTTCGCAAGTGCGTCAGGAAATGTATTATCTGGAATAAATTGAGATGTTGATGTTTTCCATGCAGGTTTGAGTTGGTGCGACCACCACCGACACTGATGGCACCGCATGAATCAAAACCGCGTACTACTTCGACAGTAGTCGTACCAACACGACCTGTACGAGCCTTGACTGCACCACCCAAGATTGCGATCCGCATTCCACCAAATACTCCATCACTTTCTTATGGAACCACCGCGACTACCACTACCAGCTCGAGCTTCACCGGTACAGGTACACAGAGCTCGTTTACGAACACTACCTTGACGCATACAAACACCATCTCCATCTCGTCGCTTAAGAGTCGTGGGGGGACGTCCAGCCTCGTTTTTCCCCACGCGCATGGGACTAACAGTTTCTACGCGGACTCTGAAACGCGGTCCGTCCCTGGGTACGTGTCGGATGATGAGAGCTTCGAGGATGAAGAAGGCGAGGAGGACGGAATGAGCACCGCAAGTGATCATGGGATTTATATCTCGCCTGCGATGCCCTCGCCCGAAACAGCAGCAGAAGACGATCCTGCCGTGGTCAATGCAGCACTCGCTTTAATAGCGAGTGGGACTGCCAGTGGTTCCGCAGGGCAGGTCTCGTCGGCCGGTGCACGTACAGTGGTACAATCTACGGCTAGCGCTGGGCCTTCAACCTCTGCCCAGACAAGTGCACCTCCTGCTCTAGCAAAAGCGCATACAGTGCAGATCCCGACGGCTCCATTCATTCCAGCGTATCCTTATTCGGATGCCGACTCCATACGTGCGGGCAAGCATTGCCGATCCCACTCGCGCTCTGAATCCTTCTCATGTTCGGGAGATCTGGAGGCTGGAGAGCCAGCTACGAAACAGCCCTTGGGGAAGTTTGATTTTGACGCACTGCCCATTCCGCCTCCGCCGCCTGCGCTACCTGCCCAGGTTGCATCAGCACCGACTACTCGGCCCCGTGCTCCCGAGGTGTATGTTGATACGAACGCCGCTATTGGAATGCCTGATGAGAAGGGTCCGTCGATCTTGCCTTCGCCGTCTTCCGCATATGGATTAGGATTGAACACTGCGAGCGGGACAGGGACTGATTTTAGTCCGATTTCACCTGCACGGACGGACGATGCTGCAGAACTATATGGGAAGAGTTCCAGAATCGATGCTGCAAGTTTGGAATCTGGGAGACGGAGATCAAGCTGGCGTGGTCACAACTCGCGTCTCCATTCACCTCTCTTCATCCGTCTCCCTCGTCTCTTCTCACTTTTCCATCCTCGACATCTTGCTCCCTCTTCTTCATCGTGCAATACTTTTGATGGTTTTTCGCCGTACTATTACACTAAAGAATCCGAAGGCAAGAGCATCGGTTCTGGTGCGCCTAGGGGAAGCTGGCGGTCGCGGTGCGCGCTTGAGTCGCGTGTTCCTGCGTTTGGACCTGTGACGCGTGTACTTACGCCTATTGTAGCACGGGCGCAGTGGGAGATTGTTGTACGTGCGGCGTGCCTTGCAGCATTACTTTGCGTTGTTGCATGTGGAACTGTTGTTGCGCTGCCTGTACCTGCGGAAGGGCGTTAGACTCGCTCGACCTGGTGCTCTCGTTTTCGGTCTTTTTTTCGGGGGCGGTATTTTCTTGATCCTGGTTCGTTTCGTTTTCTTTTTTTCGTTATCGATGCTTTGCTAGGATTTCTCTTTGCTCTCTCTGTTTGAAAAGCTTACCTTCGTTCTTTTCGTGCTCTACGTTCTTACACCTCTATTCTCCATAGTGTCTCTCTCTGTCTATATTTTCTCCGTGTTTTCTTCTCTTTATTTTTTTCGTTGTTCCTTTCAAATTTTTCAGAGTTTCTTGGTCCTTGCACGGTTTGTTTCTGTTTCTTTCAACTCTCAAATGTTGTAACAGTCCTTTGCTCTCTCCCTTCTTCATCCTCTGACACATTACCGATACTCGTAGAGTTAACAAGTTTGTCATTTTCCGTTTTTCTCGTATTTTTCACTCCGAGTTGTGTAATTCCCTTCTCCGTCCTTCTCGCTGATCCTGATCCTATCGCACTCTCTTTAACCTCCTTTGAAGCAAGATATTTGCTTCAGCTTTCCTGGTCTGTACACCCCCGTTTCCCACCGTGGCGTCTCGAATTATATTTTTTCTTTTCTTGGAAGCTTCCCGCTGTATGTGGATTCTAGCGCGTTCATTCGGGCTCATTGACTGGTACTGGTATTGGTACTTCGCGAGTTGGCCGTGTGTTCCATGTGATGTGAGGTGAGGTTCTGTGAGGGGGGCATTCTAGTGTGTCCGTCCGTGCTGAATGAACTTCCCTTCCCTGTGTGTCCTCTTTTAGACTGGCGTCTGGGTGAAGTTTGACGCGGCCCGGCGAACCGCAAGACAAGCCTGAGGACTGGATAAGTACTGGTGGTAGGGATAATAATAGTCTTTGGAGGGCTTCTCACTCAGATGCAAGATGATCTTCTGCTCTATATTGGTGATGTGCTTTATCAGTGCGATGTTCTGTTTTTCCCGTGGGCATCGTCATACATGTAATCGGTATTTGGGATTGGATTGATAATCTTACTTACAGTCGTTCCGGAAAACCTTGTCCGAGGGGTGTTTTTTTCTTTCTTTTGTGTGCCCGACCCAAAAAGGAAATGCTGTCCGAAAGGGGATAACTTATCCCCGGATGGTAAAGTGTGATCAGCGCTAATCTCTGTGCGTTACCCGGGGCATTTGCTTGCGCTCTCTTCTCTGCCCCAGCCCCGGGTTGCCACTCCACCATCTTCTCCCACCCATCCCCACATTTTCTCACTGTCATAGTTCCTCCATGCCCTTCCGTAAGATTTCTGAGGATCTGAAACTCCGGGGAATATGGCTGTATAATCAAGGTTATATACCAGATGATATATGTGCCCTTCTAGGATTTCATCCAAAGAGTCTTATTCGGTGGCAAAAGAATCTAGAGGATCATGGCTCAGTTATCCCACCTATCAATCCATTTCGTGGCCATCCTAAATTACTCAAACCAGACCATACTCATGATCTCTATACTCTACTTGAGGAATCTCCTGAGCTTTACCTTGATGAAATTCAGGAATGGCTGATTATTGCGCATGATGTTGGAATTTCACGCTCTGCTCTTGATGAACATCTTCGCGATGCTGGTATCACTTATAAGCTCCTTCATAAAGCAGCAGCAGAGCGTGATGAGGAGCAACGAGCTTACTTTCGCCAGTATGCGACAAACAACTGGGTTGCCGAACAACTTGTATTTGTTGACGAGACAAGTAAAGATGATCGTACAATCTATCGTCATTATGGTCGCTCCCTCCATGGCAGGCCTGCTGAAATTAGTGCACCATTTATTTGTGGGCAGCGTTATAGTATGGTTGCAGCTCTTACAGTTGATGGTTATCTAAACCAACGTGTTGTGGAGGGTTCAGTTGATGGTACTGAGTTTATTGATTTTATTGCAGAGGACATAGTATGTGCTTTGTATTCTATATTTTCTTATACTAACTTTATATTATAGCTGCCACGTATGAATCAGTGGCCATCTGATAACAGTATTCTTGTTTTGGATAATTGTGCAATTCATAAGAGCACTGAGTTGAGAGAAATAGTTGAAGAAGCAGGTCTGTCATTTTTTATAATTACAGTTTATCTAATTTACGTCTTAATATATTAGGATGTCAGTTACGTTTTCTACCAGCATATTCTCCAGATCTCAATCCAATTGAGGAGAGTTTTAGTGTCTGTAAGTTGTTTAAATATATTATTATATATTTATCTTATACTAGTTAGTCAAAGCTCATCTACGTCGTAACTGGAAACGTATGCAAGATGCTGAAGATCCTGAGTTTGCATTATATGAAGCTGCAACTTATATTACAGGAGATATGGCAAAGGCATGGTTTAGACATGCAGGGTATAAGTTTCAGGAAAACAATCAAGAGTAGTTTATAGGTAAACAAAAATATATCTATTATATGCGAGGTGCAATTTTGTAGTATGCATTTGCAGCCTTCGCCACTGGCTTCCAGCTCAATGGTGTAAATCCAGCCTCTTTAATTGTTCTTCCCTTCAAGCCCTTTATACTAACTCCGGGGTATACCCAAGCTTCTGTAGTAAAGGAATAACAGATTTGTCAAGAAAGTACTTATCTACGAATTCCTCTAACGAGATTGTATCACCAAGTAATGGAGATGAGGAACGGACATGAAACTCATCATCAGATGAGTGTGACATAGTAGGATAAGAATGAAGTGGTACGGAAGGTGTGACGGGAGGAGGTAGGACAGGTGAGGGTGTTGGTGATGTAGGTACACCGGGTTTTGTAATCCGATTCTCTTTCTTGAAGAAGGGAGTACCAATTGGAATAGTGTATTTGTCGTACAGATGCGGATCACCATCCTGGAGTATATGTAAGTACAATGACAATACAGAAAGAATATTATTACAATAAGCTTAGCGAATGCCATGAGACGTGGTTTTGTCATATCAAAATGAAAGCCCGATGGACGGTGATGAGCGCAGGGAAGTTTAGGATGGATAGGACATTTTCCAATAGCATAGATCTCCTCTAGCTCTTGCATGATATCTTGGATGCCACCATTAACATCTCCCTAGATTAGATATGCGTGAGCATCATATAATATACAAAAACAAAAGACGTAACCTACCTTTCTCAAAAGCGGTCATTTTTGGCCCTGAGGTGATGGTGCAGGCTGAGAAGAGCCGAATGTAGATACAGATGTCTCCCAGGTCTGTCATTGAATGTCATATGATTAGATACTAGAAGGATTCAAACATTGCAAACGTACCTCCATTTTTGGAGCTGAGAACTGCACGGTAATCGCAAAAGGAGTTCCTATCTTAGATTTTGCACTACGTCCTACGACACTCTTGACCATGTAGTTATACCCAGCCTGAGAGCTAAGGGACATAAATTGAGAGTTAGCAGGTATGTTTGGTTTCCATTCCATGCTAGAACAGTCTATCAGCTCGGGACGGGCATGGATACATTCTGCAATAGCAGAAATGAACCCATTCCAGTCCAAGCTACACATCACCTCAATAGGACCACGCTTGAGTTTCTCCGGCTTCTGGACCTTTACTTTTCGGCCTGTACCAACTAGAACACTAGGGAGGACAAGTAACAGGAAGACGTGGTAGGTAGTTGAGTTGATCGGGTCGAAAGCTTCAGAAGTACATTCCGTGACCGTGTCAGCTCGTTTGCGCTTTGAACTTGTTGGAGGATCCTGGGAGGTGGAGAGCACAGGTGGAGAGCCTGGGCCATCCTCACTTGGTGTACTTGGAGTGGCTGATAGAGGAGGTACATGTCGAGTATATGCAGGCATCAAAAGTGTAAATTCCGGATGAGGACTAGTTGTCGAAGAAGCCCGTTGGCTGGCCATACTCGCAGAGCTATGAGTAGGTGGTAGTGAACAAAGGATGCTATGGGCTTAGTTAGCACTAGAACTAGAAGACAAGAAGCAGGAGAAAGACGCACCATCTGTTCCTGCACTGTCTTTTCGTGCCATATCCTCACCACCCACCAATACAAATGATCCTCCAAGTCCCTCTAAACCCCTCTCAGCATTACTTCCTTCCATCGAGAACAACCGGAAATACAGAGGATGACAGAAAAGAGGAGGGGGAGGGAGGAGAGGAGGAGGGAGGGATGGAGAGGGGGGGAGATGGAGAGGGGGGGGGGGGATGGAAAGCAGTCGTGCATCGAGGCCCGGTCATGTCATGTGGGAGGCACGCGCCGATCACACTTTACCATCCAGGGATAAGTTATCCCCTTTCGGACAGCATTTCCTTTTTGGGTCGGGCACACAAAAGAAAGAAAAAAACACCCCTCGGACAAGGTTTTCTGGAACGACTGTAAATGATAGCTTCTTAAGGCTGTTTATGAGAGTCACTCCCTGACCGAAGTTTTGGTAAAAGGTATAAGTGAGCAAAAAAAAAAGGAAAGAACAAGAAGAGAAAGGGAAAGAGAGAATTAAAAGGTTATGTAGTCTAAGGGGTTGGGGGTTTGAGTCCATGGATGGGTCTGATTAACATTAAGCAAATAAGAGTAAAGTAAAAGGATGGAAATATAAATAAAAAGTGAAAAACCTTCTAACATGATCACAACCTCATAGCCTACGAGAATGAAGTTCTAGTTTAGTCTAGCAATGATGAAACCTATATAGTTAATGCTATAGTAACAACATAAGTTGATCATAATCTCCACAAATATAAGTGTTCCTGAGTAGTAGTTAGAGTTGTCTAGCTTATACCTAACAATGCTAGCAACTATCATTGACTTCTATATAATGATGTATTAAACAGGATTATCAACAAATAAAGAGTAACTATATGGAAAGGAATAATTCTTCTAAGTAACACCATTAAAGATAAAATGATTGATGGAAAAATGTTAATCTTTGTAATCAGCAGGGACACTAGCAGAGATAAGGTTAATATACCTAAAGGATATAATTGGAGACCAAGCTACCAAAACCCCATGGAAGAAGTACTGTAAGTTAATCAAGATCACCTGATCAGTAGATTAGCCTCAGAACAGTCACAGTAAACCAATAACCTTAGTTAGGTACTAATATAGAGCAGATCACCAATAAGTACTGGTTCCATCTTGGAGTGGAGCTACACATAGAACTTTCAAGAACTGTAGGGAGATTGTTAGAATGAAATAGACTGATTATCATTTTTAGGATATATCATGGCAGATGCAGAATTGGCACCCGATCGACGATACCACATATGATATCGATACTGTTCCTTTGGATCAAGAAGGGCAGACAACCCACCAGTACCCTCCTATAGGAATTGCCAATGGGTATGAAGGCAAGCCTGGAAATGCGTACAAGATATACTGAAAGAGACAATGGGAATAATCAAATAAATAGAACCAATCACAACCCAAACTAACTATGGATGGTCACCATCCAGGACAGAACATCAAGTACTCTATGTTAGGAGGTTTTTCCTTTCTTTCCTTTCCTTTTCCTTTTTGACTATGGCCGCTCATGGACTCAAACCCACGACTCCCTAATCCCCTCTTTCCTTTCTTTCCTTATTCGTCCACTTGCTTATTCATCATGGTCTGTGCACCATGTTTATCTTCATTATCATTCGTTTATCTCTTATTTGGTTAGTCTACCTTTTCTCGTGCTCGAAGCGCTTAAGTAGTTGGTCGGTAGAGTAGAAATCCCCCGTCTTGCTTTTCTACTTACCACCACTTGTACTAGGTAGTTACTAACCGTTCACTCGTTCACTAATATGTCTACTTACCACCACTTGTACTAGTGTGCTGGACTCTAGCATCGATTCAGCTCACCTTAGTGATGGTCTACTGAACCCGGCCTAACATAAAAGCGAGACCACCTTTTCGAACTCACCGATACTCTCGGACTCTACTCACCGCTCGCATACCATCGAGCGGAACACTTATCAAACACCGCCCAACAACAAGGACCAACTGTCTTGTCCTTGTGTACGTCCAAACAAACCCAAAACAACAAGTTACCCTGGCTTTACGAGTGTCCGTCTGGTGGCACGCTCACATCATCTGAACAAAGGTATCCAGACGATTCCAGTGCTCAACCTCTCTTTCGTTCGTTATCACTGTCTCGACCTTTTGCGTTGTCATTAGCTTTCGCGACGAACTGTCAAGATAGAGTCCCTATCGGAACAAGCACGTGAAGCTTTCCCGGAAGGAGCCTGGTACAACGCCAGACAACGAATCTTTCGTTGGAACGACGGAGATGAAGAGTGGACGATACAGTGGGAGGAAGAAAGCTTGGTCTGGCAGTGCGTAAATCCTACACCTGAACTAGCCGCCCCAACCATCGTACGCTCGACATCCTTCACTAAACCGCGAGAACCCAAACCCCTCATTCCCTCTGACGATGAATCGGAAGACCCAGTCACGATGTCGTCAACAGTAGGCCTCTCCCCACAAGTGAGAGCTGAGATCACCGTGCTCATGGTAGAGGCATTCCGAAACTACCAACCACCCGCTCCAAGGGACTCGAGCAGCACAAAAGGAAACAAGCCTCGCAAGTTCTCGGAAGGAGAGAGCTATTAGGCATTCATCCATAAAGTCCAACTGTTACTCCATGCGAACACGTCGAAGTATGTGACCGACACGAGCAAGATCCTGCTCACTCTCTCGTACCTCAAAGGGACCCACCCTTCCTCCTGGGCTCGCATCTACACGAACAAATACACGATCAATGGGGTGATTACGTTCACTCAGATGTGGTCGCAGTTCTTGGACGAGCTTGACATAACCTTCTCAGACACAAACGAACGAGAAAAGGCCATGCAGAAGTTCTGAGAGGCTGAACAAGAGGATGACATGGCAGCAGACTTCTTCATCCAGTTCGAAACGATTCTAGCGGAAGCAGGCCTAACCAAACCCGAGCACGACCTGATCGTGATCGATCGCCTGCACTTCGCCCTGCACATCAAAGTCGTCAAAGGCATTGCTCGTGGAGGATCCATCCCGACCACGTACCGAGACTACAAGAAGGCCGCGATCGAGGCGGACAAGGTCGAGCAAAGGGTCCGGAAGATCGTCAGGGACAGGCGCAAGCCAACGAATCGCTACGCGATGCCTTAGCCCCTGCCCCAGCGTCAAGCGCCCCCTCTTGCAGACCGTCGTGATGCAACAGGGATCACCTTCGGAGGGGCCGGCCAAGCAATGGATGTCTCCATGAACCAGGCAAAACGCCAGGGCGCCTGCTACAAGTGTGGCCAGGAAGGACACTGGGCGTGCGCTTGCCCTAAGTCAAAGAAAAGATCCGGGTGATCGTCGCTGTGATGGAAGTCGAAGACCGTGTGGCCTTCTTTGAGGAGCTGATGCATGCAAAGGAACCAGCGACAGAGGAAGCGATCAGGGGAGCAGAGGTTTTTAGCGAAGACGAGCACTGTATTGAAGGAGACGAAGCGGGTTTTTCCGAGCGTCGTGAGTAGCTAGGTCTCACGATGCAAACATAGAGGTTTTTGTACAAAGAAATGGTTGACACTTTTGACCAGGACAGTATGTTATGACTAGACCTAGAATATACATGCTTTATTCGTACGAAAGACTGACAAAAGCCTCGAACAAACTAGCAGATGTTGAGATGAGGAGATGCGAAGAGAGGGAGCTAGAGGAAGCTGAGAGAGTGGAGGAGGAGGTGGCAGACAACCTACCAGACGAACGAATGAGTGTAATCGTGCGTAGCCTGGCCGATCGAGAGCTTAATGCCTATGTTACACTAAGGGTGAAAACCATCCACGGCCAGCTCGAAGAAATGGACGCTCACGTGTTAATAGACTCAGGAGCGACAGGGACGTTCATTGATACAGGATTCGTAGAACGATACAACCTGAAACAAGAGCGATATGTTCGTCTGATGAAGGTCCAGATGGCTGACGGAACGGCAGGAGGAGGCGGTACGATCTTTCACTTCGTCAGAGTGAAGATGTCCTTTGAAGACCATGAGGAGGACCTGGTGATGTCCGTTACGAAACTATCGTCGTCAAACGTCTACCTAGGGCACGACTGGCTGGTCCGGCACAACCCAGAGATCGATTGGAGGGCTGGAACTGTCAAGTTCACACGTTGCCCAGAAACGTGCAGTTTTCAGCAGCAGATCGGGAGGAATGAGGAGGTCATCCAACAGATAACTGACAGGACGTGGCCAGAGTACCTGGATGAGTACGCAAACATTTTTAGTGAGGAAAGCTTTGGGAGGTTGCCGGGACGCCGAACGTACAACCACGCAATCGACCTAAAACCAGACTTTAAACCCAGTGAATGCAAGGTGTACCCACTCAACCCCAGAGAACAAGACGCCCTCAAGGCATTTCTGGAAGAGAACCTAGCATCTGGACGAATCTGCGAGTCGAAGTCACCGATGGCGTCCCCTTTCTTTTTCATCAAAAAGGCCGACGGCTCACTCAGGGCCATCCAGGACTACTGTAAGCTCAACGAGGGGATGGTCAAGAACAAGTATCCGCTACCCCTGATCCAGGAGCTGGTCGACAAAGTGAGCGAGGTACGATTCTTCACCAAACTGGACCTGCGGTGGGGATACTACAATATCCGGATCCGCGAAGGAGACGAATGGAAGGCGGCCTTCAGGACGAACCTCGGACTCTTCGAACCTACGGTAATGTTTTTCGGTCTCTGCAACGCCCCGTCAACCTTCCAGGCATTCATGAATGATGCCCTACGAGAGCTCGTCCATGAGGGGAGTGTGGTAGTATACATTGACGACATCTTGATCTTCTCACGAACGCTAGAGGAACATCAGGAACTGGTCAGACGTGTGTTCAAGATACTGCAGGAGAAGAACCTGTACCTCAAACCCCAGAAGTGCGAGTTCGAGCAGGACCACGTCAAGTTCCTAGGACACATAATCGGACGAGGGTACATGAAGGTAGATCCAAGCAAGATCGAAATGATCGAACAATGGCCGGTACCAAGGAACCTCAAGGAACTACAGAAGGTCCTAGGTTTCGGAAACTGGCTCAGGCGATACGTTAAGGACTACAGCAAGATCGTCAAGCCGCTTATGTCTCTAACCGGCAAGGCAGTCTGGGTTTGGGGGGATGAGCAGCAGAACACTTTCGAGGAACTCAAGCGAGCACTGACTAACCCACCCATCCTAGCGTTACCATCGACCGAACGACCTTTCCGAGTGGAAGCAGATGCGTCAAACTTTGCAACCGGTGGTGTTCTTATGCAACAACAGGAGGACGAAACCTGGCGACCGGTGGCCTATCGATCATCAGCCCTAACGAGTGCTGAACAGAATTACGAGATCTACGATAAAGAAATGCTGGCAATCGTGCTATCGCTCAGAGAGTGGAGGCAATATCTGGTTGGCGCACAGCATCAGTTCAAGATTTGGTTGGATCACGCAAACCTAACGTACTTCAGGTCCCTGCAGAAACTGAACTACCGTCAAGCTCGATGGAGGCTCGAACTGGCCGAGTATGACTTCGTTCTAGTCTACAAGCCAGGCGTTACGATGGGTAAGGCTGATCTCTTGTCCAGACGAACGGACTACGATCTAGGAGACATCGACAATCGAAATGTGGTCTTTATGGAGGAGAGGTGGTTAAAGGCTCGAAGGATCGTCAAAACGCTGGACAATGAAAGGCTGCAAGAGAGGCTCGTGGAGGTGACTCGAACGATGGACAAGGAGACGCTGCCTCTGTGGTTGGAAATTAGGGACGGACTGGCATGGAAGGACAACGGCCGTATCTTCGTCCCCGAAGGACTCAGGGAAACGGTCATTCGCCAGCTATATGACACTCCTCTAGCAGGTCACCCTGGAATAGCACAAACGATCAAGTCGATATGCAAGGACTTCTGGTGGAAGGGGCTACACAACGACGTCAAACGGTACGTAAAGGGCTGCGACAAATGCCAAAGGACAAAGGCACCCCGTACGACAAGGGCACGCCCCCTACACCCGAACGCCATCCTAACGCGCCCCTGGCAAATCGTCTCGATCGATCTAATCGGAGAACTGCCTGAGTCAAAGGGCCACAATGCCATCTGCGTGATCGTCAACCGTTTTAGCAAGTAAATACATGTGATCCCAACTACGACCGGACTGACTGTGGAAGGAGTGGCACGCATCTACCGAGATTACATCTTCCGTTTACATGGTCTGCCGGACAAGCTGATTCACGACCGAGGTGTTCAATTCGTCAACAAGATAATGAAGGAGCTGTACCGACTCCTCCATATCGAAGGCAACCCCTCGACAGCGTATCACCCCCAGACGGACGGGCAAACGGAACAAGTCAACCAAGAACTCGAGCAATTCCTCCGATTGTACGTGAACCATAAACAAGACGACTGGGCAGACTGGCTGCCAGTGGCAGAGTTTGCATACAACAATAGGGAGCACTCGGCCACGCGCATGACCCCCTTCTTCGCCAACTATAGTTTCAAACCGACAAGCTTCACGAGCATTCAAGTAGCATCTACCAACATATCGGCCGAAGAATTCACCAAGGGGCTTAAGAAGGTACACGCAGCAGCCGAACGAGGCTTGACGAAGGTGGCAGAGGACATGAAACGCTTCCATGATCGACACATGGGCCTATCAGTAACGTACGAACCAGGCGACAAAGTTATGATTGAAGGAAGGAATATCCAAATGGAGCGATCAACAAAGAAGATGGAAGACTGGTGGTACGGACCTTACGAAATACTCGAACGAGTGGGAGCAAGCGCATACAGACTCAAACTCCCGAGAGGATGGAAAAAGGTACACCCGGTCTTTAACGAGTTCCTCCTCAAACCGTACGTAGCACCAGCATACGCTTCCCAGAGACACCCGCCTCCTCGACCACCAGTATTGATCGACGACCATGAAGAGTACGAGGTAGAGGAGATACTCGACTTGAAGGTACACAGAGGAAAGATACAATTCCTCATCAAGTGGCTCGGTTATGCGGAACCAACTTGGCAAACGGAGGCAGACGTAGTGAACGCCCAGGATGCAATCGAGGAGTTTTACCATGCTCACCCTGGTGCCGCCAGAAAGCCACTAACGGCCAGTCATTCGGGATGAACAACCTAAAGGAGGGGGTGATGTTAGGAGGTTTTTCCTTTCTTTCCTTTCCTTTTCCTTTTTGACTATGGCCGCTCACGGACTCGAACCCGCGACTCCCTAATCCCCTCTTTCCTTTCTTTCCTTATTCGTCCACTCGCTTATTCATCATGGTCTGTGCACCATGTTTACCTTCATTGTCATTCATTTATCTCTTATTTGGTTAGTCTACCTTTTCTCGTGCTCGAAGCGCTTAAGTAGTTGGTCGGTAGAGTGCAAATCTCCCGTCTTGCTTTTCTACTTACCACCACTTGTACTAGTGTGCTGGACTCTAGTGTCGATTCAGCTCGCCTTAGTGACGGTCTACTGAACCCGGCCTAACACTCTACAACTACTATCTTACAGCCTTCGAGAATGAAGTGGTAGTCTGGTCAGGAAATGAGAAAATATACTATGCAAATGCAATGACCACTGCATAGATCTGTCAATTTTTGTATATCGAAGAGTGCCACAGAACAGCAGTATAAGTTATATGGCCGCTGACACTCGACACTCCAAAGTACCTCAGGGAAATTGATAGGATCTGTTCAAAAACGTCGATCTTGTCGATCTCGCCGATCTTACACGAGCTGCTGATCAGTGCAAATCTTTCAAGCCACATTCCCAAGTGCTACAGCTTATATAAGCAAGAGGACGCAACATGTCTACACCATTCACAAGAATTGATATAAGCCGGGAATACAGTAGACAAACAGGAGGGCCACAGCATTGCATGAAATGCTTCATAGCTAGGACACTACTCAAGGAGTTCTGCACAATAATTCAAGTTCAGGCAACCAGGAGCTTAGACGTCAACCTGACAATTCGATACCACATAAATCTCACCAATCCTCTATACCAACGAACTAATCGATACGTTACTTATGTGCTACGTTCACCACCAGAGATACAACTACAGCACTGGCAGATACAAGGCATCTACGACAGCCTACCACAAAGCGAATGTGATGCAGCAGAAGTATTCGTTTGAGCAGCATGCCCAACAGCAATGGAGCCAATAGGCAAACTCCTATATGGAACAATAGTCAATGTCATCTGGGGACATGCAAAGCAAGTACACTGCTATGACAAACTACAACTCCGATCTATGATTCATGAGGACCAGAAGCAAGAATTCCTATTTCTCATTACTCTAGGCGAAAGCCAGACTCTACAATGGATCCATGACTACTCAGACAGAGTTGCAGACGTGACACTTACGCCACAAGGAACCACAGGACGAACACCATCAGGACGCACCAGGTATAACAGTCATTCCGTCACAAGCACACATAGCCAGACATCGAAGAAGCACAGCGACACGTCGAACAACAGTCAAACCAGAGCCAAGCAATGATGACTAAAGGACTCAAGAAGGCTTACTCACCCCATCAACTGCGAGCAGTGCAAGACACACATAGGACACTCAATAGGCGTAGCTACTAGACACCCAATTAGGAAAGCGACCACATGCAAAGCTTCTGTGGCTCTGAAGAAGATTAATCCAGAGCAACCCAGAAAAGCCTACCGCAGTAATGCACAGTCAATGCACAGCTAAGCACAGTCAAAACCGCAGCAGGCGTAGCAAGACAGCGACTATGCCACAGCCACAATTCAGTAGGATCTTAGCAGGAGACTTGGGCACATTTGTAGCCAATGAGGAGAGCAGATGGAAAAGATATTGATAATTCAGGAAGAGCATAAATAGGGCAGTAGTTAGAGACTTCAATTCCCATCTTTCAATCATTTCAAACCTATCACTTTAGCAGTTTCAAACCTTCAGTTCTAGCACCCTAGCTTTCTCTCTAGCAACCTGCTCTAGCTTTAGGTACCTTGTACTATCTCGTCTCTTGGCAATACCAACCTGCTCTTACTAGGGAACCTCCAGTGAGACCTCATAAATCGACAGTATCACAACTAGCAAGAGGACTACGGGATATAGCCAGTTGTCTTCAATAGGATCATCTTCCAATTCCAGCTTCGAACCCAGTGTTAGGAGCAGCGGACAGCCCTTCGAGGATACACTTGTACTAGAAGACTGGGAGACAATCTGAATCCGGTGGAACTCTGGGCTGAACCCTAACAGAAATAAGAGATACAATGATAGTGTAAATCGCAAGCAGCTAGAGAGGCACACTAGAGAGAACAATCCTCATAAGCAGATGTTTCTCGAGTACAGGGATCAATAGAGTGATCGCCACCTTCTTGATCAGCAGGAATACCGAGACTGATGAGATCATTATCCCCGAAGGATACTACCAGAGAATATTCTATCGAAACCCCATAGTCTACTTCAGACTTGATACTCGAGATCCACTAATTGAAGGAACCTCATCGGAGCAAGAGAGACAGGTCATTGGATGGATCTAGGAATAGAATAGAAGTGAATCTCTAATGAATACAGATGGCTCAGTATCAGAGTGAAACTATACCTGGAACCTTCGGGAACTTTGAGAATACTGGAGACAAGAATAATAAATGAGTTAGCTTGAAATATACAGCCACTAGATTGGCAGAAGATGACATCATCATTAGTACTCGACAAGGACCATGCAAGATAGAAAGATCTAGAAGGATGGAACAGAATACAACAGAATTGTGGGATACTGCACAGCCACTAGATTAGCTAGTGGCTGTGCTGAAGAAGCATTGGGGGCTGTGCTGATGATTGGTTGAGGTAGTGTGGCAGAAGGAAGGATCAGATGACAGACTATTCAGAAAGTATATAAGTAGCAAGCACTGCCACCAGAAGTTCTTTAGCGAAATTCTTTTGTATTGTCTACGACTTCTTTGTACTGCCACTTAGTCGCCTTAGGCACCATTCTAATCTATCTTAGGTATCTAATGCACAGCTGGTCCTCTAACCCCTACTAGTATCTTATTATTTACCTGTCAACCTCTATCTTGCACTTTCCCACAATCAAGATAGTCTCTTAAGATCAGCAGAGTGAGTAGACTCATTCTGGTGTATTAGTATGGGGGATCTGTACTTGATCGTTCACCCAGCTCTAAAGTCAGGGGAACAATAAGTGTTGATCTCTGATCTGTTTATAACAATCTGCACTGGTCCTAACACCAAAGATATTTAGTGCTGCTTCAAAGATGATTGATAATACAAGGAGCATCTCCTCAAGTATCTTAATAACTATCAGTACCACATCCTATGAGTTTTTATTAGAGCCTTGTCCTGCTCAGCCCTTTCCTTATGTTCCTCTAGACATTTATTCATCTCCATTTTGTGATTCTTATGTTTTTCTTAGTAAAAACTTATGATACAATATGCTCTATGGTATACCTCTTTTAGTAGCTTCTATGTAACACAGTACTGTAGTATTTATAGCTCAGTATACGTAAAGGTAGCAGGGTAGTAAATCAGAGGAGTTTGTCTCTAGCATAAGGGCTCAGTTTTGCTCTATTCTTTGGTACACTTTCTCTTGTCTAGCTATCTCTTTATATCAGTATCTCGTCTTGTTCAGTCTCATCATCTTGTCTTGCTATTATGTCAAGCCCAGTTGTTTCATTCAGTCTTGACCCTCGAACTTTAGATAGTCCTTCTAGTCACTTCAAAACACTCCAGTACTGACACGTATGTTGGCAGATATTTACCTGTTGCTTATCAAAGTTGTTAGGCAATAGACACTTAGAACATAATCTCTGGTGCCGACCTAGTACTAGTTCTCTCTCTACCTTTACACAAGTACATCTCTTACTCGGTATCACAATATCAGATACAATCTCATACATTTAATATCTCCTCACATTATAGTGACTAACTAGGTCCTGTCTAAAAGGTGTGATCTAGATAAGGTTCAGAGTTCATCCCAAGGAGGATACCAAGAGGTGTCTCAAATAGGTAGGAGAGGCGATAGACAATCAGCCTATGAGCACAAAGGAAGGTCTAATAACTACCCTATGAAGAGGGTGATGTAGGATTAGGAGACTAAGAAAGAAAGGAGTATCTTAGAAATAGGTAGTGAACTCTCTAGTACAGATAGCAGGATATGTGCTGTCAGGCCATAAATGCATTATATAATAACTTCTAACAAAAGACCTCATTCACACATGTAAAAGAGCAGAAGACCATTATCATCATTTTACAGAATCTAAGTACATTAAAATCTGTTAACACCATTCCTTCTATGAATTATTATACTTGACCAGTCAAACAGTACTTGAACAACTGCCACCTATAACAAACATATTTACTCATCTAAAAGTTCTATAGATAAGATGCAACTCAATGACATAATCTACCCACTAGATATCTTGATAGATAGTTATTTTAAGCCATATTCTAATATTAATTAAACATTAGATAATTTACCCACAAATATCAAATAATAGAACCATACTTGAGTGGTTCAAGGCATCTGTGAGGATTATGTGACAAATAATAGATCTGAAGATAATGTAAGAGGAGATATAAGTGATAGACAATAGGAATGTTTTGTAGCCTCATAGCAGTAATGATACAATGTGTTATTATTGATGATTAATATAATCTTGTCTATATAGTATAGTTTAGGGATTATACTCTCAAACAGGTCCCGATCAAAGTATTAAGCACCTATAACTATTGTATACATGCTAAGGATAGAGAAGTCTACTACATATATTTGCAAAACTATAAATTGATAAAGTGATGTGTCTAAAAACCTTAGTAGAACTTATTAATCTGTAAAAGGCTAGTAAGAAATACTTTTCCAATAGAGACAGGTAGTGCTAAAACTAGTGCACTTTCTCACACTATGTCTTAGAATTTGTAATTCTACTCTCAGTCAATTTACTTGACTTATAACTAAGCTAGTAACTCACACTAACTCATAAATGACCTAGACCCTTATGCTGAGTCAAGCTGAGTCATAATTGATTAATGTCTTAACAGTGAGTTATACTGAGTCATAACTGAGCCAGTATCTTAGCAATGGGTCATAATAAGTCATATTGAGTCAAAATTGAGATAAAATGTACAATTCTGAGTCATACTATTTATTACTATAAAAATATATTCGTTCCAATAGAATTAGAGTAGATAGAAATGACTCACCCCTATAGCACAGCCACAGCCCTATAATAGCATAAAAGGAGAGGCCTTATACCCTCCCCAAGAAGCAATCTACCTTTACAAAAGCAAAAAACAAAGAAACTTTCTGTGCAGAGGACTAAATCTCTCAACAGAGATCACTAAGACTCTCTCTAAGAAGTATTTACTCTTAATATCTGTGTAATCTATAAGCTCTAAAGACTTGGAACTACTGAGTTCTAAGTTACATTAGTAGGTGCAGAACCTAAGTAATCTGTTCAGTAAGGCTACATTGGTGGTAACTCAGCCTAGAGCTGTCTAAGAAACTTTCTGTTGCTTGACATCTCTGAAACCTATCTCAGCACCATACCGATGGTATAATATTCTCTAATCTGATCTCAGTACCACACTGGTAGTATAATCTCTCTGTAATTTATCAAATTATTATACCGAGTAGCTTACATTTTCTACAGAAGTACCCCTTTACCTCCAAACCTTAGTTTATCTATTCTAATAGCTCAACTTACTTAACTCGAAGACCTCTCAAGTATATATAAATAACTGGGAAGAATATCTGACTGCATAAACAGTCCAATTGACTTAGTGGAAGTGTCATTTAGTTAAGTACAAGTTACTCATCTTCAAATACACTTTCAGTATGACAGTGCAGAGCAGTTTAACGAGTGGTTGGGAACTTTAAGGTCAGTGTCTAATAGATTGACAGCTAGCTGAGAGCATACAGATGATACATCAGGTAGAGTATTAGTAGGTGCCTGCCAGGTTCTTAAGGAAGTCAGATGAGTCTCAACAATAGTCAGGTGGACTGCCTGGGCTGATATCTATTTGAGGTAGGTGGTCAATTAGATATAGGAGGAAAGTAGCTAAGTTTTGCAAGGTAGGAACTATCAGTCCCCAGTTGTACTCTACTCTGTCCTATTACATATAGGCCTCCTATATATATGACAGACTATATTACTGCAAGACTGAGTCTGAAGGGAGCAGGCTGATAACTACAAAGATCATGCAAGATTGGGATCAGGCCATACTATCATACCTAAGAGCTTGCTGTAGTGACTGGCTAGGTCCTGCCTGAAAGGTGTAATCCGAATAAGGTCTAGAGTCCATCTCAAGGAGGATACCAAGAGGTATCTCAGAAAGGTAGGAGAGGCGATAGACGATCAGCCTGTGGGCAATAAGGAAAGTCTGACCACTGCTCTACAGAGGGGGTGATGTGGGACTGGACAACAAAGGAAGGAAGGGGCACCTCAGAAACAGGCAGCGGACTCTCTAGTACCAGCAGCGGGATGCATACAGGACAGTCTGACAGATAGTCAGGAACTTCAGGGCCAGTGTTACAACCTACGAAGTAAGAGACGTCGGTGAGAGGCCAGAGACGACTACTACGCAAGAGGTTGAGCTACCACAGTACAGGCAAGAGACACTAAGTCTGCGAGGTCATGATAGTATGAGAGTTTATTAGCAACTACCTTATACTAGTATAGAGGGGAGGGAACTTTACCTGCGAGGTCGTGATAGTATGAGAACAAGAGAGTGGAGAACCCCAGCTCTCTGCCCTCGACCTTATATACACGACGACCATGGGTAAGTCTTACTCTACAAGGGAAGTCAGGTGACAATGAAAGTAAAGTGGTGCCACCTGAGATAATATTACTAAGGGATTGTTAGGACCAGTGCAGATTGCTATGAGCAGATCAGAGATCTGCGCTTGGCATTCCCCTTGGCTTGGTAAGGACCGAGCGAAAGGCCAAGTGCAGATCCCCCAGATCGACGCACCAGAACAAGTCCACTCACTCCGCTGATCTTGAGAAGCTATCTTGATCGTGGGGAAGTGCGAGATAGGGATAGTCGGGTAAACAATAAGGCATTAGTAGGGGTCAAGGGACCAGTCGTGCACTAGATACCTAAGATAGATTAGAGTGGTGCCTAAGGCAACTAAGTGGCAGTATAAAGAAGTCGTAGGCAATACAAAAGAATTTTGCTAAGGAACTTCTGGTGGCAGTGCTCGCTACTTATATACTTTCTAGAAAGTCCGTCACCTGATCCGTTCATCCGCAGCACCGCCCCAACCGATTGTCGGCACAGCCCCCAACGCTTCTTCGGCACAGCCACTAGCCAATCTGGTGGCTGTGCGGAACCCCGCAACTCCGTCGTGTTCCGTTCCGTCCTTCTAGATCCTTCTTCTCCACATGGTCCTTGTCGAGTGCTAATGATGACGTCATCCCCTGCCAATCCTGTGGCTGTACACCTCCGAGCTAACCCGTCTGCTATTCCTGTCCCCGGTGCTCTCGGAGTTCTCGAAGGTTTCGGGTGTAGCTCCATTCCGATACCGAGCTGTCTGTATTCATCGGAGATCCGCTTCTGTTCTGTTCCTGGATCCATCCAATGACGTGCCTGTCATGTTCCGATAGCGTTCCTTCGATCGGTGGATCTCGGTTACTGAGTTCGGGGTAGGTTGCCGGGTTCCGGTAGAATATTCCCCGGTCGTATCCATCGGGAATGATGATCTCATCTGGTGCGGTGTCCCTGCCGATCAAGAAGGTGGCGATCGCTCTGTCGATCCCTGTGCTCGAGAAGCATCTGCTTATGAGGATTGTTCCCTCCAGTGTGCCCCTCCAGCCGCTTGCGATTTGCCCTATCGTTATATCCCGTATATGCTTGAGATATTCTGGGGCATCGAGTGTCAGTGGCCATGTAATTTGTACCGCTGTCCTGTGGCATTCCTCGGCATGTGGGGATTGACAGATCCATGCTGTGGCTGTTGCATTAGCATAGTACGTTTCTTCGTTTCCAGACCAGACCACCACTTCATTCTCGAATGCTGCGAGGTAGTGGTTGTAGAGTACTTGGTGTTGTGTCCTGTGTGGGGAGTATCCATAGTTGGTTCGAATTGTGATTGGTTCTGTTCGTTCGATTATTCCCACTGTTTCCTCCAGTATGTCTTGTGCACATTCCCAGGCTTGTCTCCATGCCCATTGGCACTTCCTGCAGGAATGTACTGGTGGATTGTCTGCCCTCCTTGACCCAAAGGGGCAGTAGCGGAATCGTGTATGGTATCATCGATCAGGTGCAAATTCTGCATTGGTCATAATTTATCCTAGAATGGCAATCAGTCTATTTCCTTCTAACAGGGATGATATCATAATGGTGTCATGTTCTGGGCTCATAATGATGTCATGGGTGATGTTATGGTGACGTCATAGGTCTAGGCTTCATGAGATGAAAGGATTGTAAAAGGTAAGGAGGGTGGGAGTATAAGGAACGTCGGTGTAGTTCTACAAAAAATGGTCGTTTGGAGAAGGGGAGAAAAAAAGGGGAAGAAAGGAGGAGAGAAAGAGAAAGTGATGACGGCATCGTAACAGCCAGCACATGGTCAGTCGATGGCGGACCAAAGCGGTATCGATGATACGTCAGATAGGCTTGATCGGACTAATGTCTCTTAGGTGGTGGACAGACCGAAGGGTTCTTAGAGGGATACTAGCTAGATTGTGCAAAGAGAGGCTATCGGACTCTGGTCCTCTTCTGCTCTCTGTCCTACTACGTACAGACCTCCTATATATAGTGGACTATACTACTGTGGGACTGAGTCTGAAGGGAGCGGGCTGAGAACTATGAAGGCTGCACAAGATCGGGATCGGGCCATACTACCGTACCTGAGAGCCCGCTTGCACGTGCCATGCCTGACATGACAGGGTGAACTATATACGATAAATGTAAAATTAAAACCCATCCCGATGGCAATGTTCCATTGGAACTCGCTAAGCTGGGCACTCGACAGATAGTCTGATACGTATCGGGGAGTCATACGACCTAGGTAAATGTAAAACGTACTTGGCGAGCTAGTTCGACAGTAGTCCTGCCGCGTCTTGCTAACTGAGCAGGACATGCATGTGGTGCTTTAGGTACCACAGTCTCAGCGAGTGATAGATCGAGATGATAGATATGATCAGGCTGTTGGAGCCCGATCAGTGAGACTAACTTGGGTGATCGCTAGACCAATTGGGCTGTTAGAGCCTGATCGACAATTCTGAGTTAGAGAGTGGTCAGACAGATGTTCTATAGGTTGAGCTGCATAGTGTAGTGCGATGTACTACATCGCTTGCACATGCCATACCCAATACAACAGAGTGAAAGATATATAATAAATATAAAACTGACACTTATCTCGATGATAATGTTCCATCAGAACCTACTAGATCATATGCCTGATAGATAGTCTAATGTATACTAGGGAGTCATACAACCTGGGTAAATAACATACTTGGCAGACTGGTCCAACAGTAGTCCTAACATGTCCTACTAACTGAGTAGGATATAAATATAATAGTCTAAGTATTGTAGTCTTGACAGGCAGTGGTGTGAGATGGATTAGAAAGATAAATGTGATTGGGCTATTGGAGTCTGATCACTAGATCCTAATTGGGAGAGTGTTGGGCTGATCAGGCTATTGAAGCCCGATTGTTGTTTCTGAGTTGAGGAGTAGTTGGACGAATATTCTGTAAGTTGAGTCACATAGCATAGTGTGATGCACTACAATGTTCATAATGCAGAAACCACTAGAATAAAGAGCTAATATCATGTTTTCAATAACAAGGAATATAAATCTGCAAGAAAAAATTAGAATTTCTTTTTAACATAATCTATAACATGACCATATTTAATAAACTAAGCAAATTCTTAAGAATTTTTTCTTAACAAAATGAAGATATGCATGAAAAAAATACTATTTGTGCATTTACATGAAAATCATTAAGAAATTCACTAAGTTCTAAAGACTTGAAGTAATGGAGGCAGTTTGTTAGGACGTTTTCTCATTCTTTCTTTTCTTTTCTTTTCTTTTCTTTCTTTAATCACGGCCGCTCACGGACTCGAACTCACGACTCCCTAATCCTCTTTCCCTTTCCCTTTTCGTCTGCTCACTTACTCATCATGGTCTGTGCACCATGTTTACCTTCATCGTCATTCGTTTATCTTTTGTTTGATTAGTCTACCTCTTCTCACGCTCGAAGCGCTTAAGTAGTTGGTCGGTAGAGTAGAAACACCCCGTCTCGCTTTTCTACTTACCACCCACTTGTACTAGGTAGTTACTAACCGTTCACTCGTTCACTAATACATCTACTTACCACCCACTTGTACTAGTGTGCTGGACTCTAGCGTTGATTCAGCTCGTCTTAGTGACGGTCTACTGAATTCGGCCTAACATAAAAGCGAGACCACCATTCGAACTTACCGATACTCTCGGACATCACTTACCGCTCGCATACCATCGAGCGGAACACTTATCAAACATCGCCCAGCAACAAGGACCAACTGCCTTGTCACTGTGTACGTCCGAACAACCCCCAAACAACAAGTACTCTGGCGTTGCGAGTGTCCGTCTGGTGGCACGCTCACCTCATCTGGACAAAGGTCTCCAGATGCTTCCAGTGCTCAACCTCTCTCTCGTTCGTCATCACTGTCTCAGTTTTTCGCATCGTCATTAGTTTCCGCGACGAACCGGCAAGATAGAGTCCCTATCGGATCAAGCGCGCGAAGCCTTCCCGGAAGGAGCCTGGTACGACGCTCAGCGGCGAATCTTTCGTTGGAACGACGGAGACGAAGAGTGGACGATACAGTGGGAGGAAGAAAGCTTGGTCTGGCAGTGCGTAAACTCCACACCTGAACCAGTCGCTTCAACTATCGCACGCTCGACATCCTTCACCGAAGCATGAGAACCCGAGCCCCTCATTCCCTCGGACGACGAATCGGAAGACGCAGTCACGATGTCGTCGACAGTCGGTCTCTCCACCCAAGCAAGGGCTGAGATCACCGCACTCATGGTAGAAGCATTCCGGAACTACCAACCACCCGCTCCGACAGGCTCGAGCGGCACGAAAGGAAACAAGCCCCACGAGTTCTCAGAAGGAGAGAACTACCAGGTGTTCATTCACGAGGTCCAATTGTTCCTCCATGCAAACACGTCGAAGTATGCTACCGACACGAGCAAAATCCTGCTCACTCTCTCGTACCTCAAGGGGACTCACCCTTCGTCCTGGGCCCGCATTTACACAAACAAGTATACGGCCAATGGTATGATCACGTTCACCCAGACGTGGCCGCAGTTCCTAGACGAGCTCGATGTAATCTTCTCGGACACAAACGAACAAGAGAAGGCAATGCAGAAGTTCTGTGAGGCCGAACAAGAGGATGACACGGCAGCGGACTTCTTCATCCGATTCGAGACGATCCTGGCAGAGGCAGGCCTGACCAAACCTGAACACGACCTGATCGTGATCGATCGCCTGCACTTTGCCCTGCACATCGAGGTCGTCAAGGGTATCGCTCGCGGAGGGTCCATCCCAACCACGTACCAGGCCTACAAGAAGGCCGCGATCGAGGCAGACAAGGTCGAGCAGAGGGTCCGAAAGATCGTCAGGGACAGGCGCAAACCGACGAACCGCTACACGGTGCCGCAACCTGCACCGCAGCGTCAAGCGCCCCCACTCATGGACTGTCGTGACGCAACCGGAATCACATTCGGAGGTGCCGGTCAAGCCATGGACGTCTCCATGAACCAGGCGAAGCGATGAGGCGCCTGCTACAAGTGTGGTCAAGAAGGACATTGGGTGCACGCTTGTCCTAAGTCGAAGGAGAAGATCCGCGCGATCATTGCTGCGATGGAGGTCGAAGACCGTGCGGCCTTCTTTGAGGAGCTCATGTACGCAAAGGAACCAGCGACCAAGGAAGCGATCAGAGAGCTAAGTGACGAGAGAGGTATGGAGGTTTTCAGTGAAGACGAACGCCGTGTCCTAGAAGACGGAGCAAGTTTTTCCGAGCGTCACGAGTAGCTAGGTCTCCCGACGCGAACATAGAAGCTTTTGTACATAGGAACGGTCAACATTTTCGACCGGGACAGTATGTTATGACCAGGCCGGGAATATATGTGCTTCACTTGTACGAATGACCGACAAGAGCTTCGAGCAAACTAGCAGAAGTTGAGTTAAGAAGATGTGAGGAGAGAGAAATTGAGGAAGCTGAGAGGAGGGAGGAGGAGCTTGCAGACCACCTACCAGATGAACGAACGAGCGTAATCGTGCGTAGCTTGGCCGACCGAGAACTTAATGCCTACGTTATACTAAGGGCGGAAACCATCGATGGCCAACTCGAAGAAACGGACGCTCATGTGCTGATAGACTCAGGAGCGACAGGGACGTTCATTGACGCAGGATTCGTAGAACGATACAACCTGAAGCAAGAGCGATATGTTCATCCAATGAAGGTTCAGATGGCTGACGGAACGGCGGGGGGAGGCGGTACAATCTTTCACTTCGTCAGAGCGAAGGTGTCCTCCGAAGACCATGAGAAGGATCTGGTGATGTCCGTTACAAAACTGTCGTCATCGAACATTTACCTAGGGCACGACTGGCTAGTCCGACACAACCCAGAGATCGATTGGAGGGCCGGGGCCGTTAGGTTTACACATTGCCCAGGAACGTGCGGTTTTCAACAACAGGCAGGAAAGGAAGAGGCGGTCGTCTGACAGATAGCAGAAAGAACGTGGCCAGAGTACCTGGACGAATACGTGAACATCTTCAGCGAGGAAAGCTTCGAGAGGCTGCCAGGATGGCGAGCGTATGACCACGCGATTGATCTCAAGCCGGACTTCAAACCCAGCGAATGCAAGGTATACCCGCTCAACCCGAGAGAACAAGAGGCCCTCAAGGCGTTCCTAGAGGACAACCTAGCATCTGGACGAATTCGCAAGTCGAAGTCACCCATGGCGTCCCCCTTCTTCTTCATCAAGAAGGCCGATGGTTCGCTTAGGGCAATTCAGGACTACTGCAAGCTCAACGAAGGAATGATCAAGAACAAGTACCCGCTACCCCTGATCCAGGAACTAGTCGACAAGGCTAAGGACGCCCATTTCTTCACCAAGCTGGACCTGCAGTGGGGATACTACAACATTCGGATATGCGAAGGAGACGAGTGGAAGGCGGCCTTCAGGACGAACCTTGGACTCTTCGAACCTACGGTAATGTTTTTCGGCCTCTGTAATGCTCCATCAACCTTCCAAGCGTTCATAAACGACGCCCTACGAGAGCTAGTCCATGAGGGGAGTGTGGTAGTATACATCGACGACATCCTAATCTTTGCACACATGATAGAGGAACATCGGGAGCTGGTCAAGCGGGTATTCAAGGTACTATAGGAAAAGAACCTGTATCTCAAGCCCCAGAAGTGTGAGTTCGAGCAGGACCACATCAAGTTCTTAGGACACATCATCGGGCGAGGGTATGTAAAGATAGATCCAGGCAAGATCGAAACGATCGAACAATGGCCGGTACCAAGGAACCTCAAGGACCTGCAGAAGGTCCTAGGGTTCGGAAACTGGCTCAGACGCTACGTCAAAGACTACAGCAAGATCGTCAAGCCACTTACGTCTCTGACAGGCAAGGCAACCTGGGTTTGGGAGGACGAGCAACAGAACGCTTTCGAAGAACTCAAGCGAGCATTGACCAACCCACCTGTCTTAGCGCTACCATCGACTGAACGACCTTTTCGAGTGGAAGCAGATGCGTCGAACTTCGCGACTGGTGGCGTACTTATACAACAACAAGAGGACGAAACCTGGCGACCGGTGGCCTATCGATCGTCAGCTCTAACGAGCGCTGAACGAAACTACGAGATCTACGATAAGGAAATGTTGGCAATCGTGCTAGCACTTAGAAAGTGGAGGCAATACCTGGTTGGCGTGCGGCATCAGTTCGAGGTTTGGTCGGATCACGCGAACCTAACGTACTTTAGGTTTCCGCAGAAACTGAACTACCGTCAAGCTCGTTGGAGGCTCGAACTGGCCGAATACGACTTCGTTTTAGTCCACAAACTGGGCGTTACGATGGGTAATGCGGACCTCTTGTCCAGGCGAACGGACTATGATCTGGGAAACATCGACAATCGTGACGTGGTCTTCATGGAGGAGAAATGGCTGAAGGCTCGAAGGATCGTTAGGGCACTGGACAATGAAGGGCTGAGGGAGAGGCTAGTGGAGGCGACTCGAACAACGAACAAGGAGACACTGCCGCCGTGGTTGGAAATTAGGGACGGTCTGGCGTGGAAGGACGACGGCTGCATTTTCGTCCCCGAAGGACTCAGGGAGACGATCATCTGCTAACTGCACGACACTCCTCTAGCAGGTCACCTAGGAATTGCGTGAACGATCAAGTTGATATGCAAGGACTTCTGGTGGAAGGGACTACATAACGACGTCGAACGATATGTAAAGGGCTGCGACAAATGCCAAAGGACAAAGGCGCCCCGTACGACAAGGACATGTCCCCTACACCCAAATGCCATTCTGACGTGCCCCTGGCAAATCGTTTCGATTGACCTGATTGGAGAACTACCTGAGTCGAAGGGCCATAACGCCATCTGTGTAATAGTCGACCGCTTCAGCAAACAGATGCATGCAATTCCGACCACGACCGGACTAACTGCTGAAGGGGTGGCGCGCATCTATTGGGACCACATTTTTTGTCTGCATGGCCTGCCGGACAAGCTGATACATGACCGAGGTGTTCAGTTCGTCAACAAGATGATGAAGGAGCTATACCGACTCCTCCATATTGAAGGCAACCCCTCGACGGTGTATCATCTGCAGACGGACGGGCAGACGGAGTGAGTCAATCAAGAGCTCGAGCAGTTCCTCAGGCTGTACGTCAACTACAAGCAAGATGACTGGGCAGACTGGCTACCGGTGGCGGAGTTTGCGTACAATAATAGGGAGCACTCAGCAACACGGATGACCCCCTTCTTCGCGAACTACGGTTTCGAACCAGCAAGCTTTACGAATGTCCGAACAGCATCGGCGAACATCTCAGCCAAGGAATTCGCCAAGGGACTTAAAGAGGTACACGCAGCAGCCGAATGGAGCTTGACGAAGGCGGCAGAGGATATGAAACGCTATCACGACAGGCATGCGGGTGCGACAGAAATGTTCGAACCAGGGGACAAGGTTATGGTCGAGGGAAGGAACATCCGAATGGAACGATCGACAAAGAAGATGGAAGACTGATGGTACAGACCTTACGAAATACTCAAACGAGTGAGAGCAAGCGCATACAGGCTCAAACTCCCAAAAGGTTGGAAAAGGGTACACCCGGTCTTTAACGAGTTCCTCCTCAAATGGTACATAGTGCCGGTGTACGATTTCTAGAAACACCCGCCTCCTCGACCGCCAGTACTGATCGACGACCATGAGGAGTACGAGGTAGAAGAGATACTCGACTCGAAAGTACACCGAGGAAGGATACAATTCCTCATCAAGTGGCTCGGTTACGCAGAACCAACTTGGCAGACCGAGGTGGATGTCGAAAACGCACAGGAAGCGATCGAGGAGTTCTACCGTAGCCACCCTGGTGCCGTCCAGAAGTCATAGACGATCAGTCGTTCGAGACGAACGACCTAGAGGGAGGGGTGATGTTAGGACATTTTCTCATTCTTTCTTTTCTTTTCTTTTCTTTTCTTTCTTTAATTACGGCTGCTCACGGACTCGAACCCACGACTCCCTAATCCTCTTTCCCTTTCCCTTTTTGTCTGCTCGCTTACTCATCATGGTCTGTGCACCATGTTTACCTTCATCATCATTCGTTTATCTTTTGTTTGATTAGTCTACCTCTTCTCACGCTCGAAGCACTTAAGTAGTTGGTCGGTAGAGTAGAAACACCCCATCTCGCTTTTCTACTTACCACCTACTTGTACTAGGTAGTTACTAACCGTTCACTCATTCACTAATACATCTACTTACCATCCACTTGTACTAATGTGCTGGACTCTAGCGTCGATTCAGCTCGTCTTAGTGACGGTCTACTGAATTCAGCCTAATACAGTTCTAATAAAATAACCTTATAAAGAAAGAAATAATCATATGATCGGTAGAACTGTATGTAGAGATTGGTCAGTATATATATACAAAAGAGACAAAATGATTGAATAGTGACTGTAAGATAAGATACTATTGAAGATAGTGGCAGACTTAATGTTAATGAGAATTGAATTTTTGCCTGAAGCATTTACTATACTCACATAACCAAGACTAATTCTAAGCACACCTGTTCTCAAGATTCTCATAGGTTTATACTAATATATGCATATTATTTTTACTCTATATATTAAAATATGTCTATTTATTAAATTTACAAAGTTAAAATGCAAGAAATTACCTATAGAATTTCTTCAAAGGATGTAGACATGTTCAAACTGAGGTAGTAAATACAGATTGCCTTGGTATACTATATATAGCAAAATTTTGAACTCTGCTCGAAAAAAGTTATCTCACATAACTAACAGAGATTGCCATATCCTAAACACAAACCTCCTCATATCTCCATCAAAATATGACTGTTTTGATGGAGATATGAGAAGGTTTGTATTAAGAGTTGCTACAAATGCTAAAAATAACAAATGTTACATGTCTCAGAACTTATGAAAAAGACTATACTTCTGAAAATAGCTGTAATTCAACCACTGCATAATTTCTCATGAAATTCATCAATCTATAATGTAATTAATGCATCTCAAAAGCTATATCTGTACTTTTTTAATAGTTTCAAAGGGGAAAAATGATATAGAGAAGTTTGCATTTTCTACTCTTATCATAATTTGTCTGTTTTTTTAGGTATATTGCTATTACAAAAAGAACCACTATATGAATTTCCCTCAAAATTTATAAGAACATTAGTGTGTATAGTAAAGGTGTATGTGCAAAGTTTTGAGCATATGAGATCAGAATTGAGTAAAAAATGCCATATGTTAAGAAATAGTGTATGTTTAAAGAACTAGTGAATGACTGTACAAGATGTTCACCCTCCTGGGAGGGGAAATAGGGCGGTGAGAGGCTTGTTGCCCCTAGAATGATAGCGGGTGGCACATTGGCAGGCTGGATAAGGTGAGCTTGTTAACCCAGATCACCCTGGGGACCCAAGAGTTGACTTGTAATGTTGCAGGCGGACGTGAATAGGTGGATACACCCCGCGACAAGACACACAAAGTGGTCGGACAGAAGGGTATGGTGGTGATAGAAGGTCAACTCTGGGTGTAACAATGTTATTAGATGGCAAAGTAATGAAATGGTACATGGTGTGCTACTGTCTAGCTATGTGTAGGTATGCGAGAGAGAAAAATGGGCATCAGGCCCCAAAAACTCTAAGGTGGTTTGTATAAATCAAAGAAGAATTGTCCATTTTCGACCGCATTGTCAAAAGTAATAGAAAGATCCGGGGTCCTCAACTCGCGACGGTAGAAGTACCGGTGACGTAGCGAGGCAAAGCGTGTGCAGTTTGTGAGTCGGTGGTCTACTGTGTCCGGTTGGTTATCTGCCGAGCAGAGAGGTGACAGGCCAGGGGTGAACCGGGACCGTGTCGCAGCTGTATTAGATACATTTGCGACGGTCTGTAGGTAGCGAACTTCTTGTTTGCGCAGCCACTTCCACTTGAGAGGTGGTAGCGGTGCATACCCGGGGTTTGAAAGGAGTTCCCGTCGCCAGGGAGTTGTAATGGTATGGTGTTCCTGTTGTAGCCACTGCTCGTTCGATTGCCGCCATTCCTCACGGAAATATTCCTTGAGGTAGGCCACGCTTCCTGGTACCGTCGCGAGTGGGATGTCCAGGACATGTTCCGGTTCCTCCCGGGGTGATTCGAAGAGGCGAAGTGGTGTGTAAGTGAAAATAATGCGTGTGGGATATAAATCCTGGAGGGTGCGCGAAATTAAATAAATGAAGTGTCGGGTGTATGGATCGCGTGAACGCTCTAATGAAAATAGAGAAGGAAGATGGCTAGATACAATATATACTGAATAAGGATAATGTACCGGGATAGTCTCCCTAACGTGGCGAAGTATGCGCAGGAAAGTGATAAGGTATTTAGAAATTAAATCAGTGTAAACAGTGAAGCGAAGGGTGAAAAGAATAGTCGGCGGGTAAGGGTTTTCAATTGAATAGACCGTTATCCAGTTGCCTGCCTCGTCGTACCGCAGCTCATACCGCATTCCTCGACGTGAGAGCGTCTGCCTGTACTCCCGGGTGATGACACTGGCTTTTCCTTCCAGTTCCGGATGCACCATGCAAACAGCCGGGCTTACTGGGTCGTTTGGCCACATCCCCCTGTAGTATTCCGTGTGTAGGTCTGGGTTCCCTCTGGCGTGCGCCACGATCCCTACGTTCCTACTCGTTGCTTCCACGGCTACATATCGCGTGATTGGAGGGATGGAGAGCAAGGTTTCCATCGTGACCGTCGGCGTAAAATTAAAGAAACCACCGATGCGCATCAGCGCACGCCGGTGGACAGGTTGTAATAGCTCCACAAGCCTCGATGCGTGCATGTACCATATTGGTGCTCCCCAGTATAGTACCGGCCGTAGTATCTGTAGGTAGTACGTCCTCATGTGCTGGGCTCTGAGTCCTCTAAAGCGGGTGGTCAGCCATTCTAGGGCAGACCATGTTGAGTGTCCCGCCGTTACCCGAGACTTGACGAAAGGTTCAAAAGACAGGTTTTTGTCGATGCGAATTCCTAGCCATGTGACCGATGGTGACGAATAGATCCGCCGGTTTTGGTAAGTTAGCGGCTGATTAATGAGCGGTGTGTATCTTCCTTGCATGCCCCAGATGCGCCGGAATGCAATAAACTGTACTGAGTCTGGGTCTATCGTGAGGGACGTGCTCGCAAATTCCTCCCCAATCTTTCGCAAGCCTTCGCTAACTTGGTTTAGAAGCCGTCCGGGTGTACTCGCACTCGTGACCAGGCCTCCGTCGTCCATGTAGAATCGCAGCCACGGCAGGTCTCTCAGCCGATGCAGTACTGGCATGGCTGCCATGTTGGCAAGGATCGGTGACACCGGGGATCCTTGGGGTACTCCTCTGTTGGGTTTGACGAACCACTGTGAGTGGTCTCCATTGAATGCGAAACAGATCGGGCGGTCGCACGCAAACGCCTCTATTAGTTGGATGAGGTAGAGGGGTACTCCGTGTACTCTCATGGCGTGCCGTAGTTGTCGTAAGTCTACATTGTCGAAGTAGCCCTTGACATCGAATGTGACGAAACCTATGCAGGAGTCTTCCGCCGTGAGGAGGCGGTTATACAGGTCATGCCACGCACCGTACACCGATGCTCCTGGTCTCCCACCATGCTGTATCGGCAGGAAATATGAGTCGGGCATCGTGTAAGTTTGCAGCCGTAGCGTAATGGCCCGTTCAAAGAGTTTAGCCAGCGACTCCTCCACGCAGATCGGCCTGTATGCTCGCGGCGTCGTCGGATCGTAAGGCTTCGGCTTCTTGACCATGGCTACCACCGTACGCTTGAGCGCATGTGGGTAGTGCCCCAGCTCGGTGCATTTGTTTAGGAGCCTTGTAAACGTGTTCGCATGTCGCTGTAGGAGGGCGCCCAGCATCCGCGTCGACATGCCAGACGTACCCGGGGATACATTCGAGGGCATGCCCTGGTATGCCTCCCATATGTCCTCCTCCGTGAACGCATTTCTTGGTTTGTTATGTTCCGGCAGCGGCTCGTTTAAGCCCTCCTGCACATCCGGAAAATAATGTCGCTTGAAGGCCTCGCTTATCTCAACGTGGTATGTTGCCTGGAAAGGTTCTCTCAGCGGTGGAATGTACACCACTTTGCGCGGCTGCCCTGCACGGTGGTGTTTCCATACGTCCCGCGCTGTAGCCTGTTCCCGCACCTCCGCATATGCGTTCCGTCGTTGCTCCATCAGACGGTATAGCTTGTCCGGCCGGTTAGAGTTCATGAGCTCGTCCGTTTGGTTGTTCCACCACCAGACGAACGATTTGAGGTTGCTCGGTTTCGTCACATCTTCTGTTGCCCGCTTGCTGTACTCGAAGAGTTTCCGGACCCAGCCGTCCAATTCCTCCGCACTATGCCAGATCGCATGCCAAAACTCTCTCGGTGTTCGCTGGTTTAGCGCCTCCTCCCATCTCCCTATTAGCGAGTTCGGTAGTAGGAGCGTCTCCCGGGGAATGAAATATATGTCGTGCCGCAATGATACGGAGTTAATGGTATGTCCGCATCTCGTGCCCGTTATTGGGGCAGCCGTCCATGTGAGCTCCAGGGGCGGGAGATCCGGCCCTTTGTACATGATGGCATCCGGGTGTGTCCCTTCTGTATTGTGTGCGTAGTAAGTGTGAGCGGTTGGCTCGTCCGCGACACGGAACTCCGGGTGGTTCTCTAGCCACCGTGTGAAGAAAACGGTGCGCGTGGATGTTGTTTGTCCACCCCTGCGGAAAACAGAATCCGCATCCCATCGCACGGGGTGAGCATTGAAATCCCCGCAGACGATACTATTGTCCGGGTATCGGTGTTGCTCCCAGAACCTGCTTATGGCTGGCCACGCTTGTGCATGCGTACCCGGTCCTGGTGGGCAGTACCAGTTGTATAAGTGGATCGTTGATCTTCCCGCAATTGATATATGTATGCCGTAGCGGTCGACGTTGTCCCTTACATGGTGAGTGGTGCGGTAACGCTTAGGGACGCACCACGCCACCTTCGGGTTGTTTTCTGTCGGGAAAAACCATTGGAACCGTTTGATGAGGATGGAGCCGTATTGCTCGTCTCCTTCCTTACGTGTGGTCGAGCGAGCCCGGCCTACCGGTCCATATGGGACTTCTTGAAATGCGAATATAACCGATTCGAGGTGTCCAGAGTGCCGTAATTCGATCATCCGTAGGGCCGCTAACAGAGTGGCCCAGCTTCCCCCGCAATTTAGCGAGACGACGTGTATTTGTCGACGGTGATCCATGATGACTTCGGTCGTTTGGGGCATTGTTCCGCGTCGGCACAGTGCGGTCCTTTACAAAGGGCGCACTTGAGGGCGTGAGTGCAATCTTCAATTGTCATGCACTCGGCGCATTTGCTGGTGCATCGTACCTCGGAGTGGCGCTCACCGCATCGCCTACAGACTTGAGCGTGCGGGCAATCCAGCGTTGAGTGGGAGTACAACCAGCAACGGGTGCATTGAACCCGCTTGAAACGCGCTCTCGGCTCTTGTATGATGTGCCGGTATCCGAAGAAATATAAGGTTCCTCGGTGTCTGTTGAAGAAAGTGTTGTATGCCGACATGGGTTTGTCGACCGTTAGGATCACCGGAGCCGTCGCGTTCCTGTCCTCCTGAAGGCGTGCTTGTAACGTCTCCTGGGTGGCCAGATATCGCGGGGGAGCTACCATTGGATGCGTATCAAACACCGGGTTCGACTCGCAGAATTGCTCCTGGAGCTCCTCTGGAGTGAACGGGGCGTTCGTCTCGGGGCTTCGAATTGGTATGTTGGGGACCCAGATCTGAAAACCTTCTGAGAAGGGATGGTACGTCACCTCCGTCGTCGGGTTCGTCTGCCGATAGAAGTCCTGCAATGCGCTGCTCAAGCGAGGGCCGAGTTCCTTTGGCTTGGATTCCTTGCCCACGTGTATGAGGAGACGCAGCCTATCAGACCACGTAGCGCGAATGAGACGGTCAGATTTCAAGTCAAGCTTATGGAATAACTTCTTCACCATTGCGAACGTGTCCACTACTGACCTCTCCTCCGGGGCCGGTTCCACAGAGAAGGACAGTGTGTGGCCGTTCTTCGTTCTGGCGGCGATTTGCGTGTTAGCAGTCACCTCTCGCTTCTTCTTCTTGCTTGGGGTTGGCTGCGGTGCGCGATCCGTTGCGGAGTACGCGGGTGGGTGTCTCGTCGCAGGTCCTGCAGTCGCCGTCGTCGTCGCTGCAGCTTTGGCTGCATATGAGGCCCTGCTCTGCGCAGAGCTCGTGGTGGTGGTGAGAGCATGAGGGGCATGGATGGACGAGTTCAAGCCCCTATCGACGTTAGAGGCTGACGATGGCTGCCCACGCGGCACGTGGTTCTCCAATGCGGTGAGCCGTGACTTCAGCTCGCGAAACTCTGTGCTGATCATGTCACGAATAGCTTGCGTGTCACGCGACGCCGTTTGGTTCTCTCCTGAACCGTCTCGACGTCTCGACTCCAGCCACTCCTCAAACTCCTCATTACGAGAATGTCCGATACGGAAGCCGACGTTGAAGGCGTGTGCTGCGACCTGGCTGAAGGAGCCCTCTGCCCCGGGCAGCGAATGTTCTAGGTCGTCAAGAAAATTGGCGACCTGACTAAGTGCGTAGCCGAGCGCGAAGACTTCGGTACGAGCCGTGACGAGGGATGGGGGCATGTCGGGGCCCCTCGGAAGGCTTGTTGGGGCGGTTGCTGTCCCCTTGCATTGGTGAGTGAGTCCCTCGCATTCTTGAGGGCGTCTTGCAAGACTGCGAGTACTGCTGAATTATCAGTTTCGACCACCTCCTGCGTGGAGTAGTCGTCCATGGTTGCATCGTCATCGTCCCAGCGAAGAGGTGCGGGCTTGGTAGTCTTCGCCGGCTGCTGTACCGGGTTAGGCTCTGGAGTGGGTGCACGCCTCTTGTCCCCCACGTCAGCTGTAGCTGAAGTAGGTTTTGGGTTGCGCTCGCGCGTAGGGATGGGAATACGGTGCTTCCGGTTCCATGCCCGTACGGCCTCCTCATAGATGATGTGCCCAGCAGGGAAGGGGAAACCATCTGAGCCAGGTACGTAGATTGGTTTACGAGCAATTTCCGCTGCTGATCTCGCTCCAGCAACGGCGCGGTCAATGACCTCTCTAATACGAGGGTCATCCGCGTCAAAGGACACAATCTCCACATCATCTTGTGGGGGTTGTGTCCTCTTCGCTGTCGTCGGTTTGGTGCGTTTCGCCGTTTTTGGTAACTTTTTCGCATGAGGGGATGATGGTGGTTAAAGGTCAACTCTGGGTGTAACAATGTTATTAGATGGCAAAGTAATGAAATGGTACATGGTGTGCTACTGTCTAGCTATGTGTAGGTATGCGAGAGAGAAAAATGGGCATCAGGCCCCAAAAACTCTAAGGTGGTTTGTATAAATCAAAGAAGAATTGTCCATTTTCGACCGCATTGTCAAAAGTAATAGAAAGATCCGGGGTCCTCAACTCGCGACGGTAGAAGTACCGGTGACGTAGCGAGGCAAAGCGTGTGCAGTTTGTGAGTCGGTGGTCTACTGTGTCCGGTTGGTTATCTGCCGAGCAGAGAGGTGACAGGCCAGGGGTGAACCGGGACCGTGTCGCAGCTGTATTAGATACATTTGCGACGGTCTGTAGGTAGCGAACTTCTTGTTTGCGCAGCCACTTCCACTTGAGAGGTGGTAGCGGTGCATACCCGGGGTTTGAAAGGAGTTCCCGTCGCCAGGGAGTTGTAATGGTATGGTGTTCCTGTTGTAGCCACTGCTCGTTCGATTGCCGCCATTCCTCACGGAAATATTCCTTGAGGTAGGCCACGCTTCCTGGTACCGTCGCGAGTGGGATGTCCAGGACATGTTCCGGTTCCTCCCGGGGTGATTCGAAGAGGCGAAGTGGTGTGTAAGTGAAAATAATGCGTGTGGGATATAAATCCTGGAGGGTGCGCGAAATTAAATAAATGAAGTGTCGGGTGTATGGATCGCGTGAACGCTCTAATGAAAATAGAGAAGGAAGATGGCTAGATACAATATATACTGAATAAGGATAATGTACCGGGATAGTCTCCCTAACGTGGCGAAGTATGCGCAGGAAAGTGATAAGGTATTTAGAAATTAAATCAGTGTAAACAGTGAAGCGAAGGGTGAAAAGAATAGTCGGCGGGTAAGGGTTTTCAATTGAATAGACCGTTATCCAGTTGCCTGCCTCGTCGTACCGCAGCTCATACCGCATTCCTCGACGTGAGAGCGTCTGCCTGTACTCCCGGGTGATGACACTGGCTTTTCCTTCCAGTTCCGGATGCACCATGCAAACAGCCGGGCTTACTGGGTCGTTTGGCCACATCCCCCTGTAGTATTCCGTGTGTAGGTCTGGGTTCCCTCTGGCGTGCGCCACGATCCCTACGTTCCTACTCGTTGCTTCCACGGCTACATATCGCGTGATTGGAGGGATGGAGAGCAAGGTTTCCATCGTGACCGTCGGCGTAAAATTAAAGAAACCACCGATGCGCATCAGCGCACGCCGGTGGACAGGTTGTAATAGCTCCACAAGCCTCGATGCGTGCATGTACCATATTGGTGCTCCCCAGTATAGTACCGGCCGTAGTATCTGTAGGTAGTACGTCCTCATGTGCTGGGCTCTGAGTCCTCTAAAGCGGGTGGTCAGCCATTCTAGGGCAGACCATGTTGAGTGTCCCGCCGTTACCCGAGACTTGACGAAAGGTTCAAAAGACAGGTTTTTGTCGATGCGAATTCCTAGCCATGTGACCGATGGTGACGAATAGATCCGCCGGTTTTGGTAAGTTAGCGGCTGATTAATGAGCGGTGTGTATCTTCCTTGCATGCCCCAGATGCGCCGGAATGCAATAAACTGTACTGAGTCTGGGTCTATCGTGAGGGACGTGCTCGCAAATTCCTCCCCAATCTTTCGCAAGCCTTCGCTAACTTGGTTTAGAAGCCGTCCGGGTGTACTCGCACTCGTGACCAGGCCTCCGTCGTCCATGTAGAATCGCAGCCACGGCAGGTCTCTCAGCCGATGCAGTACTGGCATGGCTGCCATGTTGGCAAGGATCGGTGACACCGGGGATCCTTGGGGTACTCCTCTGTTGGGTTTGACGAACCACTGTGAGTGGTCTCCATTGAATGCGAAACAGATCGGGCGGTCGCACGCAAACGCCTCTATTAGTTGGATGAGGTAGAGGGGTACTCCGTGTACTCTCATGGCGTGCCGTAGTTGTCGTAAGTCTACATTGTCGAAGTAGCCCTTGACATCGAATGTGACGAAACCTATGCAGGAGTCTTCCGCCGTGAGGAGGCGGTTATACAGGTCATGCCACGCACCGTACACCGATGCTCCTGGTCTCCCACCATGCTGTATCGGCAGGAAATATGAGTCGGGCATCGTGTAAGTTTGCAGCCGTAGCGTAATGGCCCGTTCAAAGAGTTTAGCCAGCGACTCCTCCACGCAGATCGGCCTGTATGCTCGCGGCGTCGTCGGATCGTAAGGCTTCGGCTTCTTGACCATGGCTACCACCGTACGCTTGAGCGCATGTGGGTAGTGCCCCAGCTCGGTGCATTTGTTTAGGAGCCTTGTAAACGTGTTCGCATGTCGCTGTAGGAGGGCGCCCAGCATCCGCGTCGACATGCCAGACGTACCCGGGGATACATTCGAGGGCATGCCCTGGTATGCCTCCCATATGTCCTCCTCCGTGAACGCATTTCTTGGTTTGTTATGTTCCGGCAGCGGCTCGTTTAAGCCCTCCTGCACATCCGGAAAATAATGTCGCTTGAAGGCCTCGCTTATCTCAACGTGGTATGTTGCCTGGAAAGGTTCTCTCAGCGGTGGAATGTACACCACTTTGCGCGGCTGCCCTGCACGGTGGTGTTTCCATACGTCCCGCGCTGTAGCCTGTTCCCGCACCTCCGCATATGCGTTCCGTCGTTGCTCCATCAGACGGTATAGCTTGTCCGGCCGGTTAGAGTTCATGAGCTCGTCCGTTTGGTTGTTCCACCACCAGACGAACGATTTGAGGTTGCTCGGTTTCGTCACATCTTCTGTTGCCCGCTTGCTGTACTCGAAGAGTTTCCGGACCCAGCCGTCCAATTCCTCCGCACTATGCCAGATCGCATGCCAAAACTCTCTCGGTGTTCGCTGGTTTAGCGCCTCCTCCCATCTCCCTATTAGCGAGTTCGGTAGTAGGAGCGTCTCCCGGGGAATGAAATATATGTCGTGCCGCAATGATACGGAGTTAATGGTATGTCCGCATCTCGTGCCCGTTATTGGGGCAGCCGTCCATGTGAGCTCCAGGGGCGGGAGATCCGGCCCTTTGTACATGATGGCATCCGGGTGTGTCCCTTCTGTATTGTGTGCGTAGTAAGTGTGAGCGGTTGGCTCGTCCGCGACACGGAACTCCGGGTGGTTCTCTAGCCACCGTGTGAAGAAAACGGTGCGCGTGGATGTTGTTTGTCCACCCCTGCGGAAAACAGAATCCGCATCCCATCGCACGGGGTGAGCATTGAAATCCCCGCAGACGATACTATTGTCCGGGTATCGGTGTTGCTCCCAGAACCTGCTTATGGCTGGCCACGCTTGTGCATGCGTACCCGGTCCTGGTGGGCAGTACCAGTTGTATAAGTGGATCGTTGATCTTCCCGCAATTGATATATGTATGCCGTAGCGGTCGACGTTGTCCCTTACATGGTGAGTGGTGCGGTAACGCTTAGGGACGCACCACGCCACCTTCGGGTTGTTTTCTGTCGGGAAAAACCATTGGAACCGTTTGATGAGGATGGAGCCGTATTGCTCGTCTCCTTCCTTACGTGTGGTCGAGCGAGCCCGGCCTACCGGTCCATATGGGACTTCTTGAAATGCGAATATAACCGATTCGAGGTGTCCAGAGTGCCGTAATTCGATCATCCGTAGGGCCGCTAACAGAGTGGCCCAGCTTCCCCCGCAATTTAGCGAGACGACGTGTATTTGTCGACGGTGATCCATGATGACTTCGGTCGTTTGGGGCATTGTTCCGCGTCGGCACAGTGCGGTCCTTTACAAAGGGCGCACTTGAGGGCGTGAGTGCAATCTTCAATTGTCATGCACTCGGCGCATTTGCTGGTGCATCGTACCTCGGAGTGGCGCTCACCGCATCGCCTACAGACTTGAGCGTGCGGGCAATCCAGCGTTGAGTGGGAGTACAACCAGCAACGGGTGCATTGAACCCGCTTGAAACGCGCTCTCGGCTCTTGTATGATGTGCCGGTATCCGAAGAAATATAAGGTTCCTCGGTGTCTGTTGAAGAAAGTGTTGTATGCCGACATGGGTTTGTCGACCGTTAGGATCACCGGAGCCGTCGCGTTCCTGTCCTCCTGAAGGCGTGCTTGTAACGTCTCCTGGGTGGCCAGATATCGCGGGGGAGCTACCATTGGATGCGTATCAAACACCGGGTTCGACTCGCAGAATTGCTCCTGGAGCTCCTCTGGAGTGAACGGGGCGTTCGTCTCGGGGCTTCGAATTGGTATGTTGGGGACCCAGATCTGAAAACCTTCTGAGAAGGGATGGTACGTCACCTCCGTCGTCGGGTTCGTCTGCCGGTAGAAGTCCTGCAATGCGCTGCTCAAGCGAGGGCCGAGTTCCTTTGGCTTGGATTCCTTGCCCACGTGTATGAGGAGACGCAGCCTATCAGACCACGTAGCGCGAATGAGACGGTCAGATTTCAAGTCAAGCTTATGGAATAACTTCTTCACCATTGCGAACGTGTCCACTACTGACCTCTCCTCCGGGGCCGGTTCCACAGAGAAGGACAGTGTGTGGCCGTTCTTCGTTCTGGCGGCGATTTGCGTGTTAGCGGTCACCCCTCGCTTCTTCTTCTTGCTTGGGGTTGGCTGCGGTGCGCGATCCGTTGCGGAGTACGCGGGTGGGTGTCTCGTCGCAGGTCCTGCAGTCGCCGTCGTCGTCGCTGCAGCTTTGGCTGCATATGAGGCCCTGCTCTGCGCAGAGCTCGTGGTGGTGGTGAGAGCATGAGGGGCATGGATGGACGAGTTCAAGCCCCTATCGACGTTAGAGGCTGACGATGGCTGCCCACGCGGCACGTGGTTCTCCAATGCGGTGAGCCGTGACTTCAGCTCGCGAAACTCTGTGCTGATCATGTCACGAATAGCTTGCGTGTCACGCGACGCCGTTTGGTTCTCTCCTGAACCGTCTCGACGTCTCGACTCCAGCCACTCCTCAAACTCCTCATTACGAGAATGTCCGATACGGAAGCCGACGTTGAAGGCGTGTGCTGCGACCTGGCTGAAGGAGCCCTCTGCCCCGGGCAGCGAATGTTCTAGGTCGTCAAGAAAATTGGCGACCTGACTAAGTGCGTAGCCGAGCGCGAAGACTTCGGTACGAGCCGTGACGAGGGATGGGGGGCATGTCGGGGCCCCTCGGAAGGCTTGTTGGGGCGGTTGCTGTCCCCTTGCATTGGTGAGTGAGTCCCTCGCATTCTTGAGGGCGTCTTGCAAGACTGCGAGTACTGCTGAATTATCAGTTTCGACCACCTCCTGCGTGGAGTAGTCGTCCATGGTTGCATCGTCATCGTCCCAGCGAAGAGGTGCGGGCTTGGTAGTCTTCGCCGGCTGCTGTACCGGGTTAGGCTCTGGAGTGGGTGCACGCCTCTTGTCCCCCACGTCAGCTGTAGCTGAAGTAGGTTTTGGGTTGCGCTCGCGCGTAGGGATGGGAATACGGTGCTTCCGGTTCCATGCCCGTACGGCCTCCTCATAGATGATGTGCCCAGCAGGGAAGGGGAAACCATCTGAGCCAGGTACGTAGATTGGTTTACGAGCAATTTCCGCTGCTGATCTCGCTCCAGCAACGGCGCGGTCAATGACCTCTCTAATACGAGGGTCATCCGCGTCAAAGGACACAATCTCCACATCATCTTGTGGGGGTTGTGTCCTCTTCGCTGTCGTCGGTTTGGTGCGTTTCGCCGTTTTTGGTAACTTTTTCGCACGAGGGGATGATGGTGGTTAAAGGTCAACTCTGGGTAGCTCAGTTGGTTTAGAGCATCAGACTGTAATTGGTTTTCAGTATCATCTGAGGGTCGCTGGTTCGATTCCGGCCCCGGAGATTTTTGAGCTTAAATTTACCTTTTTCCTTCCTCTCTTTGAGATATTCGGAACTCAGATTGACTCATCATACAACTTATAGTCATAGGCAGTTTCCGCAAGGGAACAGGTGTATAATAGTGTATGAGAGCCGTAAGGGAAGACGTTGAAGAGGTTTGCTATTGCCCCTGTGCCTATTATGTGTCTTGTGAGAAGGGAAGCATATTGTTTAGAGGGAGAAGCGAGACGTACCCATTATTGCAGCTTGCCATACTATGGAGTGAATCGTCTGTATAACCGGGATGAGTTGCGGCGAATAGACGAAAACGGGAGCGAAGACGTACCGAATACATTCCCTCAACGACAGAGAGGAGTTAGTAGTAGCAAAGAGGGTGTACATTGACCGGAGAGTGCATTGGGATTACCGCAGTCTGACCGATGCCGATGGTTGGTTATAAGCTTCTAAATTTTTCATTGAAGAATGAGAAGTAATTACTGCCGTATTAATGTGCGACCGGATGTAGCCAGCCAGCCAACGGCAGAAAAAACGTTGACCGTTGTAATATCGATAATCCATTAATGTTCTGCTGCTGTAACTGCATCCGCCTGTGTGAAGGGAGGAGAAGATATAAAATTAGTCATTGTCGTCGCCTGTGATGAGTACGAGGTTCGGTCTCAGGCGACGACGTCAACGACACTGCAACCCCTGCTCTCTCCATTCATCCTTCATGTACAGTACATCCACTCATCCTTCCCTCAATTTATCATAAACGATGAGTGAATCGCTCACATCTACTGCATCTGATATCTCCTCTTTATCCTCTCTATCACCGGCACCATCTACGCCGTCGACGTCACCGACGCTCGAACTCGCCGACCCATCAGCAACTCAAACTAACGACGATTTCTTTTCGTCCTCTTTCCCTTCTCCTCCCGCAACAGAGACGCCGAGTGGCAATAATTCACCTAACTTTGCTACTACTTCGTCGCTTTATCTGTGCGTATATTTATTTGTTTATTTCTATTCAGTCTTTTCTGTTCGTTCCTGTCGGCTTTCGGGTGTTTATTTTGAATCTGTTTGATTACGTTTGATGCTCTCTTTGACACACGGTAGTGCATGGCATGAGTAGTTTCTGCACTACTGAGCTACCTGAGCTACCCTGAACGTGTCGACGTCCTGATTATCGTCCTGAGTATCAGGGATTATTATAATTATAATTGTATTGTGATCCAATGATGTGGTGTAACTGCGTCTTGTGTTGTCTCAGCTCGAGCGCTGCCGATCCTCTCCGTTTCCTCTCATCTTACCTTCATACTCTATTCTCTCACTCTCACCTTCATCTCTTACTGACTAATCTCTTCACTTCAAACTTCAACTTTAACGATGGCATCCTCATATGTCGTAAACAGCTTTACATTCCTCGCGACGCTACTGCTTTTACTAGCCATCTCATGTGCAATCGTCGTCCGGTCTCTCATTATTCGCAGGCGGTTTCAACGCCGAGTACAAGAAGCTCTTGCGGAGGGCATTGTACTTCCCCCACAAGCTGCCGGAGATGTGAGGGGAATGGGCAGGATGGGACCGGGTGGTCCTGGCGGCGGGTTTGGTGGTCCTGGAGGACGGAGGAGGGGCTTTGGTGAGAAACCTAAGATGTGGGACGCCCATCTCGCACCACCGGAAGGCGTATCCAACGAATCGAAATGGGAAGATCTGATGGTGAGTTGGCAATTCGTCGAACATTTCATCTTGTTTCGTCGCCTTATCGACCGTCTGACACGAGCGTCATTGGTTATATGCTCACGTCCTTTATAGCCTGTGTCGGTTAGGATACAACATGACAAGTTAACTGGATCGGGTCAACAACCTCCTACTCCGCCCCCTCCGCGACAAGGCTTCTTACACTCGGCTTCCCTAGGATTCGTGAATAATCAGAATTGGCGGCCTCGGTTCTTCCGTTCAAGGAGGCCCTCAGATCCTTCAGCACCTTCATCTGGACCCGACTCTACACAATTGGGTACCGGTAATAACAATGCCGATGCATCCCAAGAAAACAACGCGCAACAATCACACGAACCAACAACCCGATCTGAAGATGCGCAATTACAAGTGAGCGTTCTCATCGCCATGCCTTCACCTTATCGGCCACGAGTATGGCGGGAAAGTCTATTACATGGTTTCAAGGGGAAGTCACGGAACCCATATGGCTCGTCGAGCACGGGGTCAGCGGAGGGAGATGGTGAGGAAGATGAGGAGTTACCCGTTGTGGTACTCGGGACTGCGGACATGCCTTGGAAGGTGGTTGTTCCTAATCATCAAACTACGACGCCGTCACCTGCGTCTGGCGACAGGTCGGCGTCCGGGGAGGGGAGGGGGTTGGACGGAGATGAGAACCAGTCGGAAATTCAGATGCACGCTCTTCGACCACGAGAGCTGAATGCGCCATTTACTTCGGCTTCTGGAGCTCGATAACTCTGTGAGCTACCCTTGGTTGGTTGCTTTTTATCCTGATTATGTTTTCATTTCTGTTCGTCCCACCTACATATGTCTCGCGGAACTCTGTCTCCTCTTCCCTCTTCCTTTGCTTTTCGCACCATCCGGAACGGTCTGCATCCCCTGATCGCGTCACCTTATTCCATTCCTTATACTATAATCCTGCTGTCGTTCTCATGTGTTTTCTCTGCTAACTCTGTCTTTCTTGATATTGACAAAAGGTGTATCATTCGGCATTCGGTTTATTGTCGTGTTTCCTCGTTTTACGTGTTGCGGACTGTCAGTTGTTGCGGACTATGTTGCATAAGTATACATATTTCTTGTACGTCGACGATGACAATGGTAATATTACATGCCAGTGTTGTTGCGCTACGGTTAGTATCTCAAAACCTCATCCGTCTATTGCCGTAGGAGATTAAGAATGGCGGGTGAACCGTCCGTGTACTCGTATGCCCCAGTTACACAAAAACTCTAGAGAACGGGAGGAGGGATGATTGAGAAATGCGGGATCGAGGAGGGTAAGAGTTGCTGGACTGCGTCACGATCGACGTTAACGGATAAAACCAAGCGCGTCTCATTCGTTCGTTCCTTCATCGCTGGTTCTCGCTCTGTGTGTCGGCGGAATGATTGCAGAAGGGCGGAGGAGTGTGATCCTTGGTATAGGTGTCGCGTTGCGCCATTGAAAATCGTCGTACATACAGGGGTGAAAGCGAAAGCGAATACCAAAACACTAGTTGCCTCGCAGAAGAGCTTGAGTACACGGAAGGTCCGATATCTGGCGATCCGTCGGTGTTGTAGGGCTGGATGTGTAGTCGAGGAGCCTCCGGATTGGGTTGGAGGGGTGACCTTAGTAGAAACTGTGCCTAGAAATAAGTAGTTGGTTTCCAATTCTATCTTCATGGTTATGGTATACATGAGCAAGGAAAGGGATGATCTGTAATGAGTTACTTACCATCTCGTCTCAACTTCAGAGATATGGATCAAGACGGCAGTGATAACTTTTCAGCTTCCTCCCGAGCCTTCCTCCGACTCCCCATCATGAGCTCGACATAATCTGCTCCTCCCAATATGTGTCCCGTTTCATTTCCTTGCCCGACTTGACGGGTCTTGGACTTAATTGCTTTGTCTTTGAGAGTTGTTCGGCGCTTCGTGTTTGGTGGGACTGATGCGGAGAGTGTAGTAGTAGTAGAGTTGATGGTAGTGGTAGGGGGTGGAGGTTTAGTCGAAGGAGCCGGAATGGATGTTTGTTGCTGGTGGGATCCACTCGATTTAGGTTTTTTCTGTACTCAAGTATGATAGTGTTAACAATTGATGAGTCTCTGAGAATTGATGAGCCGAGTTGAGCTTACTATGCGCTTGTGAACTTTTGCACTTCGACCCATGTTTTCTCCTCCTTGTCTAAGTTTGTTGATTTTTAGTGGTTTGAGTCCGAGTCCTTCACCCTTCACAAACGGAACGGAGTGGGTAGAAAATGGGACGCTTCACGTGATCGCCCAGAAAGAACGAACCTGATCTCTGTCTTTGGGGACTGGCAATCCCCCATCTTCGCGCGTGAGGCTTTTTTTTCAATCGGAGTTTACATAATTCCTATTTGTAGTAATCCCAGCCGATCACATTGTCGCACCTCTGAATGTACACCATTGAGGACATTTAACACAACTAGAAGAGCTGAATCGATCTATACAGCCGTAGGTGAGTACATACTGTGAATTTTTGACAGTCTTCCCACTTTCCCTCTATCTCCACAATTATTCTTAGCTCTCAAGAGCTCGATTTCATTTCACACTATTGCTCGATGTGGTCACGTGATAGCATATATCTGACCTCCTTTCGTGTGTGCATGTCATACTCATGCTCAATGCAAGTATATGATTATACAGAAATAAGTATGAATGTTCTCCAGAACATAACTAATCTTTTTTACAAAAAATAAACAAAATTGAGCTCATTTTGAGGGAGACATGCCTGGACATCATACCCTTAGTCTCACGAAGTTTCTGAGTACTTAGCCTTCCACAACAACAATTTCACCTCTTTCAGTGCACAATATGCTTTTTTGTGAGTCTTTCTTCAGCTCTATTAAAAAACATTTTAATTAGTCATTCCCAGTTTCTGAGATATGGTCAAAAAATTGCCATATCTCACCCAAATTTTAATAATTTTTTTCGGCATACAGATATCTGAATTCTTGGATAGTAATACATATATTACAAACTTCTCCAAGGTAGCCTGTGTGCTACGGACGATGTTGCAGCCAGTTGAAGACAGGATTCACAAGTGCGACAAGAATTTCAAGGACGTCGATCACCGGCACGTCTCGGTAGACCCGTGAGAATGCACGCGGAATAATAGGGGATTGCCAGTCACCACTGTCTTGTTCACACTTGTTCACAACGTCTATCCTGTGCAAAGTATTATCCGTGATCTAGCTGCTTAGATTCAATATATATCGCACTTTTACTCGTTATTACGAGTCCACCCTACCTTTCCCATGTCTGTTGCACCTGCTACGAGCTCTCTGTGGACTATGGTCAGACCTTTAGATGAATGGACCTCTCATCTTCTGTCTCAACTTCTCTGTCTTCCTATGCAAGTACTCAAGAGCACCGACGCTCCGAATACTTTTTCATGCTGATTTTCGAGAATCAGAGTCGCTGTATTATTTAATTCACTGATGCGGACTCCTCGCCTCAATCCCTGGAAGTCTGCTTGATCAACATCCCACTCTTGACATCTCACCATTGAGACTTGGACACTACGCACGGGAGTCTGGTGTGCTCTGCTTCTGTCGAGTATCATTGTATGCCTGACATAGTTTCTGTGGTCGACTTGCTCCGTATAGACCCTACTTATGTATATGACTATCACCTCTATCCCGCGTAGTGTCGAGATTGGAGGGTTTGGCCCATCAGACATGACCATGGTTTGTATTTGAGTCCGTGAACGGGATGCGAAACGTGGGGCACCCTTCGAAGGCGCTATGGTATTAGCAATTTTTTTGTAGGTGCTATTTGTATATACATACACAACAAATATTCTCGCAGCAACAATGAGATGTGCGCATGTCATCTGGGTTTCATCCATCCTCATTCGAAGAATCCATCTTCGAATAAGTCATCGTCCTCGGCTTCACCGTCAGATCCGTATCCATCGACCTCCCAATAGTCTTCTCCTGCAGCCCCGGCATGTCCGAGATGTCCCTCTTCTTCTTCATCGCCCGAGTCCTCGTCATCCGTAATGGCTTCCTCGTCCCACTCCATCCCTAGTTCATCGTCATCGTCATAATCAACCCAAACATCTTCCTCTTCGTCATCACTGAAAACCATAATGTTCAGCGACGCGTTCTTGCTTAACCAGTCCAAGTCTTCGTGCGTATAATAATCTTTCGTGTCGACTTCAAGCTCTCGTACGGGTACGCCTAGTGCTTTCCGCTCCTTGACGAATTTCACCGTGACTTTCCCAACTACGCCCGAGACGCTGAGTTTCGCGAGTTGCTTGCATAAAGGCGACTGCTTGCGAAGGGCGTTTGGTAGTGTGACACCCTCGCTTGCACCATTGGCTGGCACCTGTGGTGAGTTTTCCTTGTCGATGAGCACGGAAAGGAAAGGAAAGGGAACGAAGTGCATATTAAGGTGCAGATGCTCGACTTTCCTGCAGGCCGCGTAAAATGTGTACGCGGATTCGCGGTCACAAGGCAAGCCACCTAATTTCGCATAGGTAATGTTGGAGAGCCGTGTTTGATTCTCCAATGCTTCTCGTGACTTGGCGGAAATATCGAAGTAACTAGGAAGGGGATTAGGCAGTCGCATCTTCTCCACGAGCTCCTTTACGAGATTCGTATAGTCACCCTCATCGAAGTCCAGGGCAATGCTTGTCAAAGTAGGTGTGTAGAGCAGGCGCAATAGAGATATGGCGTAGTCCTCTTCGACATAACCTAAGGAGAGGTGTCGTAAGTTGGGTAGAAACAGCGGCTGTGCATGCTGTCCTTCTAGTCGCGGACCTGGGCCGGAGGATGCAAGCTTGAGAGACTCCAACTTTGGCGCGCATCGAATGATATTTATAAAGTTTGCGTAAGATGGTCGGGCGTCGTTGATATGATAAGCAAGCTCAAGCTCTGTCAAATTTGAAATTGCGGACGGAGCTGCGTTCAAGGACACTGGTATTTGTTCCGATCGCGGTATGAGTATCTTCCAATCCAAATGGACGCCCCACAGTTCAACCTGTAACAACTTTGGCGCGTTGCCTCCGAATGGTGAATACAGCCCTTTGTAGCCATTTAACGCCTGGATCCCCGATTCGGTGTCGTCATCATCTTCATGGCAAGACAGCCTAAGAGACTGCAGCAATGGAGCACCATTGTTCGCGGGCCGTCGTTCCAGACGCATCAAAGCAAGCGCCATGTGAGCGAACTCGCTGACCGTAAGCTCGAAAGTTCGCCACCGATAAACATGAGGAATGACGAGATCCAGAATCCTGGAGAGGGTGGATATGGATTCATTCGACTTGGTGTCGTAGAATTGCGCCGGTAGCTCCAGAAAGCTGAGTTGGTTCTCGCGAGCAGGAGTCCCAGAATCGTCCACTGAAACGTCTATCAAGAGGTCGAGAGGACACTGCTTCGACCGCTCTATATATGCCCGATTCTTCTGGAATGGTTGTGGCTCTGAGAAGTCAAGAGTTGTCCACAAGGTCGGCATCTGCAGCGCGATTTGCCTCCAGCGACGGCAAACGTGCGACGCCCGTACTTGAAACGGAAGATCGCGAGTCTTATCTTCATCAGCCGCAGCCTCCTTGCTTGTATTTTCCGCGTCATAGTTCTCCTTGAAGAGCTCTTTGAGAGGGAAAGGGTATGATCCTGGAATACTTCTGTTCAGTTCTTCCTCCTCGCCCCAGTCATCAAAATCCACATCTTCCTCATCCCCATCCCACATGTCCCAGACCACCGAGGCTTCACTTGCACGCGTTCCGAGCTCGAAAACCGACGCTAGCACCTCTGGGGGCAGCTTTTCAATCGGGCAAAGCTTTCCAGTCGGTGGAATGTATCTTGGATTTAGGCGCTGTTGCGTCTCAGTCTGAGATAGCGGAACATTGTCGCCTCCTCCTCCTCCTGAACCATCTATTCGATTTCTACGCGTCATCAAAAGTGCAAATAGATGGTAGTCGTGGTTTGAAGCAAGAGGAAGCCTGTGGCTGGCTGAATGCGGCACGATCGTCGATCAAGCAATCACGGGTCAATACTTCACGTGACACGTTGCAAGTAACAGGTAATAATTTTCAGTTCAGTGTTTACACTGAGTTCGACTACATAAAGACAAAGACAACCGTGTGGAGTTGAGCGAGCCAGCAAAGCATGCCTAGTCATTATAGAAAGTTATAATAAATTATGAAACAGGAACAGAGTAGGCTACCGTTTACTGCATTGGAATGTCCGACCGAGGAATTCACGACCTCGATGCCTTCAGTCGATGTTCGGTCTGATCAAGTGCTCGATATAAGTCCGCCGCAGCTGTTGGCGGGAGCTCGAAAAGACCGAGAACCTTAGGAACAGCCTCCCTGCTGAGTACAATTCGCTCTTCACCATCCAGGTCAGACGTGGCATTGGAGTTGGACTTTGCGTTGGAAGCTGATAGAGAGGATGGCGAGGTCGAATGATCTTCTTCATAGATTTTGTCCAAAGCAGGATTCGGTTCCGGGTGGACTACTCCTTTATCCACAAGAGCTTGTAGGTACGAGGAGGCTTTGTATGCTGAATATACGTGTCAGATGGGAGCAAACCATCCATTAATGATCTCGACATCATACCTTTGTAATGATGCCAGGATCTCCACAGGCAGAAGAAGCCCGGAAGATTAGGAATTATCGCTGCAGATATCTTGTGAGACCTTATTACGTGTACGTTTACCAGCGTTCACTCACGGATCAATATGAAAGGTAAAGTGAGAGGGGAGGCCAGTAACCATAGGTAAAAACCTTTCTGATGTTTTGGCGTCCGCTTTTGTAGGAGAGCTTGCAAATGCTGTAACGGCGGGGTCTCATGTCCAAAAAATGATGGATGTATTAAGGGAATCTTTCAAGAGAAAGTAAAATGAGTCCTTGTAGCTATCAGCGCGTCAGGGGAGTAGAGTTAAAGCAAACCAGTTGCGCACCGGAGACGCATCTTTCTCTTCGAGATGAACGACTGACCTCCCGAACTTTGAAAGTTTGGGTCCCAACGACGGATCCATCGATTTTAGAGAAAGCTCTTCGAACTCGATGCGGTCCATCAGCCGTTCTCCCAGTAGGAATGTCCGACGCTACCAGAGTTGACAACCAATACAGTCAGCACAGGAGAGATAAGATCTTGCAGTTGCTAACGCACCTTCCAACTTCCGTCTGGGGCTTTTCCGAACTTTGCCCAAAGACTTGCCGTCAGTTCTGTTGCCTTCTTCAGAATGCTCTTGTCTTGCTTTGCTATGAGAGGCGGAGGTGTCTGGAAGTGGTAGTATGTATAGCGACCACTTTTTGACGCTTCTGAAGTCAACGGTAACGCAATTATACGCATACGCGCGACCTTGGAAATGGAGGATGCTGCTTTGGACATTCTTTTTTGAGAGCAATTGTTGAAGAGGTCGAAGAAAGTGCGTGGTGAGTGGTCGTCACTTCACACCAACTTTTGTTTTTATTTTATGGCAAGACGCGTCTCGTTCCGGCTCGCAATTTGCCGATTATTTTATTTCTGGTGCGTGTCCCATCTCACAATTATTGTTGGCATCCATCCTCATCCTCCTCAACGCGATGAATTCACCACAAGAACCTGTTTCACCATCCACCTCAACGCAATCCTCAGCAGACTCGCCTCCTCCAGATGATATCTTCTCCGAACACACCGCCGCAACGCTTGCCGCCACTTCGCAGCAGTTGAACCAACCCAAGCGACGTCTCGCCTCGGGACCAACACAACACAGAGACATCAAAACCAGAAGGCGCGAGCGCGGCGATAGTGCGAAGAGAACCTACCTGACTGATGTCGCCTCTCGCGAAACTGGGAGGAAGGAGGAATTCGTCGATACGGAATTGATGGAGAGGCTCAAGCAAGGTGGGTGTTGTCCCTGCCATTTCATGTTCCGTTGCCTGTTGTAAAAGCGGTCTTGTCCATTTGTTGCAGAGTTTGGTGACCCTTTTGATGAATCCGACTATCGTCGATGATCGCCGTGCTGATCGCGTTTACTCGCACCTACTTGATGATGCCAATGCGCGGACTTTGATAAACGGTTTATGACTCGTTACCTGTGATGAGTGGAACAAGGACATATTGATGTTTGTATCGCTGTTCATAAATTCCGCGCCCAATGCCTTTCCAAAGATAGATCTCATCACAGACCAACTTAATTCCCAGTTCCCATGGCTAATGAAAGAACGTACAGGGTCCGGTCAGAAGACTGCCTGCTGCAAAATCATCTATCCGTCCGGACATGTGACGCCTGTGCGACAATGTTGAAGGTGAGGTGTAAAGTAAAGGATTGACCATTGCAATGTGGCTTGAATTCTATATTTCCGTGATTCACGATGCATGTAGTCTGGTGCCACACATCAGAGGCGTCTAATAAGGACAAGGGTTGAGGAATGCGAAGGGTAGGCTCAAATATCACTCCTTCATGGCCCTCCGCATGATGAAAGACTTGTTCCCCACGTCCGATGTTCTTCCGGGCCGCGCACATAAACAACGCCTCCTGATTCCAATGAGGGATTGTGAGTTCTCTACAGACACAATGACAAAGCAGTACGAGCAGCTCTCTCGTACGTCGTCGCCCTACCCCAGCACGGTTAAATCACACTGATAAGTTCATCTTTGTGTAGAGGAAGATGTCGATTTCTTCATGGACAAAGGGTGAGCTGGTGAAATCATTCTTTCTTATCGCGCAGCCCTGAATACGGGACATCTAAATCCGTAGATACGTAGTGATCAAGAACGCATTCAGTAAAGAGAAAGCAGACGAATGGACGCAAGACGTCTGGATCCGGCTCGGTATGGATCCTAATGACAAGAGCACCTGGACAAACGAGAAAGTGCACATGCCCTGGCATCGCCGTGAACCAGTGCAGACGTTTGCTCCGAAGGTCAGGCAAAGTTCTACCTCAGGATGCGTGTCATGAGTCGAACGCAGGATACTGATCATTCCGATTCTCTTATGATTGTTGGATGCCTGGCAGGTTTGGGCGGCGGTGAAAGACTTGCTGGGAGGCGAGGAACGTATAGCACCCGATGGTGCTCTATGGGGTGATAATTTCATAGTCAATCTTGGTGCTCCTCAGTATGAGGGTGAAGACAAGTATATACACCCCTCCGATTTGGATAATTGGCATGTGGATGGCGATTTCTTCGTAAGTTCTGTTAGGCACACAAGATATTATCCTCTTAGTGCTATTGCTTTTAGGTCCACTATCTCGACTCTCCGGAACAAGCTCTTCTCGTCATACCAATATATTCTCGAATTATTCAGCGTGGAGGAGCTACATACGTCGCTCCAGAAGGAGTAGGCTTGATTGCTAATTATCTAGCCGCTCATCCTGAAGGAGTCTTGCCTACCGGTCTCTCATTCACACCCTCAACTTCAACGTACGAGAATCATCAAGACCATCCTGCATATTGGTCGAATCTGAAAGAGGTCAAGCGCTGTAAGGAGTTTGTTGAGCTTACTGGTGAACCTGGGGATGTTGTTCTCATGCATCCTGTGAGTCACCAATGACTGCATTATACCGTCGAGGGACCTCAGAATTGGACTAACACGGAGATGGAATCACGATTTGTTAGCTCATGCTGCATTCAGCGTCGAAGAACCATCTCCGTATCCCTCGTATCATTACCAACCCTCCAGTTGCCCTCAGGGAGCCATTCAATTTCAACCGTGAAAACCCAGATGATTTCTCGCTTGTTGAAAAGAAGACACTCAAAGAACTTGGCGTTGAAAGATTGGATTTCAAGTACGTTCAATGAAGAAAAAGGGTCTGTATTTTGTGCTTATTGCTGTGTCTGTCTTCTCTTTGCTGCAGGATCACGACGGAGAGAAGACAGGTTGTTCCCGCTCGTGTGGCGAGGCAGCAGAAAATGCTTGAAGAAGAGAAGAAGAGATTGGAGGGGCTGAAGGCAAGAGCTGAAAAGGACGCTCAGCTTGGGAGCATCCCAACTGCGCAACCCATTGCCGTCGCTTGAGTGTCATGCCGCGCATATGTCTTGGATATGGATCGGGATTTATTAGGCAAGCTTCGGATAAGTAGCAAGTTGTATCTGCAATCCATACAATTATTTCAGAGAATGTACGAAAGTATCAGGACCTGTGCTCCTATAAATAAGTGCCAGGCAATACAGCACATACAGCACATACAATTGCTGTGACACTACTTATTGGAATATTATTCCTCTTTGGTACAGTAAACTGCATCCAACTGCATAATTTATATCATAACTGATAATCCGAAAAGTAGCACAAACGAATGGAGTCGAAAGTACATGAAAGTTCGGTCCAGAGTATATTTCGAAGGCAATTTTCTGCGAAGCAGGTCTAAGCAACCACGTCGATAGAGAGCACCTCTTGAGATCCTCAACCTGACTGCTGGGAGGATTGGCGCGATATTCTGAGTGACACAGTCGGGAAGGGGATGATGCGGCCGCGCTCTCTAGCCGTCCCCTCTCGTCGAAGATTCCCTTTCATTGAAGGATTTCGAGAGTCCTGGACAGTATCGCGCATTAACACATCGGGTGGCCTCTCTATCGTATCCGAGTCTGATACGCCCTCCGGTACATCAGAAGTGGGACGGATTGGGGAGCTGACATAGATGCCGTTGTCTGTCATTTCTGAAGCACCGTTCGACGATATCGAAGGACTATATCCTAAGGATGATGAGTCGGATGACAATACGGCAACACCACGGCCCTGTTTCCCACTGGATTTGATGGAGGATGGTGGTAATGACGGCGGACGAGACGATTCTTTGGTTCGCACAGTCGGAGCAGCTTCTGACGTTCTCGATGACAGGTAACCGGAGCCTAGGATGAACCTCGAGCTCTTCGACGAGCGCGATACCGGAGGATCTGGAACAGCGGGTTCAAGCTGCTGACCGCTCTCGGAAGACAGATACGCAGGGTAGTCAATCCCGAGGCTGGGTAGTGTGAGGCCTTGAGCATCGACGGTTTTCGCAATGCGGCTGCCACGAGTAGATGACGACTCGGCAATGTCATGCAACGTGCTTGTAGGTGCGGGAAAAGTCGCCCACGATAATTTCTTCTCGGCCAGCGGTGAAGACGCATGCCACAACGCCACCGGTGCAGGGCTGCCAATCGGCGACGTCGGGATCCACGTTGAGGTCCCATCTTTCTCGTCTCGGTAACTGCGATAACTGCGGACACTTCGTTTCCCATACGCTAAGTGTGAGATTCTGGTGCGAATGCGGGTCGCAAGCGAGACGAAGGAGCTGCCCATATCCACGTCTTCCGTGAAGACAAATGATGTCTTCTCTAGGTCCTTTCTTGCTTTCCGTCGTCTCTGGAAAAGGATGAAGAGGATGGCAACTAGCGCGATTAGAACGCTAGCACCAAGGATGGCTATGACAAGTTTTACTGTTCTGTGATTATGAGGTTTGAATAAACAAGCGGGTGGAGTCGATATATTTGTACGACTTACCTCGAGAGGCCACTCGATTTACCACGTTCTAAAGACGAACCACCACCAGGTATGTTAAAAGCTTCTCTGAAACAAGCGGACGGACTACTAGAAGTACCTCCCGCAGTGAAGAGTCTAGACGATTGCCGATGACCTTCGCCATCGTCAAGGGTTAGAATAGCCTGGAACCCATGTATTACATTCAAGAGGTACTCCTTGCTACTGATGTTGTGGGGGGGATGAAAGCCAGAATCGCCGTCATTGCTGTCATCCTTGTCGTCATTCCTGTTGCCCTCCTTGCTGCCGTCGTCTTTTCCCTTGTTATTATTAGTGTCACTATTCGTATCTTTGTCGCTGTCATCCCCATCGTCCCCGTCATCGAAAGGCGAGTGCCGACCTAGGGTTCTTGTACTTAAGGGAGTGTCGGTTGCATTGACGGGAAACGAGAAAGACCGCGGAAGAAACGCGCGTATTGAAGGAGGACTCTTGATAGTTGAAGGATTGAAGGTGACGTTAAATCGAGAACACTGGTTCAGGTTTCCGCGAATAGCGTAGAATCTCTGTCCTCTTCCCTGCTTTGGAGCTAGACAACTCGTGACGTTGGAGGGCTGCACAGCGAGCAAATCCGATACCACACCAACGCTTGCCCCTGTTCCGTCGTCCAACGATGCAACGAATTGCGTTCCAGATGTCAGGGGCAAGAAGGTGACGCGTGCTGTTCCCGTATTACTAGAATTGTCCCAGCTATCGTCCGGAAGGCGGATTGTTATTGGGTTTGCGAAGATTGGCACGATTGTGAGCGAGAGCGGTAAGACAGGTGGAGAAGTTGGATCAGAAAAGTTGATTGAGAATGATCCACATTGCTCGGGTGTTGAGAATTTAATACCCTTGAAGAAGCAAAGCACGACCTGCGTGGAAAAGGCCAACAACACAAACAGCACAGAGGTTGTGTGCATGGCCGTCAAACGTGAAAGTATAGAGCGACCAGCGCCCGCCCCCACTTAAAGCGAGTCGCAAGAAGGAAGAAAGACCTGCAGGCTAGAAACAGGTATCAAGGCAAACAAGACCATAAGCAGAGACAACCGAGGCCGAGAAATGTCAACATGTACCGCGCACAGAATATTCACGACAGAGGGTCACTAGTGTCAGTAGTTCCGGCGCCATACAGACGAGATAATTGACCCAAGAGAACGGGCGGGAATAGCGAGTCTAGGACTCGGGCACCAATGAAGCTGGCGGATCAAGTCGTAAATGACCAGGCGAAAGCTTCGTCAGTTAATGAATGAAAGGGAAGACCAACGAGTTCTCTTATTGGATTTGGCCCCATCGAGCTGTTATCGATCCCCCAATAAAGTGTCTACTTGTGTTCAGAGCCCTCCTTGCTCCTTTGAGACGTCAACAACAGCTTGTATCGAGTGACAGTATAAGGTACACTGTTGCTATATTGGCGCGAGAAGGAAAGCATGGAAAGCTCCGATGTGAAAGGGTCCCAAGGCGACAGGGAGGATGACTTCTGCAAATTTGGCTACGCAAATGCATTCTCCCTATCGGCCAAAAGCCCGAAATTCTTGCTGTATCGATTGCCTCAGAGGCATACGAGATCATGGTTCAACGAAACGGAATTTAGACGAGAGGGACTACTGTGGGAATACTGCGTAATTCATCCACAGTACTAATGCGGTTTGCTGCAGCATAGACATATGACCCAAAAGAACCCATCACTCATCTGATTGAGTCCCATCTCCCCAGATATCTCGTCCTGAACCTTTGAACTTTGCTAGCTCCTTTTTCCACGGCTCCCAGATGTCGCCATACTTCCTCAATAACTCCGCAAGTTCTTCGCGCTGTTCTCGCTGCTCGCACCCGCGATTCGGAGTGCCCAATAATACGGAAAGACAAAAGCATCCGATGATTTCGTGACGACGGCAATAATGAAAAATGATCGGCGTGAGAAATGCCCTCCCCTCGAAGAAAGACACCAGAAGAGCTTACAATATTCCAGGGCTCCGACCCTGCATAGATGTCTGTGAACAGCTCTTTTAATTCGTGCCGCTTCTTGCTCTCCGCACGTTTGAACGCTTGTAAGACCATACTCTTGACTCTTTCCCGCATCTCTTTCTCCTCTGCCTCGCCCCACCATCCGCGAGACTCAAGAAATAGCCGAAAGCGTCCTAACGGATTGTCTCCACGTACCCAGCCCTCAACTTCGGTACGCGGACGATATGCAAAAGAATCGTCCGATGTTGAATGATGTCCCACGCGATACGTGATTGCTTCAACGAGAACACCGCGCTCTGCAGATATGCACCGTTCTCGCGCGGCACGAGTTGCGGCCAGGACTGCTAGGACATCGTTGCCGTCTACGCGGACGGTTTCAACACCGTAACCAGGCCCACGTGCAGCAATCCCATCTCCGTGAAATTGCTCCGAGGCCGGGGTGGATATAGCAAACCCGTTGTTACGAGCAAAGAAAAGGGTGGGACATGGAATAGTAGATGCGAGCAGCATACCGGCATGGAAGTCACCCTCGGAAGCGGCACCTAGCCTCATCAATAAATGCTTGTAATTAGTGCCATTATTAGGGAGACGTTACCTTCACCAAAATAAACTACGGCGCAATTCTTGCCTCTGCGGTCGGGGTCTCGCTTTAGCGCATAACTAACGCCTGCGGCTTGAGGAATCTGCGTGGCTAAAGGGGATGAAATAGTGTGGAAGTGATGCTTCGGCGACCCGATGTGCTGCGTGAAACGATGAGTTGTAGGTACCTAAATGCATAGGAACTTTGCCTACCACGGGCATCTGTCGCCCTTTGGTGGCAGAATCACTTTCATTCCCCACGCATTGATTGATGTATTCTTCTACAGCCATGTCGCGCCATAGGAGAACACCGACTTCTCTGTACTGACCGAGGACCCTACATAGCTTTCATATCCGTACATGTTTTGTCACAGGATGATTCAAAAACACATACTCGTCATCTGATGCTAGAGCCGCCGCGGAGCCTACAATGCTTGCTTCCTCACCATACTATTCAGAGGAAATGAGGTCGCTGCAACTGGGAAGGACCAGAATACTGACCGAGGTCATCTGTTGTCCAATAAGCATTGATCTTGCTCGGGGAAGAAATAAGACAACTTGCATAGAAAGAAATCTTGCCCTGGCGTTGAACATTATACAGAACATTGTCCATCAGAGGTAAGATGGACATCGTTTCATATCTAGCATTGAATGAGAGACGTTACTGTTGGCTGATCTTGGTGGGCACTCACAGCTTTCGACAGAAGGCTTCGTCAACATCTGGCATCTCAGCACCTTCTATGATCCTGCCATCTTTACCTATGACTCTATAAGTTGGAATCTGCTTGTCATCACCCATTACCGAGTTGAAGAAATGAAGATCAGAAGTGATTGCAGACTGAGTGCCACCGGGAAGAATGCCATGACGCCCGTTGGGGAATTGAGGTGCTGAGGTTGCCAGAGGTCGTTTCAAGACGGAGCAACCACGAAGACAAGCTCTCCTGCTCGCCAGTGAGATCATGGTGGTAAATGAACAAGCTGAGCGCACAGGGAGTAAGATCCGGAACTAGACAATGACGCCAGTATAAAGGCTCATCAGCAGACTCTCGGTGTGCGACGCTGCTCAAACCAGTCGCATCTCAGACACAAAAAGACGCGTTCCGTATGAAGCCCGATGGTCTTTTTGAGGTGCGAATATACAGGGGATGCTATTCAGGTGTGAACTGGCAGAGAGTATTGAGCAAGAATATGGCTTATGAGAATACATTTCCATAAATGTCGAGACTGGTGAATATGATTAGATGATATATTTGTGTTTATTTATATTATCTTGTTCTCTTCCTCCATCTCCAAAGTTCCTCGTCGTCAGAGCATTCTCATCCCCTCTCTCCTCCCTTTCTATCCGTTCTCCCGCCTTGTTTAACGAGGCTTCCGTTCTTTCAAAGAGACACTCGTTTCTTAGTTTTATTTTCCATCTTCTAGCTAGATACCCCGTACTGATTCTGTCAACCATTCTAATTCGTTCCCAATGGCAAGCAATATCCAATACCCAAATCCTCCTCTCGCCGGTCGCCCGCCGTTCGCCACTGATGAGCCTGATTCCATTTATGATAAATCGCCCTCATCTGCAACACGCCGTATCGTACAGCCAAAACCTCAGGACAACAGACCAGATTCCACATACGACGTGTAAGTAAAGATAAAACAGTTCGACTTGATAACTGAAATGACTTTGCAGGTATGACAACTACTTGAGCGACAAGCAGAATAACAAGAATGCTCGCCAATCTGGCTACGAGGATTTGGGTGCTGGTCTTCTCAACGGCGACATGGATGACGACTCTGACGACGAGACTATTGCCTACCACGGTGATATAAAAAAGGATTCAGTAGAGAAAATACCGCCTCCACCGTCTCTCAGCAACTTCCCTTCTGTACCTATCATGGCTCCGAAGCCTGGTTATGCCGCACCTGTTAGCGCTTTGACTATGCCAGAACCTGCCGCGACACCTGTCGGCCAGCAGCGGACGCAACAAATACCCATGCCGCGTGGTCAGCCGCAGCCTCAGATGCGACAGCAGCCGCCTGCTCTTGCCCCGATATCTATTCTGCAATCTCCCTCGGTACCAAGTACGCCGCACCCCCTGCAACCGCCAATGACACCGATTACACCGGCATTTGCACGTCCGCCGACGAAACAGGACGGGGATGGTGTCAAGTTCGACTCCGAGTCCATTATACGCGGTCAGCGTGAAGACCTGCCTCTGGCCCGTCGCGGACAAAGAGGGGATGATTTCTGGCGTAGGTTTAGTATGGTTGTTAGAGAAGAGAGCGGGAGAAAGAGTACTAGGTCGGTTTCTGTTTTTCATCTTTGAAAATTGACGTACTGAGTTGCTGATGACCTGTTTATTTTCTACTACTCACAGTTCCTGGCTTGAGAAGACGCAGAATGCTAGTGGAAGAATGTCACGAATGGTTTGGCTAGTTGGTCTTTTACTCCTCATCATCGTTGGCGGTGCAATTGGTTTCGGTATCTACGCCTCGCATACATCCAATGAGACTACACGCGCCAAAGCACTGGGAGGAAGTGATCAACAAGGTGCAGACATCTCTGTCATACCGACTTCCACCGGTGGTGCCCAGGCTACGAGTAGTGTGGGCGTCCGACCGACGTTGACGGTGGAAAAACGATTTGCAATGCCAGTGCCAGAGCCGACGCCTGCCACGTTGCATGTCGTGCATGTGCATACCAACTCGCATCAAGGAGGATCTTCGAATTCGTCGAAACGATTTCATAGACGGGCGGGTAAGCGACGTCTTCTCTAGTAGATGTCGTCTAGTAGATGATCGTGTCATTCTATCTTCCGCCTCTACCACGTTTTCCTGCTTTTCTCGCTTAGCTTTCCCCATTTTACCCACCTGCCGCATTGGATTGGTTGCCCTTGTTCTCTCAATCAGGATCAGTCAAACTCTCATATGTCCCGGGACTATCTCTCGGTAGGGCCAATCGTATCTGGGAGTCCCACTCAGGGAGTACCTTCCCGTCCGCTCGTTTCACATCGACCTGTCATACCGTTATCTCATTGTTATATAGTTATATCCGTTCTCACATCTGTCGGAAAGACCTTTGTTGCTTCGCTTTCATCAACCAGCTAGTTAATTTGCAATTCCGTCTCGTTATTCTTACTTTACGATCTTCATTTTCAGAGTTGCACGTCTTTTTCCTCCTACTCGAGCAAGCAACCCCTCCCCCTCGTTTTCCTCTTGCTTGCATTCAGACGTATCTGGATCAATCAGACTCTTGAATCGGTAATGGAAAGCAATGTCCATCATAGGTACACGCGTACGCTGGACAACTTAGATTCATGCTTATACCCCCCTTTTTCTTTTGATCAGCTCCTTGCATGGCGTATGGTGTGCTTTGTGATTATGTATTCAAATCCAAATGGTTCGTTACACGCTCCGTACTACTCGTAAAAGAAGCAGACAAAAAAGCTGGAGCGGTCTTTCTTCTCTCCAATAATGGGTAAGGGTAAGTGTTATGTATTATTATTCTGGTTCATCGGGTATGAAGAGGTGAAGAAAGGGAAATAAACAGCGTGTGAATACAATCAGATAAGTGATCCAGTCGTTGAACAGCATGGCGATATACGACGAAACAGTGCTCGGATCGGAAATGCGGAAGGATGAAGCAACTCTGTAAAACTCTAGTGGCAAACAATCGACAAGCGATATCAGCGGGAAAAGAAGCGCCAATGATAGATGGGAAAGAAAACACTGAAAAAGAAAGAAAAATGTTGCGAAGTCATCTTGGTTAACGAAGTCTCGCAGCTCTAGTTTGTTTCTTCGGGGAAGATCCGACATGTCGAACTTCTGATACTTCGATTTCGTCGTCTGATTCATCCGCCTGGGCTGGCTGCTGATTAGCGGTATTGACGCTGGAAGGTCCATCGTTCTCGAGCTCTTTTTGCTCCTTCGCGGCTTTCTGCTCCTTCCACTTCGCTGCTTCCAAGAGTATGCGATCCTTCATTTGTTCGCGCATTGTGCCGACTTGTTCGTTAAGCCAGAGGGTGTTTCGGTCAGACTGTGATGCCCTCTTGGGTGACTGCGAATACAGGACTCCTTAGATCGAATCCTTGACTAAACGAGAAGGAATGCTTACAAAGATGGCCGCCTTATATTTCTCTGGGTCCGAGACGAACGTCTGCGCGAAATGCAGCAAGTAGAGCCCACAGTCGCAATAATTCGGTTGGGTCGGAACAAGTGCCTTCTTCGTCAACGCATTACTTGGATCCGGAACACCCTTCTTATCCTTAGCCTCCTCTTGGAGATACTGGTTGAGGCGCGTCAGAGCCTTTGGGTGCCGATTCCCGAGGGAGTCCATGGTGAATATAATGGTGCTTTTAAGGTAAGTAGTGTAATCCCTCCCGTCTGAGCGAAACTGAGAAGGCGTGTCATCCTCATCCAGCTGGTCAACTTGTTCATCGTCAGATTCCTCGGATAGCGAATCGTCCACGACGGCCATGTCCATTGTGACATCACCGCTGTCAGGTTTGTCTATGCTCATTGGGGAATCGTCTCCGGAAGTTCGTTCTGACTGTTGTTGGTTTCCATCACGAAGTGACCTGGATTCATCGACGAGCCCCTCAACTTCTGCCTCGGCTTCGGACTCGCCTTCTTTAGTGCCTGGGGTGCTCGCCATCACTTCGCCCCCGTCCTTGTCCCTACGTGAAGTAGAGCCATTGACCAGAATGGCGTCTGTGTCCAGTCCTGTTGTCTCCCGCAACTGATTGGTTGGCACAGCATCGCTCAGACGTTTGGAAGTGCGTAGTCGTGGGTTGGACGGAGCTGGTTCAAGGATATGTTCAGGGTGGTATATGATGGCCAAATACCAGTGAATGCTTAGAGACTTGTCAGCAGAACTCCATTAGAAGAAAACCGCGGCACATACTTCTCATTTATCGGTACAATGATGTACTTCTTCTTGAAGATGTCGACCTTAGCCGTCCACTTCCTCACACTCTTATGCCCATCTTCCGGACTGTAGTGTAGTTGTGAGCAAACAAGCAGCCTTCTGCGACAGGACACTTACGTCTTATTGCTCTTACTGACCAACTTCTTAAAGAAGAAAGGGCTAAAAACATGAATGCAATCTGCAAGCTCTGGCTGACCTTGACGAAGATCGTTCAACCAAAGCCTACGACCAATCAGTTCGATCCCATACCCCAACAGCTTGACTTGCACGTACTTTAACCCAAATTCGATAATCGTATCATTAAGGAATTCAGATGGTTCCAGTCGCCTGAGATCCCCAATAGTAATATTGACAGCGCCTTGGCCAGAAGGGGGATAGGCGAGAATTCTGTGAAACAACCATCAGCTCAAGACTCACAAACGGCAGCAGAGTTCAATAATTCACATTTCATCCAAGTTTGAGGGCGGCTCCTCTCCAGTCTCCTTCCGGTCTTTGGTAGCCTCTTTGGCGTTGCCCTTGACGACCCCAGATGATAAACAGGTATAAGGTGTTGACGCAGTTGCTAGCTTGTCTCGTGAGATAACCCCGATCCGACTTGTTACACCCGTCGTTCGTTTGGATGACTATCATCAAAAGTTAGGGAGTTATATCATGCGTCAGGACAGACGTACACTTGCGGTTTTCCCTTTCATTCGGCCCAGCTTACTGCCAGCTTGCTTCAGGTCAGCATAATGCCTCGGTTGATGTTTGCCGTTTATTTGGTTCACGATACCGCTGACACGATGTCGCTCGATCAGTTGCTTCGTACTAGTTCCGTCTGGTGGAAGATTCCGAGGTCGCTTTGGACGAGTCGCAGAGCCAAGCAAAGGTGACGATTTCCGCGTCTGCCGGAATAAATCACTTTCATGAAACTCCTCCTGTTCTGAGTGTGGCTTGTCAAACCAGCCTGAAGCACCAGAAACACTGCGCTGCGATGCTTCGCCCGACGTATGTTCAATGAAATCAATCTCATCATGGCTACTTGTTTTTGTGAGGGGTTTCGGTTGTGGTTCAACAGTATCTTTGTCTTTATCATCGTCCGGGTCAGAGACATCAATATTAATGATTGAGCTTGTCGAGGCTACTTTTCTCTGGGAAGTAAGTGTTGATGTTTGCTTGCCCGCGAGCCTGGGTAAAATTTCGACTTGACCTGACCAGTTAATGGCGGATCTCCGGTGGAGCGTTTCTGGACAAAGGAAGGTATAGCTCTCGTTCCTAATTCTCGCAACGGCGGGTTTCGCTGTCTCTCGTCACTACCACCATATTTTTCCGGGTACTTATCGCCAAGACCATTAAATCCCTCCGTCTCCGTTCTCGGTCTCTTCTTGGGTCTCTGGCTCGAATGTTCGGTGACGATCCTCCGAGCAGTTGGATTGCTTCCCGAAGGCCTCGACAAACTATCTGCATTAGCCCTCACCCGCTTATTGTCAAACGGATTAGATTCTTGCGCTGCCTGAAGGGAGAATGAGTTCCATAATACGGCGCGTGTAAGACGCGTTTCGCACCGTGCTAGCCGTTTGTATGCGTGTAGGCTTCTCCCTTTTCCAGGAGGCTCCGTCTTGAATGTCATAAATACTCGAATGACCCCGGTCCTCTGCAGTCCTTCGGCACAGTAACGGTAACGCGATTATAATTTACTCTATATAATTCGTGCCGGGAAACGCACCTCTTTTTCCCTGACCCGCTGGAAGTTCCTATACCCAAGAGCTCTCTGCGCTGCTCATACTTGAATGACATCGCATGAGTAACCGCCGTGTATGTGACTTGCAGACTTAGCGCCGTCACAGATTCCAGACGCGCCGCCCAAGTCAGCGCAGTGTACAGTACGTGCACAGTCGTGCGTTCAAGTCAAGTGGAATGACCACGAGGGTTAATAATGCGCACACGTCCCCTTGGTCCTTACAAGAGAGCCGGTCAAGCGCAGACGATGATGCTCAAAGTTGAGAAGAATTGTGTGAACTCGGACTGTGCAATAATCTGTTGTAGGAGAGCACGCCGATCGCATTGACTTATTACGTACGTATTTAAGTCACGTGAAGTACAATCCTGAAAGTTCACAATACAAGAATTGCATCAACTATTATCTAGAAACAACAATACAAATGATACGAGTATCAGCCAGGCAGTTCTAATCTACTGTATGAGGGCATGGAAGCGGATAGGTGACAGGATAAGCAACGTCGTAAGGACTGGTTAGACCAAATAATGCGTAACAGGCAAAGCGTCTGTAAAGAAAGCGGCGTTCAGCCAATCATGATAACGGCAGTGTTTTATTAAATGCTGCGCTGGCCAGGTTGCTGTTCCGAAAGAAAATGCATGCAGTCCATTACAACAGTCTGAGAATGTGTTTCTTCCCCGGGATCAATCGTCCAAAGTTAAGTGGTCGGTAGGGTTTGCCATCGTCGTGCAAGTGGGTAAACATCATGTCAGCAATAAGAGTGAGAAGCCTTGATGCGGAAGATAGATAACCATGACGGCGTGCGAGGGTCAATGATGTCGAAGAATGTTAATGTTTGGAAGGAAAAATGTCACTGCGAAATGGGCTTGGATCAACTCGGAAGAACGAAGCTCGCGTTGCGCACATCAGCAGCCGTCATACAAAGAGTTGCGCGGGAATGTATAGCCGGCCTGATCCCACGTGGTAAAGTTGGGATTTGTATACGCGTCAATATGCCTGAGGGTTTGGTCGCATGAGAAACACTACCCTCAACAACGGGAACCTTGCTCACCTATTAATATAGTCTGCTGTCGGGCGCCTTGGGGGATCGCAACCAATATTTGAAACATCGTCGCGCTGATAAACCCGTATCCAGTCAACATACATTGCAGCAGGGAACCTCAAGTTTCTGAAATCCTGTTGCTGGAAGCTTGGGGACATGCCCAAGTTAAAAATGATGTACTACAGAAGAGACAAGTTAACACAGAATCGGTCATAGCGATACAAGGCCATGCAAATCAACGTACATGTGGCTCCTCCGAAACCAACCGTTCACTGATCTGGGTCCTGGGGTCAGGACCTATTGAGCCTGCTGTCATTCTCCAGGCTGGGACACCGTCGTTGACCCACTCAACATACCCCTCGTCACGATTGTTCTCGTTGCTCCACCATTCAAATCCGTACACTGAATAACCGTTTCCACCGTAGTTTGAGCTATTTGTAAGGGTGACAGCACTGGCCGCCTGCTGGAAGACACTTCCGTTGTAAGTGTTGAACTCGGTGTTTTCGGTATCATAGATAGTTGTCACACTGGAATCCCTGTTGAATTGATAGTCGAAATTGTAGGGAGCAATCTGTGCCGATTGTGAAACCTCTCCCCTCCTGATAGAAGTGAGGATTTGCGCCTCAAAGATATCGATTTCCGGAACGTTACGCCCAACGCTAACGTCAGGCCCAGGATGTTCAGAGCCCTCGCAGGTACAGGCTGATACGCGTTGACCAGGGAGAAACGAAAGGTCCGCGGCCGCCGATGGATTGCCATTCTGGTCTGTCTGGTTCGGGAAAGTTCCGAGATCACAGGCACCATAGCTGTAAGGCCACATGCCCTCCGTCGTCGCCCCGAAGCCCGCTCGTCCTAGATTGCCCAAAGTCCAGAATGCAGGCCAAAGACCCGGCGTCTCCGCATCACCGGGCAAGCTAACGGCCGCCTCGATTATTCCAGTTGTGAAACAGAACTTATTCCATCCTTGTAACATACCTGACAAGAGGTGAGTATATACCTACTGAGAAAGCAGGGTGATTATGTATACCCACCACTCCTAAAGTTTAGATCATGGTTTTCTTGTTGGGTCATTGTGATCACCAGTTTCCCATCGCGCGTGGTGACAGCAGCGGGATCGTACCATTCTAGTCGCAGAAATCAGGGATCGTGGTGTACAAACGAGAGCAACTACGCAATACGTACCAATGTCACCTGTAGGCCAATAGTGCATGTCCACTGCTTCCCAGTATGGATCATCTCCCGGATAGAAAGTCCGATCGTCAGTATTGAACTCGTCTGAAAAGACCAGATTATATGTTCTCCCATCTGACCCTGTTTTCGTGTATACAGAGGACGGTGTGTCTTTGTCAATAAGACTTGGGAAGTTTGGAAGGTCAGGTATCTGCCCAGAAGCATTTATGCCGCCAAGATTGAAACCGCCAGCATTGAACGTCGTTCTTGTGGCTTCCGCAATGACTGGGTATCCGATGAACAGAGCAACGAGACCGACGACGACAATAAGGAGGACACTTCCGTTCGCCCAACCACGCCACGAGAAGAACGTGAATGAGCGATCGAGAGCACGGTCGCGAACAGGATCAGGATTGTGTAAGGGGTCGTCAAGGTCAGGGTCTTTTGAATCCCAGAGGTAAGGGGGTACGGTTGAAGTTGCAGCCCCTGAAGCATTATTCTTCTCATGACCCGTCAGAGAAGATTGTTCAGATGGCGCTGCGCTAAAGTGGGACTCTCGGTACATATCTCCTCGAACGCTGTCTGCGCGATACTGATTCCACAAACTAAGTTAGCTGACACGGACAGCATGCCAACATGATTGGTTCACTCACAGAGTATGGGCCATAGCCGCTACCAATAGCGCCGGTTTGAACGCCCTGGGCGGTATCTTCAGGACCAGGATGTTGCGAATACCCATACTGGCTGCGCTGGGGACCCGCGCCTGCATGAGCGCCTATGGAAGCATGACGAGGCGGGCTTGAAGGGACTTGAGAGTAAACGGTTGGTGGAGGCACGCGGCGAGTTGCGTGCGACATGACTGTGGCGGATGCAACGTTGGCGACTGATTTCGACAACGACGGTAACGGTGAGAGGCGATGGTGGTCAAGAGTGTGGAAAAGGAGGAGATGTCTTTATGATGTACTGTGACCAGACTCTCACGTTCTGTTGGAGTAAAGTGGTCACTCACTTGCTGCGCGTGTTCAAAAACAGAAATATCGCGGGAATATATTTCACAGCTCTTGGCAAGAATTGCCTTTTGGGGTAGCTATCCCGTGACACAGAAAATTCAACAAGCGGTCACACCAGTTCAGTTCAGTTCAATCAATTATTTCTCTCAATAATCCTATGTACATATCGTATGGCAAAAGAACCGAGCCATAAATACGCACGACAGGACCTGAAATCACTGCTTGAAGAGCGAAATAACCAGGCGAGCTAATGATTTGTTCTCTCGTGTTTACTAGAAATTTCAGGGAACGACAATCACACTAATTCTTGTGATCTACGCCAACAGAACGCGTTCTTACGAGAACAACTAAACGCTCGCGTACAACATGCCGCTCACCTCGAGACACGTTTGTTGTATACGCTTGACACACTCGATGAGTTGCAGGCATCTTCAACTCGCGAACTCCAACAGGCACAGCGCGAGAATGCGATTCTTGTAGAGAAGCTCAATGTATTACAGGCCGTTCTTCGCGAAGCAGACAGAGAAAAATCAGATATGAGTAATGCCGTACTCCAGCTCGTTGAGAAAGGTACGCTGGCCCCTTCTGACTACGTAAATTTCAAGGTGACGAGAGGTCATAGTTGAATCGTGTGGTGACTATTCAAAGTGGCAAGCCTCGCGCATCGAGCTCAGCCACGACATTAGTTTACACCCCGTGCGGCCGTCAAGACCTCCTCGAGCTTCTTCATCTAATAAGGATCCGGAGGAATGTACCTGCATTCAAGCCTACTCTCCAGCTATCATTGAGGAGCTTTCTGACTCCCTGGCACGAGAGAAACGCGCGCATGCTCTCACGATTGAAGAAGCAGAGCGACGAATAGCGGCCCTTCATTCGCGTATTGCTGTACGAGATGCAGAAATTGCGCGTCGAGCAGCGACATGTCGGTGTCTGCCCACTTCATCAGCCTTGGGTTCATCTGCTCATCTGCAACTGATGTCTGAAGAGGAACAGGCTCTCGTTGAGGCTCGAACGGCTCAGACAAATCGAATATTTGGATCAGAGGTGGTTCTTCTTGACGACAAGGTTTTTCTTGTTGCTGTGGTTTTGGCGTGATTGCTGAATTCAACCTAGGTTCGGAAGCAAAGGCGGTCGCATCTGCTTGTAGATCGCTCCACCCAAACAGAGCCACCAAACTTGACGCACTATCCGCCTCCAAACGATCCTCCCACCACTGGATCAATTGTTGATGAGGATCGTGATCCAGTACCAACAGCACTCAGCACTCTTGATGCTCAAATTGTCCAATTGAGACAGGAGTTAACGGATCTTGTCACGGAAAAGGAAGCACTTCGACACATCTTGTATCATGAACTTGGTATACAGGACCCTGGACCATCAGAAAGTCCTGGGAAACAACGTCATTTTGAACCATTTGGCCCTGTAGACGAATCAAGGGATGGTGCCATTAGCGGCATGGGCGCTTCACGACTTAACGAGGAAACAAGGGGTTTCGAGGATATCCTCCTTCTTGAGGAGGAATGCATTAGGTCGGTCATGAAACTGATATACTTTTTGATGGAGGTTTACTCTTTTATGTCTCAGAATCATGCACTCCGAGGATAATCTCCGTTCCAGTCTAGATAGTTTACGAGAGAGGAATGCTCTTCTCAGTGAAGAGAATGCTCGACTAAAGGACGAACTATCAAGATTACGGAATGGAGATGGCCGTATAGTTGAACAACCATCCCCATTATCCCTTCCGCCTCTTGACACATCTGCTATTGACCTATCGTTCCCTCCCCTACAACCGGATGTAATCTCACCTCTATTCGTGAATGCAGACGAAGAAAGTGAAGACCATGCGCCCGGTCCATCGGGTTGGGCAGGGGATACCAATTCCAGCTCGTCAGCGAGTTCTTCAGACTCACCAGTAACTCCAACTTCAGCTATCGAACCAAGCGAAGTTCCTTTACCCAGGACACCAACATTCGATGACGCCGAGACCGAACTCAGCATGCAAGAAGGCGAAGGGGACGAAACTCAAGACGAAACCGAAGAAACACGATCACCTCCGCTGCCTTTCCCTGCGCAATCATCGCCACCACGAATACCTCCAGAGCCGACACCATCACCGCCACCACTTCCTTTACCCCCAGATGCGCCAGCTCCGCATCTATCTCCGCAACCACCACCTGCGGCAGAGCCACGGCGACGAGATCGGCAAATCATTGAAAGAGAGCTTGCTGATGCGCGTGCTAATGCGGAGGTGCATGAGCGCGAGATTGCGGAGGTACGAGAGTTGATGGGGGATCTTGCCTTGCGGATCGGTAGTGAGTTTCAGGGGCCGTAGTGTTTTGGTGCGGATGGATTCATTTGCGATGTTTTGCGTCTTGACGAATGCGTCCGCGGAAGCTCTTCAGCTGTAAATTTGTTTGACGATTGGCGAAGCGGCTTTTCTCCTTTTCTTGCGAACTTGTTGTTAAATGTAAGTTATCTTGTATCACGATATTGTTGGTATATGTACAGTACGTCGGGGTTCTTGGTTTTATATTGTTTGTTGTTCTTGCTTTCTCTTAAAGGTTACTCGCAACTCTACTTGTCTTGCAATCCAACGTTTAGAGATCACTTCTAATCTCCCCTCACCGGGAGTGTTCCCGGACGGAAATTGTTGGGTCGTTCAATAATATAGTAACCATTGCAGGAGATCTTTTCAGGCTCTCGTGACGTATCACCTTAATTCTTGCCCTTCTTCCTCAACTGCTCCTCGTCCTCCGCTTGCAACTCCGCGTCAATCTCTGCACCGCGGGAGGGCTTATTACCATGTCTCATGGCCGGCGCACGAGGATCCTTCTTGAGCTCCTCAACATCGCGTTCGGCTTCTGTATTCTTTGCCTAACGAGTCGTAGAGTCCATACCTTAGTATGAAGTGGTGCATGAACGAGTGTGCCACTTGCCTTCGACTCTGCATCTAGCCTATTCCCAATCGTCCTCTCGTCCTTGGAATCGAGAGAATGATGTGAGTTGGGTTGGCCGGTATCATATCGCGTTGCAGAATGCTGCTTGATGGCTTCTTTCTCTTCACGCGTGTATGTGCTGAGGATGATGTTCTAAAGAGAGTAGGGTGGAGGATTGAGAAACCACGAACCGCTGGTCACCGTCATTGTAGACCTGTGGATTGCCCACATTGGATTGCATTGCTCCTGAGGACATTTCGGATGTTGAGGATAGATCTTTCGAGTGAAATACACGGGTGCAAGGGAAGTTGTAATATTGATATTTCGTTCGGGCCACCGAATATATAGGATGTGAGGAGACGCGTGACGTCAGGATGTAGCTCATTGCAGATCATTGATATTTATTACATTAGCAAGTATCCCTCACTAGTACTTGTCTGTGCGGGCGGAATCCGAATCCGCACCAGTGTATGCATGCGTTGTTCAATAAAAGTGTAAGCGTGCGCAGAGACAACAATAACAAAGGGAAGCGTATGAGTAAACAAGTGCAAACAATCTGCTGCACTTTACCCGGAATACAAACGAGTTTTAAGAATATATCTTTCGACTAATGGGATGGACCTTTTGAGGAGAGTCCAAGAAGATGTTACAAAATGCATCAAGTCCAACTCGTCCCGGAAACCTTGGTGTTGCCCTCACTAAGTAGAAGTTTTCAGTAGCTTTACCGTCGTCGTTGGTGGTAGCGCCAGCCCTAGCCGCATCGTCAGCTAAACTGACCTCCCCCTCCTTCTAAGGCTAGCCGCTTGCGACTGTAGACGGAAAGTAACAAATAAGAGAAGTTATCGCTACCAGAAGCGGAACGGTTGCTTTGCATAGAAGAAACGGAGCGTCAGAGTGGATTGCGCAGGAGGATTGCATCTGGTTCGGAGTTAAGCCTTTCATTCTTGCGCAGGGGTGCTTGATTGGAAGTTGTCCACCGAGGACGGCCATTTAGCGGTAGTCCCCTCCCTGTTCCCCTGTTCATGAGACAGGCGCCTCGATGGGCCGAAATCGGCTCATCGTACTCGTGACCAGAGCCATTCCCTCAACACGACATTAACTCGATCAAAACCTCACTCGCTCGTTAATTGCCAGTGCTAGCGTACGTACTAAAGTCGCGGGCACAGTATGTATGATTGTCAACTGCAGTTCCAGGTAGTCGGACCAGTGCCGTTCCTGATCCTGAGGAGGACCCGGAAGGAAGCAACGGAAGCGATGCGCAAAAGCAACCGAGAATCACACCGTGTCATATGGGATGCACACGTGCACATTTCTTGTATGTAATGCAAAGATCGATTCTGTTCAAAGTACCGAAGTTATCCACTTTGAATTCAGAACGAAAACTACCCATCGCCCCCTTCTCTTGATCAAAGAGCACGAAATGGCAAAGCTCCTCGGATCTTCCCGCCGCACTGTCGTAACGAGCATAATATCGATCCCGCGAAGCGACCCGACTATCAGGCGTTAAACTCGACGTTATGGAACTTGAGAAGTAAAAGGCACTCCGTTAGGGAAAATCGACGGCTGTTTCCCCGCGCGACATCACACCCGTTTTCATGAGAGGTCTCTGGCATCACAATCAGTTAGAAATTAAGCGCACGGTGGTTGAATAATGGAGGTTAGTCTTGAGGGTCAGGGGAGATCAATGTTAATTATCATTCGCGTCATGACAACCCAAATGGCTAGATACTTCAAAAAGTTCCACAACTTAATACGCTCGCAATTGTCCGAGGGCGAAGCAAGGCTAAGCCATATTCATACGACAAACAGAGCCATGCCCTGTATTGCCGTCGAAGAGGAATAGATTTGCAATTGGGGGATCCCGGCCGGCAAGCGCCTTCAACATATCCTGGGCCAGCATGCCACCAACAACGGCACATACAGGTGAGAATTCGTGAGCAGCGGTCGCTGCAAGATCCCTGGGTGCAGTCAAGCCGATAGTGGAGAATTTGTCAATGATACCGAACAATAAGTCAAAGGCGAGACGCACTGAGGATATCCTTCGGCATCGACTGCAATACTCGCTTGTTGATTTTCGCCGCTGAGAATAAGCCATCAGCAATTTCTCCCAGTTCGTCACCATTGTCCTCGCAAGGCAACGCTCCGCCATGTCGGGCTTGGAATTCCCACAAAGCTATTCGGTGAAATGACATAACTATCAAGAAATTTAACAACATTGAACAAGCCCACCAAGGACCGAGAAAGCCACCGCAGGGTTCAAATCCCTAGTTTGGACACGATTCAGCTTGTCCCAAGAATACGGCCTTAGAGCGGCCTTCAATGGGCAGTAGGTGACAGTTTTCTTAATCCGTTTACTGGAATCTTTCGGGTCCGATGTATCTCTAACAATGTAGAAGGCATCAGTGTCACACCCGGAAATACGATATCGTGGATACTGACGGGGCAAGATATTCATGATCGATAAGGTCGGCAAAGATGAAACCGGTTAGCCCATAGCTTCCGCCTGCATAGAACGGCTTGTTCTGAGCTCGACATGCGCCGTTAATACGGATCTTTGATGGTGAACCACGACGAAATCAAAGCAGTTATATTGTGCATTAGCGGTATACGCCGAGCAATAGTGCAAGAACAAAATGCGTCTTTAATCTCGTTCAATTGAAATAGTATGACTATTACTCACCATAGTATCTCGGTCCATGTCAGTCACGCACACGAGGTCCACTCCTTGAAGATTCGATGTTATTGCATCTGGTTCCAATGCACTAAGGGATAACTCGGTTTCTATTGTCACCAAAGGGTTGAGACTCTCTATTCTGGCTTTCGCCGCATGTGCTCGCTGAGGAAAAAGAAACAAAGCAAAATGTGAGTCTTCCGCGAACACATGGCAGAGTTTATTCTTTGAGAAAAGAAAGCGGAGAAATTCCGCAAGAATGATAATTGGCAAGAGAAACGCTAACAAAAAAAGTACCTTTGTGCCGACATCCTCTTCACGGAAGAAGAAACCAGCTCCGAGATCCTCCTCGGATACGGACTCATCGTCTACTACGATAAGTTTTCCGATGCCCGCGAGAACGAGATTCTTCGCGGTCTCAGTTGCGACGCCTTTGAGTCGCACGATCATTATGGTGGCATTACGCATTCTGCTCTCCAATCAATCATTCAATTAGACGAAGAGCAAGAGTGGAGCCATGGGTATAGAAATAAATGCAACACAAAAAAGCAGAACGACATTTTTCCGTCATTATTTGGAATGGAAGAAGAATGAGGTTGGTGAGTGTGCTTACCGCTGCTGAGCATCAAGACCCCATAATCGGATCTGGCGGTCATAAACAGCCGCCTCATCTGTATTAGAACGAAACAAAAAGGCTCCATCAGTACGGGTGTTTGCAACATTCAGAAAACAAGACATATTGCATAGGGGATCAACCTTAGCTACGAATCTATCTCGCTGTCATGTCATTCGCGAAACGGATTTTCTACGGAAGCCACGGCAAGACATTTAGGAGGATATAAGAGACCATGACGACGGATCACACGCTCGTGATTGAAGAAATCTCCCGCTCACCTTCTGTAATGTGAACGGGGGTGGCTTTACTTCCTGTTGACGGATCAGACGACATAACACCATAAACCGAGTCCGTTTGGTTTCTATCGGATAATCGCTACTAATACGAGCGCAGAGCAAGTAAACGTAGGTTAGACTCAGGTACAGCAGAGGCGAAACTGCTAAGAGCGCTGCCGGAAGTGGGTATTGAATTGTCCGTCAGAAGTTCTTCAGGTTAGTATGTCCCTCGCGGGAAGCAATAGAGCTTGAATACAGTAGTAAATCAGAACGGCAAGAGAACGAGGAACCGATAGTAAGTGGAGTGTCTGTTGGCGCTTGTCGGTACTACGCTGTAAGGTACGGTCGACGCGGTTCAAGTTCAAATAGTAATTATAAACGCGACGCGCGATCCTGTGTTTCTTGCTTAGCTAAACAATTATTACATAATCAACACATACATATCCAATATTCCATAATCTTAAGTACATGCTCGATTTCGAACGACTTGTGTATAATGCTACTTGTCTGAGAGAGGATGTCCAGTAATGGGGAAATATATGCAGCCAGAAAGAAAGGGAGTAAGAGACAAGTGGAGTGAAACCCGAGATTCGGCTAGTTAACTTACAGAGAAAACGACGAGTAAATATCAATATTGTCAAAGGTCGCGAACTACAGCAGCGCATACGCGGCATGGTATAATGGACTACCAGTCGGAGACGAATGGGAGCCACGTATAAATAGCAGGGTACATATTTACTGAGCTGTCGGGAAGTGCAACAGGTCGTTCCCGCTCAGGGCTTCAGTAGTCAAGAGCAGTATCAGCTACTCAGCATGGCTCCCGAATCTCCGCTCGATCCGCCGTCCCGGTCATCATCCAGCCTGTCGGGGCGAGATAAATCAGTACGAATCCGACACCGGTGAAAAGAATATACGAACAAATAATTTCTTTCAATTTCAGACAAGATCGAGAGGAAGTCCCCTGAAAAGAAGCAAGGATCAGTCAAGGAGGTTAATTACATATCCAACGAAGTAACTCACATAGGTACGCATGGGCGCGCGCTGCGGAAGCGGGTGCCGTCTCAGCCTTGCGAACGGCGTCGAGTAGTGTCGACGCAACAAAGCGGACCTTATGGACCAGAGACGGTCCGTTCGTGGCAATCGACTGGATTGGAATAGAGTGCAAAACGTTGAGAAGATCGCTTGCCACTGCCTCGCGCCCTTCCGCAACGGCTTGTTCGTGTTCTTCAATGGTCCGGGCATCGTTGGTACCACGCAGTTGCGCGATGAGCTCATCTCGGTATTGCTCGATCACGAATCTCACCAGTTGCTATAATTTGCGTGGGCGTGGAATTTTGGAGAGATGGGAGGCATTGTGGGTTTTTTTCATTCGTTGGAAAGAACAACGCAAACGGATGGGGTGCAATTGAGTTAGGGGGTTCCATGTATAACGTCCGAAATGAATACACACCTGAGTGACATACAAGTTTGCTTGCATGACGAGAAATGCATTCATAGCATTCGCACGGCTTGCGTTCGGGTTATCAAAGAAGTCTTTGACCTCCGCAAATGTTGCTTGGCGGAATCCGGCACCCCCTAGCTCCGCCGGGAGATGAGATAATTGTACTCCCGCGCTCTTCAGACGCAACGGAGGAGGGGTGTGCATGAGGGCAGACATGATTCGAGTGTGAAGCGAACGAACTTCTTCAAGCCGCGCTGTTGCGAAGTGCCCTTGTGGCGGGGACCGTTTATCCACCCGAATCCGCACCTGGATCTCACCGAGCAATGCGAAGATTCGCGAGATGTAGTTCAGGCCCGAAACGATGGCGGTCTTCCCGGCAGGCTGTGGTAGAATCCCACTTGGAGTGATACTGGGAGAAAAAGTGTCAATAATCTCTTTGGACGAACCTCGGCAAAGACTCGGAGGATGAAGAGTGAGAAAAAGGAACGCACTACTCATCGTCGACCTCTTTGGGGAAATGGACTGTGCAATCTTCATCACGTAGACAAATCGGGCGGCCCAACAAGATCGACATGGATTTGTCTGCGCCGAATAATAGCCAGAAGGTCCTCCGCCGCACTTCACACTCAATGGGATCAAGACCCTCATATGATGCTTCTTCGTGCATGTGTAGTGTCACAGCTATATGCGCCGCCTCCCCAAATGATGCGTGAGATGTTGCATCGTGTCCCTCGCAGAAGTGATATACAGTGTCACTGTTGCCGGGTAAACGTGTCGATGGCGAGAAAATGCAGCCAAAATGAGAAAGGCGCGACAGCTAACGAATAAAAATACTCACAAATAACGAATGACAACATGAGTCGACTGTGGGGGATCATACGATGCCACAGAGATGTGCCGGCTTGATTCATGGCATATCTGGGCAAGCTTACGTACGGTATGACGTTCCATGGGCAGATACGACCGTGGAACTTGAACGAGCGTGGATGCACATGTTGACATGACCAGGGCGAAGAACAGCGGATCTCGCTCCTCTCTTCGTGAATGCAGATCTGCCATGAAAGATGGTTTATGCACGCATGGTGTGAGTGGGTAAACAAAATCGAAGAACAAGTTGATGATGAGCATAATTGTCTCCCGCGGAGCAACATCCTCGAGCCGGTGCGGGCGATAATAATACGATAGGGGAGGGATGGCATTAGGAGGTGGTACGGGAAGTTGTGCCTGCTGCTTGTACGTTGCGGACCAGTTGTAAAGCGGGTATGTGCTGAAAGTGTCAGGGGTCGTAGAATTGCTCGCTATAGCGCGTGAAACCCCTAAAGCCGGTGCCGTAGCTGAAGATTCAGACACACGACGGGTTATACCTGGGATATTAGGCATACCAGGGTAATGCGGATGATATGTATCGGCGGCAATAGGGTAACGCGAAGGGGGGATGGCAGCTGTCGATGGGATGCTACCGATGGGGCTCATCGGTGACTCGAGGAACGGTGAAGTCGAAGTCTGTGAAGGTACGACGGTTGGTGGTTGTGTCGGACTCTTTCTCGCCGCGCCTGATCTTGGTGAGGTCGGAACTACACTATCCACGCCATTACCTGCAGCTTGTGCCGCCGCCGCCGCTGCTGCCGCTTCCTGCAGCCGACGCAAGTACCTTTGTGCGAACCGTCAACACTCACTTCTAGTTTAGGGAACATGGAACGCTCACAAGTTTGGAGGTCCGCGCTTTTTTGGCTGGTAATCGTATGTGCATGGTATACCGAGTGCTATACAGTGCTTGCAGGAGGTCTGTGGATCGTCTTGATTCTCCCTTGCGCATCGCACCTTGCGCGCTCGACAAGCATCACAACCTAGAGGTGGATGATCAAGACGCGGCCCGGACCGGAACGGGCTATATACTCACTCTGGGACTGACGCCTGTTGTTTGAAAAGACCATTGAGCACAGAGGTCAAAAGAAATAACGCATAAAATGCGGGGGAGTTGGAATGAGATGATAGAGCAAGTACGGGAACAAGAAAGAGAGGGGCGGAGACGGAGGTGACTATGTGGGGAAGACTGAGGTACAAAAGAGCATGAAGAGCGGGGATTACTCGGCGACTCACTTTCTCTTGATAGGCTTTAGATTTTTTCCCTTCTCAGCGGACGCGTTCTCTGTGGGAGTGTTAGTGTCCGACGGGGACGCCGATGCGGGGGACAAGGATTCTCGCTCAGTCCGTTCGGCCTTTGTGCGCGCTACGGTCATGGTGGGATATAGCAGGTCACGTGCCTTCACAGGCAGCAGTAGGTAGGAATCAGCGTCAGTCAACTACTAGTATGAGCTGCAGGAGAATGTGTGGAAAGGGGGGCAAATTCGTGCGCAAAACTGGAGTAAGCACGCGGATTTATAGAGGAGAGGAAAAAGAGAAGAGAGAAGGTTCGGTGCAAAGGTGCGATGTACGGGCAGTCATCACGGATCCGGTAATGGGTCGAGAAGGTGTTCGATGATCAGGACAACTAAATACTCCTAATATTATTCTATTCTACTACACTAACTAATTCAATGTCCCATATGTCTTTCTCTCCTCTCTTTGATTTTCCTGACTATGAAATCTTCCCCCTCCCCTCCGAGGCGGCCCCCCTCAGTCGTTGCCTTCTGGGCATACTTCGATCCAGGCCCGTCTCATTCTCATTTACAGGTAGCTGCGTAGACGATCAAGGCTCCCGCTCGGGTGTTGACCAGGTGCTCGACAACATACACGCACAAAGTATATTGACTGTAAATTGGGTTTCCAGAGGCAACCCCCGTCCTCGGGGTCTCGTACCTCGTCATCAATCCAGCCAAAAATGAGGTGGTGCTGTCGGTATCTCGTTCTCTGTTAATTTCGTGGCCGACCGGTCTTCCCGACAGCACAGAGGTGTCGCGTGGTCCTTTCCCACGTGGTTTCTCCCCCTCTCAGTCTCGGTCCCTATAACTTTGAATAAAACGAAACATATGCACGTAAACTGAGTCTTGCTATAATATAACACAAGAACTTGCACTAAATCCGACATACCAACTTTCTTCTTTATGGTTTTGCCGCATTACCCATTTCAGAGATCATCCTTCTTCCCTCTTCATCCCCCACCATCCCCTTCTTCGTTGCCTTCTTCACCAGACTTATTATCCCATGACGTAGCTCTCTTTGGTGATCCGTCTCCCGGGGTGCCATTTCCCTGAGGAACCGCTTCCAGAAGTAATAGGCCAGTCCCGCTTCCTTTAAGCGAAGGGCAGCACCGATACATCGTTCACCCAAATTGCTCGGGATGGCAGATCTCGGACACGCCTCTGAGTCGACCAGTGACCACAATTGCCGTAGGAACGTCCTATGCAACCATACATCCGGCCGAGACTTCGCGGGCGCATCCCTCTCGGCTCCGGAGCATGCATCAACTAAAGCGATCAAAAGTGGTGTTGCGGCATCCGAAATTAGCTTGGCGTGCCCCAAACGTATCGCTCGTGAGTACACGCGACTTGCCCGGATCGTGTTACCCATATTGAGCCATCCGATAACGACAGCGGAGAAGGAGAGAGCATTCATGCGCATGCGCTCTTTGAGCATCAGGCCCAGCATATCTTCGGCGCGGAAAGGGTCTCGCGCCGCCATCGCTATGATGACAACATTCAAATCGTGGGTGTCAGGTATCTCCTTCCGATCAACAATTGTCTGCAAAGCGTCCATGCTCTGACGGACACTTCCGAGTAGGTCGGATGCACGAGCGAGAGCATTCAAGTCGTAATGCGACGCTCTCTGTAAAGGTTCTTTCGCCCTTCTGTATGTTTCAAGGACCTTGCGTGCAAAAGCAAGATGTTCGTCGGTGTCCGGACAGCCAACGATAGGGTTCCTGGATACCGGTTCGGAGTCATCACCCCGGTCACGGAACTCTACATCAATAGACGTCAGCGTCGTATCCGTTGTATCGTGTCGCAAATCAGTAATAGGCCCCCGCGTTGCTTCCAGTTCGAGATCGTCGCCTCCTGGCATAGCGTTACTTCCGACTGCAGAGTTTTCGATCTCTCTTATCTCTGTGTTCGATGGGAAAGCCATAGGGACGACTGTGGATACGTTATCTTCGTTGACCATATCTTGTCGCGTAGCATCACGGTCAATATCACAGGATTGCGTTCCGGTATGCGAGGACTTCATGGCCACACTTCCCGGCCTCGTCTCCTTGGATCCCTCCATATCTAGTTCTCTGTTGAATTTGTCGCGAGAAGTCTCGGCATTAACATCACTCATCCTCTTGAATAATTTCACTATGTCGACCATGCACTTCGTATGTCCAGTGACCATTCTCTCTTCCGGGCCAGCCGCGTAGCGCTCCCATAAAGTGCGGGTCTCGGCGACATAACCCCCCGCTGCACAAGAGGCGATGACATCTCCACGCTCATATGAATTTATCGGTGTCGTTGAACTGATGAGATCTTGTGCAAGAAGTTCCCCAAGTGTCAGGTTCTTGCTCTGATGGACAATATAAGCAAACAGCCACTGGAGGACCCCACCGTAAAGGAGACCTTTGACATAATGATCCGCATGGGAAGTCGAGTGCAATATCGCGTACATACGCTCGGCCGCCTGCCCTGCCCTCGCATCACGCGCCGTCTTGAAGAATGTATGGATAAGGCTATTAGATAGTTTGATCGACGGATTCTGCGTTACTATACGATCGACAATGTGAATGCACTGTTCCAGCTTCGATGCCACGATACAGCTCATACATAGGTCATCGACGAGAGATGCATAATGTTGTTGGAAGTCCGGATTTGTAAGGTCTTCTGCCGAAAGGATTTCCAGCGCGTGGTCCACCCACTCGTAATGTAGACACCAACGGACGAGGACTGCAATGACGAATCCGCGGAAATCGAGCTCCGAGTCAGAATTATTGACGACCTGCGGAGGAACAACGCCCTTCTCCACGAGAGCTTCCAGAAACGAGAACGATAGTTGATGAAAGCCTTTGTTGAGCAAAAGGTGAACAAGGTGGATAGACGTTGACGATAATGTTGTATAAGCTTGAACGCGCGTTGACGATTTACCACTCTTCGGGCTTGGATTGATCACCAAGTCTCCAGCGGGCGTGTCCCGTAAGAGACGAAAGAGAGCGCCAAATACCGGCGTGAAGCGGTCCCATTCAGAGGACAGTGAAATAATCGACTTCAAGATGACGTTCAGATCCGAAACAGTGAGTCGTAGATGGGCATTGGATGGCCGTCGATCCGACATCAACGTTTCAAACAGCGTGACCAGTTGAGCGAGCTGCGTTGAGGGGATAAGGCTAGGGGTCGTTCGCTTATTGCGCAAAACCAATAACTTGAACATCCCCTTCATATTGCGATAGTGTCTTTCCATTGATACCGTCGACATATCGTCGGCCCCGTACAGCTGTTTTGTAAGCTCTACGGCGTCCTCTACGACAGCCTCAAGAATTTTCGCCTCGTTCATTGCTAGACTATACTCTGCGATGTACACGAATACTTCTGGGAAGGTTTTGACGAGTGAATGACGACCACGACGCCTTAGCTCGAGAAAGGCATGTGCGAGCGTTGCACCTGAATCCCGGAAAAAAGAACTATCCGGGTCGAGTTTGGCTCCTTTTCGAGAACCACTGCGAGCCTCGACCGTACGCTGGATAACATTCAGAACCTCCTTGTCCTTCAAGTCGTGCAAAGGGATATTAGGAGTAGGCACGGGTCCCTCGCTGGATCCGGCAAGCGATGTAGCTCGTTCATCGAGACTCGGTGCGTGAGAGAGCTCAGCAGTCGCTTGCTTCGCTGAGACGAAGCGAAGTATAGCCAAGGGTGTCCTTTGTGTGAAAAGGGTAGGAGTAAACGTACGCGAAACGGCTCGTCGGCGAAACAATCGTCGACGTAGAAACATGAGTTAGCTGCGGGTAATGGTAAGAACGGCTACGAAGTAATAAAATTAGATTATACGCACGGCATTGTCGTGGCAAAGGCCAGTGACTCGGTTTATCTGTGCGTTCCAAGGAGAATGAAGAGCAGAAATGCATGAGGAGAATGAGGAGAAAACTTGTCACGTGACAAAATCACGTGCTACAGAACCTCGAATTAAGTAATCATCTTGTGGCTCGTATATACTTGAATTGAATATCTCACCCTCACATGCCACTGCATTGATCAAGTAAATCGACTAAAGTATGCTATGAGACTCGTTGTAACGCATGCTATGCAGCCCTCCGACTCTCTGACCTAGTTTGTTGGCTTATACAACGCGCTGGTCTTTCGAATCTGGTATGGCAGTCTAAGCGATCGCACGAGTTTTGCCTTCGGTACTCAGTCTTGCGGCAGTCCATTTTGTGCTCTGAGTTCTAGTTTCTCTGATTTTATAAAGGGTACTTTCTCTAGTCGGATCCAGTGATGTAGCTTTGGCACCAGAAACTCGGGTGTCAGTAACCTACATAGGACCAGGCAGAACCGTTCTGCCTGAGGTGACCGATAGTGTGTTTGACTATGTGGTATAGAAGTTTGAACAATGACTAGATTACCGAGAGCTTATTTACCCCCTTGCTCTCCTCTCCATCAAGCATTTTCCGTCCATCTGCATGATATTGCGGCGCAAAGGAGCTAATATCTGGAGTTATTCGCAAATCGATTTTCTACAGCCTCAGGGATCCCGGGGTCCAAACTCAGGGTTCTCAGGACACAAGATCGCAAAAGGAGCTCAAGAAGCGTCGGCTATGTGGAAAGCTCCTCGTCTCCGGTATGTTTAAAACGCGACTTATTCGGATTTTGATGTTCGCTCATGTGATTCAATACAGCTTCGGAGATACCGACTATGCAATTGCAAGAACGATGCCCCACCATCACCGCGGCTCCGCTGTCGGAATAGTAGCGGCTGAACGTCGGTTACACCTTGGGAAGGAGACGGAAGAATTTGACGCGCTGAACTAGCAAGCGTACGAGGCGATAGTCGCAGAAGTTAAGAAATCTTCGAGGGGGACGTATTTCCGAATACACTGTCTAAATTGTGCTCCGGATTCAATAAAAGAGGCGATAACCCCATGGCCTGCTTGTTCCGACATTCTGTGGGGACGTCTCATGCGGCTGGTCTGGCATTAAGTGTTGAGTTAGTGATTTCGCTTTGGTCATGTGGGTTTCGGTCCTTTTAATGAGCCCCCCGCGCTGCTTTTAGCTGACAGCGGTAGAAAAAATTGGCTTGTTGTCACCCTATAGGCATCTTGTATCTTCCGTGCTGTATGGGCGAATCAGGATAACTACACGGACGTTTTGTCTCACAAGGCTAATATCAGCGAATCTGATAGTGCTCAGGAGGTTCGAGATCATGTACGGGTCAGTCAATGACGAAGATATAGATACTTATTCCTGATGTGCCTCTACAAATTTATTCCATACATTTTCAAGAGCGGATGGTTTAGGACGTCTCTGATCCGCTTCATATCCCGATTGGTTTGTTTATGTAATCTCACGCGTCGTGTCGTCGCAAGTCCAGCTCCGCTCCAGCTTCCAGCTTAAACGCGTTCCAGTCGTTCGCATTTATCCTTGCTCACTAGTCATCAAAGACCTGCATGGGTGCTGGACAGTCAGTGCCTGACCAAGGGAAAGCTCCATCTCGTGGGCTTCATGTTTTACGCGTCACTCCTCGTTCACCTGCCTCTCAGACGGATATTGAACCATTCTTCGACTTCATAGTCGGCTATGAGGACGAATCGCGGTCCAGCCAGACGGCAAACATCGAGGCTCATGACTTTGAACGTGTTGTTGAAGGTCACGAAGGTCGACTTCTGCAACTGATTGTATGGAATAGCAAAGCCCAATCAATCCGACGTGCGTGTGTCTAGATCTCGAAACTAGTGCCCAACTATTGCCAGGCTCTTCTAATATGTGCGCTGATAGGGGTATCGATATTTCCTTCGCGAGGGTGGTCACAACCCCACCAACCTTATGAAGAGTCCGACGGCAAGTCTTCTGCTTCTCAGCCATCGCTATTGGGCCTGAGCATGCGCGTCTGCGAGCCTGAATTCTCGCTTGACAATGTGTGGCATGTCCTGGACATTCTCGAGAATAGTCCGGCTGAAAGTGCCGGTCTTGTCCCGTATGGCGACTGGATCGTTGGGTGGTCGGGTGGCATACTAGCCGCGGAAGGGGACTTCTATGATTTAGTTGAGGCCGTAAGTCCAGTTGATAAAAGTGGCTCTCACACGCTTAATTTTGGTATCTTCAGCATGAGGATAAACCGCTGCGCGTTTACGTCTACTCATACGACTTTAAGTGAGCTTCCTGAGAATTTCATTGAACTTCTCTCACGTCGTAATAGCACCTTGAGGGAAGTTGTTCTAGTTCCAAATCGCCAATGGGGTGGCGAAGGACTTCTTGGATGTGTTTTTGGGTGCGTCAGAACTTGACTGTCTCCAGAGGCTTTGCCTAACGATATCTTAGTTACGGGCTCTTGCATCGTATCCCGCCTGTTAGAGAATTCACTGGCCAGCACGACGAAGAGTACTACGATGACAGAGAGGTGTTCGTCCCGGCCGACAACGAAGAATACCAACATTATGACGACGCAAATGGACATAGCACTTCCAGAGGTGCACCCGAGGGATCAAGATCCGCAATACCTCCCCCTGGAGTCGTTGAACAGTAACACTGCAAGTACCAGGCTCGCTCCCACGACAATTTCTGAGAGCTCCCCTCATTATTTGGACCCACCGATTCGTTCTTCTGTTCCTCCTGTATCCTAGGCTTATTTTGTTATCCATGGGTACTTTGTTTTCTCTGATGCAGAACAAGGAGACATAGTGTCCAAATGGAGGTTGTTGCGATCAAGTTCGCCTTGTTCTGAGGTCGTCTACGCTCGGCGTCCTTGTGGGTGACAAGCCTTCTCGATCCGGTGGCATGGGGTGATATCGTCTCGAATGTTCACTTGTTAATTTTCTCCCTAAAGGCGAGTTGCCTAGACTTGCTCTGCTCGCCGGATGGGAGCAACTTCCTCACTTCTCCTCGCGTCGCCAGAATTATTCGAGGTTACTTCGCTTCGGAAGTCCATGTCGGCGTTGATGTGCCTATTTGCGGCCCGGAGTAAGTCATTTATGAAGGACGAGTTGCTTGTAACTGACACTGAAGATCCCCGAGATTAAGCAGAGCTGAATGAGACGTTTGTCTCCCATGAACGAGCATGGATCTGGAAAGCGCAGTTCCTGGAACGTGATGTTCGTTAGATGAACCTGCGAATAGCGCTATTCTGCCGTACAGTTGCCTTCTTCCACCGATTCTGATGCGCGAGTTTGAGTCGTCATGCTTGCGTGCTCTGTTCGGTCTGGAGGGTATCGTTGGCGCTACAAGCCTCTCTAAGACCGTTGGGAATGTCCCGACTAAACGGGTATGGACCACTATTGAGAACAATGCGGCTGCCCATCTCCGCCATCTTGATACTAGTTCTTTGTATGTACTGCAAGTTAGTGGACAATGACCCCTATGGAAGTGAAAACATTAGGTGGTCGTCTGCATTACGACAGTTGTGACACGTTTCACTAATGGCAGCTGTCGGTTTCCACCGTTCCGATGCTATTTGACCGCGATTTCAAACTTGAAAAAGTAAAGCGAGAACTTAGGAGTGCGAAAGAATGGTACGTTTGGGTAGGATTTGCGATTTGCGGTGCCCAAAGGGATGTCCGCTGAGTTAGGATTTCAAGAAGGGCCTTGCAATCCTGAGTTATTGACACCGTTTCTGTGAAGAGTCTCTGATATCAAGTCGGGGACATCTTTCTTGCATAAAGAATAGGTAGGATATGCAATCCGCGCCGCAATTAAATGTGTTGTTCACGGCTTCGATCTGACAACCTACGTGCCAGCCACATGTACTTTTTATGGCAAAATGGCGTCGCTTTCCCGCCCCGGCGGACCGCTCTTCGTCGATGGAATTCAATTTTGCTGGATGGATACTCGAGACCTTCAGGTAATGTATGCTGCAATCAATTTTTGTAATCAAGTTTAATTGTCTGGCTTGCTAAGTTCAGGAGATATCGGAGATAAAGGAAACACCTGAATGTCTATACTTGGAACGTGGGTTCAGAGAACATTGATGCTACGTCATCAGCGTTCCGACCACTAATACATGTCCCTCTCCGTCAAGCAGCAGATTAATGGTTCATACATAGTCAGAACACAACAAGGCAGACCATGGACACCCCGAGTAAAATGTCTTACAGCTTCGTATTTGCAAACGGGAAATAACCGACCTTGTGCTCGAATTCAACGCGTAACTTCACCAGTCCCTTCTATGTTGCCATCGTCCGCGGTGTTGGAGACGCGTGGTCTGAACTCTAGATTCATGGCAATAAGGGGCCAGACTAAATTCATCGTCAAATTCTTCCAGAGGCGCTAGACGAGACAATAGTCCAATCGCACCTTCTTCAAAGCCAGGGTGACGGCCAGCACGAATTTGTTGCCATACGGTCTGCATGGAGTGAGACGTCCTTATCTCGTCCCAATGTTCAAGGAAAAATGACACTTGAGTCTAACGGAAACTAAGTCTCGAATGCCACAAGGATAGGAAGCATTTCACCTTTCTGACGTCTTCGAATCTAGGATTCGATGAGAATCGGCGGGTTCATGGAGTGATATGTACTACTCACGTTGATGAGAATGAAGAAAACATTTCGTACGGGACGTTATGTATTGTTAAGGATTTTGCGATGTGCTGAAGTGCAAACAATTAGTTCTCTTGCAGTACAGCTGCCAGCACTCCTTGCCTGAAATGCTCGCTCCTTCAGCTCACTGAGACCTAGTTCTAAAGCAGGATCAACACAAGATCAGCAGGAAGGAGGTACTATGTTCAGCATACTATCGGCTACTCGGTATGCAGCTTTTGCAGAACATGGGGCTGGTTTCCCAGGGTTTTGACGTTCCCACTGCCTAATCCACGCTATTCTCGTTGTCGGCCCAATTTCAGAGTGTTCTCTATGTGCAATAGGACGATTGCCTAGCACGGCATTCACATTCTGGCCTTCACCCTGAGCACGCGGAGCCGATGATTGTGAGGTTGAATGGGCTGCTTCAGGTACAGGCATGAGAAATGTCGATGCCAAAGGAGCAAAGATAACGGAGTCCGTGTATAGCTGAGGACAGAATGTTAATATAACTCTGACTAGCGCGCGAGCCCGGGAACGTACGTAATACAGAACTGCCCGATATGTCGTATATGCTACGTCCTTGACGACAACTCTGTGCATCTTCTCCTGAGTTTTCGATATGCACTTGGGCGGAGGGACTGGCCCAGTAGGGGTACTGGAAGCATGAACATTATCAGTGCCAATCTGTTTGTCCTTCCACCGAGGACTGGTTGACTCGGATAACTCTATCTGGAGGCTCCGATCGTCTGAGCCAGAACTGGTGCAGTGATCGGAAAGTGAAATAGCCAATATCTCTTCACTTTTTTCATTAGCTGTGAAGAGATTAGCACCTGAAATTGTTGTCTCATAACATGAGGCACCTGCACCAGCTTCCGGATTGATTTCTTCGGAATTCGCGGTCGTTCGAGTATCGTCTGTACTACGAACATCGTAATCCTCCTCATCATCACCGTCGTCTAATTCGCTGAAGGCAGCTTCATCTTCATCGTCGGAGTCGTCGAAATGTTGCGTGTCTATGTGCGTTGCTGAGTCGACGCCATTGTCGCAGTTTGATACGATATCTGACTGGCCGATGGATATATCCATGTCTTTGGAAGCTCCTTCGGAAAAATCAGAATTAAACACTGGCACTAGGTTTAGCAATGCAATAGCAGTATGCATGGGAGCCGGTACATACTGGCCTTGAAGTACTCGGCCCTGCTCAAGATAGACCGAGCAGCGAATATTCTACGCAGTTTACGTCCACCGGATCTACGCCTCGGAAGAATAAATTCTACATCAGAATAGGTTGGATTATCAAGCAAAGTTCCGACAACATCCAGAAGCTCCTTCGGTACCGATCGGTGAGGAACACGCGGTGGAACGGAAGGCACTGTTGGTGACGAAGTAATCGTACATGATATCAGAAAGGCGTCGTTGGTCCGTATGGTGTTGGGCTGATAGTATATCGTCTCCCTCCGTGCAAATTGTGCCCTAAAGAAAAGGAGACACTTTAGTAATGCATCAAGTCCATGAGCGGCCCATTACCATCCCCAGTTCGCTGTCTAGTTCGTAGTGAATTCGGAGAGGGCGCACTCAGAACGGTACCGTCCGCACCTTCCAAGAAAACGAGTGGTCGACCGCCTCTTTCTGGCTGAAAAGCATCGTCTTCGACAGGCTGTGCATGCAGTGAGATGTCGGTTCTTCATTTGCCCGATCCAAGTACGCACTTGCGTAATTCAATGTTGAATCTGTATAATCCTGAGCGCACCCATCTTTCAATTGAGTCAGTTTCATGCACAATGGAGTCCATAGCAAGGAACATGCTAACTTCCCGTCGATGGCGTCGTCTTTCTCTTCTGGGGTAGGCTGAAGCAGATTACGAATGGCATCAGAAGAACATAGCCCCTGAATATCATACCTCGCATGAGAGATATAAGCTAACAAACTGGCCACTTTCTGTCCCGGAATTAGGATAAAAGAGAATCTGCATTACGAGTTAGAGTGCCGCATCGCACGTACGGCAGAACCGAGGTGATGAATATTACCTGCCACCTTCCGCCGCCAAACTTGACCGACTTGACGGCTTTTGATTTTGTTTCTCCCTTACTTCACGCAGAAAACGTGAGGAGACGTTCGGATGAATCAACCGATACCGAACCTTGAATCAAAGAGCTGCTTCAATCCGCGTATAATCCAATCTAGTCGAACCATTGTGCTTTCTTGATATTCTTGCCAGTCCATCGTTCCTCGCGGCTCATCACAAGAGCTGGAGGCGGGGCATTCGACTTCGACTGCTTTGACGTCACGAGACACTTCTCAACACGTGATCCTATTTACTAAACGAAATGCCATTATAATTTACGTAACATAATGAATCAAGTACTTATCAACCCAGCAATTTCCTGAAATCATTCTGGCTCATGCCCGCCTTAGACGTTCGCTCTTGTCCAGTGTCTTCAACGGTGTTACTTGAATTCTGGACAGGCTTTTTAGAGCTCCCAAGGCCCGCCCGAGGACGTGAAGCGGCATTTCTGGGAATGAACATGGACCCCCCGGCCTTTGGTTGCGGGGCTTTCGAAGCTGTCCCCGTTATCTCTTCGGATATCTGCAGCACTGATTCACCAAATTTTAAGGGCTCCTTCATAAGTAAGAGTTTGCCTGCGCCCTAATCATTGAGTATCGGTTAGCGCAAGTCCCATCTGTACCAGTAGTTCGCTGTACCGCTGCACTTTCAAGCTCTGCAATAGCTTCGCCCGAGTCCTGGAAAACTTCCAGGCGCTTCACTGGAACTATTTTTTCCAGCGCTTGCTGGAGCAAACCTTCCTGTGTGGCCGGTGGAACCCCCTTGATTCGAACCGAACGGCCAAGAGCCTCGCTGCGCCGAGTTAGACCACTGGCAGTTTGATGAGTCTTGTGTCGAGCGCGAACGCGGGAGTCGGATAGCGTGACAGCAATTCTGCGGTTCTTCATGTCATGATTATTGGCTTGAAGTGCCCTCTGAGCGGATAACTAGCGATTGCGAGCGTGAGAAATGAGCTATCGATACCAGAGATCCTATCTTACTTACTTCATCCTCGAACTCCACAAACGCAACACCTTTGCACAAACCGCCATCGTCTTTGATCATACGTATATCCTTCACAGGACCGTACTATGATCCTTGCTTCAGTATAGTTTTTCAAGGTCCATGAAACATCTCACCGTATTGAAAAGCCTTTCGAGATCTTTCTCTGTAACGAACTTGCTCAAACCCGCAACGTAAATCTCTCGGGCGTCCGCACTTGCATCCGACCTCTCCTTCTTCCGTTCAGGATCTGATATAAAGACGTTCATCTTCAGACCTGGTTCTAACTCCTTTCCATGCAATGACAGGGCCGCTTGAGCTGCTTCCGTGGAAGTGAACTGGACATAGCAGAATCTTCGGCTCGCTTTGAACTTTTTGCTCGGCCAGCGCACGTCGAAAAGAAGTCCAAACTGTTGATCAAGCCAGACGCTCAGATAGAGTTGATTCAACACAGATTACAACCCCACCTGTCGGAACAGTTCCCGAATATGGCCATCGTCAGCCTTTTCGGGGAAGTTAGTAACGTAAAGCGTCGACTTCCATGCTACATGGACGGCAATTTCCTTCCCGTCGAGTCGCTTCTTGTCCTTAGTTAGAGCAGCAGGAACACTCTCCTGAACATGGACATCATTTTCGGCCCACCAATGATAGACAAAAAGCATATGTACATACCCTGTCCTGGAACTCGACGGTGGCGACGCGGCTGTCTTCCACGATCGAGACCTTTACTTCGCGAATTCTACCACACTACCGTTTCGTAAGTTAGGAGATAGATGCATAGGGAGGATGCGAGGAGTACGAACATCTTTGAAGACGGCCGTTAAGTCACCTTTAGACACATCGATCGGTAGATCAGCGACAAAGACCGTGCAATTCTCCCGATCACGTTTCGGCAATGTTGGAACAGCTTAGGAAAAGTTAAAAGAAGTCTGGATTGTGATGGAATATGTGCATACCTATCTTTATTTTCTTGTTCCCTTCAAATCTGTCTCCAGAATCGTCAGGTTTTCGTTTTCGAGTCGCATCTGCATTGTCTGTGTCCATCACGGCAGTTGAACTGGAGGCATTGACTTCTTCCGAAGCCTGCTGCACGGCGTCATTGATTAGGGATGAAGCACTAGCTTGGGTTGAGGCCTGTTGTAAAGCGGCTTTCTCAGCTTCCTTGGCTCTTCTGGTATTTACTTTGTTCTGAGCATCTTCGACTTGATCTAGACAGTGGTATATGTCCTTTACTGTGCCATGCAGATGTTCGAATTCAATCCATGCGTCAAATATTGCTTCCGGCCAGTCCAGGCGCCTGTTCACAACATCCTTAAAGACGGCTCTCGCCTCGTCGTATTTTTGCTGCCTCCTAACAAGGGCACTATCAGTCTAGCTCTTTACGATATCAATAGAAGGTACGCACGTTAGGCTCTCAATGTATTTCATCCATGGCAAATAGGTGGCTTTCGAATACTTTGCGGCAGCCTCCCACACTACACTTGCAAGATCCGGGGAATCCGCCAGATCGGTATACTAAAACGAATATTTGGCAATGCAAAATAGGGAGCTCAAAGATTCATACCAGTTCTGAAAGAAACTTTTCCAAACGGAATCGAGGGTCTCCTTGGCGAGATACTGAAAGTAATCAGTGATTCATTGGCTCAAAATTCTGCCGAGAAGCCTACCTTTGCGGACCAACTCGATGCCCTCCTCCAAGATTTTGAAAAGCGTGTTTGCAGAGTCTTTGATGCAACAAGGAATGTCAGCAGAGTAACGCAGGTTTTACTAGACCCATACCATCACCTTCAAGAGAGGTCACCCGCTTGATTAGACCAGCACGTGCCAAGACGACCGGAACAATCTCTTCGACGCTCTTCTGAAGCAAACCAGTAGAGAATGCCTTGCCGTATATATCTAAGAAGAAGCAATCAGCTACGAGACTGCTGTGGTAAAGATAGGAAGGAATACCTGACACGGATTGCATCAAGGAGATGACATCGTCTTCTGTGCCTTCCTAATTTTCATTCAGTTGGTTCAAATGTCAGCAAACAAACCGGACTTACAAGGAAGCGGATATATCTAGCCCAGGTCGCTCCTGATCCCGGGACACTCCGAGTAGCCCTCTGAAGAATAGCCCGTTGATGGTCAACATTCTCATCACTCATTCTCTAGTCGATGTTCAGACGACTTATATCATACAGCTATACAGAAGCATACCAGCACATCGCAATAACCCGTCCAGAAGGCTCGTAGCGCAAGTTCCGCATTCTCTACCCCGACAAAGCGTCGCTTTGCCGTATCCGAGATTGCTCTTTCGTAAAGTGTAGAGATCACTGGAATATCGATCCTCCTTGCTCTGCGTTCATAAGATAGATAATAACTGTAGGCCTCGGGAGAGTGATCCGATTGTTCCTATACACGTCGCAGTGAGGCACGAATGTCTCAAGACATCATCAATCCATCGCTTACCAGAAACTGTTCAAATTGCTCCCGCCTTTCATACGCCTTTACAGCGGGAGCTTTCAATTTAGATGCTTCTACCAAGAGTTTTTCATAGATGTTTGCCGGTTTAAACTTTGTCGTGAAGGTTGAATATAATTGGAAGGTCTCTTCGTGAGCTAGACATAATAAGTCGGTTTTCAATCCTGAACAATATGCAGTGCATACTAACTGGAATGGGGCTGCTTTAGCCTTTTGAGGATCATATCTTCGACTCCGACAATGAGATTGGTGCTGAGAAGCAGAGAAATCAGCAGTTATCTTCATTCTAAGATAACCACATTCATACCGCTCCTCTCCCTGAAGCTGCGGATCCTCCAATTGTTCCATCTCCCAGTCGAAATGTGCTTTCCATAGCAGGTGCCCCTATCCGAAGAATTGAGTACAATGAGTAAGTTAGCCTTGCGGAATGATGGCTTACTCTCGTTAAATGGCTAACACCTTTTTGGACGACTGACTCCAGCATCATTCTTGTCCACTCTGGGGAAAATACGTCGTCACCCTCCTCGGGTTCATCATCAAGCGACGAGAAGTAAGCGTGTCTGTCGATTAGGAACTCTATGTGCTTCTGAAGTAACGGTATTGCTGATGGAAAGGGATGAGTTGAACGATTGGAAGATGCAGACATGAACTTACACAGGTAGTCTTCCTCAGCAGTCTCAAATAGCTCTAGTACGCTGAGTGTGCCTTCAAGAGAGTCTATTCCTTGCTGTATCTGAGCCTCAACGAGTGGAAGCCATATATCATCTCCGGCAGGCCAAAACTTGGTTAATGTCTGACGTGCTGCATCAATATAGTCATCCACTCCGCTGGATAGGGCAAGCTGCAGGTATTCAGCATAGAGAGGCAGCTCATAAGGATCGGCGTCAATCTTGGCTAGTATTTCGGAGATTGCTTCAAGAGACTGAAATTCATCGACCTCCATGGTGTTTGTACTGTGAAGGATGCAAGTGACAAGAAAACGCGTTACGGCGCCTCTGCGCGTCACGTCACAACGGATTGTAGTATTACGTAAACATTACGCCTCACAATTCAGTAACCTGCGCTAAATGTGGTAGACTCTACCCAACCAACTATCTCAGGCGTTGTTATCTTCTTCCTCCTATTCTGAATGCTACTCCTATTGTGATATTTATTCGCTTAACGGGTCATCATTTGCTCCCTGCATCTTTATTTGTTGCCGCATTTCTGCAGTAAAGTCGCCATGCTGCCCTGTCCGCGGTCTCGGCGTCTCCGAAAAGGTCTCCTTGCTATAGTAGCACTGCTTCTATTTCGACAGTATATAAGCGTGTCCACCATAGCTATGGACTCCTATTCTCCTGTGCATTGCCCATATGCCGTCCATACTCAAGCGTCGCGACAGACAAAGCCTCAGACTTGACCAGCATTCGAGACAGTTGCTGGAGTCTAAGCTGAGCATTCCTCTGAGCGAAATCGTGCGGTGAGTGCGTTGTGAAGTTTGCCCACGCCCAGCCCGATATTGAGAATACTATCGACAGTGACAGGGCATTGCCATGTTCATCCCTAACCGTGAAAGCGCTCCCGCTCCAGCAGCAAGCACAGAAATCGACACCGTTCTCGATTCACAAACCGAAATCCGACTGCGAACAAGCTGCTTGGCAGGAGAAGTAACGCCTCTGTTCGCTCACAAGTTCCTGGAGCAATACTTCCCCCTGAGATACTCCTCCGTATATTTCACGTCGGTGCAGAGGCTTACTACGAGTTTCCGGTCCTCGTCTCACAAGTATGCTCCCATTGGAGATTCCTGGCTTTGAGAAGTCCGAATCTTTGGCAAGTCATTCACCCCGATGGCAGGCGATATCTATGCGCAAAGCGTCTTCAACGAGCTAGAGGCCGACCTCTACACGTTGAAATCGCCCACCCATTGACCTTGAGGGTGAATGCCTCCGCGTTGCTTCATGTCCATTCGCGAGTCGCATGTGTCCTTCCTGCCATCAAACAATGGCGCTCACTCGCAATCAGATTCGACACATACACCCCTTTCCTCTGGAACTGGACTCTCTCAGGCTTATGTACGGCCTGTCCGCGATTCCCCTGTGCGGCACCAGAGCTACAATCACTTGTTCTGGTTTATCCGGCCAACGATGATACCAAAGAGTTTCACTTGTTCGGAGACCATGCACCCAAGCTTCGTCATGTTACGTTGCACGGTATCCGACTTCGTTGGTCTCCCGCACTATTCGAGAATCTCGTTTCGCTGGATTACACGCATCACGGTTTCAGCACAGGACATGCAGCGGTCCAGGAAGTGCTCGCGATGTTGTTAGTGTCCTCAACAACACTAGAAACATTGAAACTCAGATTTCGGGGATGCCGTAAAACAGAAGACTCTGACGTGTGGTTTTTCCATACGCCAGGAATTGTGAAGCTGCGTCACCTGGAAAGGCTGACTATTCGAGCGGATTCAAGCTCCTGTCCGTTGAATGAGCTTACTAAGCTCGTCTCAAAGCTCGTCGTCCCTGGCCTTTCTATATTGGAACTCGATGCCGTTGGGGAGCCAGTTGCTTTTAGCCGAAAGGTGGTGAAATCAATGTTGCTGCCCTTCTGGGGCCATCCTAGAGTCGAACGCTTTATATTGACAGAGACGTGGAACCATGAGCGGTGGATTGGTGAATTTATACGCTCGCTACCCAATCTATCCTTAGTAGAAAGTAAGTAGCAGCAACGACTGGTCATTTATATTTATTATTGGTGCGGATTTAATTCGAGATAATTGATTGGATACGGACCTTTCCGGAATGTGTGTGAGAAGTTATGTACAAATGTAGTTGAACCGTGTTTTTCGCACTTCGTTCAGAATCTCTTTCCCCGCTGTTCAACATTTTCCACCGACTTGTAGTAAAAAGTCCAGCTCGTGCAGTGTCCATGCTGGCATCGAACATCCGTCGCGCATTTCGCTATGCGGCGCATAGTCCTGTATGTCCCCAGTGTTGTGTGTTTTCTCTGTTTGTGAGCTGACGTGTATGTTCAGAGATCCATTCGCTCTTATGCTTCAGTCGTTAATCCCGCTCCCGCAACCCAAATTACCACTCTTTCTAATGGCTTGACCGTTGCTACTGAATCGCATCCGCATGCAGAGACGGCTACCGTTGGCGTATGGATAGACGCTGGCTCGCGTGCTGAAACGGATGCAAATAATGGAACTGCTCACTTCCTCGAGCATATGGCTTTCAAGGGTACAAACCGTCGTAGTCAGCATGCCTTGGAACTAGAGGTGGAAAACATCGGCGCTCATCTCAATGCTTACACGTCGCGCGAGCAGACCGTCTATTACGCGAAGAGCTTCCGTAAGGATGTAGGACAAGCTGTGGACATCATTAGCGATATCCTCCAGAATTCTAAGCTTGACAGCGGTGCTGTTGAGCGGGAACGGGATGTCATTCTTCGGGAGCAGCAAGAAGTAGATAAACAGCTTGAAGAAGTTGTCTTTGACCACCTACATGCAGTAGCATACCAAGGTGATCCCTTATTTCTTTTTGTCATTTGACGATTCGAAGCTAAACTCTGGTAGGGCAACCTCTTGGACGCACTATTCTTGGTCCGAAGAAGAACATACTTTCGATCAAGAGGGATGATCTTGCATCTTACATCAAAACGAACTACACTTCCGATCGTATGGTTCTCGTTGGGGCTGGTGGTGTTGACCATGACGAATTGGTTAAACTTGCTGAGAAACATTTCTCCGACCTTCCTGTATCGCCAGACCCGATTCCTCTGGGTAAGCAGGCGCATGGAAAGAGCGACTTTATTGGCTCGGAAGTGCGCGTTCGTGATGACACAATGTCCACGGCTCACATAGCCATCGCCGTTGAGGGTGTAGGCTGGAGTTCCCCAGACTACTTCCCAATGCTCGTCATGCAATCAATTTTCGGTAACTGGGATCGAGCCCTAGGTTCATCACCCTTGCTCTCCTCGCGCCTATCGCATATAATCTCTTCCAACAATCTCGCAAACAGTTTCCTGTCATTCTCCACATCGTACTCGGACACGGGTCTCTGGGGAATTTACCTTGTCTCGGAAAACTTGATGAACATTGACGACCTTACTCACTTCACGTTGAAGGAGTGGACCCGCATGTCGGTGGGACCATTGGAAAATGAAGTGGAGCGAGCCAAGAACCAACTGAAGGCCAGCTTACTGTTAACTCTGGATGGAACGACTGCTATTGCGGAGGATATTGGGAGACAGCTTGTCACGACGGGTCGCAGGATGTCGCCGAAGCAGATCGAATTTGCAGTCGATGCTGTGACTCCGGCCGATGTGCAACGCGTTGCGCAAAAGTACTTGTGGGACAAAGATGTACGTACTTGTGTCTGATTTTTACAGGCAATGTCCCTGACGTGAATGTAGATTGCAATTGCCGCGGTCGGACGGATCGAGGGTCTGCTGGATTACAACCGCGTTAGGGCCGATATGTCGTCTCTCCTTTACTGAGTTTACGCTGCGACTCGGTAGTATAGAGATGCCAATTTAATGTTGTCCCGTAGCAAAATAAATTCTATTTTCCTCGATCAATTTATTTACAGTGACGATCACATGATTTTCGAGTCCTCGGCTCGACGAGATAATAGCCGAGTGCACAGCACCAGTTACACACATTGACCTCAACTCACAATGAGGCCATCTCCTGTTCGTCTGTTGAACATACTCGTTCCCGTGAAAAGGCATGTATCAAGAGACCTCGCACAGGGTCATTATCGGTGCTAAGTTCGATCCTCTAGATGCATTGACTACACTGTCAAGATCCGCGTCAACCCACAGCAAACTGGTGTGGACACTAATGTTAAACACTCTATGGTGCGTTGGCAGTTGTGCTACCTTGAACATTTTTGTTAAGAGTGCTTATGCCCAGAATCCATTCGATGAAATTGGTGTGTGTTGAATTGCTTCGCTGCGGGTTTGCTGGAGTCTTACCACGAATCTTAACCAGCCGTGGAAGAGGCTGTCCGTCTTCGAGAACGGCTAAAGGACAAAGTAAAGTCAATCAAGGTCCTTACAATCGGTCCTCCAAAATCCATCGATACTTTGCGCACTGCACTTGCTATTGGTGCTGATTCGGCTGTTCACATCGAGATTCCTGAAACGGCACCTCCGCCGGAGCCTCTCGGCGTCGCGAAAGCTATTCGTGCAGTTATTGAAAAGCAGAAGGACACAGGGGGCGTAGATCTGGTCATTATGGGAAAGCAGGCAATTGATGACGATGCTGGGCAAACTGGTCAGATTCTCGCAGGTCTGCTTGACTGGCCGCAGGCTTCGTTCGCCAGCAAACTCACCGTGGATCCGGACAGTAAGCAGGCAAATGTAGTTAGAGAAATAGATGGTGGGCTCCAAGAAGTCAAGAGCACTCTTCCACTTGTAGTTACCACCGATCTGAGGTGCGTTTGAAATTTGAAAGGTTCACGCACTTTTTCCTTTCCCTGACGTGCCGTCCTCTTTTATAGGCTAAACGGTATTCATCATCTAGATCTTCTAGCTGATTCCGAGTAGGGGCCTCTGAGACTGTTTTAGAACCTAGATATGCCTCGCTCCCGAACATCATGAAGGCCAAGAAGAAACCGATTGAAAACTATCAGCTTCTGATTTGGGAGTCGACTTTTCGCCTCGACTAGAGACCATCCGAGTCAGCGAACCCCCGAAACGAGTTGGTGGGAAGAAGGTCAGTCACAGAAACCGGGTCGGCTAGCAACTAACGTATTTGCAAAGGTTGCCAACGTCGACGAACTTGTCGTTAAGTTGAAGGAAGCAGGCGTTCTTCGGGCTTAATTTGTTGTCGTATGTTGTTCCGACCAGCTTGCGCAGGTGGTCCTCATACTGATATGGTAGCAGATCAGATGAATTTTGGTGATGCTGTAGAGCTAGCATTACCAATACAAATTGCTATATGCTCGAATAGACATGCATGGCTTCAGACCTCATGGGTATTGGTCCCTCTGGTCTCAAAACTCCTTGATTTCTTGTCTTGCCCCAATGATCTCTCGGCCCGGGATTGATATTACGACGACTGGGAAGATGGGCTGCCTTGTTCATCATCAGTGGGTGCTATGTAATTTGTCAGTAACAGTTCTGATGCTCGGCACGGATATTTAAGACCACCGATGACAAGTATTTCGTAGTCAGCAGTATGAGCCTACCGAACAGAAGGTCTCATGTATCATGCTCGTAAACAGGTCTTTGATGGAATTTGCAGTTGTCTGTCCAGGCGACTATACAAGGGAGGGAGCGTTGCAAAGCCATCAATCTGATCCCACTAATCCGGTCATAGAACTTTCTAATAGCCATGATTCAGCGTCTGATTTGTCGGTATCGAAATCATGCAAGTCCGCGACCGTCGTTCGCCAACGAGATCCCCAGGAGGAAACAGCCTCATCCTACTAATGCCCCTTAAAAGCGGTCGATGTCCCAGACCTCAGTCGCACCTCGCGACTCCTATTCTCTTGTGCTCGAAACTGCTATGGAACAAGCATGCCTTCGGGATTTGTTCCACGCTCTCAAAGGTCGTTCGATTGATCTACAACTTGCTAAAGCAGCTAATGTTGCCCTATGCACGAAGACAGTCCAGTGGTTCACAAGAACTATGTCAGACATAATCATAGTATCTGACTGGTCTCCCCCTTACTGACACAACCTGTGTAGCATCGAAGGACGATATTATCTCACAGCCGCCGCAGTTGTCTTAATCCTCGATATAATCCTGACGTTTGACGTCGAAGTAGAGCGTGTCTGGAAAGCTAGGTTCACCTATGCTTCGTTATTATTCTACATAGTACGGCAGACCGTGACCAAGCTTCCTCCATACTACCACATTGACGTTCCACTATATCCAGAACCGGTACCTACCTCCCGTGATGTATGCGGTCGTTCTTTTTGGTAAGAGTTGTGCAATGGGATGTCCATCATGCAATAACCAAATTCCAGGCTTGAATTATTCCAAAGTGACAAAAGAGGTTCGTGTGCCACGGGTGAGATGCTAGTATTGACTGATCGCATGCCTTCTTCAGTTTTGTGCTGGCGTTTTTCAAGTGATTCCTCCAATCGCAATTGTTTTCAGCGAGGCGATAATCGGCGCGTTACTGATCCTTCGTACCCACGCTCTGTACAAAGAGTCGAAATGCCAGCTGTCCCATACTGTCTTGGGTATTCTGATAGTTGTATACTTTATACAACTCGCATTATCCGTGGTTCGTACTACCACTTCAATGACAGCTCACGTCTAACGATGCTCACCTGCGTAGTTTGCAGCAAAGAATCTTGAGGGTATCGGTCCTATCGAACAGGCGTACAACCCAGGGTGCATCCTATTCTTCCCGCGAAATAAGTAAGCTAGCGGCATGCAGTAGGGCGTCATATACTCATGCCGGCATCTTGCTTTAGTACTCTTCGTTCGTCCAATCGCCGATCATTGCAAACTCGGCTATGGGAGCTAACTGCCGGACAGGCCTTCTGTGCCTCTGGCTCACGAATATCGTTTTTAATGTTATCGTATTCATGTGTACCTTCAAGAGAACTGCTAGGGCTCACTGGCAAGATCAAGGCGCAGGCATGCGTTACACTATGCATACAGTGATTCTTGCCGATGGTACGTCGCTCTCGTCATACGTAATCTGTCCTCGAACTAAGCGTGTTGGTAGCAACTTTGTATTTCGTGTGCGTTAGCCACACACATAACAAACTGATGGATGTGTTCATCCTGACCATTTGCTTTTTCAGAGCTGTCCTGTCTGCGAAGACGATGAACTTAATGATGCTGGTCGTGGGTGTTCCTCTAGTATGAGAATTATGATCTAAGCCGATGTGTATCAAAAGTTTTATCCACAGTGGAACAGTATCAACTGGGCATCGAATCATGTGTAAGCTCTCGTTGTTCGACTCAATGCATTCTGTTTCTGACCCTGTTCCATAGAATTGATGTGAGGAACTCGAGCATTCTCCCACTTCCGGTTCTGATGGTTAAATAGGTCATCCTTACCTCTCACTTCTTCCTTCATCTTCGGGAAGAAGGAGATAAAGTGATGAGGCCAGCATGCTCTTTGTCCGAAAGCGGAGTACGGTCGATCATCATCATTCACGTTGGTGGAGAACGTGGAAACCCGGGCTGTGGACCTATCAATTGCCGCAGAGAACTTCGATACATTTATGATCCTCCAAGCAGAATCCCATCTAACGACGCATGTCGAAGCTGTGAAACGGACGAACAAGATGGCCACGTCATGACATCGGGAATGTCTATAATAAGGTCGCCCCTAACACTTCAACAACAATCAATGCGGGAAGTAGTTGTAAGCCCAATGGAAAGGAGTACATGCACATGCACACGTTGTACAAGGAGCAGTCCAGAAGAAGTCTGGGATGAGAGTGGGAGTACTCGAAGTTACCTAGTAACCGAGATGCAAGTTGGTGACCACTACACGGCAAGAAGACACTCTGTGAGCTAGATGCAATGTATTATTATATTATCGTCTCCCTTTGTGCGCATTAACAGATAGTAACACGTCTATTTGTCGGGTCGCCGGCTGCTTGAAGCGTGAGCTATGCCTCTAATCGGCATTGCGAATCGTTTGATTTTCTTCCGTGCAATGGTAGGAGTGTCATCTAATAATTGCCACCTCGAGGGTTCGCGTTCGCGACTCACCTAGCTAGAATCGGCTTCACTCCAAATACTGACCTCACTTTGCATGTCTGAACGGTCCATGTATGCACTCAAGTCGTATGGCAGAATCGTAACGTAATAAAGCAATAGACAGACTGGGGCTCAGCCTGCTGGTTACACCATACAGACAGGTTTTAAAAGACGTACGACAGCAGTTACCGGGTATATAGGCTATATAGCGAAGACAAAATGCCATCGAAAACACCAAAAGTCCGTTTAGAAAAATTAAAGCAAATGCGTCGTGAACAACAAAGTGCCAAGAACTCGAAAGACCAAACAGCCCGAACAACTGCATAATATTGAAATAAAGCACAACTCTAGGATGCACGGTGACAAGTAACTAGTCGTCACCTCGACCAGCACCCAGCTAGGGAAGAAAAAAAAATCAAGCACCAGCTTGGAAGGCCCGGGAAAAACTAAATCTAGTTCAAGGTTACCGCCAGTAACGCTCACCGACTGAAGCGAGACTCGTCACAAGTCAGAGAAAAAATAGTTAACAATAATAGTATGCGACTCAAACACGACGCATTGGCGGCGCAAGAATAATGAAGAAAAGACGCGCCTCACTGCTCCACACGCCGCCCGGAACCGCACACGAAGGAACTCGTGCAGAAATCACCAATTCAACGTATTGTCTCGTAAGATCGGAGCAGAAATTGTCCCGGGAGCTATCGTCCGGCGTTCACGCATGCCTCCTCCAGCAGCAGCAGGACTGGTGTTATGGGTGTACGCATCCTCCCTCGGGCCAGGTTGCGCGAAGCCCCGTAAAGAATCTTCTGCAAAGTAAAATGATCGTCGACGCTGCCCTCCAATAGAGTCACGATCGAAATCCTGGCCAGGAGTGGGACCGATGAGTGTTTGAGGTTCCGCAAGACGATGATGAGCCGCTTCTTGCCGACGCTTAAAGTTCCGGTACAGAAGGAAGCCTAAAATGCAAACGGCGATACCACCCAACGCCGAGCAAACTCCAATGATAGCATCGCGGCGTGTGTTGGACGACGTCGCGGGTGGGTTCGCACCATTTGGAGAGCCGGAGTCTTCTGCAATAGGATCAGGGGCAGAAGTAACGCTGTACGAGACGTCAATCCGTTGGGCCAACTGATTAGATATCCCGGTGGTCCTAGTATACAGGTTGGATTGCTTTGCTTTAATCGCCTGTTCAAGTGCAGTGACATTACTGTCAGGTATGTATGAGATATAAAGCGTCCGCAATTCAGATATATCTTCAGGAGATCTATATTGCGACGTCTTGTAGGCTTGGAGCGCGAAAGTTCTGACCTGGTCCACTGGCAACAAAGTTAGTCCAATCTTTCAGCCACTCTAAACGTCTGGATCATCTTACAGGAGATTCCAAGGGCAACTTGCAGGCAAACAGGGGAATATGCAAAGATCTGAGCGGCACTATCCGTATTATTTGCGACGAATGGCCATGCCAGCGAAGCATCAAACAAGATGCTGACGTGAGTGTAGCCGGTCAAAATGGTATCCGAAGAGACACCACCTTCCGCTGGGTAAATTATAGCTGGAAGACCTGAAGGCAATGGGACAGACGAAACTGTTGCTCCTGTCACAGCACTCTCAAGGGTTGCACTGGTCGTTGCCTCATCAGGGTTGGTCAGCGTCGTCAGAGAAGGTGAGGCAGACGTAGTAATCTCCGAGAAGAGCAAACTACTCTGCGTCAGGAAGGAAAACTCCGACGCTACTGACGTTGGGGGAGGAGAAAAGGCGGAAGTCAACGTCACAAGATCTGATGTGGTCGTATTGCCAGTCGGAAACGCAATAGAGGACGTATCAGTAGATGTGGCATTGTCGGACGAGACCGTAGAGTTCTCCCCAGGTGTGGTGGTGGTGGTGATGGGAGGTAAAATTGTCGTGGTGTTAAAATCACTTGTAATGGTAGTGGTGCTGTTTTCAACGGGTGGAAGTTCACTAGTATCGGGTGGGGGTGTGCTTATCGGAGGGGAGACGGAGTCAGTACTATTCTCTCCTGGTGAAGAGGTGGTAGTAGTGACCGGGGGAAGAAGGCTGGTGATGGAGTCAGTACCATTCTCTCCTGGTGAAGAAGTGGTAATAGTGATCGGCGGAAGAAGGCTGGTGATGCTGCAGAGTGGACCGGAACACGACTCAGAAGTCGTGGTCACTGACGGATCTGCATCCGACGTCGTAACAGCTTCTGATGTTATTGTAGGCTCGGACTCCGAAGGGGCCGCAGTGTCCACACTCGAGGTTATAGTAGGCAGAATCCCGCAAAGCAATCCAGTGCAGGTTGTACTTTCCGATTCTGAGACGCCAGGGACAGATGTCCCCGGAGGTGCGCTGCTACTGTCTGTGTCCGTCGGCTCTTGCCCTGAGATAGTCGACGGAGCACTCCCCGCGCCAGAAGACGAATCCGACGTCGGACCTGGCAAAATTCCGCACAAGAGTCCAGTACATGTCGTCGACGGATCAGCTGACGAGCCAGAATCTGAAGACGGAGCAGGATCTGGACTTGACTGAGTGGCAGAATCTGACGGGTCGAAGCTGGTAACAGGATCGCTCGACGGCTCGGGTTGCTCGGAACTAGTGGGCAAGATGGACGGAACACAGACTGTATCGCCCAGCAGATCAAGCGACAGAACTCCATTACATGCTTCACTGGTTGATGGTAGAGGGCCGGAGTCGGAAGTGATGGTAGACAGCCCATCACTAGAGTTGCCGCCCGAGTCAGACGTAGTAGGAGTGGGAGGTGCACCGGTTATTACCTCGGATGTCGGGACAGGGCTCGACTCGGGAGTAAAGGTAGACAAACCATCGCTGCGGCTACTGCCCGAGTCGGAGGCAGACGAAGCGGGCTGTGCATTGGTCGTTGCCTCGGTCGTTGCAGCAGGAGGTGGCTGTGAGGAAGTACTGATTGGAGTTGAAGTTGTAATGGGGACGCAGACGGCCTCGACGCCAATACCCAGGATTGATAGACCGGCCGCGCATGACGTCGTTGTTGAACCTTCAGAAGCCGTTTCTGTCGATAGCGTGGTCGTAGGAGGAGCGGATGATGTTGCTGGTAAACTTGCCACGGGAGACGTTGAGGCTGGCGCAGTTGTTGTCGGTGGCGAAGTCGTCGTCGGAATAGAAGTCGAGTCAGATACTGATGACGTTGCGTCTGAAGTAGATGGCGAACTCGCGACGGGAGACGTTCGCGCCGTCGAAACAGATATCGACTCATCAGACAAGGATGTTGTTGCGTCCGAAGTCGATGTTGATTCAGTGGCGGTCGCCGGGTCGGCAGTCGATGTCGATTCAGGACGAGACGTCGTCGCAGTTTCTGCGGGCGCGCTTGTACTGCCAGGTGGGAGTGTCACGTTTATAAGGCCGTCTTCACCACCTAGGAAGGCCGATCAAATCAGTCAGTTTTCACTGCAACGGCGCGACTCCAGAGACGATGCCGCATCACGAATAGAGACAGTAGACGACAGACGAGACGTGGACGTTGTATGTTGAACGAGGCAGATTGGATTGAAAATCAGAAATAGGGAGGGGAAAAGGCTCACCAATAACGACGCCAACACCATTAGCACCGATGTCAAGCAAAGACCCGCTAACTTGTCGTACGGGATTGAGTTGGGGAACCGGAGCCCGTTTCGCATTCGAGTTCGTATGGTCCAGACTTTTGCGTGCGTGAGAGTGCCTTTGGGACAAGTGCTCCGCGTCGGCTGAGGCAGCAAGACCCAACCCGAGAATAAGATATAGGGCTAGGATGAACCATACTGGGTGCTTTCCAGGACGGAGAGCCCCAGAGGAGCTGAAATTGACCATATTGCGATAGCTATGGTGGGCGATTGGGGAGAGGAGAGCAATACTGAACTGAATGAATTGGCCAAAGGAGCGACGGGGGAGGGGGGAGAGGGATATAAGCTAGTGAGAATTGATGAGATTTTCCTATAGTCGTGAGACAGACGACGTTGAGAGAGCGAATTGGAATAGAGAACGGTGAAGAAGTGAAGGTGGAAGGAAAGAGAGGGAGAGAGACGGCGATGATGAGGATGGAGGACAAGGAGGAAAGGATCAGATTTGATGGCCAAATACGGACTCTCATTCCTAATGGGGCAATGCATTTATTCATTTTCCCACTCAAATACAAAATCCAGTCACAGTCACACCCAGTATCACCGTTACGTTACGAAAGTTTAAGTATATCTGCACTCATCAAAACATGGATTCGCATACAGAGTAGAACTACCAGACCATCAATCATTTAGATGAATCCAATCTAATAATATCATGTTTCTCAGCATCATAAACTACATCTCTCAAATAAAGATGCGCAACAAACCTTGTTCGCAACATCCAGCGCATCGTGGTCCGCTGTCAATCGCACGTATGCCTTCTTTTTGCCATCAGGTCTAACAGTACACATAGTCAGTCTTCATTCCCGCGTAACTGTCCCAGCATACTCACCGGATAAGCGTGTTTACCGTCGCAGCTTCCACGTCCCAAAGCTTTTTCACTGCGTCCTTAATTTGTCGCTTGTTCGCCCGGATGTCTGTGAGGAACACCAATGTGTTGTGCTCTTCAATCTTTTTCATCGCAGATTCAGTGTTCAACGGCGACACAATCGTTCGGTACGCGTCCATCCTCGGCGCGTGCGTAATGCTCTTGCGAGGGTACCGCGGCGAACGTGGCAGGCGTAGTGTTTTTGGTCGCCGGAAAGTCACAGAGTATCTCACTTTACGCGAACGGTGACCATGCACTCCCTGTAGTGCCGCCTTCTTGGCAGCATTGGCCTTGCCAGCATCCGCTGCAGAAGGCGACACAATCAATCCCATTTGATCTTCTCCCTCTCTCTCTCAATAAAAATCAGCATACGTACTTTTCCCGGCGGCAGCCTTGCCTTTAGTCGTCTTCGGAACAGCCATGGATCTAAAACAACAACAATAATGACGAGTCAGCTGAAAGCCGGAAACATCGTCGGAGCCAGCTGGATGGTCACCACCAGAAGGTCCTTTCTTCGCCCGTCATCCGTGCTGCTACTCTTCCATCCACCCTCCATCCCTCCAGACAGCCGTCCAACTCTTCACAAGTCGGTATTACCAGCAACATACATCCTCTCCAGCTGGCTAGATCATCAGAAATGAATGCTCACCTTCTGTGGGTCGCTGCTGTTGCACTGGTCTTCCTCCTGTTGTTTTGTGTCAACGCAAGGGTCATTCGTTTGACCAAATTAGGGACGAGTCACGTTTCTCGTAAGGTATTATGTAGTAATTATGTAACTTACAGTGTTTTTCATAAGTCCTGCGACACGTGCCTTTTGCGTGATTTTTGACTCGCGTGCCCCAAATGGCCGAAAATGAACAAAATGGCCATTTTCTCGGTCAATACAGCATATAGAGACATGATATGTCCATGTAAAAATACTACTCGAAAAGCCGATTCTGCACATGTAAAAAAGTCTAAGAAATGTCGAGTGTGTGCAATAGAATAGTGATGACAACATCGACAAAGCTATGACCCACCTCCTCCTTCACGGAATGCAAAAATTACAGCTCATCCAATATCGCACGTAAAAATCTGGTTTAAGCACGATAAATCGGGCCTACCCAGTGTCCATCCATGTCCAACTTTTTGTGGCCTCTCATTGTGTTGTTCATGATTGAGCTCCACGGTCTTCCTTCATGCCTGCTGACAGAAATCTTCCCTGCAGCATTGCACTTCTCATAACTCGCATATTCCAATACCAAAAAATACAATTCTTCTCGGTAAATTCACGTGCTAATGATAGCTTTCGGACAAGGTATAAATTGAGATGAGCCAACTGGGTGTATTGTTGAAATACATGTGTCTACTCTATGTTACAGTGACGTATGTATTTACCGCAGGCGACCATTCCGGAAGTCGCAACTCTTTCTCTGACCATCACTCACTCCCGAAGCTAAGCCCGTCCACACCATCAACATCTCCTTCGCCTTTCGAGCCGGAATGGTCCCAGAATGCGTCAAAGAACCAGCAGCAGCAGATGAGCCAAACACAGTTCACGGTGCCTCCTATCGCTCGATGGAGCCAGAGTGTGCAGCATGCGCATACCTACACAGCTTCTCTGGTGGCCCAAATTAGCTCGTTCAATGCACCAGATGGAAATCCCGGTGCTCCCCTGACTCTTACAGTGTGAAGACGCAGCTCTTCAATCTCCTCTCCCGGTGTCCTCACACGCTCGCACACTCTCAATTTTGCCCAGTCTGCTTCGCAATTGTCTCAGACATAAAACATGCCTCCGCCTCCTAACCTACATGCGCGCAGTATTACACTCATGGGAACGGAGCGACGACTGAAACGTAGTGATGAGGATTACTTCAAGAGGCCTGAGAGTCTGCTTATTTGGTTCAGCTGCGAATGCTGCTTGCAGACGAGGCGGAGGCTGCAGCGGCACAGGAGTGAGATCCTGTGGTGCGATGGCAGCGCCAAGCCGGATTGTCCAAAACAATTTCGCAGCAATGGCAGTCGTTATCTGCTGAGGAGCGGAATTACTGAGACGATCTGGCGAAGCAGCGAAAGAAGGAGCACGAGAAGATGTATCCTTGGTACATCATCAGCCTACGTGTTCCGAAAAGAAGAAGAGAAATGCAGGTGAGGAGTCAGAGGATGACGGGAGGGCGAGGAGAGAGAAAGATGGGAAGAAAGAGAGGAGGGAACATACAAAGTTGTCCAGTCGTGTTCGAAACAGCTCTGCGTGCTCAGTGGCTAGCACAGCGAGCACAACTAGCATGTCCTCTTCGGCATCAACCGTCGACTCAGATGACTTCAGCGAGCTTGATTCTCTATCCGCCGGTAGATCGCTCTATGGCGCATATGGATATGCGAATGGTGCGTGCTGCAGCGTACTGGAGGTCGAGTAACGGATCTTGCAGATTTCGACATGAGCGATGAGAATGCGCAAAACCAAAGTCAGGTACATTCCCTCGCCCTCTTAGCCTTTCGATGCCATTGCTTCCCGGTCAGCACCGTCCTATCCACACCATGGAGGACATGGGCACAGTCGCAGTCCCTTGCTGTCGACGGAAATCTCTACACAGACCGCTCAGAACGTCATTTCTGGCCCACTCAGCTTCGTTCTCCCTCAGGACCATCATTCAACTAGTGCACCTGCCCTACCAACCATCAAGCTCCCACAATTGCTCAAGGCGAACTCCAACTCGAACAATTGTCGACTACTGGGTTGCCTGCGAGCGCGACAAGTTCGAGTGAGCAATAGGCACAGGTGAATGGACAGGTGCTGGCGTAGCAAAGAGAAATGGAGTACAACACATTAAGCAGCTTCCAGTTCATGGGCCCACACGTGCAACCACAGCAGCAGCAGTCGCTGAATGTTGGTGTGCTAGGGAGGGCAAGTCCCCAACTTCTCATCTGCAGGCGAAGAGATTTAGGTGCGTACTGTATTTGTTCAGTCTTCAATTATGTACATTGTTAACTTTGCCGTTTCCATTGCACAATTCTATGTTCCATGTGTATGAAGAGCCTCCAACTGCAAGACCCCAACCACGCGCGCTATCGCAGCTCACCATTCTGAACGAACCTCCGACCAACACTGGTCCATTATCTGCACCAGCTCCAACCGATTCGTCCGCGCCATCAACCTCTCGTTTCTAACCAACTCTCTTTCGCTCCTGCTGATCAATCGTCGTCATCTCATGTCCTCCGAGTCCCACTTGCGACCCCTCAAGCATCTCCCGAGTCGTCTGAACTACCTGCTGGTGTGAATGGTGCGATTTTGACCTTCTGGCGTGAGCGATGTCTATTTTCTGCGATGGCGTCTGTATGATAGAATGATATATGTATTTCAACGATGCACACAATAATATTGCCTCAAATTATACCTTGCCTGAAAGCTGTCGTTAGTATGTTAATTTACCAAAAGAAATTAGGTTATTTGGTGTCGAAATGCGTGAGTTATGAGAAGTGCAATGCTGCGGGAAGATTTCTGTCGCGCGTCAAAAATCACGCAAAAGGCACGTGCCGCAGGACTTTTGAAAAACACTGTACCTTTCTTACCTTTCTTCCTCCCTTCATGTCGTTCTGTGATGGTTCCAGGTAAGGCGCTCTCAGATGATGCGAGACGCATCATCTTCAAATTGCACCAATCGCGAATCCTCACCGTGCATGATTTGGCAAATGTGACGGGCGTTCATCGAGCGACCATTCACCGAATAGTGGCTCGGTACGAACACACGGGGAGTTCCCAACAGATCAGCTCAAGGACTGGGAGACCGAGGTTACTTGAATATGCCGACACACAGGTGGGTCTGCTTGTTTGATTTATGCTAGCTTGTTATGCTTACCTATAATCAACCGTAGTATCTCCTGAGTGCGATAGAGCACCACAAGGACCGTTTCTTGGATGAGTTGAGAGAAGAGCTGGAAAGGGTATCCGGCAAGCGTGTTTCGGACGTTACAGTGTGGAGATCCCTGAAACGGGCTGGGTTCACCTTGAAGACGGTGCGAAGTTGTTCATCACCTAGTATCAGTGATCTTATTCCACTCAAGATCTCAAGAAGAGCACTTGAACGCAGCGAGTCCGCCCGGATACAATATAGATTGAGGATCGGCTTCCAATATGAGGTGGAACAGCTTGTCTTCGTTGATGAGAGTGCGTGCGATCGACGTACGTACTTGCGAAAGAAGGCGTGGGCCTTGCAAGGTCGCCAAGCAAGCCGTAAGCAATTTTTTGCTCGGGGAAAGAGGTGCGATAGTTACCTGTTGATGCGAGTCTGGCTGATTGTTGTTAGGTATTCTGTCCTGCCCGCGATCAGCCTGAATGGTGTACTCGACTGTACGATACTAGAAGGATCCTTCAATGCCGCCTCCTTCGCCAACTTCATCAGGAATCTCTTGGACCACATGCAACCTTGGCCGGCCCCAAATTCTGTCGTCGTGATGGACAACTGCACAATTCACAAATCTCAAGAGGTCCGCGAGTTCATTGAATCCAAGTCCGTCCATTCTGAACCCGTCGCTGTGGTGCAGCAGTACTTACTAATCTAACCTATTCACACAGAGGTATGAAGCTTGAGTTTCTTCCAGCATATTCCCCGGACTTCAACCCAATTGAACTGGCGTTCTCCCTTCTGAAAGCCCGTCTTCGTCGTATCGGTGTCAACGACGAGGGTGGGGAGGCCTCGGTCATCGCGCAGCTTTATGGCGAAATGATGTCTATCAGCACCGCAGACTGTCGTGCCTTCTATCATCATTCTGGTTATCTCTGCTAGTACTGCATTTGCTTGTCTAACGAGTTTGTCGGCGTCGGACGGCGCTTTTAAACCTTGTTTGTAATGATAATCACTACATTGTGTGCTAATGTGCATAGGCGTTAGAGTTTGTCGGCGGCGGACGAGGCTTTTCTACCACATACTGTATAGGATAGGGCTGAAGGTAGGCAACCCCTGAGGGAGCGTTACATGTCGCGTCGCTCCAAACTGATGCAACCGAGTTGGGGTGTTGCGTTACAGGCCACAAACCAAGCGACGCGCTATTTAGCATAGATTACAACATTTATTGCTTGTGTTGTTGTCCAAAGTCATGCAACCTACCCTGCATTAGGTGTAACCGGAGCGACGCAACCAATCGACCGTTACGCATTACGGTTGCCTACCCTCAGCCCTATACAGTACTTCAAATCGCACATTCATACAGATAGTTACATGTAGCTAGTCGTTCAACAAATCCAGTTCCGCGCTAGTCCGAAGACGGGAATACTGGTAAAAGGAAACAGAGTTGGGAGGGATACAACAATGAGAAAGGAAATAAAAGTTATTACACATAATGCAAATGCCTTTTCCGAAGAGCATGGTGTCAATTTCCGCGCGAAGTAGAATGCAATTCAAAGTGAACGGGGCACAGGTATGTGCTGAAAGACCTCAGGTATCATCCTCACTGTCCACTTCTGTTCTTGGTGGGATGGTGTTGGAGCGCAGACGTTTGTCTCCCCCCTGCCGAGTAAGAACGGGGGGTGTTCGCTTCATTGCTCTCGAAGATCCCGGAACAGGTCCTGAGCACGGAACGGACTCTCGAGGGGGGAACTCGGGATCTATGATGGCTGATGACCAAGAATCCACCTCAGGGTGTGAATGCGTACTTCCCCTCGCGTTGGGGAGGTTAAGACTGAGCGTGATATTGCCAAGCTTCAGAATGCTATCGAATGACGAGGGTCCTCGATCATCCCTAATTGCTTGCAGGACTGCGCGACATCCTATAGCACAGTCCCTGAACCTTCCATCATCAATCCCCCGCATTGCCAGATCACACGCTGCACGTTCGGCGGCAGACCATGTTGCGTGAATACCGTGGGCGGACCTGTGCAACAATTCGACGAAGGGTTCGTAGCCCCTTTCTTCTCCAAGAATTCAACAGCTGGTTCAGATTCGAGGACTTGGATAGCTGCCTAGCGTCAACGTATCCTTCGCAAGCGCCAGATAAACCTTGAGCCCTGCCCCGGACCTTGTCAGCAGCTGTTTAACGGAACTACCGACGTTGTTTCTTTCGATTTCCACCAAAACTTTGAGCACATTGGGGATGTTGTATGGCTCTACTGAACCAGCGAATCCATAGCGTTCGTACACAACATCCGCCAACTTCCTTCGTTGTCTGAGAGCGGCCCTTAGTACAAAAATGTGCACCCTACCCAGTTCGAGGATACTACATTTCCCGGGATCCCTGATTGGACAAGCGCCAAACTATGGTGAGCTCCAAACATTTGTACGCTGGACATCTGCTTTTCGTTTCCACGAGGAAGACTTTGCGTCTGCCACGGCCTTTGTGCAAGCAACTGCGGCGAGATCGGAACCTTTAGCCGTGTTTTCGATTGCTCCTCGGTTCGGGCGATTCATCTTCACCGATTCCACCAGAGCGTCAAGCGCCAGACTGTTTCTCTCAATGGCCGCCTCTATAACGGATTGGAGAGACACCTGATCACCATACCCCGCAAGTTCGCTGTAAAGGGTGTATTCGTAGCGTGTGTTCATTTTCCAGAACCCGAGTCGTTTATGCATGGCAGCGAAGTGCGCGAGCTTGCCTTGGAAGATATTCAAGACGTCGGTACTATTGTAGGCGAGGTAAAGACGCTCCATCGCGCACGTTTCCAAGTCATCGTCAGGCAGAGTCAGATCCACGTTTTCTTCGCTTAGCAATTTATCGCGCAGCTTCTGAAGGGCCCGCTCGAATTCTGTTGGGTCGTACCTCGCCTTTTGTTGACCATCGTACTTGCCATTATCTTTCAGCGACATGATCTTCCCATCGACGATAACCCAATTCAAGTTGTCAAGTGGGTGAAAGTAATGATAAGTCTTCTGATCCCAATCCTTGCCACTTGATACATAGCGAATCCCCAAAATACGCTCTGCAACGTGGAAACCAAGCGCAATAGTAAGTCTTCCTTCGTCGTACACCTTTCGGATATACAGGAGTTGTGCTGAAGTTACGTCCTACGAAAAATAGCAATGTGAGAATCAAATAAGTTGCATAAAGAGGAACCTTACACCCGTTAAAGCACCTATTGAGAGGCTTAAAAGTCGCCTATCGGCTAGTGAGTTTTCTTCCAGCCGCTTTGTGGCCGTTTTCAAGGCTTCGAGCTCGAATTTCAAATGTGAACGATCGGACTGGTACAATTTGCCTTCATGAGGTCGCTCCTGTGCATCCGCCCTAGAATCTATCTTGCTTGACAGATGTTCCACCTTGTCTAGCACATGCGTTTTCAGCCGTTCAAATCTCTCATCCATCCATCCAAATCGGGCTTCAAGGAATAGAAATGCTCGCTCTTCCCGTGCTTCAGCATCCTTTGCAGCTTTGACAGCCTTCTGTGCAACAGTCCTCAAACCTCCAGGGCTCCTCCTGTCCAATGCACTGGTTAGCTCCTTTGTCAACTCGTCAACTTTCGACTCTGAGGATACCTAGTCAGTTCCGCGCCAATTTGCAAACTATAAACAACTCACCGCCCCTGTCTTCGATAAATTTACTATAAGCGAGTTTAATTTGTTCATCGTTTCCGTCGAAGAGACTCTCTTGTTCCGGCTGCTTCCCCTTCCGTGATGTTGCTACTATCCCACTCATTTCTTCATCCCCTGGAATACTGCGTCAGAAGCGCTTCTATAACTTGCTAGCAGCACACACCTTCATGTCCACCCAATATTTCAAAATCACTCGCACATTCCTCTGCAGGTGGTTTATCAGAAACTGCATGAGAGACGATATTTATTAGTCAGCCACCAAAGAATCAAAGAATGCCACCCGCACCGAACTCTGGTTCATACTGGCCATCTAGTCCAACAAAACCAGTTGCATAGAAAATTTCGTTTCTATTCATTGGCGGGGATGATGCGCAACTGAGCGATGGCGATGGGAATAGAGAAGGACGATTGGGGGTGGGAGGATGCCCTAGCCCTATATGTGCAAATGACAAGCCACCACACGCGTGATCCATCAGCATCAGATTCGTAAGCGGGAGGTTTGCTTGGCTTGATGCGCTCACCCATCTCTGAGGAGGAGGAACCACCCAGAGGTTATGCATCGCTTTGACTATGCCTTGTACACATACCTGTGTGTCGGGAGAAGGGTATAAATTTCTTTGGTAAGCGGTGTGATATCGTAGCGAACTTCTTTTCTCACATTCAGATTTTCTCCACCCGCCACCTCACAATGTCATCTCAGTGGGTGCCAAAGAAGTCTCGGAAGCTTATAGAAAGCGGGGAAGCAGCTAGGATAAAAGGGGCGATAGCAGCACGGAAGGAGAAACGGCCTCGTGGTCGTCCCAGGAAAAATCAAGATCCTGAGACTCCAGCACCGAAGCGGTCAAAGCCACGAAAGGTGACAACTCTAAAGCCATTGCGCCAAAGTGTAAGTTGTGCAATTTAAATAACGTCTATCGGGTACTCCGACTGACTCTGACGTTCATAGCCTCGCAACAAGCCTAGTAATAACAATGATACAGGTGATCTGGAGGATTCGCCGCAAGCGCCAGGAGATATATCTATTGTGGACATTGTTCAGGCCTCAGGCCTTGACAACACGATCTATGAAACGCAGGGATTTGACGATAGCGAGTCCGATCTCCAGGAAATTCCTGAAAAAGCTGGTGATAATCCTTTCCTTTTGGATGACGATGAGCACCCTATACCATCGATTGGTGCTGTGGCTAAGATACATCGCAGACTGTCAAGATTTAGACTGGAATACCCCCTCCTTTGGACGGGCAGAGGCCTACGGATGGGTCACGTCAACGTCCGTTGCAGAGAAACAGCCCAAGCTGGAGATTTCAGTCAAAATCCATGATGGCATGGGCCTGCACGACATGAAGATCAACTCAGAAATGACGCTGCGCGACTTGATCAATGAAGCCGTCTCGGTCACTCGGGGTCGTTCTACATTCGAGAAACTTGGTTACACCGCCTGCTGGTCAACGAAGGCTAGAACGAAATTGATACCAGAATACCTGGACACCCAAGACCAGCTAGATGCTCTCTTCAATCAGATTCGCGTGCACCAGGAAACCGAAAGGAAGAAGAAATGAGGCAATGAAAATCCAGGAATTATCGTCCAAAATATCGACAGTCAGGTCCGTTTACATTCCTTTTTTTCATGGCTACTTCCTGACATGCAGTGAAGAAACCGCATTGCGACAGTACAGGCAGTAGTAGGCAGCGCAGCGCAGCCAGAAAGGACAACGGTTCTGCAGGAGTCGCTGACGCTAAGGATGCTTATGATGCTGCACTTGAAAGGATCTCGGCAAGGATTGTGGCGGCATTTAAATGCGACGAGCATGATGGCGGACTTTGTGGCAGAATACGTGGGTCGAGGGACCATATTAGATATTCTCATAAACATCTTCTTGAACACGCGAAATTGATTGTGAGTCTATTGTCCTAGCAATTTCACACGATTAAAACCATCCATCCCTGTCCAGTACAAGAATACTCCCGGAGTAAGGGTAGACGAAGTGCCGGAGCAATTAAAGGTGTTGGACAAGGCATGAAAGACAGTTGGTGGTGCTGATGCGGGGGTCGGTCCTGGAATGATGACAGATTCTGCCGCAACACTTCCCGCGAGAGCATCTTCAACGGTGGAAACAACGGCAATGGCAAGACCGATAAATGCCACGGATCAGCCCGCACTCATCCAGCTCCAGCAAAAGTATACCCAGGTGCCAGCTGAGCGCAGACTGTATAATTACCCTCCTGTTCAGAATTGGCTTGAGTCATTGCACGATGACATGGAGAGGGGATGTGATGACTTCAATTACAGGTCCTTGCTGCCTCTTTTTGAGCGCAATGATATTAAACGCTTGGATGATGTTGATTCATTAGGATATGACGGGCTTGAGAAGATAGTGAAGGATGCACAAGTGCAGGCGAGCATCGGTCTACTTAACCGGATTGTCCGATATGCTGAGGAGGATGTTTCTCACATCAAGGACAAGTAGTTTCAATTCTTATGCACATTAGCACACAATGTAGTGATTATCATTACAAACAAGGTTTAAAAGCGCCGTCCGACGCCGACAAACTCGTTAGACAAGCAAATGCAGTACTAGCAGAGATAACCAGAATGATGATAGAAGGCACGACAGTCTGCGGTGCTGATAGACATCATTTCGCCATAAAGCTGCGCGATGACCGAGGCCTCCCCACCCTCGTCGTTGACACCGATACGACGAAGACGGGCTTTCAGAAGGGAGAACGCCAGTTCAATTGGGTTGAAGTCCGGGGAATATGCTGGAAGAAACTCAAGCTTCATACCTCTGTGTGAATAGGTTAGATTAGTAAGTACTGCTGCACCACAGCGCGACGGGTTCAGAATGGACGGACTTGGATTCAATGAACTCGCGGACCTCTTGAGATTTGTGAATTGTGCAGTTGTCCATCACGACGACAGAATTTGGGGCCGGCCAAGGTTGCATGTGGTCCAAGAGATTCCTGATGAAGTTGGCGAAGGAGGCGGCATTGAAGGATCCTTCTAGTATCGTACAGTCGAGTACACCATTCAGGCTGATCGCGGGCAGGACAGAATACCTAACAACAATCAGCCAGACTCGCATCAACAGGTAACTATCGCACCTCTTTCCCCGAGCAAAAAATTGCTTACGGCTTGCTTGGCGACCTTGCAAGGCCCACGCCTTCTTTCGCAAGTACGTACGTCGATCGCACGCACTCTCATCAACGAAGACAAGCTGTTCCACCTCATATTGGAAGCCGATCCTCAATCTATATTGTATCCGGGCGGACTCGCTGCGTTCAAGTGCTCTTCTTGAGATCTTGAGTGGAATAAGATCACTGATACTAGGTGATGAACAACTTCGCACCGTCTTCAAGGTGAACCCAGCCCGTTTCAGGGATCTCCACACTGTAACGTCCGAAACACGCTTGCCGGATACCCTTTCCAGCTCTTCTCTCAACTCATCCAAGAAACGGTCCTTGTGGTGCTCTATCGCACTCAGGAGATACTACGGTTGATTATAGGTAAGCATAACAAGCTAGCATAAATCAAACAAGCAGACCCACCTGTGTGTCGGCATATTCAAGTAACCTCGGTCTCCCAGTCCTTGAGCTGATCTGTTGGGAACTCCCCGTGTGTTCGTACCGAGCCACTATTCGGTGAATGGTCGCTCGATGAACGCCCGTCACATTTGCCAAATCATGCACGGTGAGGATTCGCGATTGGTGCAATTTGAAGATGATGCGTCTCGCATCATCTGAGAGCGCCTTACCTGGAACCATCACAGAACGACATGAAGGGAGGAAGAAAGGTAAGAAAGGTACAGTGTTTTTCAAAAGTCCTGCGGCACGTGCCTTTTGCGTGATTTTTGACGCGCGACAGAAATCTTCCCCGCAGCATTGCACTTCTCATAACTCACGCATTTCGACACCAAATAACCTAATTTCTTTTGGTAAATTAACATACTAACGACAGCTTTCAGGCAAGGTATAATTTGAGGCAATATTATTGTGTGCATCGTTGAAATACATATATCATTCTATCATACAGACGCCATCGCAGAAAATAGACATCGCTCACGCCAGAAGGTCAAAATCGCACCATTCACACCAGCAGGTAGTTCAGACGACTCGGGAGATGCTTGAGGGGTCGCAAGTGGGACTCGGAGGACATGAGATGACGACGATTGATCAGCAGGAGCGAAAGAGAGTTGGTTAGAAATGAGAGGTTGATGGCGCGGACGAATCGGTTGGAGCTGGTGCAGATAATGGACCAGTGTTGGTCGGAGGTTCGTTCAGAATGGTGAGCTGCGATAGCGCGCGTGGTTGGGGTCTTGCAGTTGGAGGCTCTTCATACACATGGAACATAGAATTGTGCAATGGAAACGGCAAAGTTAACAATGTACATAATTGAAGACTGAACAAATACAGTACGCACCTAAATCTCTTCGCCTGCAGATGAGAAGTTGGGGACTTGCCCTCCCTAGCACACCAACATTCAGCGACTGCTGCTGCTGTGGTTGCACGTGTGGGCCCATGAACTGGAAGCTGCTTAATGTGTTGTACTCCATTTCTCTTTGCTACGCCAGCACCTGTCCATTCACCTGTGCCTATTGCTCACTCGAACTTGTCGCGCTCGCAGGCAACCCAGTAGTCGACAATTGTTCGAGTTGGAGTTCGCCTTGAGCAATTGTGGGAGCTTGATGGTTGGTAGGGCAGGTGCACTAGTTGAATGATGGTCCTGAGGGAGAACGAAGCTGAGTGGGCCAGAAATGACGTTCTGAGCGGTCTGTGTAGAGATTTCCGTCGACAGCAAGGGACTGCGACTGTGCCCATGTCCTCCATGGTGTGGATAGGACGGTGCTGACCGGGAAGCAATGGCATCGAAAGGCTAAGAGGGCGAGGGAATGTACCTGACTTTGGTTTTGCGCATTCTCATCGCTCATGTCGAAATCTGCAAGATCCGTTACTCGACCTCCAGTACGCTGCAGCACGCACCATTCGCATATCCATATGCGCCATAGAGCGATCTACCGGCGGATAGAGAATCAAGCTCGCTGAAGTCATCTGAGTCGACGGTTGATGCCGAAGAGGACATGCTAGTTGTGCTCGCTGTGCTAGCCACTGAGCACGCAGAGCTGTTTCGAACACGACTGGACAACTTTGTATGTTCCCTCCTCTCTTTCTTCCCATCTTTCTCTCTCCTCGCCCTCCCGTCATCCTCTGACTCCTCACCTGCATTTCTCTTCTTCTTTTCGGAACACGTAGGCTGATGATGTACCAAGGATACATCTTCTCGTGCTCCTTCTTTCGCTGCTTCGCCAGATCGTCTCAGTAATTCCGCTCCTCAGCAGATAACGACTGCCATTGCTGCGAAATTGTTTTGGACAATCCGGCTTGGCGCTGCCATCGCACCACAGGATCTCACTCCTGTGCCGCTGCAGCCTCCGCCTCGTCTGCAAGCAGCATTCGCAGCTGAACCAAATAAGCAGACTCTCAGGCCTCTTGAAGTAATCCTCATCACTACGTTTCAGTCGTCGCTCCGTTCCCATGAGTGTAATACTGCGCGCATGTAGGTTAGGAGGCGGAGGCATGTTTTATGTCTGAGACAATTGCGAAGCAGACTGGGCAAAATTGAGAGTGTGCGAGCGTGTGAGGACACCGGGAGAGGAGATTGAAGAGCTGCGTCTTCACACTGTAAGAGTCAGGGGAGCACCGGGATTTCCATCTGGTGCATTGAACGAGCTAATTTGGGCCACCAGAGAAGCTGTGTAGGTATGCGCATGCTGCACACTCTGGCTCCATCGAGCGATAGGAGGCACCGTGAACTGTGTTTGGCTCATCTGCTGCTGCTGGTTCTTTGACGCATTCTGGGACCATTCCGGCTCGAAAGGCGAAGGAGATGTTGATGGTGTGGACGGGCTTAGCTTCGGGAGTGAGTGATGGTCAGAGAAAGAGTTGCGACTTCCGGAATGGTCGCCTGCGGTAAATACATACGTCACTGTAACATAGAGTAGACACATGTATTTCAACAATACACCCAGTTGGCTCATCTCAATTTATACCTTGTCCGAAAGCTATCATTAGCACGTGAATTTACCGAGAAGAATTGTATTTTTTGGTATTGGAATATGCGAGTTATGAGAAGTGCAATGCTGCAGGGAAGATTTCTGTCAGCAGGCATGAAGGAAGACCGTGGAGCTCAATCATGAACAACACAATGAGAGGCCACAAAAAGTTGGACATGGATGGACACTGGGTAGGCCCGATTTATCGTGCTTAAACCAGATTTTTACGTGCGATATTGGATGAGCTGTAATTTTTGCATTCCGTGAAGGAGGAGGTGGGTCATAGCTTTGTCGATGTTGTCATCACTATTCTATTGCACACACTCGACATTTCTTAGACTTTTTTACATGTGCAGAATCGGCTTTTCGAGTAGTATTTTTACATGGACATATCATGTCTCTATATGCTGTATTGACCGAGAAAATGGCCATTTTGTTCATTTTCGGCCATTTGGGGCACGCGAGTCAAAAATCACGCAAAAGGCACGTGTCGCAGGACTTATGAAAAACACTGTAATTATGTAACTCACACATGGGTAGGTTTGGGGCTGTGCTGCTGACTAGATTCGGACTTTTGGTTTTCCACATAATGCCAAGGGGAATTTACTGCATATAAAAAAATGATCGGCAATGATCGGTGCGATCGTCCTCTTGGCAGCAAAGCTGCTTCTACATGTAACACCCGTTTTCATTAGGCGATTTCACTTTTACATAATAGAAAAATAAAAATAAGTCAAACTAATGACCAGAAGGTCATCTTCATTCCCAGTCATCACCGTCAGGCTCAGCGATTGCACCATCTTCGTTCCACAGTTCGAGGAACTATTTGTTGGTTTAATTAGCTCTGACTTTCTCGGATTGAAAATTATAAGAACTAACCATTGCTTTTTGGGCTTCTACATCTTGCTCTGTTCGCATCGTCTTCAGAGCGAAGGGCATCCGCTCCCAATAAATTCCGTTATCCTTGCGACGCGTAGCCGGTCGATCTCCAATGCTAGTCTTCTTGCCGATTACGAATTTTTGACATTTGCTGTCGTACGTCAAAACTCTAGTTCCCCGAAAATATAATTGATGCTGGCTTACTCTTCTGAGAGGCCGTATACGTTCTTCAAATGAGTTTTGAGTAGCATGATCATCCCAACAATCAAAGTGGATCGCATCAAAGCAAATCGCTCGTCCATAGGCAGAGATGTCAACTCTGACGGGAAAGAATACGTTTGCATCATCAAGACACTAGAATTCAAACACCTGCTCACCTCGCTTTTCCAGTGAGATCGGTCCGATAGGCGCGGCATCGATGCCCCCAGGGTCCCGATCCTGCGCTCGTAGCTGAGATAGCAAATTACCTGGGGCAATTCGCTCAACCAAAAGTGCCCCTGCCTCTGCCAGCTCGCGAGTTAATGTCTTCAACACCGTAAGAACTTCTTCCTGCGTCCGATAATCGAAGCTTGCGAAATTTTCCGCCATGTAGCGGGCAAAGTGAACCGAATCCTCGTCAGTTCTCCCAATATCACGTAATTCAAAAACTTTCAAGACAGAGCGCAGGAACTCCTGGCGCATTGTTCGCTTCTCTCGTACGAGTGCGTACCACCGGCCAAGCAAAGCGATTGGCGTCGGTTGCATCCGGAAACCTCTTATTCCAACATGCCCCTGTCTTGTACTGACCAATTTCATCTGATAATCATACGATTTACGACATGCAGCGACGAAGCCTGAGTTGAGTAAGGATGCATGTTTGTGATGTAAGACCGTATGCAATGCAACGGCACGCATGCTTAACAAGCCATTGGGAGATGTCTCAAGAGCCACGATGACAGGAAATGACTGGTGATAGGTTCGTCTGAGGATAGGAAAAACACAAGATAAAGGGCCTTCTTACCAGGAGAGGGTGCGCAAGGCCTTGCTTCACCGTGAAGCTCAAAATATCTACTGCCGGGGATTGAACGTGCGCCACAGGCGAGAGGGCGGCATCAAGAATCTGGTTCAGATAACGCTGTATCACTGCGGATGAGACGCTATGATAGGCTATGGGTATGAAAGTTTCATTACATAACAGCTCAGTTGACATACCCAGATTCCGCAAACCCATGCGTGTTCCCTACTAGTTCTTCCATGTCAATGCCTTTGCTCGACTTCGTCGAATTTGATTTGTTGGCTGTTGGGAGCAAGAAAAAATCAGGAAGGTGCTGCAAAATGACATTCTACTCACCAATCTGCTGCGTAGCATGCTTGGAGCTTTCCGACGATAGGAATTCTTGCATTAGTTTGAGAAGCCGCGCTCGATTGTCGTCCTCGGGTGATGCGAATATAGCGTCCATAATCATCGCTGAACTTTCCCACGTCATCAAAGTTGGTTGAGCGCGAAACAGAAAGCCCAGGCAAGCGATTAATCGTCCTCGGACTATACCATCCGTGTACTTTTCGTAGAGCTGTATGAGACAGTTATAGATGTACTCGATAATAGGTCCCTTTATTCCAACTTCAGGACAGGTCGTTTCACTGCTAGTGCGCAAACTTACTTTTTCGATAGAGTCCAACTGAACTGACAACTCCGAACTTTCAGTCCTAAGCCGGTCGAAATCAAAATGCTCCCCCAGGAGTGACACAATGACAACCAAAATGTGCAGAGTACGTGTATCGTTCGGATTCAGAGAGTCGTTCGGTCTGCTGATGAACTGCCGTAACCTCGCTAATGTGTTATGAGCAAGTACTCTCCAATATTGACCGAACGTCTTACCAACGCATGACTTTAATAAAGCCACGATGCGGGCAGAGTCGTGAGTCAAGTGCTGAACTACGGCACACAGACACGCGACGACTTCTTGCAGAGACTGATGATCCCGTTTAGACTTGCGTGTTACATCAAAACAAGTATGTGACTTACGGTGCCATGTATATTAGGTTTAAGGACCATTGGCTGAAGTATGGACTGTAATTCATGCCCAAATTTCACAGAGGTCTTTGACATGTGGGGGATGGCAGCACGATATATTTTCAAGATGTAATCAGATGCAATGATATCCTCATTCTGATGATGAAGGGAATTAGAAAACCTATAGCGATAGACAGGGTAAATGATTCACCGATGCTGAGTTCTTTAAATAGGGAAGCAGAACCGATGCCTTTGCGCCAGTCATGATTGATGGGAATGCGGCCGTGAATAGATAGGTCGCGCGAATGCAACTCGCGGTTGTCTATCAAAGAGGCGCGTCAGATGAGAAAGGCAACAGGGGTACTTAGTACCTACAAAATTGACGAAGTTGGAGGCATCAACAAGCCCATCGATCATCGTGTCATATATTTCACCGAACCTAGCGCGAACAGCAGACGTCAAAGACTCGTCGAGACCTTCTCTCCTACCCAGTATCCTGTTAAGCACCTCTTCCAGGGGAGACTGGCGATCCTTAAAGATGCTGCAAACGCCCATGATCACAGCGACTGTAGTCAGTATGCTAGCCTTATCTGAGTGACCTGTTGCCAATCCAACCGAAAACCAGAGTTCTTCCAAAGTCTTAGCAGACAAGTCCTGAGAACATGTATTTATAAGGTCAGATACTCTGAGAGCTTAAGGCACGGACCTTGACAGCCTCATCTTCGTCCAGCATACGGAGGACCAGTTTGGAGCTAGTATCCATTCTCCATTCCAAGCTTCCGGTAACGTGATAGAACGTCTTCAGCAGTTTGATCACCCGTTTCCGGACGCCTACACCAGTATCCTATAACGTCGGTTAGATTACGCTAGTTTTTAAGTCATATGAATACACGCACTGCAATGCGTTCCGCTACTTTCTGATAGTACTCGCCGGCCACGATGGGAGAATCTATCATATATTTTCCGATCAATTCCACAGCAGCATCCCGGACCTGCGGGGAACTATCCAGGAGGTGGCTTTCAATGGCTTGTCGAACGTTTGCCTAAACAAAAAATCAACAGCCTACCTGGAGTCACCGAGTTCATACTCACTTTGGAGAGCACGGACGCATCAACCGTCAATATGTGACTCAAGGCACGCAGTGCCTTTGTCCTGACAAATACAATTGGGGCATCCAGAGCAAGGACTATTACATTCAGTATGGGATCAAAGGCACTTCTCAATATCTGTGTAGTCCCGAGTTGTTCCGATAGGCGGTCGGCCCTGTCTATCTCTTCCTGTGTCCTGTATGGAGGTCAGATCAAATTCATCCGCAGCAGAATGTAACAAAGTATTACGTATTATCGAATACATCTGTCGGCGCATCCTTCCAGACGTCCTGGAGCGCAGATTTGACCTTTCTGAGCAAAGTCTGGTATTTGCTATTCGTTGTGAGGCCTGACTTGTCGTCTGGAAGTTCTAGCAGTTGGTTCAACTGGACTAGAGATGTGGCAAGCTCATGGCCCCACATGACAGCATCCAGTTCTCGGGCGCTCTGCTCTGAAATGAGCAAAACAATCACTAGCTACTGGTTAACGACCTACCTCATAAGCATGATCCTCGGCTGAGCGCTTCGACAGATGAGATGAAATCTCTTGATGGACGCTTTTGAGCCTCTCCAAACCATCAATGTCCACGGTGGATGCCAGCTAGCAAAACTCAGTGTCTCTTCTCTCCATAATGACTGATATACGCACATCGTCAAGACTCTTTATCGGTGGCTGGGGCGCGCCCGAAGTTTCATCAATGTTCCCTTTGTCGCATTTCAGAGCATTAGAGCGTAACCGGGCTGCGATTACACCCAAATGGTCCAGGGCAAGCGCTTTCGACGCATTATTATCACTATTAGAGGTCTTCACATCGTCCAAGGACGAGATCTATTGACAGGAAATAAACACATATCAAAACCCGAGTAGTTCGCGCAAGAGAACCCACCATGTACTTGCAGACTATACTTAAAACGAGGCTCGCCGCGGGCCACTCGGGCCAAAACAGGACAACCAGAAGATCTGATATAAGGTTGTCAAAGATACTTCGATATTCGAGTTCATTCGTGTTCTTGGTTGATTTGCCCCTACCGGACCTTTGGGTAAGGAACACAACGATCGCCCTAGCAGCCTTCGTCGGCGCTTCAAGACCGGAGGCATACAAGCCAGCCTCCTGGACAGAAACACAGATATTAAGAGCCAAAATCAATCAACTGAGGGTTAATAGTGCATACTTCCATGGTGAGTTCGTCAATGGGAGACTCTTGAACAGCGATACTACTATCGTGCCGTTTCAAAGCGATCTGCTGCTGGCGTAACTTCTTTAATCGGTGAGCCTGGACTCGCACGCCGTGCGCTGACGTCTGGACAAGCTGAAGGAGTAAGGCAGAGACGGTTCGAATAGACCGTCCATCGCGTAATCTGCACCAACAGGATTAATTGATTCCCGGTGGACATACCGGGCATACGACCGGCACTTACCTGAATATACCTGCTTTCTGCTTTGAATCCGACAGTCTAACCAATGAGGTCAGAATTTCTTCAATTATCCAGGATCTCTGATCTTCATGATATGCGAATATCTGGAAAATTCACTATCTTTAGCACTGTCTCCATCCCTAGGTAAAGAGAAAGAGACAAACACTTCGCACGAGGGACAGGGCCTCAAGACGGAGGCCACGCATCCCACTGGTGCCCAAAGTATCCGCGATAACTGCGGCTATAGAATCTTTCTTGGCCTTCGCATCACCGTCAGGACTGGCTTCAATGATAAAAAAGGGGCCGATAGCGATATAGACGGCGGGGATTATAATGGTTTCGGGCATGGAAAGCCCGTCAGAACAGATGAGGCCGTTGATACGAGGAAAGACGGAAGAAACAGCTTGGAAAATGTCTCCAATCAGACGTCGGTGTCTTGTAAGGTCAATGAGTTGAGAACCTCCGGAGGCCCGGTTCAGAACATTTGTCAGCAAAAGCGAGGAATCACGAGGATCTAGTGACGGTGCTTCGACGAAGGGGTAAATGATCTTCGTTAATGTATTCTTGATCACTGCTAGGCAGGATGAAATGAGGTCTTCGGAAAACAGCTGTGGCGTAGCTTAGGATATGTGTCTATCATCAATCGTAGAACACCTTGCATACCTGTTTCCCAAGTCGATCACTAGTCAGCAGTGTAAGACAGCACTCCGCAGCCAATACACTCTCCCGGGCAACTTCCAACGAACTCTCAAGTCTAATGAAATCTTCCGGCACCAGATCCACAGCTGTCTCCCGTGCAGCAGGTTGCGAGTGTCCTGATATGCTTCGAGATGTGTCTATCAATACAGGCTGTCCATGAAGACTGTCGTTGACCGCTGAAGAGTTCCGAGAGGTATAGTCCAGCGAGCCAAAGGGATCAAGATCTTCGCCCGCATGCACACTTCTTTCCAAAACTTTCAGCAGCCGCGTGAGCGTCTGAATATCCACCTCCGCCATTCCGCCAGGCTTACGAGGGCTTCCTGGAGTCATTCCATCCCAGTAAGTTGAAGCGAGACGCAGGCGCTTCGTCGGCCGAGCTACCTTGCTGATTGCCTTGGTCAGTCTCACAACAATGGCAGGGTGTAAGAGTGGCTTGGTTGGATCCGTGGTAAGCGGTGAAAAGAAGGTTGTAGGTAATGAATCGATTTCCGCGTCTGGCGCGACGTTATCATCGGCTTCGAAAATCTCGTCCACCAGACTAAGAAACTTCTCGAGAGGAACTATATATACTCAGCGCTCAGTCTTAGCTCCTGAACTGAGCGATGCACATACCTCTGTCATCCCTTTCCCCGGTTCTTTTCCCTGGAGAACGGACCACTTGTTTGCGTCGCAATTGTTCAGTCCCTTCATCTGTACCATAGCCACCAAAGTCTGGACTGGACCCATAGGTCTCTGCTTGAGACCGAGACGGAGTGACTACGTGCTTTGGGGCTATCTCGACATATACCTCCATCCTACGAGTGCGAGAAGGCGTCGCGAACTTTCTTTCTCGATCCTGGGCCGATTCGTCGGGGATGGGGAAAGATCGAGGTGACGAAGTAGACTTCTTCGCCGATGGTTGCTTAGTTGGTGTTTCAATAAGCACCTCCACAAACTTCCGCTTTTTTGGAGAGTGTCTTGGTACTTCTTGTGACAAGGACGTTTCCTTCAGACTGCTAAAACACAAGGGGTCCGGACTAGCCGGCTTGGTTTCGGGAGTCGAAGGAGAGAAGTCCGACTGCATGGCCCCTGCCTCGCGTGCATTCGGCAATTCCTTCAATTGTTCATCTAGAAAGGCGTTGAAGAACCGATTTGAGTCATTCGCATTAGCCCTTAGTTCAGAGGTATCTTGATGCTTAAGCTCCGCCTTCTTAGTTGTAGGTGATCCCAATGCATTTGCTAACGAGGACGATGAAGACGAGAACGTCATGGAAGCAGGTGGTGGGGTAGGATACGCATTATAAGGCGCTTCGTGTTGGATCACAGACTGTGCGAAGGGTGGCAGCTGATAAGCCGAGACTGCCGACAAAATATTACTACCCGTAGATGAGCCTGAGTAGCAGCTGGGTAGTTGGTTAATGCCGGTGGGCGTGAGTTATGAATGGAAAGCTCACTCCGACAGCGAGTGATCTGCCATTGCACGGAACACATCACTTCGTGAGGTGTCCCAGTACGTCCTTTCGGATCCGCTACGGGGAACATGCCTTGCCGATAAATGGGCGAGTTCACTTTGGTACATTAAGGGTTGGCCATATGCTGCTGGAGTAGAGTAATACGCCGGTCGTATATACGATGGCGGGGAAGCCGTGAGAGAGAGATTACTGAGATGGCGAGCAACTGACGAAGTTGACACAAATTAATACAGAAAATCTGGGTGTATTCATATTTCATATTTATAAGAACGTACGTACCATGAGTCGAAGGTGTTGCAGACGCAAATGGGTAGGCACCGAGTAGTTGCTGTGTTGGACACAGTCGGAAGGAAGAAGTGCCACTGTTTCCATTCTCATTGAATTCCTGTGAAGGATGCATTCGGCAATGTCTCTGTGATTCGAGACCAGATTATATGCGATATATATGTGTTGACACGAATGAGCTAGCCGTTCTGCGAGGAAATGGACTGTGAAGGCGTGGCGTGGAACATCTGGCGCCAGCGGGACCATAATCATAAAAGGAAAGTCAATCTTATATAATCCCAGAATAGGAGTACATTTTCATGTCGATCTTGACGATCGTTTCAGCTATAAACGGGTACTTCTGTCGGTACATGTATGTATGCACAAGTAGGAACCAGTAATAATAACGACCAAAGCATTGACTCGGGGTTGTGGTCTGCCTCCCAGCTGCGACTCTCGGTAGCTTCTCTACCAGTCTGAAGGACATCGATATAAGATTACAACCACGTACGATAAATGGTATGATACACCACCTTCCCTTATCCTTCAGGTGCTGAAGTTATTTCACCTATGTCGGCAACCTTATTGTAAGTTACACAGGGACTATACTGGCAGCGAAATTGTACACGCACTAGCTTATCTCCCTGATGTTAGCATTAGGACCAGTTGGGATAGTAGACTCGCCTTCTATCGCCACCTTTGCTTTCTTACTTGGTTTCTTGGAAGCTTGCGACCTCTCATGCGACCAGGTCAGAATGTCTGATCGACGATTCGGATCATTAAGAAGCGTCCACATATTATCTTATGGCGTACCCTCCAGAAAGAAAAACTCATCCGCCCTTGAGGCGACGGCGGCTTGCATCCTATTAGTTTGATGCAAAATACGCATGAGATCGACTCTGTCGCTTACCTAGGTCCCTTCTCTGAACAGTGGACCTGTTCTCGCGTTCAGCTTGGCGTTGGGACGCAGCAGTCAATCGTTTAATGAATTCCTCCTATCCTTCCACCAGAGTCACTATTGTTCAGTTACAGATCCGAATATAAACGCACAGCAGCGATTGAAATGGCGAACACAGCATCCTTGGCTACGATGGGTAGATCCTAAACATTGCTTAGCAGCAAGGCTTTTCGGTGAACAGACGTAAACTCGCTTTGTCGGCCTTGACGATTCTTTGCACTCTGGAAATAGGCAACGCGCTACGACCCTCCTCTCGTAGAACCGGGTCATTCAGCTGATATTGAACCTTGGCAGTTTTTCCAGCGGGCTGCGGAGTATCTGTTGCGGTCTGTTCCATCAGAGGAGAAGGCCAAATCAGAAGTCTGGTTCCGGTGGGAAAAGAAAACCGGAATAAGTTTGGCACGTGATCGTCAAGCGGAAGTAAACCCAACACCCAACAGCTGAGTTTTGTTTACACGGCCTGTCCCCGTTGTTTCTGCTCTGCGTCGTCCACCAGGAATTGCCAAAGTGCAGGTCACTATTGGCGGTATGCTGATATGGGATTTTTCGCTCTTCGGAAGGTTGATCTATCCCCTATATCACTGAGCCATGGTGACGTCTCGCCGTCTGGCCATTCAGATAAGTCAGTCGCACAATTAATACGAGCACGATTCGTGAGTCCATCTCCACCGCTGGTAAATTATCTTCGTACTCATTTCTTGAAAGAAAAGAAAGAAACGTCAAGCAAACCTCAGTAAAGCCAGCTTCGCGACCGATATTCCATCTGCCAGCTCGTCTAACCACCTATCGTCACGTACTCTGCCACATTATACCCAGGGCGATAATGACACGGAGCGTCGATCGTCGCATCAGTTAACTCGTAGGACATCTTCCGACGTTGCTACGTATGCTCGAACTTCACTTTTACCTTTGAGGATTCGTCTGAGGGACATAACAGGGTTACACTTGCTCACAAACTCAACGAACTTGCGGCTGCTCACAAAGAGGGGCTGCTGAAGTGGGTTATATTGACTTTTCATCCCTCCGACTCTCTGGGGCTCACGCTCTTCAGTGACGATGACTATCGCGTTCTGAGACAGAATTTGTTCAATACCTTCGCGACCCATTCCGCCCCGCCAGTGGAAGCGCCAGTCGTAAAATCTGTCGAACCAGTCACCTTGCGTAAGTCAAGTCTTCATTATGCATTTATGATGCTCACGACTTTGAAGAGCTACCATCCGGGTCTCAAAGTGATCGCTTAACGGCTAAATCTGTTCGTGCACCATCCTTATTAACTCAGACTACAAACCGATCCTCCGTCTCTACCTTGTTTCGTCGATTGCGGAGGAGAACATCGTACGATCAGGGTCTCGATGAGCAGGACCGATTATCCATTTTCTCGTCCGGGTCTCGTGTGCCCATATCACCCACACTTAACTCGAATGCTCGAGAGTTGGGACGGCAGCGTTCCAGCTCCTCTCTGACGACCCGCTCACGACATATACCCATGGACCTTCGGTCTGTATCTTCAAAGCAATCAATACGAAGCGCAGCAACCGCTTCTGATATTGGAGGAATGTCCCGTGGGAGCACTAGAAGCCTACGCGGTAACGAGCCGCCCCCGTCGTCTTTTAACCCGAAGCACCTATCCTCTCGGCTTTTGTCATTTGATGGCAATGTGGATCGACTACGATCAGCCGCAGACATACGTGCCGCCATCCATGCAGTCGAAGCTGAGCAACAAACTGTTGTTACTTCTTTTTCACTTTATTCGCGACAGCAGTTGGAGTCGGTAGGCGACACAACATCAAGTCGCTCCCGGTCAATGGTTTCTCGGACACTATCTAGCCAACATGTCGCAGGGTCGGGAAAAAATATGACTTCTAATCGTTCTGTATCTGACCCCAGCTCGATAGTCTTCCCAACTCCTGATGAAAGGTGGCTGGTTGGCCAAGGTTTGTGGATAGTTGCATCTTTTACTGTCTCTATTCATTGGTATGTCAGATCTCAGCATCCTAGATGTAGACAATTACCCGGCGAAGATGAGCCAAGATGCCCGACTGTACGAACTGGAGCGGCGACGGACGGAGATCAACATGCGCTACCAGCAACGTCTAGACTATCTGAGAGCGAGGCTGAAGGGTGCCGAGATACATGAGCGCCTCTTACGAAAATGACTGGTGAAAACGATGCTAGTTGGCTCGTCGTCAGAATTCAGCACCCTCATTTGTAACGTACTGTAGCTTACAAGTGCCTTTGTGCAGTCGAAATTCGCACGTCACTGCTGAAGGTACAAGATATAGTAATGGATGCTCTGCCGGTAGGAGCAAATGAGTTTATTTGGTAGGAGCAAACGGCTCCCTCCCGACCTACGGAGGTCTGATTTTTTATCCGACAGAAGTCCCTAGCTGTATGATCAGGGTGACTGGCACGTGCAAACACTCGTGTCTGGTATACTAAGAAAACCGGCGTTGCTAACTATTCCTACTCTTATTTGGAACGCGCCGAAGTATCAGTTGGTGAGGGTACATTTGGCTCTTCACTAATCAGTGTTTCAAGGTGTGCGGGATATCTCTTCTAGATACTCATCTGTGATCTAGCATGTTATTCTTATACTGGGAAGGGTGTCGTAAAGTTGCAATAAGTAATAAGAATATCACACCAGGGAGATTATTACAGCTACAGTGAATTTCATAATAATTTGAACAGATGAATTTGAGATGCATCTCACCAAAATGCCCAAATGCTCAAAAAGACAACAGACAGCTCATTCTCTCAGTCAATACTACACATTGTGATGTGATTTAGCCACATAAAAAAAGCACTTGAAAATGTGCTTCTAATGATATACAGCACAGTCTTTTTCATACAGTGAATTTCATAATAATTTGGACATATAAATTTGAGGCACGTCATGCCCAAAATGCCCCTATTAGGACCAGTGTGGATCGTTATAAACAGATCAAAGATCAACACTTATCGTTCTCCTGACTTTAGGGCTGGGCGAACGATCAAGTGCAGATCTCCCAGACTGATGCACCAGAACAAGTCCACTCACTCTGCTGATCTTGAGAAGCTATCTTGATTATAGGAAAGTGCAAGATAGGGATAGTTGGGTAAACAATAAGGCACTAGTAGAGGTCAAGGGACCAGCCGTGCACTAGATGCCTAAGATAGATTAGAGTGGTGCCTAAGGCGACTAAGTGACAGTACAAAGAAGTCGTAGGCAATACAAAGAATTTCGCTAAAGAACTTCTAGTGGCAGTGCTCCCTACTTATATACTTTCTGAATAGTCCGTCACCTGATCCTTCCTTCTGCAGCACAGCCCCAACCGATCATTGGCACAGCCCCAATGCTTCTTTGGCACAGCCACTAGCCAATCTGGTGGCTGTGCAGAACCCTGCAATTTCGTCATGTTCTGTTTCGTCCTTCTAGATCCTTCTTCTCTACATGATTCTTGTCGAGTGCTAATGTTAGGAGGTTTTTCCCTACCAATCCTTTTCCTTTCTTTCTTTTAATCATGGCCGCTCACGGACTCGAACCCACAACTCCCTAATCCCCTTTTCCCTTCCTTTCCTTATTCGTCCGCTCATTTATTTATCATGGTCTGTGCACCATATTTACTTTCGTTTTCATTCATTTGTCTCTTATCTGGTTAGTCTACCCTTCTCGTGCTCGAAGCGCTTAAGTAGTTGGTCGGTAGAGTAGAAATCCCCTGTCTCGCTTTTCTACTTACCACCACCTTGTACTAGGTAGCTACTAACCGTTCACTCGTTCACTAATACATCTACTTACCACCACCTTGTACTAGTGTGCGTTGGACTCTAGTGTTGATTCAGCTCGTCTTAGTGACGGTCTACTGAACTCAGCCTAACATAAAAGCGAGACCACCTTTCGAACTTACCGAGACTCTCGGACCCCACTCACCGCTTGCATACCATCGAGCGGAACATTTATCAAACATCGCCCAGCAACAAGGACCAACCGCCTTGTCGCTGTGTACGTCCGAACGAATCCCAAACAACAAGTTACCCTGGTGTTGCGAGTGTCCATCTGGTGGCACGCTCACCTCATCTGGACAAGGGTCTCCAGACGCTTCCAGTGCTTGACTTCTCTCTCGTTCGTCATCACTGTCTCGGTCTTCCGCATCGTCATTAGCTTCCGCAACGAACCGTCAAGATAGAGTCCCTATCGGAACAGGCACGTGAAGCTTTCCCAGAAGGAGCGTGGTACAATGCCAACCGACGGATCTTTCGTTGGAATGACGGAGACGAGGAGTGGACAATACAGTGGGAGGAGGAGAGTCTCGTCTGGCAGTGCGTAAACTCCACCCCTGAACCAGTCGCCCCTACCATCGAACGCTCGACATCCTTTACCGAGAGACGAGAACCCGAACCCCTCATCCCCTCAGATGACGAATTGGAAGACCCAGTCACGATGTCGTCGACAACCGGCCTCTCCGCTCAATCAAAGGCCGAAATCGCCGCGCTCATAGCAGCAGCCTTCCAGAGCTATTAACCACCCGCAACAACAAACTCAAGCGGCACGAGCGGAAACAAACCCCGTGAGTTCTCCGAAGGAGAGAGCTACCAGGCGTTCATCCATGAGGTCCAACTGTTCCTCCATGCGAACGCGTTGAAGTATGCTACCGACACGAGCAAGATCCTACTCACCCTCTCGTACCTCAAGGGGACCCACCCATCCTCCTGGGCTCGCATCTATACGAACAAGTATACGACCAATGGTACGATCGCATTCACGCAGACGTGGCCGCAATTTTTGGACGAACTCGATGTGACCTTCTCGGACACGAATGAACAGGAGAAGGCAATGCAGAAGTTCCGAGAGGCCGAACAAGAGGACGACACGGCCGCGGACTTCTTCATCCGGTTCGAAATGATCTTGGCAGAGGCAGGCTTAACCAAACCCGAGCACGACCTGATCGTGATCGATCGCCTGCACTTCGCCCTCCACATCGAGGTCATCAAAGGCATCGCTTGCGGAGGGTCCATCCCGACCACGTACCAGGCCTACAAGAAGGCTGCAATCGAGGCGGACAAGGTTGAGCAGAGGGTCTGGAAGATCGTCAGGGACAGACGCAAGCCGACGAATCGCTACACGATGCCTCAGCCCCCGCCCCAGCGTCAAGCGCCCCCGCTCGCGGACCGTCGTGACGCGACCAGAATCACATTTGGAGGCGCCGGGCAGGCGATGGACGTCTCCATGAACCAGGCAAAATGTCGAGGTGCCTGTTACAAGTGCGGTCAGGAGGGACACTGGGCGCGCGCTTGTCCCAAGTCGAAGGAAAAGATCCATGCGATCGTCGCCGCAATGGAAGTCGAGGACCGCACGGCCTTCTTCGAGAAACTCATGCATGTGAAGGAACCAGCGACCGAAGAGGCAATCAGGGAGCTGAGCAACGAGAGAGGAATGGAGGCCTTTAGTGAAGACGAACACCGCGTCCTAGAAGATGGAGCGGGTTTTTCCGAGCATCGCAAGTAGCTAGGTCTCCCGACGCGAACATAGAAGCTTTTGTACGTAGAAACGGTCGACATTTTCGACCGGGACAGTATGTCATGACCAGGCTGGGAATATATGTGCTTCACTCGTACGAACGACCGACAAGAGCCTCGAACAAACTAGCAGATGTTGAGTTGAGAAGGTGTGAGGAGAGAGAGTTGGAGGAAGCTGAGAGGGTGGAGGAGGAGGTCGCAGACCACCTGCCAGATGAACGAACGAGCGTAATCGTGCGTAGCTTGGCCGATCGAGAACTTAACGCCTACGTTACACTAAGGGTGGAAACCATCGACGGCCAACTCGAAGAAACGGACGCTCACGTGCTGATAGACTCAGGAGTGACAGGGACGTTCATTGACGCAGGATTTGTAGAGCGATACAACCTGAAGCAAGAACGATATGTTCGTCCGATGAGGGTTTAGATGGCTGACAGAACGGCGGGAGGAGGCGGTACAATCTTTCACTTTGTCAGAGCGAAGGTGTCCTTCGAAGACCATGAGGAGGATCTGGTGATGTCCGTTACGAAACTGTTGTCCTCGAACGTTTACCTGGGGCACGACTGGCTGGTTCGGCACAACCCAGAGATCGATTGGAGGGCTGGAAGCATCAGGTTCACACGTTGCCCAGAAACATGCGGTTTTCAACAACAGGCAGGAAGAGAGGAGGGGGTCGTCCGACAGATAGCTGAAAGGACGTGGCCGGAGTATCTGGACGAATATGCAAACGTCTTCAGCGAGGAAAGCTTCGAGAGGTTGCCGGAATGGCAAGCATATGACCACACGATTGATCTCAAGCTAAATTTCAAACCCAGCGAATGCAAGGTATACCCACTCAACCCGAGAGAACAAGAAGCCCTCAAGGCGTTCCTGGAGGACAACCTAGCATCCAGGCAAATACGCGAATTGAAGTCACCAATGGCGTCCCCCTTCTTCTTCATCAAGAAGGCCGACGGCTCGCTCAGGGCTATTCAGGATTACCGTAAGCTCAACGAAGGAACGGTCAAGAACAAGTACCCATTGCCTCTGATCCAGGAGCTGGTTGACAAGGCAAGGGACGCGCAATTCTTCACCAAGCTGGACCTGCGGTGGGGATACTACAACATCCGGATACGCGAAGAAGACGAGTGGAAGGCGGCCTTCAGGACGAACCTCGGTCTCTTTGAACCCACAGTAATGTTTTTCGGTCTTTGCAACGCTCCGTCAACTTTCCAGGCATTCATGAATGACACTCTACGAGAACTCGTCCATGAGGGAAGCGTAGTAGTGTATATTGATGACATCCTGATCTTCGCACGAACGATAGAGGAACATCGAAAGCTGGTTAAACGGGTGTTCAAGGTACTGCAGGAGAAGAACCTGTATCTCAAGCCCCAAAAGTGCGAGTTCGAACAGGACCACGTCAAGTTCCTAGGGCACATCATTGGCCGAGGGTACGTAAAGGTGGATCCCAGCAAGATCGAAACGATCGAACAGTGGCCGACCTCAAGGAACCTTAAGGAGCTGCAGAAAGTGCTGGGTTTCGGGAATTGGCTCAGGCGATACGTCAAGGACTACAGCAAGATCGTCAAGCCACTCACGTCTCTGACAGGCAAGGCAGCCTGAGTTTGGGAGGACGAGCAACAGAATGCTTTCGAAGAACTCAAGCGAGCATTGACTAACCCACCTGTCTTAGCGCTACCATCAACCGAACGACCTTTCCGAGTGGAAGCAGATGCATCAAACTTTGCGACCGGTGGCGTTCTTATGCAACAACAGGAGGACGAAACTTCGCGACCGGTGGCCTATCGATCATTGGCTCTAACGAGCGCTGAACGGAACTACGAGATCTACGATAAGGAAATGCTGGCAATCGTGCTATCGCTCAGAGAGTGGAGACAATACCTGGTCGGCGCACGGTATCAGTTCGAGGTTTGGTCGAATCACGCGAACCTAACATACTTCAAGTCCCCACAGAATCTGAACTACCGTCAAGCTCGTTGGAGGCTCGAACTGGCCGAGTACGACTTCGTTCTAGTCTACAAGCCAGGCATTACAATGGGTAAGGCTGACCTCCTGTCTAGGCGAACGGACTATGATCTGGGAGACATCGACAACCGCGACGTGGTCTTCATGGAAGAGAAATGGCTGAAGGCTCGAAGGATCGTCAGGGCACTGGACAACGAAGGGCTGAGGGAGAGGCTCATGGAGGCAACCCGAACGATGGACAAGGAGATGCTGCTGCCGTGGTTGGAAATTAGGGACGGACTGGCATGGAAGGACGACGGTCGCATTTTCGTCCCCGAGGAACTCAGGGAAATGGTCATCCGCCAACTGCACGACACCCCTCTAGCAGGTCACCCAGGAATTGCACGAACGATCAAGTCAATACGCAAGGACTTCTGGTGGAAGGGGCTACATAACGACGTTGAACGGTACGTAAAGGGCTGCGACAAATGCCAAAGGACAAAGGCGCCCCGTACGACAAGGACACGTCCCCTACACCCGAACGCCATCCCGACGCGCTCCTGGCAAATCGTTTCGATTGACCTAATCAGAGAACTACCTGAGTCGAAGGGCCATAATGCCATCTGTGTAGTAGTTGACCGTTTTAGCAAACAGATGCACACGATTCCGATCACGACCGGACTAACCGCGGAAGGGGTGGCGTGCATCTATCAGGACCACATTTTTTGTCTGCATGGCCTGCCAGACAAGCTGATACACGACCGAGGCGTTCAGTTCGTCAACAAGATGATGAAGGAGCTGTACCGACTCCTCCATATTGAAGGCAACCCCTCGACGGCGTATCACCTGCAGATGGACGGGCAGACGGAGCAAGTCAATCAAGAGCTCGAGCAGTTCCTCAGGCTGTACGTCAACTACAAGCAAGATGACTGGGCGGATTGGCTGCCGGTGGCGGAGTTTGCATACAACAATAGGGAACACTCAGCCACGCGCATAACCCCCTTCTTCGCCAACTATGGCTTCGAACCGACGAGCTTCACGAGTGTCCAAGTAGCATCGACAAACGTCTCAGCCGAAGAGTTTGCAAAGAGTCTTAAGGAGGTATACGAAGCAGCCGAGCGGAACCTGACGAAGGCAGCAGAGGACATGAAGTGTTACCACGACTGGCACGCGGGCCCAACAGTAGCATACGAACCAGGAGACAGAGTCATGGTCGAGGGAAGGAATATCCGAATGGAGCGACCGACAAGGAAGATGGAAGACTGATGGTATGGACCCTATGAGGTACTCGAACAAGTGGGAGCGAGCGCGTACAGGCTCAAACTACCAAGAGGATGGAAAAAGGTCCACCTCGTCTTTAACGAGGTTCTCCTCAAACCATACGCAGCGCCAGCGTATGACTTCCAGAAACACCCGCCACCGCGACCACCAGTATTAATCGATGACCACGAGGAGTACGAGGTAGAACAAATACTCAACTCCAAGATGCACAGAGGAAGGATACAATTCCTCATCAAGTGGCTCGGATATGCAGAACCGACCTGGCAAACGGAAGCAGATGTCGAGAACACTCAGGACGCGATCGAGGAGTTCTACTGCAATCACCCTAATGCCGTTAGAAAGCCGTAGATGATCAGTCGTTCGGGACGAACGACCTAGAGGGGGGGGTGATGTTAGGAGGTTTTTCCTTACCAATCCTTTTCCTTTCTTTCTTTTAATCATGGCCGCTCACGGACTCGAACCCACAACTCCCTAATCCCCTTTTCCCTTCCTTTCCTTATTCATCCGCTCATTTATTCATCATGGTCTGTGCACCATGTTTACTTTCATTTTCATTCATTTGTCTCTTATCTGGTTAGTCTACCCTTCTCGTGCTCGAAGCGCTTAAGTAGTTGGTCGGTAGAGTAGAAATCCCCTGTCTTGCTTTTCTACTTACCACCACCTTGTACTAGGTAGCTACTAACCGTTCACTCGTTCACTAATACATCTACTTACCACCACCTTGTACTAGTGTGCGTTGGACTCTAGCATTGATTCAGCTCGTCTTAGTGACGGTCTACTAAACTCGGCCTAACAGCTAATGATGATACCATCTTCTGCCAGTCGTGTGGCTGTACACCTTCGAGCTGGCCCATCTGCTATTCCTGCCCCTGCTGTTCTTGGAGTTCTCGAAGGTTCCAGGTGTAGCTCCACTTTGATACCAAGCTGTCCGTATTCATCAGAGATCCACTTCTATTCTATTCCTAGATCTATCTAATGATGTGCCTGTCGTGTTCCGATGGGGTTCTTTTGATCGGTGGATCTCGGGTATTGAGTCTGGGGTAGAATGTGGGGTTCTGGTAGAATATTCCTCGGTCGTATCTATCAAGAATAACAATCTCATCAGTCTCGGTGTCCCTGCCAATCAAGAAGGTGGTGATCACTCTGTCGATCCCTGTGCTCGAGAAGCATCCACTCATGAGGATTGTTCCCTCTAGTATGCCCCTCCAGCTGCTTGTGATTTGTTCTATTGATGTATCTCTTATATGCCTGAGATATTCTGGGGCATTGAGTGTCAGTGGCCATATAACCTGTATTGCTGTCCTGTGGCATTCTTCGACATGCAGGGATCAATAGATCTATGCTGTGGCTGTTACGTTAGCGTAATATGTTTCTTCGTTTCCAGACCAGACTACTACTTCATTCTCAAAGGCTGTGAGGTAGTGATTGTAGAGTACTTGATGCTGTGTCCTGTGTAGGGAGTATCCATAGTTGGTTCAAATTGTGATTGGTTCTATTTGTTTGATTATTCCCATTGTTTTCTCCAGTATGTCTTGTGTGCATTTCCAGGCTTGCCTCTATGCCTATTGGCAATTCCTACAGGAAGGTACTGGTAGGTGGTCTGCCCTTCTTGACCCAAAGGGGCAGTAGCAGAATTGTGTATGGTATTGTTGATTGGGTGCCAATCCTGCATCGGCCATAATTTGTCCTAGAATGGTAATCAGTCTATTTCCTTCTAACAGCCCCCCCCCCCCCCTCCAAAAAAAAACAGCTCATTTTCTCAGTCAATACTGCACATTATGATGCAATGTAACCACATAAAAAAGGCACTTGAAAATGCACTTCCAATAATATAATAATATCTGAGAAATATAGTGTTTATACAGTAGAAGATGTCAGACAACCTTGCCAAGTCAGTACCTGACCTCCTCCCTTGGGCAATGCAAAAATCATAGCTCTTGAAATACTCAATTCAAAAATCTGATTCAAGTGGTGTGGTTCACTCCAGTATAAGAGGTATTTGTAAACAAATTTTTGTGGCAAAAGGAGGTACATTTTGTGATAGAGAAGGGCAACATCCTGACATGCTTCTGCAACTCGCAGGACTCTCACTCACACAGCTGTACATCTGCCATAACTCACATATTTTGATAGTTTACAGCTTACAGTAGTTCTTTATGCCAGGGCCATCCCTTGAGGAGAGCTTTAGATAGGTACAAATTGACTATAATTGTTGAGGTGAATAGCAACAACATCGCTCGACAAGGTTAAAGTGTTCTTCTTTACATATAATCATTTATATGCAAACACAAAAATTACATCTTGATTAGATGGACAGCATTACAGCTAAATGCAAAATTCCTGAGAATTTGAAAAATTACATGATTTTTTCATATGCATTGTGCCCTCAGAGATCAAAAATGAACTAATCGACAATTTTCTCAGTCAATACTGTACATAAAAATCTGATCTCACTATGTAAAAAAGGTACTCGAAAATATGCTTCTAATGGTGTAAATATGTTGCAGAAATGTGGTGTGTGCATAGCGGAACAAAAAAAAAAATTGTGTCAAGTTAATACCTCACCTCCTTCTTCAGCCAATGCAAAAATTGTAACTCTCTGAATACTGCACGTAAAAATCTGATCTTACTATGTCAAAAAAGTACTCGAAAATGCACTTCTAATAGTATAAAAATGGTTTAGAAATGTGGTGTATATACAGTAGAACAAAAAAGATAACCTTGTCAAGTCAGTACCTTACCTCTTCCTTCACATTCTGCAGAAGTTGTAACTCACTGAATACTATACATAAAAGTATGATCTTACCATGTAGAAAAAGTACTTGAAATTCCGCTTCTGTACATGTAAATATCTCTGAGAGATGTTGTGTATATGTAGTAAAACAGAAAAGACAATCTGAGAACCTCAGTTCTCACCCTCTGCCAGATTGCATCCTTTAAAACTTATGCATTTTGCCACCAAAAATATGATTCTTTTTGCTAGATTAGCATGCTAATGGGGGCTTTCATATTATGTATTAAATGAGTTGAATTAGACATGTTTGTAGTTACATTACATATATCTTTCTATGCTACAAACAACACTGCTGAAAGCCAACAATACCCACACCAGAAGATCAGATTTGTCTCATTCAACACCAGTAATCTCACTAAATATATTCTAGGGCCACACTTCCTGCATCTGACTTTAGCCCTGCTGCAGATCGTATTACTGTGATAGCAGCTACTGCTGTTGGTGATGGTGATGCAAAGCAGCTTCATCAGTATCGCTAAAGGTCAACAACACCTACACTGGAAGGTCAAAATTGTCCCATTTACCACCTACAGGTAGTTTAGGCAACTCTGGCAATCCTTGTGAGATTATGTGTGGAACCTGGAGAAGCTGAGATGACAATGATTGATCAGAAGTCAACAGTTGGTTAGAGAAGAAAAAATGAGAAGTTGATAGTGTAGATGAATTGGCCGAAGCTGGTGCTAATAAGGGTCCAGTATGTGTCAGAGGTTTGCTCAGAATGGTCAGCTGCAATAGTGTGCATTGTCAGGGCTGTGCAGTTGGCAGCTCTTTGTATACATAGAACATAGAATTCTGCAGAGGAAATGGCAAGGTCAACAATGTGCAAAAATCAATGACCAAATAAATACGCTATGTACCTGAATCTCACTGCCTACAGACGAGAAGTTAGGAACCTGCCCTGGCATACTAAAATTCAACAGCTGCTGCTACTGTTGTGGTTGTGCATGCAGGCTTGGGAACTAGAAACTACTCATTGTTACATTATATTCCACTTCTCTTTGCTGCTGCTGCTGCAGCACCTGTTTATTCAACTGCAACTGCTGCTCATTTGAACTCGTTATGCTCTCTATTGCAGGTGACCCAGAAGTTGACAAATTGTTCAAGTTAGAGTTTGTCTCAAGCAATTATGGGAGTTTGATAGTTGGTGAAGCAGTTTGATAGAGGTCGGCCAGAGGAGTTGATATACCAGATGCACTTGTTGAGCGATGACCCTGGGGAAGGATAAAGCTAAGAAGGCCAGAAATAATATTCTGTGCAGTCTGCATGGGGATCTGTGCCAATAGTGAGTGACCGTGCCCATGCCCATGTTCGCCATAGTAGGAGTAGGAGTAGGAAGAAGTTAAGATGGGACCTGATTTAAGTGAGAAACTTGTCAGTGCTTCTGTGTATCAATAGCAAGACTTGTACCTAACCCAGAACATGCTGACTAGGAAGCGACAGCATTAATAGGCTGAGAGGGAGAGAGAGTGGCTACACCTGACTTTGGTTCTGTGCATTCTCCTCACTCATGTCGAACTCTCCAAGATCTGCTACTTTAACCTCCGGTATGCTGCTGCATGCACTATTTGCATACCCATATGTGCTGTAGAGTGATCTATTGGTGGATAGTGAATCAAGCTCACTGAAGTCGTCTGAATTGATAGTTAATATTGAAGAAGACACGCTGGTCATGCTCACTGTGCTACCTGTTGAGCATACTGAGCTGTTTTGTACACAAGTGCCAGTTCTACGAATGCAACTAGATAATTTGGTATACTCCCTTCTCTCTTTCTTCCCCTCCTTCTCTCTCTTTGCCTTTCCACCACCCATCAATTTCTTGCCTGAATTTCTCTTCTTCTTTTCATAACGTGTAGATTGGTAGATATACCAAGGATATATCACTTCATGCTCCTTCTTATGCTGCTTTGCCAAGTCATCCTAGTATTTATACTCCTCAGCAGACAACAAATACCATTGCTGTAAAATTCTTTTGGATAGATTGGCTTAGTGCTGTTGTCATATTATAGGATCTCCTTCCTGCATCGCTGCAGCCTCCACTTTATTCTTCTACAAGCAGCACTCACAGCAGAATAGAATAAATGGATTTTTGAGATACTTAATGTGATTCTCATTACTGCACTTTGGTCATCACTCCATCTCTGCAAGTGTAATACTATGCATATGAGGGTTAGGAGACAGAGGTGGAGGCATGTTTTTGTGTCTGAGACACAGTAGGTTGGAGAGCTGACTGGCCAAAATTGATGGTGTAGGAGTGTGTTGGAATTGAGAGAGAGGATATTGAAGAACTGCATCTTCATGCAGTGAGGGTCAGGGGAGCACCAGAGTTTCTATCTGGTGTGTTGAATGAACCGAGCTAAGCTGCTGGCGAAGCTGTATCTGTATGCACATGCTGCCCACTCTGGCTCTATCAAGCAATAGGAGGCACTGTGTTAGGAGGTAAATTGTCATGCCTTCTTGTGTAATTCGTTTTTCCATCCTCCTTCATTTTCATCATTCATTCATTTATTTCTTTTCTTTTACCAACATCATGAATTGAACCCACAATCTCTCCCTCCCTTTTCCTTTTCTATAACATTCAATTGAGCGCAGGACTTGGTCCATACACAGTTTACTGCGTGGTCTGTGTGCGCATTTACCACATGTAGTAGATGGTTCATGCGATCGAAGTGTATAAAGGGAGAGGAGAGTAAGCCGGGCATTCCTTGCCTTGGTTTCTCTCTTACCTCTAGGTGCTAGGTTAAACTCTCATGTGTGCTCTCACTCTAGAGAGGGGTGTGCCCCATTTGACACTCAATCACGGTAAGGTCTTGTGAGCCTAGAACGTAAACTGAATACTAGGGCCAACTCTACAGTGTGCGGTGGGGTTATAGCAGGACTCGACGCTACAGACAGGACCTTCGGGCTCAGTGGTGCATCCTCGCTGCCTCGTTCGCTCGTCGGTATCTCTTCTCTCTCCCTCTGTGCCAGATCCCCTAACTATCGGGCCTTTGGGCATTATACCGATGAAGAGATCCGTCACGTGCTAAGGACAGATCAGATGCGAGATACGGAAATTGGCAGAAGAGACCAATCAGTGAAGTCACATGACCACGTGTGCCACCTCGTACTACACCATCGACAGCCTCTACAGAAAGCAGACATAAGCTATCGACACAAGGAGCTGAGGCCAACACACTCTAGACTCGTCCTGGAAAGTCCCTACCGCTCTCTCGCTCCAGAATCCCGAGTCCTCAGACCCAGAGGCTCACCCGAGCGTACTGGCCAAGACCTTCCAAGCCTGAGAAACTGTATGCACTTCCTTCACCTCTCTGCTCCTTTGTTTAGACTTTCTCCGATCCACCTATGCCTTATCCGCTGTATCCCTTCATTATGCTTCCCCTTTTGCTAGACTAGTCCATTATTCATCCCTCGAGTGGGCCCCGAAAAGCTTACCTTTGCGCCTTTGTCCCTGTATGCGCTCTCTTCCCCCTTTCTATGCTTCCCTGCTCGTCCGGTGGCTCTTACCCTTCACCCGAGCCTTCGTCATGCCATTGTTCCTCTGGTCTGTCTTTGTTCTCGTATGCACTACTTCATTTTCCTTCAGATCCACGCAGATCCTTGTCTTTCACCCTCTTCGATGACTTATGGACTTCGTTCCTATAAATAGAGCATGGATGTAGTAGGGAGAAGCTCAGCGAATCCTATGGTACCAGTCCTACGTTCTATCGTTCGTCCCAAAGCTCTCTGAGTCGGTTACAGCTTGGAAAGACTTCGATTCTATCAAGGACTCACCACACCTCATAATTCTCGGGTCTCTTAGCTATCTCATTGTCACTAGTCGTAGCCACGGTTATCCTAGACTGTTAGGAGGTGTCTGGTAAACGTTCCGGACGTTCCTCTAGCAGTACTCGTCGTTCCGAGCACCGTTTCCGTCGTTCCGCATATTCCGAAACAAAGGTCAGGCCTCGTCGATCCTGCCCCGCGTCTCAGTTTTAGTCTTCGAAACACAGCCACTTACGCTTCTCGTCGATCCCCGAGTCTAATCCAGCTTCTCCCGCCGCTTCCGTGCCTGGCACTCCCCCTACCTCCGCTCCTGCCCTTCCTCCTCACTGGATCCGCCTCGGATCGTCCATCCCTCCACCGGTACTCCTCCGGATCACCCAGGAAGGCTCCTGCCAACTCACTTTCAATCCTTTGGCTCTTCGGAGACCACAGGAGTTTTCACCGACGGTCCCACTTGCTGGTCCTATCCTTCACTCATCTCTAGTCTGGTCTGCTAGCAGGCGTCAGTGTTAACTCAAGACTTCGTTGGTGTGGACGCTCAAGCATTGACTGCAAGTGCTCCCCCCTTCATGAACGACCCAGGGCGTAGGCACCATTAGAGTACTTGCCACAGACGGGACCTTTGGGCTCGGTGGATCCACTCACTAGTGGTTAGCTCATCCTAATAGTGTAAATGATAAACCCAGATACTCGGACGAACAGGTCGACCACCCCCACTATCGACAATATAGGTTGGTGGTTGGTTATTACCAAGGCCTGACAGTCAAGATGACTGTTCGTGTATATTCGTAAAGTCCCCCTCCTTTCGCTCTCTTCTTCTTTCCGTTCATCTTGTCATCATAGTGTAAGGGTTCAAGTGCTCTTATGAGTGCCGACGATCTGGCTATCTAGGGTGCCAGGTGTCTGTCCCAAGGGAGGTGACTAAGGGGTGTCTCAAGAAAGCAGAAGGAGGGTGCCAGTCATCCATAAGAATAGCAAGGAGAGGGGCCCAAAGGGCACAGAACAAGAAAGGAGCAAAACTGCTCAAAACCCGGTGGTCTCGAAGGTCGGTCCGATCAGGGTGTGGGGCGGCCTCTGGGTCGGGCCCATGGTGTACAGGGAGCGCCAGGGACCACTGGGTCTGGTTGTACTGGGGGAAGGTCAGGCGGTGTGTCAATGTAGTCAGTGGAGGCGTGTGCAGTTGTGGTAGGTCGTCAAAGGGCTATGTTAGACTGGGACTGCTGAGACCATGCCAGACGGCGTACAGAGGTCCTGACTGTCAGGCCCTGTGGTCAGGATTGGTTCGGGATGCAATGTGGGTTGGGGGGAGAGTCGGCGGGACAGCCAAGCTGTAGAACGTGTAAATGTTGGAACATGAAAGGAAATGCAACGCAGGACCGCCCGGCAGTCCGGTGGGTATCTGGATGGTGGTGGAGTGGGACAGAGTGTATAGGGGCCACAGGTCCGACAGGTAGGGGCCCCAGGGCCCAACGTGGCACCCTAGGGCAGGATTGCATTATATAGCTTTAGACTGTGGGTAGCAGACGAGATAGAGGTTGAAACTGGTCTATTGAGAGAGAGTGGACGTCAGAGGGGTGGTCCAATGGCTTCCTTTAGTGGCCCGACATCCTCTGTTGTTCTCTATTGTTCTCCTCTTCTAACTAGATACATGAGGTCCCTATATACTGTGGCTAAGGACCTAAGAGAAACAAAACATCTGAAACACCATCAGGTGCAAGCCTGAGGCCAAGGGAGCGCTGGCCGACTTCTAGTGCTGCTGCAGAGCGGCCGCTGTCCAATCAGGACTGGGATCAGGATGTCGGACCCCTCAGGGCCCGACATGACTAGCTGGTCCGCTTTGCCAGCCCTCATGTCCCACCTTGGCATGCTTCGATTAGGATCGTCCAGAAATGCGTGTTTCTTGCCGATTTGCTTGAAGGAACTCATGCGGGCTGCAGTCTGACTTGGCAGCGGTCTGTTGGGTCTGACAGGGCTTGGTTGATGGTAGGGTGGTCAGGCTGTGTTGAGCTTGGAAGGGATCGGGCTTTGGGACTCAGATCAGGCTTTGGGACTCAGATATATTGAGATCCTATTGTATCGCTTGTCAAAACTCATGTGAGCTGTAGTCCGACACAGTGGCAGTCCTGATGGGTCCGGCGGGACGTAGTTGGTGCTAGGGTGGTCAGGCTGTGTCGGGCTCTACAGGGATCGGGCTCTGGGATGTGTGGGAGTTGGGATGTGTACAAGTCGACATGTGTAGAGGTTAGGACATGTAAGGGTCGGAACTGGTATTCTGAGAGTGTCGGCCATGTGAGAGGCCAATACCTGAGTGGTATGCACTCCACCTAGTTAAGGGTCCGACATTCTGGGGTGCTCAAGTGGTGGGCTATTGAGGATCGGGATTGTACATGTTGTGCAGGGCTGGTTTGGCTGTGCGAGACATTGTAGGTCGGGACCGTGGTGCTGCACTCTACAGAGTAGTGTGGAGCACTACAACGGACGAGTTGACATATTGTGCCTATCCCTCCCAGGTGTAGATGTTACACTCGATGACAACTCCATGGCGTCAGGAGCCTTATACTAACGTGTAGACCACGCCTCACCTAGCGTCACGACCAATGCAGAGTCGCACTGCTCCACAAATGAGATTTACTACAAGATGTGCCTCACTCATAGGTTAGGTTGTCAGACGTCCGATCGAGACCTAGTCTGTGCATAGACACACTCGGTGCACAAGTGTGTAGTGGAGAGGCGGTCTTCATAATAATGCCAGCGTGAGAGCATTGTCGATAGCTCTCAACGTAGTGTGCTGGGGAGCAGGTATGTAGTAGATGTACCAGTGGTAGCTGGGATATAACCGCACGGTCCTGCAGCCTCATGGTCGTTGGACTCCCGGGTGCGCTAGAAGAGTAGGTGCCATTGTGTAAGTGTGGTACATACCAGTAGCAGTCTAGGAGATCAACTGCTCGGTCCTTCGCTCGTAAGAGCATTGGGCTCCCGGGCGTGCCTGCAGATAGGACGTTACTGTGTAGATGAAGACTCGCCATCATGGTGGGTTGGGGTGTGGAGTTGTACCATGTACCAAACGACGTTGTAGCGCATGGGCATAAGCGTGATACCCAAGATGCTCCCTGCGAGGGGCTGAGGGTTAGTAGTAAGTGTTACGATGCGGTCGTCATTCTTATTTTCCTTTCCTCTCCTGTAACACAAATGGTCAGTTTCTTTCATATTAAACACTCCTTTAACATTTATCACTCCTTATCATTATATCATATAGGCTTAGCTAATCACAACCCAGGACATCGTTTACTATAAACCTTATTTATTCATCATGACGTCATTTAATTCTAGACCATGATGTCACCACTTAGTAATATTATCTCAGGTGGCACCACTTTGCCTTCATCGTCACCTGACTTTTCTTGTAGAGTAAGACTTACCCGTGGTCATCGTATATATAAGGTCAAGGGCAGAGAGCTGGGATTCCCCACTCTCTTGTTCTCGTACTATCACGATCTTGCAGGTAAAGTCTCCTCCCCTCTGTACTAGTATAAGTAGTTGCTAATATGATCTCGTACTATCACAACCTTGCAGACCTAGTGTCTCTTGCCTGTGCCACAGTAGCTCAACCTCTTGCATCGTAGTCGTCTCTGGCCTCTCACTGATGTCTCTTACCTTACAGGTTGTAACATAACAAGAGGTTCTATTCTAGCTCGTGTCTTTTGGTTGTTGATGTTAAAGAACAACTATTTGTATAACTGTCCCTCCTCCGTTCCACCTCTGTCTATCAATCGTCATCAAGAACGATCAAGTGGATAGTCACCTACCCCTGAGACGTCCCTGTACCTACTCATAGTGAAGTGTCGCTCCACGTCCTTGCTTAACGTTTGACCAGACACCTCTCTCTGTGAGCACTGCTGTTGGTTGTTGCTTGTAATAAGAAAGCCCAGCAGTGTCTAGTGGTCTTTGACATTGGAAAGTCGTAGAGTGAATTGTTGCTTGTTTGTTAGTAACGACGAGGTAGGACATGTGTCATCTGAATGTCGAGTTGATCGATGTTGTATATGCCTCGCCTGCCAGTCTCTCTCCGTAACTACATCCGATTCACTGAGATCAATCCTACTCACGTTGTTGTTGAGTACTACCAAGACTTCGACAACATCCTCATCCCTCTAGAAGTCGGTCGACGAGTTGGTGAACCCAGTTTTCTTAGACACGCATTAATCGTCTGGTACCCAACAGTATGCATCTATGACCTGTAGGTCCCCCTGACAATAGACGTTGGAACCTCGACATAACAAACTGGCTCCTAACCATCGTCAATGCCCGTATTAGAAACCCAAGCGATACTGCATCCCTCTCCCAACCTGCAACCTCACCATCGACCTAGGGTTAGACCCGAATGACGTCGGAGTAGTTAACTACAACAATGCTCACGATCAAGGAACCTTCCAGTTCCTCCCTCCATACTACTATCTGTATTACCCCCATAGACTCATCAAAGTCGAAGAGGCCGATGTAAAGATTGAAGAGGTCGATGTCCACCTATAAGTTGTCAACAAAGTGGCACTCACCTCTGAACAAAGAGCAGCACTCCCGACCGGTGCAACCTTCAATGAAGACGAAAACCTTATCACTCTAAAATACAAGGGTACCGAGTACACTGGTTGGTGGTCAGAACACAACAAGTGCTGGGTCTCATGGAGGGATGCAATGGAAATGAGCACCATCAAGTGGGCTCCCGATACACTAAAACTACTAACAACAGCAGCCGAGTCTCCTGCTCCGCCATCCCCTTCCCTCCCGTCAACCTCCACCACCTTTGGGCTAGCAAGGGCCAGATCACAAATGCAGGCCATGATGGCATCGTTCACCCCCTAGCAACTTGCAGACTTCGCAGCTCTTATAGCAACTGCAATAAAGTCTTAACAAACACCCTCCGCAAAGTTGTCAATGAAAGATCTTGGGATCGCAAAGCCGACACCCTTCTCAGGAGGGAAAGACTACCTTTGCTTCAGATAGGAATGTCTGGCATACATCAGTACCGATGACACCGGCACGGTCTTCAGTGATGACAAGAAGAAAATTGCCTTTGTCCTGTCATACATGAAGGATGGATCAGCATCAACGTGGGCACAAAATTATTATGACGGAGTCACCGACATAAAAGGTGTCATTAACATCAAAGACACGTTTGTCAAATTTCTCGAAAGGCTCAACCTATCATTCAAGGATCCAAGCGAATGTGAGCGGGCTTACAAATGATGGGTGGACATGTCACAAGGCGGCCTCGATGCCACTGTGTTTCTCTCAAACTGGGAAGTTGCTATGAGTCAGGCAGGGATCTTGACAAGCGACGTCAATGTCGTACTTCCCCAATTGAAATCGGCACTACATGAAGAAGTAGCAATGGGCCTCATCCGCCTACCTACAAAACCAAAGATGTATGAAGAAATGAAAGTGTATGTCATCGATATTGATGCTGCAGAACAAGAAATCCGTCACCTGAGGTGCCAGAATGTACCTCCCCCACGACCCCCACCACGTCAGTATCCCCAACCATTGGCACAGAAACAAATGTTGTTCGATCCCTCGAGAGGCGACAAGTAAGACACAACAGGCGTCACCTTCGGAGGACAAGGCGAACCAATGTAGGTTACACTACAACGTCTTCGACAAGAAGGAAAGTGTTTTGAATGCGGTGAGTCAGGCCATTATGCGAGGCAATACCTGAAGAAAAAGACCACTCAAACTGCTCGTGCCATCGTTACTGAACTTTCTGATGAATTAAGGGAGCTGCTGCATAACAAGTTGTTCGCAGAAGCAGATCTCACCTCTGCACCTCAGGATGCACGACGTGTTGAAATCGAAGAAGTTGTTGAAGAAAGTAATGCAGACGAAGAGGATTTTCAATCGAGCCAGTAGATGACGTCGATGTCACTGGCCCAGAGTTTTCAAATAATTCATCATGGACTTGTAACCTAAATTATAACCCGTCGAATGTAACATTAGTAGATGAGGTCTCTATCAATAAACCCAACGAGTTAAAAAACTAAACTATGACTGAAGAATGCGAAAACCAAACAATCAACGATGACGACTTCGAACTCCTTCTTGACGAACTCCTTAAGGACCAAGTTGTTAGGAAAATACAGGTGGAAGAGAAAGACAAAGAAAGATCTGAATTGGATCTATACATCAATCTTACTCTCGATGATGGACGAACAATAGATGCACATGCGCTCGTGGACTCAGGGTGCACAGGCTCCTTTATCGACATAGGCTTCGTCAAACGCTACAATATCCCAATGGTCAAGCTACCCCAACCTTCAAATGTTCTAAACGCTGATGGATCCCAAAATGAGAGTGGGAAAATGACACACTACGTTGAGCTGACACTCCGAATTGAGGACCACAATGAAAGGATCCGTCTCCTGGTGCTAACACTATTGTCGGCAAACCTGTTTTTAGGATACTTGTAGTTGAGCAAACATAACCTCACGATTGACTGGAAACTAGAAGACGTTGTGTTCGACAAATGCCCAGGATCCTGTAGATACACATACATAGACCAGACTAATGACAAGCCACAGGCTCAATATGTCATTTCTCAGAAAAGACAGGCATCATGGCCACTGTACCTAGATTTCTATGCCGACGTATTTAGCGAAGAGAATTTTGAGAAGCTTCCAGACCATCGCCCATGGGACCACATCGTTGACCTCAAACCAGGTTTCAAACTATTGGATTGCAAGGTATATTCCCTAAATCTGAAGGAGTGTGAAGAACTATGCAACTTCATCGATGAAAACCTGAAGTCTAGGCGGATACGCGAATCGATGTCGCCAATGGCCTCCTCCTTCTTCTTCATTAAGAAGACAGATGGCTCACTAAGGGCTATTCAGGACTACAGAAAGCTCAACGAGGGTATGATCAAGAATAAATATCCTTTACTGCTAATTGGTGAACTCGTCAACAAGGTCAAGACGGCCCGGTATATCATAAAACTTGACGTCCATTGGGGTTACTACAACATCTGCATCAGAGAGGGTGATGAGTGGAAGGCAGCTTTCAGAATGAACGAAGGGTTGTTCAAACCCACCGTCATGTTCTTCGGTCTATGCAATGCCCTGGCTACCTTTCAGGCATTTGTCAACAACATCTTCCAAAGCCTGATTAGCCAAGGCAAGGTTGTGATCTACCTCAACAACATCCTCATCTTCTCAGAAAATCTAGACAAACATCAAAAGCTGGTACAACAAGTCTTCGAGGTACTAAGGGAACACAAGCTATATCTAAAGCCGATGAAGTACAAGTTTGAAGTATCAACAGTAAAGTTCCTCAGATATATTCTCAATAATGGTAAAGTACGCATGGACCCTGCAAAGATCGAAGCCGTCACGAACTGGCCCTCCCCAAAGAACAAGAATCAACTACAACAATTCTTGGGGCTAGGCAACTGGCTGCAACGATTCGTCAAAGGTTACAGTGCTGTCATTAAACCACTCACGCACCTGACTGGAGATGTGACTTGGGAGTGGACTAGCATAGAACAAGTCGCTTTCGAGGATATCAAGGCAAGGCTGACAAGTGCCCCAGTGCTGACCATTCTAAACGATGATGCACCTTTCCATGTTGAAACAGATGTGTCGGACTTCGCTACAGGAGAAGTACTACTCCAAAAGCAAGACAACGTGTGGAAGGTCATAGCTTACCATTTGCAAACATTATCATCGGCCGAAAGAAACTACCAGATCTACGACAAAGAACTAGTGGCAGTTGTTCAAGCGCTAACAGAATGGAGACACTACCTCCTAGGTGCTAAACACCCTGTCAAGATCTGGACCGATTATGCAAACTTGACATACTTCAGAAAGCCACAAGATCTGAATTGTCGATAAGCAAGATGGTCACTGTTCCTGTCAGAATTTGACTTTGTCTTTATTCATAAATCCGGAACAACAATGACAAAAGCAGATGCACTTTCTCGGCGGTACGACTACGATACAGGCGAAGGAGACAACCAGGAGATGCAGCTACTAAAGGATGAATGGTTTAGGAATAGAGTAGTGGTGGAAATATTAAGGACAACACTGGAATGAAAGGTCAAGGAAGCGAATGGAGAAGCGGAACTAAGGACGGATGGAAGGCTCGTTGTCCCAAGGGAACTGGTCGAAGAGGTACTCAAGGAACATCATGATTCCCCACTTGCAGGACACCTGGGACAGATGAAAATGTGGCGGTCGATCAGGCAAACATATTAGTGGCCAGGTATGATCTAAGATGTTGTTATCTACGTCAAGGGATGCAATGTTTGCCAGAGGACAAAGCCCTCAAGACAACCTTGATGACAGACACTACACCCACATGACGTCCCCGAAGGACTATAGCAGGCGATCTCAGTTGACCTAATCGGTGAACTTCCAAACTCTAATGGCTACAATGCAATCTGTATAGTCGTCAACAAGTTCTCCAAACAAATACATGTGATACCGACAACAATGAAGATCACCGCTCAAGGAATGGCTAGGCTCTACCACGACCACATCTTCCCACTATATGGATTGCCAAAGAAAATCATCTATGATCGAGGCCCTCAATTCGATGCGGACTTCATGAAGGAACTATACAAGGTACTCCACATTGAAGGCAATCCGTCGACGGCATATCATCCTCAAATAGATGGACAAACTGAGCACGTCAATCAAGAACTCGAGCTGTACCTGAGGATGCACGTTAATCATCGACAGACGGACTGGTCAGAATGGCTAGCTCTTGCAGAATTTGCCTACAACAACCGAGAGCACTCGTCAACAGGAATGACCCCCTTCTTCATGAACACAGCCCTGAACCCCTTGAGCCCGGGGACAATGCAAACGACGTCACTGAACCTCTCAACAGAAGAATTTGCAAAAGACTTGAAAGGCATACACGATCAGGCAAAAGAACACCTCGAGAAAGCAAACGACATCATGAAAAAGGCACACAATCGAAAAGCAAGCAACGTCGTCAACTACCAGGTAGGAGACAAGGTCATGCTGGATGGACAAAATATCACGACAGTCAGGCCAACAAGAAAGTTTGCCGATAAGTGGTATGGACCGTTCGATGTCTTAGAAAAGGTCGGAGCAGCTGCATACAAACTAAAGCTGCCAAAGACATGGTCGAAAATACACCCTGTCTTCAATGAAGTCTTGCTCAAACCCTACGTCGAACCAACCTTCGAAGGACAGAAGAAACTGCCTCCACCCCCACTGGAGATCATAGACGGCAAGGAGGAATACGAAGTGGACAAAGTCGTCGATTCATATGAGCATCGAGGTAAACTCCAATTCCTAGTCAAGTGGAAAGGATACAACGAGAAGACCTGGGAACCAAGGGATAACCTACTGCCAGGTGCAAAACAAGCCATCAACAACTTCTACAAGAAACATCTAGGTGCCCCTAGAGTCCTTGCTATTTACCTCGAAACGTTATCGCTCAAGCAAATATTCTGCTACACTGAACCGGACTGGTCTAAGGGTTGGTCGGGACGCCCAACCTTAAAGGGGGGGTGATGTTACGACGTGGTCATCATTCTTATTTTCCTTTCCTCTCCTGTAACACAAACGGTCACTTTCTTTCATATTAAACACTCCTTTAACATTCATCACTCCTTATCATTATGTCATATAGGCTCAGCTAATCACAACCTAGGACATCGTTTACTATAAACCTTATTTATTCATCATGACGTCATTTAATTCTAGACCATGACGTCACCACTTAGTAATATTATCTCAGGTGGCACCACTTTACCTTCATTGTCATCTAACTTTCCTTGTAGAGTAAGACTTACCCACAGTCGTTGTATATATAAGGTCAAGGGCAGAGAGCTGAGATTCTCCACTCTCTTGTTCTCGTACTATCACAACCTTGTAGGTAAAGTCCCCTCCCCTCTGTACTAGTATAAGTAGTTGCTAATATGATCTCGTACTATCACGACCTCACAGACCTAGTGTCTCTTGCCTGTGCCGCGGTAGCTCAACCTCTTGCATCGTAGTCGTCTCTGGCCTCTCGCCGACATCTCTTACCTTACAGGTTGTAACAGTAAGTGTTGCTTAAGCAGACGTACTGGGGCCATCCCAGGATATCAAGCGGGGCTTCTGCAGATATGCCTCACCGCTCGCTCGATCGTCCTTTGGTCGAGCATCTCCTTGATCAGGTAGTTAGCTGCCACTTGGTCTCATACCTCGAGGCATGCATGCCGTGGGGCTGGGAACCCCTGGGCCACTATCACCCCTCGTTCGCCAATGTCCACTTGAGGAGCCATCCCGCCCCTCTGTTTCCTCCTCCTCCCTGGGTGTGTGGTGGTAGGTTCAACTGCTATGCCCTCTCTTCCTTTGGTCGACCGTCCGTCAACCATTGTATCATCTTCCTCTACATCCCTCCTACTGACCAATCCTCTAGAGTGAGAGTGTGGGGGTTAGTTCTCTCGCTCCCTGCTCGTCTCCCTTGACCCAGACACTTGGCAGCCCTGCCAAGGCGTTAGTCTATCTATATGAGGACAGTCGGTCTAACACACTGTAAACTGTGGTTGGCTCGTCTAGTTCTTTAACATATTCTGAGATTGCTCTGGCTCAAAAGGCAAAGGAGATGTTGATGATGTGGGTGGGCCAGGTTCAGGAGTAGCGAGTAATGGTAAGAGAAATGTTACAACACAGTTGTCATTTCCCTTTTTCTTCCTTTTTCCTCTCTTTTAATGAATGGTCACTTTCTTTATTAAACATTCCTTTAACATTTATCACTCCTTTATCATTATGTCATACAGGCTGAGCTAATCACAACCCATGATGCTGTTCACTCCAAACCTTATTATTCATCATGACGTCATTTGATTCTAGACTATGACATCATCTCTTAGTAATATCATTTCAGGTGGCACCACTTTACCTTCATCGTCATCTGACTTTCCTTGTAGAGTAAGACTTACCTGCAGTCATCATGTATATAAGGTCGAGGGCAGAGAGCTGGGATTCCCCACTCTCTTGTTCTCGTACTATCACAACCTCGCAGGTAAAGTCCCCTTCCCCCTGTACTAGTATAAGTAGTTGCTAATATAATCTCATACTATCATGACCTCGCAGACGTTAGTGTTTCTTGCTTGTACTGTGGTAGCTCAACCTCTTATGTTGTAGTCGTCTCTGGCCTCTCACCGACATCTCTTACTTCGCAGGTTATAACATAACAAGAGAGTCTATTTTTCCTCGTGTTATTTAGGTTGTCAACATTAAAGAACAACTACTTGTATGTACATTAACTGTCTCCTCTCCATTCCACCTCTATCTACCAATTATTGTTAAGAACGATCAAGTGGATAGTCACCTACTCCTAAGACATCCTTGTACCTACTCGCAGTGAAATGTCACTCCACATCCTTGTTTGACGTTTGACCAGACACCTCTCTCTATGAGCATTGCTCTCAGTTGTCACTTATAATAAGAAAGCCCAGCAGTGTCTTGCGGTCTTCGACATCAGAAAGTCGTAGAGTGAAGTGTTGCTTATTTGTTGGTAATGATGAGGTAGGACACATGTCATCTGAACGTCGAGTCGATCGACGTTGTTTATACTCCGTCTACCGGTTTCTCTCCATGACTACATCTGATTCACCGAGATCAACCCTGCTCACATCATTGTTGAGTATTACCATGACTTCAACAATGTCATCATCCCTCTAGAAGTTGGTCGATGAGTTGGTAAACCTGGTTTTCTTAGACGTGTGTTAATCATCTGGTATCCGACAGTATGCATCTACAACCTGTGGGTCCCCCTGAGAAGAGACATTGGAACCTTGACATAATAAGCTGGCTCCTAACCATTATCAACACTTGTATCAAAAACCCAAACACTACATCATCCCTCTCCCGACCTGCAACATCATCATCGATCTAGGGATAGATGTGAATGACATCGGAGTAGTAGACTACAACAATAACCACGGTCAAGGAACCTTCCAGTTCCTTTCCCCATACTACCATCTGTACTATCCTCATAGAGTCATCAAAGTCGAAGAGGCTGATATAAAGATTGAAGAGGTTGACATCCGTCTATAATTGTTGACTGAGTAGCACTTACCCCTAAACAAGAAGCAGTGCTCCCAGTTGGTGCAGTTCTCAATGAAGATGAGACTCTCATCACCCTAAAAGATACCAAGGGTGCTGAGCACACTACTTGGTGGTTAGATCGTAACTAATGGTGGGTCTCGTGGGCAGACAAGAAAGAAACAAGCACTATTAAGTGTGCACCTAAGAAACCGAAACCCTCGACGTTGACCCCTCAATCCCCTGCACCACCATCTCCCTCCCTCCCATCAACATCTACCGTCTTTGGACTGTCAAGACCCGGATCAGGTACACGAACCACGATGTCGTCGCTTTCTTCACAATAGCTCACAGACTTTGCTGCTCTCGTTGCAGCTGCAATGAAGTCCTAATAAGTGCCGTCCTCGAAGTCATCAATGAAAGATCTCAGGATTGCAAAACTAACATCTTTCTCAGGAGGAAAGGACTACCTTTGCTTCAGACAGAAATGCCTAGCGTACATCAGTACCAACAACACTGGCATGGTCTTTAGCAATGACAAGAAGAAATTTGCCTTTGTTCTGTCGTACATGAAGGATGGATCAGCGTCGACGTAGGCACAAAACTATTATGACAGAATCACTGATGCAAAAGGCATCATCAATATCAAAGACACGTTTGCCAAATTTCTCGAAAGGCTCAACCTGTGGTTCAAGGATCTGGGTGAATGTGAACAAGCATATAAATGATGGGTAGAAATGTCACAGGGTGGCCTCGACACTAGCATATTTCTCTCAAACTGGGAGGTCACTATGAGTCAGGCAGGAATCTCAATGAGCAAGGTCAACGTCATACTCCCCCAACTAAAGTCAGCATTGCACGAGGAAGTCACAATGGGCCTCATCTGCCTACCTACAAAACTAAAGATGTATGAAGAAATGAAAGTGTACATTATTAATATTGATGCTACAGAACAGGAGATCTACTGTTTGAGATGTCAAAATGTACCTTCCCCATGGCCCCTACCATGTCAGTATTCTCAACTGTCAGCACAGAAGCAGACATTGTTCGATCCGTCGAGACGCGACAAGCAGGATGCAACAGGTGTCACCTTTGGAGGACAGGGTGAGCCAATGCAGGTCATATTACAATATCTTCGATGCGAAGGGAAGTGTTTCGAGTATGGCGAGTCAGGTCACTATGCGAAGCAATGCCCGAAGAAGAAGACTACTTAAGTCATGGACTCGTAACCTAAATTATAATCCATCAAATGTAACATTAATAGATGAGGCTTCTGTCAATAAATCCGACGAGTTAAAACCCCAAACCATGACTGAAAAGTGCAAAAACCAAACAATTGACGATGATGACTTTGAACTCCTCCTTGACGAACTCCTCAAGGACCAAGTTGTTAGAAAAGTACAGATGGAGGACAAGGTGGACGAAAGATCCGAGCTGGACCTATATAACGATCTTGTTCTAGATAATGGCCAAGTGATAGATGCACATGCGCTTGTAGACTCAGAATGCATAGGATCTTTTATTGACATAAGCTTTGTCGAGCACTACAACATCCCGATGGTCAGACTGCCTCAGTCAGCAAATGTCCTAAATGTCAATGGATCTAGAAATGAAGGTGGAAAGATGATGCACTACGTCAAGCTGACACTCCGGATTGAAGACCACAGCGAGAGGATCCATCTCCTGGTACTTACCCTGTTATCGGCAAACCTGTTCCTAGGATATTCTTGGCTAAGCAAACATAACCCAACAATTGACTGGAAGCTTGGAGATGTCATATTCGACAAATGCCCTGAGTCTTGTAGGCATGCTTGTACAGACAAGGTTCCTTTCTCTGTCCGAAAAGTCAGTGTCGAGTTACAGGCTCGATACATTGTTCCTCAGAAGAGATAGGCATTATGGCTGTCATATCTGGACTCCTATGCTGACGTATTTAGCGAGGAGAATTTTGAGAAGCTTTCAGAACACTGCCCGTGGGACCACGTCATTGACCTCAAACTAGGTTTCAAGCCGTCAGATTGCAAAGTGTACCCTTTAAACCTGAAGGAGCATGAAGAACTATGCAGCTTTATCAATGAGAACCTAAAGTTAGGACAGATACACAAATCAACATCACCGATGGCCTCTCCCTTCTTCTTCATTAAAAAGGCAGATAGCTCATTGAGGGCTATCCAGGATTATAGAAAGCTCAATGAGGGTACAATTAAAAACAAGTACCCCTTACTGCTGATTGGTAAACTCGTCGACAAGGTCAAGACAGCTCGATACATCACGAAGCTTGATGTCTATTGAGGTTACTACAACATCCACATCAGGGAAGGCAATGAATAGAAGGCAGCATTCAGGACGAATGAAGGGTTATTTGAACCCACTATCATATTCTTCAGTTTGTGCAATGCATCGGCAATCTTCCAAGCATTTGTCAACAATATTTTCTGGAACTTGATCAGCCAGGGCAAGGTTGTAATTTACCTCAATGACATTCTTATCTTCTCGGAGGATGTAGGCAAATATCGAAAACTGGTACAGGAAGTCTTCAAGGTACTAAGGGAGCACAAGTTATACCTGAAACTGACAAAATGCAAGTTCGAAGTGTCAATGGTGAAATTCCTCAATTACATCCTCGGTAATGGTGAAGTACGCATGGACCCTACAAAGATCGAAGCTGTCACGAACTGGCCACCCCCAAAGAACAAGAATCAGCTACAGCAGTTCTTGAGGCTAGGTAACTGGCTGCGATGATTTGTTAAGGGGTACAGCACCATTGTTAAACCACTTACGTGGCTGACTGGAGATGTGGCTTGGGAGTGGACTAACGTGAAACAAGTTGCCTTTGAGGACATTAAGACAAGACTGACAAGCACCCCAGTGCTGATCATCCCAAATGACGATGCGCCTTTCTATGTCGAAACAGATGCATCGGACTTCGCTACAGGAGGAGTACTACTTCAAAAGCAAGATAATGTATGGAAGGTTGTAGCTTACTGCTTGCAGGTATTATTATTGGTCAAAAGGAACTACCAGATCTATGACAAGAAACTACTAGCAGTTGTCCAAGCACTAACGGAGTGGAGATACTACCTTCTAGATGCTAAACATCTTGTCGAGATCTAGACTGATCACACAAATTTGACATATTTCAGAAAGCTACAAGATCTAAATCGTCGACAAGCAAGATGGTCACTGTTCCTATCAGAATTCGACTTCGTCTTCATCTACAAACCCAGCATGATGATAACAAAAGCAGACACACTCTCCCGACAATAGGATTATAATACAGGTGAAGAGGACAACCAAGAGATGCAGCTGTTAAAAGACGAATAGTTTAGGGCTAGAGCGGTGGTGGAAACATCAAGGACGATGTTGGAATGGAAGGACAAAGAGGCAAATGGAGAAGCGAAACCAAGGATGGATGGAAGGCTTGTCGTCCTAAGGGAACTAGTCAAGGAGGTACTCAAAGAACACCATGATTCCCCACTCGTAGGACACCCAGGACAGACGAAGACATAGCGATTGATCGGATGAACATATTGGTGGCCAGGCATGATTTAGGACATTGTCAACTATGTTAAAGGATGCAATATCTGCCAGAGGATGAAACCATCAAGGCAGCCTCAACAATGAATGCTATACCCACATGATGTTCCTAAAGGGCCATGGCAGACGATCTCAGTCGACCTAATCGGTGAACTCCCAAACTCCAATGGCTACAATGTAATCTGTGTAGTTGTCGATAAGTTCTTCAAGCAAATACATGCAATACCGATGACAACAAAGATTACTGCTCAAGGAATAGTTAGGCTTTATCACAACTACGTCTTCCGACTGCATGGACTGCCGAAGAAAATCATCCACGACCGAGGCCCTCAATTTGACGCAGACTTCATGAAGGAGCTGTACAAGGTGCTCCACATCGAAGGCAACCCATCAACAGCGTATCACCCTCAGACAGACGGACAGACCGAGCGTGTTAACCAAGAGCTCGAGCTGTACCTGAGGATGTACGTCAACTATCGACAGATGGACTGGTCAGAGTGGTTGGCTCTCGCAGAGTTTGCCTACAACAACTGAGAGCATGCCCTAAACCCCCTGAGTCCAGGAACAATGCAAACGACATCATCAAACCTCTCAACGGAAAAGTTTGCCAAAGACTTGAAAGATATACATGATCAAGTAAAAAAGCATCTCGAAAAGGCAAACAATGTCGTGAAGGAGGCACACGATCGAAGGGTAGGCAATGTCGTTAACTACCAAAAGAGAGACAAGGTCATGCTGGATGGACGGAACATCACAATGGTCAGACTGACGAGGAAGTTTGCAGACAAATGGTATGGGCCTTTTAACATCTTAGAAAAGGTTGGAGCAGCTGTATATAAACTCAAGCTGCCAAGGACATGGTTGAAGGTACATCCTGTCTTTAACGAGATCTTGCTCAAACCCTATATTGAACCGACCTTCGAAGAACAGAGGAAACCTCTCCTACCTCCACCAGAGATCATAGATGGTAAAGAAGAGTATGAAGTGGATGAAGTTGTCGACTCATGTGAACACTGAGGCAAACTCCAATTCCTAGCCAAGTAGAAAGGATATGACGAAAAGACCTAGGAACCAAGGGACAATTTACTACCAGGTGCAAAATAAGCTGTCGGCAATTTTTACAAGAAACACCCAGATGCTCCTAGAATCCTCGCTATTCATCTTAAACTGTCAACGCTCAAAGAAATCTTCCGCTACACCGAACCGGATCGCTCCAAGAGTTGGTCGGGATGCCCAACCTTAAGGGGAGGTGATGTTACGATGCAGTTATCATTTCCCTTTTTCTTCCTTTTTCCTCTCTTTTAATGAACGGTCACTTTCTTTAATAAATATTCCTTTAACATTTATCACTCCTTTATCATTATATCATACAGGCTGAGCTAATCACAACCCATGATGCTGTTTACTCTAAACCTTATTATTCATCATGACGTCATTTGATTCTAGATCATGACATCATTCTCTTAGTAATATTATTTCAGGTGGCACCACTTTACCTTCATCGTCATCTGACTTTTCTTGTAGAGTAAGACTTATCCGCAGTCATCATGTATATAAGGTCGAGGGCAGAGAGCTGGGATTCCCCACTCTCTTGTTCTTGTACTATCACAACCTCGCAAGTAAAGTCCCCTTTCCCTTATACTAGTATAAGTAGTTGCTAATATAATCTCGTACTATTACGACCTCACAGATGTTAGTGTCTCTTGCTTGTGCTGCGGTAGCTCAACCTCTTGCGTCGTAGTCATTTCTGGCCTCTCGCTGATATCTCTTACTTCGCAAGTTGTAACAAGAAAGAGTTGCAGATGCCAGGGAATGGTTATGTTTAGTACTTGCATATATAGAAGTAGAATACAGTGACACATATATTCCAGCAGTTGAATCTGGTTATCCTACCTCAAATTTTACCATTTCTGAAAGCCTCCATTAGCATGCTAATCTAGCAAAAAGAATCATGTTTTTGGTAGCAAAATGCATGAGTTTTGAAGGATGTAATCCTGTAGAGGGTGAGGTTTTGGTCTCCAGTCAGAGCCAGGCCAGTTAGGCTTTAAAGGAGCAGATTTGGACTTCTTCTTAGATGGTGGTGAACTAGAATGTAGATGACTAGATAAGAGAGTTGAAGATGGAGGTGAAGGTGATGGAGGTGAATGTGTAGCAGGATGTAGAGAGTGTGGGGGTGAAGGTGGTGCAGGTGTGGGTGAAGCAGGTGTAGATAGAATAGGTGTAGATGGTGCAGGAGCAGTTGGCAAAGAGGTGGCAGGACATCTAACTCATCATCTACTCCCCCCTGCTCTGGCAGGTCTTTTGCCTCAGGAGTAACTGGTACCCTTAGGTCAACAGAGGTTCTAGATGTGCCAGGGAACACTCTCTCATCAAACTGGGTAGAGTCACTAATGATCTCCTTCCTGGTGAGTGGATTCTAAAAGAGCCAACCCTTGTAATTAGAAGGATAGCTAAGGAAGACACATTTCTGTGTGTGAGACTGTAATGGCCTCCTCTGGTCCTTCTTCACAAGGACATATGAAGTACACCCAAATACTCTAAAATGAGACACATCTGGTTTTGACTTGTACCAGGCCTCATAGGGGGTCTTGCCACTCACAGCTGAGATGGGAGAGTGATTGTGTACATGCACAAAAGCTGAGACTGCATCCCACCAGAAGCTGGAGGGCAGATATACCTCATTGAGCATTGTGGTAATTTCTTCTGCAAGTATCCTATTTGCACGCTCTGCAACACCATTCTGATGAGGTTCATCTCTGATAGTATACTGTCTGTGAATTTCTGCTGACTGGCAAAAGTGCTCCCACTCATTAGACATGTACTCTCCTCCTTTGTCATCTCTAGTGGCTTTGATCTTTGCACCAAGTTGGTTCTCAGCAAATGCCTTAAACTACTTGAATGCACCAAATACATCACTCTTTTTCCTAAGTGGAAGGACAGTCCAGAATCGACTGAAGTCATCAATGAAGGTAATCCAGTACTTGTAGCTATGTCTGGACTGAACAGGAAGTGGACCATGCAAGTCTGAGTGAACCAGTTGAAGTAGTGTACTTGTCCTATGAGATGCAAGTCTGGAGATATTGGTCCTATGCTGCTTGCCTGCAATGTAAGGCTCACAGATAGGGTCTGGAGCGACAGAGGACTTGACTACTAATCCATTCACCATGTTCTCCTTGTGCAATAGCTTAATATCACCATGATTAAGGTGTGCAAATATCCTGTGCCACAGTGTGAAATCAAGTGGACATGTGCTTGTTAGTGCAGAGTATGCACACATTGACACAACATGCCCATTGAGAGTTGCAGCATTGTTTGAAGCAATAGTTGCAGTGAAGAGGAGTGTGTTGCGGTGCTTAAAGAGGATTTGGTTGTAAAGAATGGTGACAACATAGAATTTGGTTCTGGTTAAGTACAGGACTGAGAGGAGATTGTTTCTAAGGTCTGAAACATGGAGTACACATTAGAATTCAAGTAACTGTCTAGGTTTTCCACCCAGTGAAGATTGGAAACACACTGTCCCTAAGTCAACTGAATAAATAACATAATTGTTTGCAAGCCTGACTGGGATTCTCTTTGGTTCATAATGGTGGAACCAGTGTCTATGAGGTGTCATGTGACAAGTGGCACCTGTATCAACAATCCAGTCAGAGCCAGCATCAGAGATGAGTAGTGAGTGGGGATTGGTGTAGTCTTAAGTACTTGCATTGCCAGCAAATTCAGCAGATTGAGCAGCATCAGAGTCTTCCTCCTGTGCAGCATTGGCCTTCTGCTTCTGCCTCTTCTTGCCCTTCTTATCCTTGATCTCTGCCCTAACTGCTTTGCTTACATTCTGCTTCTTGTAGCAGGTTGCCTCTGCATGTTCTCTAATACCACAGAACTCACAAGTGATGTCCTTGGAGGGTCTCTGGGTCGATGTAGAGACTTGCATTGTAATAGCCTGTATGTCCACACCTCTCCTATTGTCATCCTCAAGGATAAAGGACAACTTGAGGGCCTCCTAGCCAAAGTCAGGCTTGAGAAGGACTGCAGATCTGAAGGAAGAGAACTCCTCAGGTAGAGCACAACATAGAGCAACACAAGCAAGTTCCTCCTCAAACTTGTCAAGTGTGAGAGATTCCTTGCGAGTGTTTCTAACATCATGCAATGACCTCTCAACTCTGGATGTAAGCTGCTTGAGTGACTCATTCTCTTTCTTCTGAATGGATAGGAAGGAGTGGTAGGCTAGGTAGTGTGCAGTGGGATTGTCCTGCTTATGCAGCTTTTTCAGTGCACTCCACATCTTAACAGGGTCAGAGATATGCTCTCTAACAAGGATTTGCATGCTCTGGTTGATGTTTTAATAGATTAGACCAGCTGCACGCTCTACCTTCACTTGCTATACAGCAAGATCAGACTTGTCATCCTCATGAGGCTTCTCATCTTGACCACTAACAAGGCGCCATAGCATCTTGGTCTGCAGGAGGGCCTGCATGTTAAACTTCCAAGTTGCATAGTTGGAGGTATCTAACTTTGCAAATGTCGATTGTGAGTCAACGGCTGCAGAGTCAGATATGGCGCTTGGTGTGACGAAAGATGGTATGTGCAACTGCTAGTGTACAGAACAGGAACACAATCGGACAGGAGGGGGCAAAGAAATAGGCAAAAACGCATTGGTGAGGTAAGTGGGCACTAATTCAAGTACAGTCAGTGGTAGCTGCAGAGCACCCTATATTGCTGAAGTATACACAGGTTCACTGCAAGACAGTGCTAGTCTGTTGGACTGTTAAGTCCTCACAGGCACCGCTGACTCAAAGAGGCTCTAGGCTTAAGCAACCCCCAAAGGTGATGCAACCAGCAAACTAAGGCTGGACAGGCAAGCTTCAGAGTCTGTACGTTCCCCTGATCCAACAACAGCAATGGATATGCAATGGCTGCACTCTAACTGGACAGAACAGTGATAGACGACAAAAATTGATGTAGCGATAGAACGGATAAGCAGAATGATGCGAGACTCCGTGTGCACGTCGGGTGCAGTGACGCGAGGGAGTGTACGAAGTGGCGTGTCGATCAGATCAACGGATCGGCCAAAAATGGCAATTTCGCACGTGAGTGCAACTAGGGCACAACTGCACAACATACAAAAATCGCTGTAACTTGGCGAAAATGAAGCCAATTGAGATGCAACTTTGCACACTGGCAGATCGTACAATGGGGCGACTGTGTGCAGAGTATGAGCAGAGTCGGCTAGTGCGATATGGTGCTATGAGATGTCGAAGATTTTGAGACAGGTAAGCTGTAGATGAGCTGCAGAGTGACCAGGGGGCTTGTAGGAGAGCTGGAAAGCGGTTCCAGATGTTACAGAGGCACCCAAATGCGATGCAGAGCTCAGAATAGCTCAGAGAAGCGCCAGAGAAGCTCAGAAATGATCCAATCAAGGCAAAACTTCGATTTCCACCCAGAAGCACAAGTGTATAGATGTCTCAGAGCACAAGGCTCATAACCTGTGAGCAGCAGCAACCTAAAACACATTGAGTGCAGTGGATGAGCACAAGATGATGGGAGTGCTATCTACTGCATCAGGGTGCTTTAAGGCTAGATTACATAATCAGTATGTGACCTAAAAAGTGTCACAGTGCAGAAACAAAGGAGAAACAAAATAGAATATAAATATACACAATGTGCACAAGTGTGCAAATAAAATAATAGACAAGTAGAGTGTGTTAGGATCACAATTCCAACAGATGCAAGGCCAGACTGGTTGCAAAGAGCTATTCTCAACATCTTGGATTGGAGTTCTCTCAAGTATTTGCCCCTACAGCTAAGTGGGCAGCCTTGAGAGCCATCCTTGCACTTGCTGCACTTGAGGACCTAGAGCTCTACAGTGTGGATATCTCCACTGCCTTCCTTAATGGTGACATGGAGCGTGATGTGTACATACAGCAGCCTAAGGGATTTGAAGAGTACTTTGGTCCAGGCTTTGTCCTTAAGCTTGTCAAGTCTATTTATGGATTGAAGCAAGCTGGTAGGCAGTGGCACAAGAAGCTTGACACTGTCTTACAGGATATGGGCTTTATACTGGTGTGCTGTGATAACAGCATATGGGTCTACAGAAAGGAGGATGTTAGAATCATCATTCCTGTCTACGTTGATGATATGACCATTGCTGCAAAGTCAAAGTAGTAGTACCAGTTTGTAAGAGATGAGCTGGCCAAACACTTCAAGCTGTATAACTTGGGTTCTACCTCCTTCCTGCTTGGTGTGCATATTGAGAGGGACAGGAGCAAGCACTCTCTATCTTTCTTACAGAGACAGTACATTGTGGATGTGCTTGAGAGATTTGGGATGTCTGATTGCAGTTCTGTGAAGACTCCTATTGATGAGTATCACAAGCTCAGCAACGCAATAGCTCCTCAGATAAATGAGGAGAAGGCTTATATGCAGTCTGTGCCATACAGACAGCTAGTTAGTGCACTCGTGTATTTGGCTGTAGCTACTAGGCCAGACATTGCCTATGCTGTAGGAGTTCTTGCAAGATTCTACTCTAATCCTGGTGTTGCACATTGGAAGGCTGCAAAGCACCTGTGTAGATATCTGCAAGGGACCAAGAACTACAAGCTCACATATGCTCCTAATCCCTCATCCTCTGAACTGTTTACCACCTACTATGATGCAGATCATGGTGGAAATCAGGACAACAAGAGGTCTACAAGTGGAATGATGGTGAAGATGGGAACTGGTGCAATCAGCTGGGCTAGCAAGTTACAGCCTTTTTTGACTCTGTCTACTACTGAGACAGAATACATTGTTGCAGTTAGTGCAGGCCAGGAGATCATATGGCTAAGGAATCTGTTCACTAAGTTTGGGTATAGCTTTGATGCACCCAGCTCACTATGGATGGATAATCAGTCTGCCCTGTCTGTTGCCCAGAATCCTGAACATCATGGGAGAATGAAGCATCTGGACCTGAGGTTTTACTGGCTGAGAGATGTTGTTGAAGCAGGACATGTGAGAGTGTGCTATGTGTCTACTCAGAGCATGCCTGCAGACATTCTCACCAAGGCCTGTGAGCAGCAGCACCTAAAACACACTGAATGCAGTGGATGAGCACAATAAGATAGTATATTAAGAGGTAACTACTTGCCTAAATGCAGTGGATGAGCACAATAAGATAGGGTGTCATCCACTGCATCTGGCACGCTTTTTGGCACTGATTACATAATCATCATGTGACCAAAAGCGTCACACAATGCAAGAATAAAACAGAGACAATCCAAAACAATAAAATACACAATAAACAGTGAAGTGCACAAGTGTGCATATGTCAGAATAGTGAAAAGAGAATGGGTTAGGATTATAATTCTAACAAGCTTGTAGTTCTTGGTCCCTTGCAGATATCTACACAGGTGCTTTGCAGCCTTCCAATGTGCAACACCAGGATTAGAGTAGAATCTTGCAAGAACTCCTACAGCATAGGCAATGTCTGGCCTAGTAGCTACAGCCAAATACACGAGTGCACTAACTAGCTGTCTGTATGGCACAGACTGCATATAAGCCTTCTCCTCATTTATCTGAGGAGCTATTGCGTTGCTGAGCTTGTGATACTCATCAATAGGAGTCTTCACAGAACTGCAATCAGACATCCCAAATCTCTCAAGCACATCCACAATGTACTGTCTCTGTAAGAAAGATAGAGAGTGCTTGCTCCTGTCCCTCTCAATATGCACACCAAGCAGGAAGGAGGTAGAACCCAAGTTATACAGCTTGAAGTGTTTGGCCAGCTCATCTCTTACAAACTGGTACTACTACTTTGACTTTGCAGCAATGGTCATATCATCAACGTAGACAGGAATGATGATTCTAACATCCTCCTTTCTGTAGACCCATATGCTGTTATCACAGCACACCAGTATAAAGCCCATATCCTGTAAGACAGTGTCAAGCTTCTTGTGCCACTGCCTACCAGCTTGCTTCAATCCATAAATAGACTTGACAAGCTTAAGGACAAAGCCTGGACCAAAGTACTCTTCAAATCCCTTAGGCTGCTGTATGTACACATCACGCTCCATGTCACCATTAAGGAAGGCAGTGGAGATATCCACACTGTAGAGCTCTAGGTCCTCAAGTGCAGCAAGTGCAAGGATGGCTCTCAAGGCTGCCCACTTAGCTGTAGGGGCAAATACTTGAGAGAACTCCAATCCAAGATGTTGAGAATAGCCCTTTGCAACTAGTCTGGCCTTGTATCTGTCCACTGAGCCATCTGCCTTTTTTTTGAGCTTGAACACTCATCTGCAGCCAATTGGCTTTCTGTCTGCAGGTAGCCTCACAGGCCGAAATGTGCCATTCTCAATGAGACTGACAAACTCCTGCATTGCAGCTTCCTCCCAGAGATGTGCATCAGGTCTTCCTTTAAAGTCCCTCCATTGATATAGCTCAGATCCATACTGCTGTCTAGTTTGTGCAGAGAACATCTGCTCAAACTTATTGGTGGATTGGAACACATACTCAAAGGCATCCTCAAATGAAATATACACATCCTCTAGGCCTGCATTAGCTCCAAAGTCCATGAGAGCTGAGAACATGAGTGCTTCCGCTTGCAACTCCTCTTCAGACATCACATCTAGCTCATCTGATGAGTTACTGTCCATGTGCACATCTTCATCTAGCTGGTGCACAACCTCTAGCTCTGGATCTGGAGTTAACACTAGTACAGATGGTCTAAGCAGTCGCCTCCCAGGGTAATGCATAAGAGGGTTGATGTATCTATCCCAGCCACCAGTGTAAGGTCGAGGTTTTGGCCTCCAGTTAGGGCCAGGCCAGTTAGGCTTTGAAGGAGCAGATTTGGACTTCTTCTCAGGTGGTGGTAAACTAGGATGTGAATGACTAGATGAGGAAGTTGAGGATGAAGGTGAAGGTGATGGAGGTAAATGTGTTGCAGGATGTGGAGAGTGTAGAGGTGAAGGTGGTGCAGGTGTGGGTGAAGCAGGTATAGATAGAATAGGTGTAGATGGTGCAGGAGCAGTTGGCAAAGAGGTGGCAGGACATCTAACTCATCATCTACTCCCCCCTGCTCTGGCAGGTCTTTTGCCTCAGGAGTAACTGGTACCCTTAGGTCAACAGAGGTTCTAGATGTGCCAGGGAACACTCTCTCATCAAATTGAGCAGAGTCACTAATGATCTCCTTCCTGGTGAGTGGATTCCAAAAGAGCCAACCTTTAAAATTGGAAGGATAGCTAAGGAATGCACATTTCTGTATGTGAGACTGTAATGGCCTCCTCTGGTCCTTCTTCACAAGGACATAGGAAGTGCACCCAAATACTCTAAAATGAGACACATCTGGTTTTGACTTGTACCAGGCCTCATAGGAAGTCTTTCCATCTATAGCTGAGGTGGGAGAGCGATTGTGTACATGTACAGATGCTGAGACTACATCCCACCAGAAGCTGGAGGGCAGACATGCCTCATTGAGCATTGTGGTGATTCCTTCTGCAAGTGTCCTATTGGCCCTCTCTGCAACACCATTCTGATGGGGTTCATCTCTGATAGTGTGCTGCCTGTGAATTTCTGCTCTCTGACAGAACTCCTGCTACTCATTGGACATGTATTCTCCTCCCTTATCATCCCTAGTGGCTTTGATCTTTGCACCAAGCTGGTTCTCAGCAAATGCCTTAAACTGCTTGAATGCACCAAATGCATCACTCTTCTTCCTAAGTGGAAGGACAGCCCAGAACCGACTATAATCATCAATGAATGTGATCCAATACTTGAAGCCGTGTCTGGACTGGACAGGGAGTGGGCCATGAAGGTCAGAGTGGACCAATTGAAGTGGGGCAGTTGCTCTGTGAGATGCAAGTCTGGAGACATTGGACCTGTGTTGCTTGCCTGCAATGCAGGGCTCACAGATAGGATCTAGAGCAGTATTGGACTTGATCACCATCCCCTTCACTAATTGCTCCTTGTGTAACAGCTTCACATGACTGTAATTGAGATGTGCAAACCTTCTGTGCCATAGAGAGAAGTCAAATGGACATGTGCTTGTAAATGCAGAGTATGCACATGAAGACACAACTTGTCCATTGAGAGTTGCAGCATTGTTAAAAGCAATAGATGCAGTAAATAGGAGTGTATTGTGGTGCTTGAAGAGGATTTGATTGTGAAGAATGGTGACAATATAAGACTTGGTTCTGGTTAAATACAGAACTGAGAGGAGATTGTTTCTCAAGTCAGGAACATGAAGTACACAGTGAAATTCAAGCAACTGTCCAGGCTTCCCACTCAATGTAGGTTGAAAATATACAGTTCCAATGTCAATTGAATAGATAATGTAATTGTTTGCAAGTCTGACTGGAATGTGCTTTGGTTTATAATGATGAAACCAATGTCTGTGAGGTGTCATATGACATGTGGCACCAGTGTCAACAATCCAGTCAGAGCCAGCATCAGAAATGAGTGGTGAGTAGGGATTGGTGTAGTCACAAGCAGCCAAAGAATCAGACATGATGAGTGAAAGAGGTGAAAATAGGATGTAAGGGCAATGGGAATAGGAAGGTGGAGAAAATGGAATGGGAATGGGAAAATGGTAATGGTGGAGCACCTGTAGCAGATACAGCCAGTGGTAGCTACAGAGCACCTCCTTTTGCTAATGTATATACAGGTTCACCGCAAGACAGTGCTAGTCTGTTGGACAACTAAGTCCCCACAGGCACTGCTGACTCAGAGAGGCTCTAGGCTTAAGTAGCACTCAATAGAGGCTACAACCAGCAAACTAAGGCTGGGCAGGCAAGCTTCAGAGTCTGTAGGATTCTCTGATCTAACAGGAGCAATGGAAATGCAAGGGCTGCACTCTGACTGTACTGGGCAGTGCTAAAACGCAAAATCGACGTAGCGTGGGAACGGCTTAACGGATCGGCGCAACAATCGGAGGGAACCTTCGGAGGGATGAGACGGACCAGCAAACCAATTATCAAGTCGATCGGATTAGCGGTTCGGCAGCAATAGGCAAAAATGTGCGAGAATGCAGTTGAGAAAGGTAGCAACTCAATGCAAAAGTCGCAATAGCGCAGGAACGGCTAATCGGATGGACACGAAACTTGGTGGAGATGCTCGTCCCAGTAGGGCGGACCAGTGTACCAAAGGGAAAGTTGGACAAATAAGCGGTTCGGCCGCAATAGGCAAAAATGCGCGAAGTTGCAGTAGTGACAGATAAGGAGTCAACGTAAAAACTGCAATAACTCAGCAAAATCGATGCCGATCAGGACAAAACTTGGTGGGCTAGTAGACGCCTATGTGCCGAGTGGGTGTGCAAACTTTGAGTGAAATTGGATGAATGGCTGTAGAGATATTGCAAATCGGCTTTTGGGGGTAAGATAAGGGTTCTGGAGACAACGGAGAGGCCGGAAAAGTGTTCCCCACGTCACAGACACCCCAGGAAGCTCAGAGATGACCCAAAATAGTCCAAAATGTCACCAGGAGAGCCTAGAAGTGATCCAAAGAGGCCAGAAGTGGCCAAAACAACCCAGAAGCTTGGTGACAGCTGATTCTCACCTAGAAGCAACAGTGTGTGTGTGACTCAGAGCACAAGGCTCATAACCTGTGAGCAGTAGCACCTAAAATACACTGAATGCAGTGGATGAGCACAACAAGATGGGGTGTCATCCATTGCATCTGGCATGCTTTTTGGCACTAATTACATAATCAAAATATGACCAAAAGCATCACACAATGTAGAAACAAAACAGAACCAATGCAAAATAATAAAATACACAATAAACAGTGAAGTGCACAAGTATGCATATGTTAGAATAGGTAAAAGAGAATGTGTTAGGATTATAATTCCAATACAAGGCACCTGTGACAGTGCATTAAATACCAGATAAGCATGAGAGTATCTCAACTATAGAGTCACTCCTCTTTTATGATAAGCTGCACAGAAATCTCTGTAATTTTTGTAATGTCATTCTCTAAACATATCAAATAGCATATAAGGAGAATGCCAAGCAACTCAAAAACCTATAAGAGGAGATCTCTGACCTAGCATACAAAATAGGCAAGATCGAGACCATTAATAATAAAGTAGTATTTTCTCTCTTATTTAGCATAAACACTGTTTCATATATTAGATTTTTTAGATATACCGAACTTTGGTTAGCTACTTGAAGCTGAAAGTTATTAAAGAGGCCATGAGTATCATTTATGAGACAGTAGCCACTTCTGTAAGCTTGTAATATACTCAGAGCATACAGATGCTTGAAGGTGTTCAAAAGACGATACCTAATTAGAATATTGAAGATGCAAGAGATTCTGATAAATGTATTAATTCTAAGGTCTTCATGGAGAGACCCTAGAAGTTGTTTGATAATTATGCTGATACAAAGTCCAAATTAGTAGCATTAAGATGTTTTTGCCAGAAATTGTACAAGTGGACTGAAGACACAAAGAATCTACTCAATGTTCATAACAAATTTAACATTTATAGTTCAGACAGAGATATAAAAGAGACTGCTTTTCACCACCTAGTACAGGCTCATTTTTGCTTTTTAGATGAAGAAATATCACTCACAATCTTATTGTTCTTGATCTTTATGCCAAGATACTCTCTTGCATGCAAAGCTAAAATGAAGTATGATATTGCTACCTTGTTAAAAGATTCTAATGATGATTTGCCATGAGTGTTTGATTAAAAGGTAGAACATCTGATTGAATTCTATATACTAAAGAATCTCAAGTCTACAAGGGCAGATGTTCTGCACTTATTGGAGAAGATCAACAATATGCTTGATAATCTGGTTACAAGAATTAAAAGTGTCAAATCTTATGAACTAGATTGTCACAGTCCTATTCCTTTTTCTGAGATCATCTACCAAAGTGCATCATATAAAGATACTTTAGAGGAATCTACAATAAAGGAGTTTGAGAAAGATAAAGATAAAAATAAAGATAGTTACATACCAGTGGTCTAGAAGACATGCAAAACATAATTTACATGACCTCTTTACTAATCTAGTATGTGGACCTTTGTTAAGATGTAATATGAATTTAGGCTAACTTTATTTATTTATCTATTTAGTTGTCTGTTACTCGATAGTATGCAAGATATATATTTTGTTAGATAGATTGTACACTATAAAAAGTGTTTCATTATATAGTTTATTTATTGAACTGAGAACATTATATATATAGATAGTCTAGGATTGTAAGAAACAGTCGTTGACCCTTTTGTATCTTTGTAACTGTAACTATACTACCTGCACAGCAACTCTATATCTATTTATTCAACTGCTACTTGCTATTCATTCTACAAATGTCCTTTTTAGCATAGAAAAGAATGCTAGATGCAAGCTCATGCATAATCTGAACATCTATATATGATACTATTGAAAGCAGATTATTGATAGTTAGCTGAAGTAGGATGTCATCACAGCAAATTTCATAATACAGCTGAAGTCAAAAAACCTTGCACTCAGGCCTTTCATGTGCTTTTTTTTTTCATGTGCATCATGCCCTCAGAGCTTGAAAATGGTCTAATTGCCCATTTTCTCAGTCAATACAGTACATAAAAACATGATGTAGCTATGTAAAAAAAGTACTTGAAAATGCACTTCCAGTGATATAATAATGTCTGAGAAATGTGATGTGTACATTGTAGAACAAAAAAAACAACCTCATCAAGTTAGTACCTCACCTCCTCCCTCAGTCAATGTAAAAATCATAACTCATAAAATACACCATGTAAAAATCTCATTGATATCGCTAAATTCATGCTATCACAGGGGGTACCAATGCCTGAAGTTTTGAGACACTTCGATGAACCATTCGTGATGGAGCAGGGTAACATGCTGGCACATTCACTTTTAGGATTTCCTCCTCAGCACTGCATCTGTTATATCTTGGGCATTTCGACAGCTAAAAATCTGATTCTTTTTGTTAAAATTATACCTTGATGAGAACTTTCAGACGAAGCACAACTTGAGTTTAATTAACAAAGTGTATAGCTATAATACGTGTACTATTCTACCTTGTGGACCTATCTCTATAAAGTATGCAGAATACCTCAAGAAACTACTATTTATCTTCTTGCAAATCCTCTGAGCATTTATCAGCACACTCTTGTTATACATGTACAAGACTTCTGGCCATAGAAAAGCCGCTGTGTTATGCTAACTCTTGTCAACTCCAATTGCCTTCACTTTATATAACAGCAACAGTATTGCACAATAACTCAACTATTGAAAGTGATGGCAAGTACATATTGAGCATAAGATGTCCTACAGATGCTGTGGAGCAGGATGCACATTCATGGGTGTCATAGATTGACTGAAAGATGGCAACTACTGGTGTCTATTGGTGGTCACAGAACCAGAACTAGCACCTCGACACCAATTCTAACACCGATACGAGCTCTAACCCCAACACTGGATTGCCACCAAATCCAAATGATCACCAGAGACGTTGCTAGTGGTGGTGATAAGGGACACAGGTCCATACCAAGGTCTCAGAGCCAAAATGACAATGTAGACCATCCCAAACCGTCACTATACAGAAATAAAAGTTGGTCGAACCTCCAAGTTAAGTGAGCCTTTAGACCAGATTAGGTTTGACAGATCTGATGCATAAGGATAGGTATGAACAAGCCTGAAGCCTGGATGCAAGTATATCAGATGTGCAGCGATCAAAGCACGATGAATGAGTCAATGATTTAGACTACTCATGAACTATGTGCCGTTGTAGCTTACCCCCAACTAGCCACCACATCTTTTGCCTTTTCGATATCTGGACCGTCAGTGAAGCAGCTCACTGGAGATCCATATAGACAGCTATGAAAAAATACCAATGACCAGGCAGAAGGCTCTCTAACGACCTACAGAAATGTATCGTCGTCATGAACAAAATGATCAGTATTTCTAAGATTGCAAGGTTGAAGGAGGTACCTAGGCGGACAGTCTTCTAGGTGATATCTGAGTTCAAGCACTATGGAACTATCTCTACGCAGACATAAGGCTTCCGTAGTAGGCCTAGAGCTCTTGATTACGTTCATATGCAAGTAAGCTATTTTTTCAAAATACACAAAGATTGCTTATTAGTTCGCACTCCTAGTTCCTCTGTGGATTGTTGAGCTGCTGTTCTGATCACTATATCGATGAACTTAGAGATCTACTATGAGAGTCTTGTGGAAAGAAGGCTTCAGACTTGATAATTCACAGATCTTTACTGTACGCTAGTTTCCGACTGAAGAAGGTCAGGCTTCTCTACTCTTTTATGCATTTATTCATAAGGAGCCTCACTCCATCCTCTAGATATTGAGAAAGGCGCTTGAGTAGAGTGAGATACTCTGTGCACAATATCTAGCATGCATTGGTTCACAGTACATGACAGACCAACTGGTCTTTGTCGACAAGAGTGCTTGTGACTGATGGACTTTCTTTCATAACGAAGCCTGGGCTCTCGAGAGACGGCAAGCTTGCAGAAAACAGTTCTTCAACCGGAGAAAGCAGTAACCATAGCTGTTGTAGTTTGATATAGGACATGCAAGCATCTAATTTCCCTTATTAGGTATTCTGTCCTGCCCGCAATTAGTATTGATGGGATGGTCAATTGTATGGTTATTGTAGGTGCTTTCAATGGGGAGCTGTTCAGCACATTTATTGCTGGCCTTCTGGATAAAATGAATCCTTTCTCTGCTCCTCGGTCTGTCATCATTATGGATAACTGCCCGATACACAAAGTATCAGGAATTAGAGAGCTCGTTGAATTGCGGTCTGTTTTCTTTTCTAACAGTACTATGCTATGTACTAACCTTTGCATAGACGTATTAGGCTCGAGTTCTTACCTCCATATTCCCCTGACTATAACCCTATTGAGCTTTCATTTTCCATTATTAAATCTAGGCTCAAACAACAAGGACCATGGCAGGATAATTCAGTTGTTGAGTAACTGATTCACCAAGTGTATTCTATCAGTTCTACTGATTGTCGCTCATTCTTTCGCCACTCAGGTTACGAAGTTGAGAACAATTTTATAGGTACTACTCTGTAATCAGTTTAACAGTACTTTTGTCACATCAGATAGATATTCTTCCTTCGTGAACTCTGCTTATGGTAGGAGAAGCTGAGGAGCATAGGTAATGGTTATATCACATTCCTTTCGGAAAAGAATCTTGCTGGCATTTTTTTTTCATTATGCGTCTTCCACCATGACCACGTCCAATTCTCCTAGAAAAGCTCCAACCTCTAGAATGATGTGAACAAGGAAAATCCTAGCTCACCCCGAAGAGGGCCAGGCAGGATAATGATCGCTGTGACAATACCTATGTATATGAGGAAGAGGAGCCTTCACAACTTAATATAGTTTACATGGCCAACAGCAAAGCAAAGCAGGAACAAGATGACCGGTCTGACTGGTCATATCATTGATCCAATATTCCAGATGCTCCCAGTAGGTATATTCTGAGTATGATGCGACTGTATCCTGATGATTTGGTAGAGTCGGACTACAACTGGAGTGTTAATGCCATGAGCATGCCCACCCAAGAATTGTATTTCCCTTCTATTGGGCCTTCTGCCGTTGAGAAGTTATGTCCTATACTTACTGTTTGAGTTGATAACAGATGAGGCTTGCATAAGATGAACATCACACCAATGGATACCTTAATTGATGTGCGCAACAACACGGCAGATGTTCTTTAATACCATCAAATGGCGGTCGTGCTAGGCTACACTGCTCCATGGTTCAAGAGAGTTGGGCAGAAGGTGCCACCGCATTATCTTAACTCCGATGCAGATCTCAACAAACTTGTGCAAAGTGTTGAGGAGTACATGCAAGACCAAAAGAAGAAACAATGCAAGGAGAATGTTGCTTGTGAGATTGTTTTAATGAACATGAATAATAAAGCGGTGAATGCTATTGTTACCTATCCCTCGGTTTCTGTCTACTGATGAGCAAACTACATCTCTTTTGCCCTGTCCAGAAAGGCCCAAAGCACTCTAGCATCACAACAGAGGATGCAACAAAACCGATCAGCACCGCTCGGCCAGAAAGAGTCGATCCGAAGGATGTACTTAGATCGTTCATTTGAGAGATCAAAAGGAATATGTCTTGTTCTGTACATTCAGAGCAAGTCTGCTTTGTTTAATACAATGGCAAGCATCTGCATTACACTACAAACTATTATGCAGATTATGCGCAGCTCCTAGTACGTCTCTTTCTCGTGCCCACTGATTTCTAGGTCTCAGGTTACTTGTGGCTGGTGGACTGATGCAGCCAAATGTGAATCATGTTGATAAGAGTATAGTCAGTAGGTCTGAGTTCTCTGTCAACAACTTCTTGATACTAACACATTAGGAGTGAAGACAGCCTGGCGAATACTCACTCGTAGGAGGAATGGGTCAATCAGATGCTGTTATAAGGTTCTATTCCCAGATCTAGTTGCATGTGTAGATGAGAAGATGAGGAGCTTCATGAAGTCTGTCAGTTGCAGATTACGTGTATGAGTAAGATCGAACTTAAACAAGTTCGCCATCTAAATACGAGCATCTTGCTTCTACCCCCTACCATGTCTAACTTGCCCACAGGACCCTCTAGTCCTAGTAAGTACATACATTGTTCATTTATTCTTTAGATAAAGTTGATCACTTTCAACAGATGGCGATGTGATAATAAAATTCACTAGTGAGGTTAATTGTTTTCTGCATATACAAGCTAATATTGTCCCAGGTGCACAATACGAGGCCCTTCTAAAACTTGTGAACAAAGAAGTGACAGAGAGTAGTTCTATGGACCAAAGGGAGCTTATCTTATTTGCTTTTGAATTAGAGAAGTCACTCTGCGAAAGGTGGCAACAAGCAGAGGAGGTGAACGGTGTTATTATATGCTAGAAACTCCTCTCATCTGAAATCTATAGTTGATTGCCCTAGATGATGGGATAAATGTGCGATCCACTTTGGACCACATATTCATGTTGCTGTTCAACAGTGCATTCTCAATTGCAATGGAACCGACTTTCAAATCTGAGAAGATGAGTCCACAGAATTTCAACATTGATGACCCTGTGCTTGACAAGTGAAAAAAAGAGCTTTACAAGGTTGTCACCAAAGACCTACAATTTGAATCAGACCTTCTCCTCGAAGTACTTGGCTTTTTGTCCTTCGACAATGCCCTGGCAGGTGGTCACAGTGAACTCAAATGAGTTAGGGCTGACATTCTTGGGAATTATTAGAATTTGGCTGAGGAATATTGATCAATGTGGGAGGACTAGAAGAAGACATTTAACGAAATGGAACAACTCAGGGCCCAATCTCAAGAGTGGACAATAAACAACGCACTGATGAAAGACGTAGAGTGGCACCTGCTCCATGTGGGGAATCTCCTAAAAGTATTTTCAACTGAAGCCACTCTTCGGGGGGTAGAGCATCAGATATTTGGGAGTCAGTTTTACAGAAAGGCATCCACCGCGGTCCATTGAGAGTCCGAGCAGTTTGTACTGTGCTATATGCAATCCTTCGACCATGTGGCTCAGAAATACAGCTTTAGAAAACCAGAATTCCTGAGCAAGCTCCAGGAGGTTGACTGAAGTTGTTGTTGTAATCTCGTAAAGCATGGCAAAGAGAAAATCTCTCAAGAGCCTCTCGACCCCTCCAAATTTAGGATTCATGGTGGTTTGAGGCCCATTGTGTTACCCCATTCGACCCGATCAATACAACACTCCTCTTGATACCAATCATTCTGCGCTTCTGCCATGGTTTCCTAGTGCGCTTCCGCCTCGTCAACTCTGCCAGTAGCATCAGTCCCCATAAGGGAGTAATCCGGAGTACCGTCTTGGCGGTTCAGGCAAACGAATAACGAGAATATACTACCGTTGGTTTCTATTGCCCCTCGAGACAGATTTGGAGACAGAGGCAAAGGTAGAGGTGGAGGTGGAGGTGGAGGCAGAGGCAGAGGCAGAGCAGCTCCCTCCAACCAGACAGGAAGTAGTTGACCGTCAGATGACGGACAGGATAGACGAGCTTACTGGTAATGGGCCAGAGAGCTGGTAGACCTCAGCAGATGGCAGGCCCAGTAGATAAAGGCAAGAAAAAGAAATATAAGTTTATTTGTACTGTGGCTCTTGAAAAAATGGGAAAAAATGGGAAAAATTAGGGAAAAAAAATTCAGGCCAGTATATAGATAGCCCAGATGGTCCTAGAGGGTTCCCAATTGGAAACAGCATGAGAAAGTTGACTAAGATGTGGGGTGTTTCGGTATATATCAGCATCCTGCCAAATGACCAGATGAGACAACTCCCCAACACTCTCTTGCCACATCGCCCTATGACTTCTGCACCTCCTACAGCACTCTCCTGTAAGCATCAACAGTGTATTTTCCTTTCCTGAGCTCGAGAAAATGCTGACAAGCCCCACCTAGCTGTGGTCTTGAACAATGTGCTTCAGGTGGCATTAGCTCAGTCAGGTGATATCGCACTACCATTCTTCACAACAATAACTGACTTTGCTAACATGTAAAGCAGGTGACAGGACAACACACCCAACTGTGTCAGAAACTTCTGAGACATGGTATTAAGGAACAGTATAAGAGATAGGAGACTCAGAAGTGATAATATCTAACTTTCTCAACAATCAGCACGAGGTCCCAGAGATGCAAGTGGATGAAGGCCTCGAAGAAGCTTTCTTAGAAGAGCTACAGAAGACTACCTTTCAGCTTAGCAATTTAGACCTAGTGGAGACTTTTTTGAACAAGGTGGGTGACTTCAGCAGTTTTTTCCTTTCTCATTTCCTGAGAGTGCTTATATAAAAGTTTCGAGAGGCAGCAACTATATCGCAGCCAGAAGTGATTGGCAAGGCCCTGCATATCCTTTCAGATGTGGTCCACAGTATTGTGTCGGTACCTGACAAGTGGGGGAGGAGTGGAGATTCACTAGTTTCAGAAGATAAAGCCGTGGTCGGATACATATACACCAAATCGGAAACTAGTAGATTAATCAATTCCCACAATGACATTGATCACTACGAACTCACGACTAGCATTTTCAATATTCTTGGCACCAATTGGGATAGGTATCGGCAGGAAACAACTTTTCTTCATAGTGTATCGATCTGCTTTTATTAGAAGTTGGCAATCTGCTATGGAAAACTGCTCTGCAATATCATCCACCTCGAGCATAAAGCCTTCATAGTACGGGACACCCTGGGGTATTTACGATTCAAACGTTCAGCAGTGGACTACAACAAATTAATCAGAATGCATGACGAAGTGAGAGCACAGATTATACATGCAAAGAAGCAACATATTAAGTTGCAACGGGCACGTGCATGTTTTCCACATGGAGAAAGTACTTATGTGGCCCTGTCTATACTGCTTCTCATTCTGACCAAATAGTGGGAAGACATCTATGAGGATGCAAAGGGCAGAGGCATCTATGATGACGTGGAGGCTGAAGACGGGATCACACTTGAAGATGATGCTGAAAGTGTAGACATGCACACATCAGAAACTGACAAGGGAGATGGTCCACAAGTGGTGCACGCACAGGAAGCACTAGAGAATTTGGTTCAGCTTGTGCATCGTGTCGAAATGATCGCTGGGTCATGCGAACCACAGTACACTCATTTTATGGCAGGCGAGGTTAAACCAGCTCTAGAGAATAAATCACCAATGGATACCTCGGGTCAAAAAAGTCACACACCGAGCATGAGATGTGATGACACGTAAAGCATGGGCGAGAAGCGTTGCACAGTGGGCATGAAGCATAACAGCTATGGCATACCCCTCAAGGACCTAAACATGTGGGCCAATGCATCCCCCACTCCCCTCTCTACCATTTGATATTTTCTTTGACCTTCTGATTGAATCTGGAGAGCTAATTATTTGAGATATAAGAACAGTTTATTTATTTGTACGTGGCTATTTATACTAGGGTTAGATTTGTACAATAGGCGCTCTATGATGTGCTAGCCTCCAATGTATACTACTACAGCCTTCCCATTTCGTCAATGTCCTCTTTTACAAAAAAAAGCATGCTTGCTACAAGACCATGAGTAACTTCGACACTCTCACAGGATGCTATGAAAAGCACATCAGCAATAGTAAGTTGTAAAAGCACTAGGTTAACACGTAGATACCCGTTCTTCTTTAAAATGTCGGCTAGCATAATATAGCTCATCTTGTCATAACCTCTCTCCATATCATCGTCACATGCCTTCAGCCAAACCTCCACTAATAGGTAGTCATAGAATCCATTCCTTGCCTAAAAGTACCTTTAGGACTGGTCACGACGAGTTTTCCAATAGTATCTACCTTCGGGCGATATTGAGTGTGGGTTGCATTGCCCATGGTGTTCATAACCATCCCTGGAAGAGATGCTGCGGTCCCTAGAGCGTCTGTAGCTACGGCCCCTATGCGATTTCTGCCCAGGCGATCGGCTCCTTCCATACCTATTCCTCCTGTGCCCATCCTCAAAGTCATGGTAGCATTCTTTATCCCTATCATGTGAGTAACGAGCAGCTGGTGACGGAGAACTCTGACGATCTCTACCATCAGGGTTCCTATCAACAGATTTCGCATTCAGCTGAATTGCTCTAGAACTATCTTACTTCACAGCAGCATGTTGCGAGCCCAAGTTGACCTGATCTGCGGTGGACCGAACAGCCCTCACCGACCTTGAGTAATCCAACAGCTTAAGCTGACTAGGTATAGCGAAAGATGTTACACCTGGAGTTTTAGCCAACTACAAAAGGTCTCAGGTGCCTAGAAATCAGTGGGCACGAGAAAGAGACGTACTAGGAGCTGCGCATAATCTGCATAATAGTTTGTAGTGTAATGCAGATGCTTGCCATTGTATTAAACAAAGCAGACTTGCTCTGAATGTACAGAACAAGACATATTCCTTTTGATCTCTCAAATGAACGATCTAAGTACATCCTTCGGATCGACTCTTTCTGGCCGAGCGGTGCTGATCGGTTTTGTTGCATCCTCTGTTGTGATGCTAGAGTGCTTTGGGCCTTTCTGGACAGGGCAAAAGAGATGTAGTTTGCTCATCAGTAGACAGAAACCGAGGGATAGGTAACAATAGCATTCACCGCTTTATTATTCATGTTCATTAAAACAATCTCACAAGCAACATTCTCCTTGCATTGTTTCTTCTTTTGGTCTTGCATGTACTCCTCAACACTTTGCACAAGTTTGTTGAGATCTGCATCGGAGTTAAGATAATGCGGTGGCACCTTCTGCCCAACTCTCTTGAACCATGGAGCAGTGTAGCCTAGCACGACCGCCATTTGATGGTATTAAAGAACATCTGCCGTGTTGTTGCGCACATCAATTAAGGTATCCATTGGTGTGATGTTCATCTTATGCAAGCCTCATCTGTTATCAACTCAAACAGTAAGTATAGGACATAACTTCTCAACGGCAGAAGGCCCAATAGAAGGGAAATACAATTCTTGGGTGGGCATGCTCATGGCATTAACACTCCAGTTGTAGTCCGACTCTACCAAATCATCAGGATACAGTCGCATCATACTCAGAATATACCTACTGGGAGCATCTGGAATATTGGATCAATGATATGACCAGTCAGACCGGTCATCTTGTTCCTGCTTTGCTTTGCTGTTGGCCATGTAAACTATATTAAGTTGTGAAGGCTCCTCTTCCTCATATACATAGGTATTGTCACAGCGATCATTATCCTGCCTGGCCCTCTTCGGGGTGAGCTAGGATTTTCCTTGTTCACATCATTCTAGAGGTTGGAGCTTTTCTAGGAGAATTGGACGTGGTCATGGTGGAAGACGCATAATGAAAAAAAAATGCCAGCAAGATTCTTTTCCGAAAGGAATGTGATATAACCATTACCTATGCTCCTCAGCTTCTCCTACCATAAGCAGAGTTCACGAAGGAAGAATATCTATCTGATGTGACAAAAGTACTGTTAAACTGATTACAGAGTAGTACCTATAAAATTGTTCTCAACTTCGTAACCTGAGTGGCGAAAGAATGAGCGACAATCAGTAGAACTGATAGAATACACTTGGTGAATCAGTTACTCAACAACTGAATTATCCTGCCATGGTCCTTGTTGTTTGAGCCTAGATTTAATAATGGAAAATGAAAGCTCAATAGGGTTATAGTCAGGGGAATATGGAGGTAAGAACTCGAGCCTAATACGTCTATGCAAAGGTTAGTACATAGCATAGTACTGTTAGAAAAGAAAACAGACCGCAATTCAACGAGCTCTCTAATTCCTGATACTTTGTGTATCGGGCAGTTATCCATAATGATGACAGACCGAGGAGCAGAGAAAGGATTCATTTTATCCAGAAGGCCAGCAATAAATGTGCTGAACAGCTCCCCATTGAAAGCACCTACAATAACCATACAATTGACCATCCCATCAATACTAATTGCGGGCAGGACAGAATACCTAATAAGGGAAATTAGATGCTTGCATGTCCTATATCAAACTACAACAGCTATGGTTACTGCTTTCTCCGGTTGAAGAACTGTTTTCTGCAAGCTTGCCGTCTCTCGAGAGCCCAGGCTTCGTTATGAAAGAAAGTCCATCAGTCACAAGCACTCTTGTCGACAAAGACCAGTTGGTCTGTCATGTACTGTGAACCAATGCATGCTAGATATTGTGCACAGAGTATCTCACTCTACTCAAGCGCCTTTCTCAATATCTAGAGGATGGAGTGAGGCTCCTTATGAATAAATGCATAAAAGAGTAGAGAAGCCTGACCTTCTTCAGTCGGAAACTAGCGTACAGTAAAGATCTGTGAATTATCAAGTCTGAAGCCTTCTTTCCACAAGACTCTCATAGTAGATCTCTAAGTTCATCGATATAGTGATCAGAACAGCAGCTCAACAATCCACAGAGGAACTAGGAGTGCGAACTAATAAGCAATCTTTGTGTATTTTGAAAAAATAGCTTACTTGCATATGAACGTAATCAAGAGCTCTAGGCCTACTACGGAAGCCTTATGTCTGCGTAGAGATAGTTCCATAGTGCTTGAACTCAGATATCACCTAGAAGACTGTCCGCCTAGGTACCTCCTTCAACCTTGCAATCTTAGAAATACTGATCATTTTGTTCATGACGACGATACATTTCTGTAGGTCGTTAGAGAGCCTTCTGCCTGGTCATTGGTATTTTTTCATAGCTGTCTATATGGATCTCCAGTGAGCTGCTTCACTGACGGTCCAGATATCGAAAAGGCAAAAGATGTGGTGGCTAGTTGGGGGTAAGCTACAACGGCACATAGTTCATGAGTAGTCTAAATCATTGACTCATTCATCGTGCTTTGATCGCTGCACATCTGATATACTTGCATCCAGGCTTCAGGCTTGTTCATACCTATCCTTATGCATCAGATCTGTCAAACCTAATCTGGTCTAAAGGCTCACTTAACTTGGAGGTTCGACCAACTTTTATTTCTGTATAGTGACGGTTTGGGATGGTCTACATTGTCATTTTGGCTCTGAGACCTTGGTATGGACCTGTGTCCCTTATCACCACCACTAGCAACGTCTCTGGTGATCATTTGGATTTGGTGGCAATCCAGTGTTGGGGTTAGAGCTCGTATCGGTGTTAGAATTGGTGTCGAGATGCTAGTTCTGGTTCTGTGACCACCAATAGACACCAGTAGTTGCCATCTTTCAGTCAATCTATGACACCCATGAATGTGCATCCTGCTCCACAGCATCTGTAGGACATCTTATGCTCAATATGTACTTGCCATCACTTTCAATAGTTGAGTTATTGTGCAATACTGTTGTTGCTGTTATATAAAGTGAAGGCAATTGGAGTTGACAAGAGTTAGCATAACACAGCGGCTTTTTCTATGGCCAGAAGTCTTGTACATGTATAACAAGAGTGTGCTGATAAATGCTCAGAGGATTTGCAAGAAGATAAATAGTAGTTTCTTGAGGTATTCTGCATACTTTATAGAGATAGGTCCACAAGGTAGAATAGTACACGTATTATAGCTATACACTTTGTTAATTAAACTCAAGTTGTGCTTCGTCTGAAAGTTCTCATCAAGGTATAATTTTAACAAAAAGAATCAGATTTTTAGCTGTCGAAATGCCCAAGATATAACAGATGCAGTGCTGAGGGAGGAAATCCTAAAAGTGAATGTGCCAGCATGTTACCCTGCTCCATCACGAATGGTTCATCGAAGTGTCTCAAAACTTCAGGCATTGGTACCCCCTGTGATAGCATGAATTTAGCGATATCAATGAGATTTTTACATGGTGTATTTTATGAGTTATGATTTTTACATTGACTGAGGGAGGAGGTGAGGTACTAACTTGATGAGGTTGTTTTTTTTGTTCTACAATGTACACATCACATTTCTCAGACATTATTATATCACTGGAAGTGCATTTTCAAGTACTTTTTTTACATAGCTACATCATGTTTTTATGTGCCGTATTGACTGAGAAAATGGGCAATTAGACTGTTTTCAAGCTCTGAGGGCATGATGCACATGAAAAAAAGCATGTAAAAGGCCCGAGTGCAAGGTTTTTTGACTTCAGCTGTAATTTGGACACATGATTTTTTCCATTTCTGGCATTCTTAGCAACTTCTAATACAAACCTCCTCATATCTCTACCAAAACATGACCATTTTGTATCATCTAAGTTGATAAAATTATGTATTGAATAGATCTTTCCATTTCTAACAGTAATGAGTGAAATTGGTTAAGAATTGAGTAAGAAATAGTGCAAAAAAGCGATTTTTCATGTTTATCTCATTTATATTTTTTCCTGTACTCAATTCTGGATCTACAGCACCCATAAGTGCCCAAGAATGCTCAGATACAATAACTGTGATTTTAGGGCCTGTTTTTGAGATGTATTCTGTACTATATATGCTAGTTTGAGGTTTGCTCAAGATTGAAAGATTTCTGTTTTTTGGGCATATCTTATATAATACAGAATACATCTCAAAAACAGGCCCTAAAATCACAGTTATTGTATCTGAGCATTCTGGGGCACTTATGGGTGCTGTAGATCCAGAATTGAGTACAGGAAAAAATATAAATGAGATAAACATGAAAAATCGCTTTTTTGCACTATTTCTTACTCAATTCTTAACCAATTTCACTCATTACTGTTAGAAATGGAAAGATCTATTCAATACATGATTTTATTAACTTAGATGACACAAAATGGTCATGTTTTGGTGGAGATATGAGGAGGTTTGTGCTAGAAGTTACTAAGAATGTCGAAAATGGAAAAAATCATGTGTCCAAATTATTATAGAATTTACAGTGTTTTTCATAAGTCCTGTGACACGTGCCTTTTGCGTGATTTTTGACTCGCGTGCCCCAAATGGCCGAAAATGAACAAAATGGCCATTTTCTCGGTCAATACAGCATATAGAGACATGATATGTCTATGTAAAAATACTACTCGAAAAGCCGATTCTGCACATGTAAAAAAGTCTAAGAAATGTCGAGTGTGTGCAATAGAATAGTGATGACAACATCGACAAAGCTATGACCCACCTCCTCCTTCACGGAATGCAAAAATTACAGCTCATCCAATATCGTACATAAAAATCTGGTTTAAGCACGATAAATCGGGCCTACCCAGTGTCCATCCATGTCCAACTTTTTGTGGCCTCTTATTGTGTTGTTCATGATTGAGCTCCACGGTCTTCCTTCATGCCTGCTGACAGAAATCTTCTCTGCAGCATTGCACTTCTCATAACTCGCATATTTCAATACCAAAAAATACAATTCTTCTCGGTAAATTCACGTGCTAATGATAGCTTTCGGACAAGGTATAAATTGAGATGAGCCAACTGGGTGTATTGTTGAAATACATGTGTCTACTCTATGTTACAGTGACGTATGTATTTACCGCAGGCGACCATTCCGGAAGTCGCAACTCTTTCTCTGACCATCACTCACTCCTGAAGCTAAGCCCGTCCACACCATCAACATCTCCTTCACCTTTCGAGCCGGAATGGTCCCAGAATGCGTCAAAGAACCAGCAGCAGCAGATGAGCCAAATGCAGTTTATGGTGCCTCCTATCGCTCGATGGAGCCAGAGTGTGCAGCATGTGCATACCTACACAGCTTCTCTGGTGGCCCAAATTAGCTCGTTCAATGCACCAGATGGAAATCCCAGTGCTCTCCTGACTCTTACAGTGTGAAGACGCAGCTCTTCAATCTCCTCTCCCGGTGTCCTCACATGCTCGCACACTCTCAATTTTGCCCAGTCTGCTTCGCAATTGTCTCAGACATAAAACATGCCTCCGCCTCCTAACCTACATGCGCGCAGTATTACACTCATGGGAACGGAGCGACGACTGAAACGTGGTGATGAGGATTACTTCAAGAGGCCTGAGAGTCTGCTTATTTGGTTCAGCTGCGAATGCTGCTTGCAGACGAGGCGGAGGCTGCAGTGGCACAGGGGTGAGATCCTGTGGTGCGATGGCAGCGCCAAGCCGGATTGTCCAAAACAATTTCGCAGCAATGGCAGTCGTTATCTGCTGAGGAGCGGAATTACTGAGACGATCTGGCGAAGCAGCGAAAGAAGGAGCACGAGAAGATGTATCCTTGGTACATCATCGGCCTACGTGTTCCGAAAAGAAGAAGAGAAATGCAGGTGAGGAGTCAGAGGATGACGGGAGGGCGAGGAGAGAGAAAGAAGGGAAGAAAGAGAGGAGGGTCGACTCAGATGACTTCAGCGAGCTTGATTCTCTATCCGCCGGTAGATCGCTCTACGACGCATATGGATATGTGAATGGTGTGTGCTGCAGCGTACTAGAGGTCGAGTAATGGATCTTGCAGATTTCGACATGAGCGATGAGAATGCAAAACCAAAGTCAGGTACATTCCCTTGCCCTCTTAGCCTTTCGATGCCATCACTTCCCGGTCAGCACCGTCCTATCCACAGCATAGAGGACATGGGCACAGTTGCAGTCCCTTGCTGTTGACGGAAATCTCTACACAGACCGCTCAGAACATCATTTCTGGCCCACTCAGCTTTGTTCTCCCTCAGGACCATCATTCAACTAGTGCACCTGCCCTACCAACCATCAAGCTCTCATAATTGCTCAAGGCGAACTCCAACTTGAACAATCGTCGACTACTGGGTTGCCTGCGAGCGCGACAAGTTCGAGTGAGCAATAGGCACAGGTGAATGGACAGGTGCTGGCGTAGCAAAGAGAAATGGAGTACAACACATTAAGCAGCTTCCAGTTCATGGGCCCACACGTGCAACTACAGCAGCAGCAGTCGCTGAATGTTGGTGTGCTAGGGAGGGCAAGTTCCCAACTTCTCATCTGCAGGCGAAGAGATTCAGGTGCGTACTGTATTTGTTCAGTCTTCAATTATGTACATTGTTAACTTTGCCGTTTCCATTGCACAATTCTATGTTCCATGTGTACGAAGAGCCTCCAACTGCAAGACCCCAACCACATACGCTATCGCAGCTCACCATTCTGAACGAACCTCTGACCAACACTGGTCCATTATCTGCACCAGCTCCAACCGATTCATCCGTGCCATCAACCTCTTATTTCTAACCAACTCTCTTTCACTCCTGCTGATCAATCATCGTCATCTCATGTCCTCCGAGTCCCACTTGCGACCCCTCAAGCATCTCCCGAGTCGTCTGAACTACCTGCTAGTGTAAATAGTGCGATTTTGACCTTCTGGCGTGAGCGATGTCTATTTTCTGCGATGGCGTCTGTATGATAGAATGATATATGTATTTCAACGATGCACATAATAATATTGCCTCAAATTATACCTTGCCTGAAAGCTGTCGTTAGTATGTTAATTTACCAAAAGAAATTAGGTTATTTGGTGTCGAAATGCGTGAGTTATGAGAAGTGCAATGCTGCGGGGAAGATTTCTGTCGCGCATCAAAAATCACGCAAAAGGCACGTGCCGCAGGACTTTTGAAAAACACTGTACCTTTCTTACCTTTCTTCCTCCCTTCATGTCGTTCTGTGATGGTTCCAGGTAAGGCGCTCTCAGATGATGCGAGACGCATCATCTTCAAATTGCACCAATTGCGAATCCTCACCGTGCATGATTTGGCAAATGTGACGGGCGTTCATCGAGCGACCATTTACCGAATAGTGGCTCGGTACGAACACACGGGGAGTTTCCAACAGATCAGCTCAAGGACTGGGAGACTGAGGTTACTTGAATATGCCGACACACAGGTGGGTCTGCTTGTTTGATTTATGCTAGCTTGTTATGCTTACCTATAATCAACCGTAGTATCTTCTGAGTGCGATAGAGCACCACAAGGACCGTTTCTTGGATGAGTTGAGAGAAGAGCTGGAAAGGGTATCCGGCAAGCGTGTTTCGGACGTTACAGTGTGGAGATCCCTGAAACGGGCTGGGTTCACCTTGAAGACGGTGCAAAGTTGTTCATCATCTAGTATCAGTGATCTTATTCCACTCAAGATCTCAAGAAGAGCACTTGAACGCAGCGAGTCTGCCCGGATACAATATAGATTGAGGATCGGCTTCCAATATGAGGCAGAACAGCTTGTCTTTGTTGATGAGAGTGTGTGCGATCGACGTACGTACTTGCGAAAGAAGGTGTGGACCTTGCAAGGTCGCCAAGCAAGCCGTAAGCAATTTTTTGCTCGGGGAAAGAGGTGCGATAGTTACCTGTTGATGCGAGTCTGGCTGATTGTTGTTAGGTATTCTGTCCTGCCCGCGATCAGCCTGAATGGTGTACTCGACTGTACGATACTAGAAGGATCCTTCAATGCTGCCAACTTCACCAACTTCATCAGGAATCTCTTGGACCACATGCAACCTTGGCCGGCCCCAAATTCTGTCGTCGTGATGGACAACTGCACAATTCACAAATCTCAAGAGGTTCGCGAGTTCATTGAATCCAAGTCTGTCCATTCTGAACCCGTCGTGCTGTGGTGCAGCAGTACTTACTAATCTAACCTATTCATACAGAGGTATGAAGCTTGAGTTTCTTCCAGCATATTCCCCGGACTTCAACCCGATTGAACTGGCGTTCTCCCTTCTGAAAGCCCGTCTTCGTCGTATCGGTGTCAACGACGAGGGTGGGGAGGCCTCGGTCATCGTGCAGCTTTATGGCAAAATGATGTCTATCAGCACCGCAGACTGTCGTGCCTTCTATCATCATTCTGGTTATCTCTGCTAGTACTGCATTTGCTTGTCTAACGAGTTTGTCGGCATCGGACGGCGCTTTTAAACCTTGTTTGTAATGATAATCACTACATTGTGTGCTAATGTGCATAGGAATTGAAACTACTTGTCCTTGATGTGAGAAACATCCTCCTCAGCATATCGGACAATCCGGTTAAGTAGACCGATGCTCGCCTGCACTTGTGCATCCTTCACTATCTTCTCAAGCCCGTCATATCCTAATGAATCAACATCATCCAAGCGTTTAATATCATTGCGCTCAAAAAGAGGCAGCAAGGACCTGTAATTAAAGTCATCACGTCCCCTCTCCATGTCATCGTGCAATGACTCAAGCCAATTCCAAACAGGAGGGTAATTATACAGTCTGCGCTCGGCTGGCACCTGGGTATACTTTTGCTGGAGCTGGATGAGTGCGGGCTGATCCGTGGCATTTATCGGTCTTGCCATTGCCGTTGTTTCCACTGTTGAAGATGCTCTTGCGGGAAGTGTTGCGGCAGAATCTGTCATCATTCCAGGACCGACCCCCGCATCAGCACCACCAACTGTCTTCCATGCCTTGTCCAACACCTTTAATTGCTCCGGCACTTCATCTACCCTTACTCCGGGAGTATTCTTGTACTGGATAAGGGATGGTTTTAATCGTGTAAAATTGCTAGGACAATAGACTCACAATCAATTTCGCGTGTTCAAGAAGATGTTTATGAGAATATCTAATATGGTCCCTCGACCCACGTATTCTGCCACAAAGTCCGCCATCATGCTCGTCGCATTTAAATGCCGCCACAATCCTTGCCGAGATCCTTTCAAGTGCAGCATCATAAGCATCCTTAGCGTCAGCGACTCCTGCAGAACCGTTGTCCTTTCTGGCTGTGCTGTGCTGCCTACTACTGCCTGTACTGTCGCAATGCAGTTTCTTCACTGCATGTCAGGAAGTAGCCATAAAAAAAAGGAATGTAAACGGACCTGACTGTCGATATTTTGGACGATAATTCCTAGATTTTCATTGCCTCGTTTCTTCTTCCTTTCGGTTTCCTGGTGCACGCGAATCCGATTGAAGAGAGCATCTAGCTGGTCTTGGGTGTCCAGGTATTCTGGTATCAATTTCGTTCCAGCCTTCATTGACCAGCAGGCGGTATAACCAAGTTTCTCGAATGTAGAATGATCCTGAGTGACCGAGATGGCTTCATTGATCAAGTCGTGCAGTGTCATTTCTGAGTTGATCTTCATGTCGCGCAGGCCCATGCCATCATGGATTTTGACTGAAATCTCCAGCTTGGGCTGTTTCTCTGCAACGGGTGTTGACGTGACCTATCCGTAGGCCTCTGTCTGTCCAAAGGAGGGGGTATTCCAGTCTAAATCTTGACAGTCTGCGATGTATCTTAGCCACAGCACCAATCGATGGTATAGGGTGCTCACCATCATCCAAAAGGAAAGGATTATCACCAGCTTTTTCAGGAATTTCCTGGAGATCGGACTCGCTATCATCAAATCTCTGCATTTCATAGATCGTGTTGTCAAGGCCTGAGGCCTGAACAATGTCCACAATAGATATATCTCCTGGTGCTTGCGGCGAATCCTCCAGATCACCTGTATCATTGTTATTACTAGGCTTGTTGCGAGGCTATGAACGTTAGAGTCAGTCGGAGTACCCGATGGACGTTATTTAAATTGCACAACTTACACTTTGGCGCAATGGCTTTGGAGTTGTCACCTTTCGTGGCTTTGACCGCTTCGGTGCTAGAGTCTCAGGATCTTGATTTTTCCTGAGACGACCACGAGGCCGTTTCTCCTTCCGTGCTGCTATTGCCCCTTTTATCCTAGCTGCTTTCTCGCTTTCTATAAGCTTCCGAGACTTCTTTGGCACCCGCTGAGACGACATTGTGAGGTGGCGGGTGGAGAAAATCTGAATGTGAGAAAAGAAGTTCACTACGATATCACATCGCTTACCAAAGAAATTTATACCCTTCTCCCGACACACAGGTACGTGTACAAGGCATAGTCAAAGCGATGCATAACCTCTGGGTGGTTCCTCCTCCTCAGAGATGGGTGAGCGCATCAAGCCAAGCAAACCTCCCGCTTACGAATCTGATGCTGATAGATCACGTGTGTGGTGGCTTATCATTTGCTACATATAGGGCTAGGGCATCCTCCCACCCCCCAATCATCCTTCTCTATTCCCATCACCATCACTCAGTTGCGCATCATCCCCGCCAATGAATAGAAACGAAATTTTCTATGCAACTGGTTTTGTTGGACTAGATGGCCAGTATGAACCAGAGTTCGGTGCGGGTGGCATTCTTTGATTCTTTGGTGGCTGACTAATAAATATCGTCTCTCATGCAGTTTCTGATAAACCACCTGCAGAGGAATGTGCAAGTGATTTTGAAATATTGGGTAGACATGAAGGTGTGTGCTGCTAGCAAGTTATAGAAGTGCTTCTGACGCAGTATTCCAGGGGATGAAAAAATGAGTGGGATAGTAGCAACATCACGGAAGGGGAAGCAGCCGGAACAAGAGAGTCTCTTCGACGGAAACGATGAACAAATTAAACTCGCTTATAGTAAATTTATCGAAGACAGGGGCGGTGAGTTGTTTATAGTTTACAAATTGGCGTGGAACTGACTAGGTATCCTCAGAGTCGAAAGTTGACGAGTTGACAAAGGAGCTAACTAGTGCATTGGACAGGAGGAGCCCTGGAGGTTTGAGGACTGTTGCACAGAAGGCTGTCGAAGCTGCAAAGGATGCTGAAGCACGGGAAGAGCGAACATTTCTATTCCTTGAAGCCCGATTTGGATGGATGGATGAGAGATTTGAACGGCTGAAAACACATGTGCTAGACAAGGTGGAACATCTGTCAAGCAAGATAGATTCTAGGGCGGATGCACAGGAGCGACCTCATGAAGGCAAATTGTACCAGTCCGATCGTTCACATTTGAAATTCGAGCTCGAAGCCTTGAAAACGGCCACAAAGCGGCTGGAAGAAAACTCACTAGCCGATAGGTGACTTTTAAGCCTCTCAATAGGTGCTTTAACGAGTGTAAGGTTCCTCTTTATGCAACTTATTTGATTCTCACATTGCTATTTTTTGTAGGACGTAACTTCAGCACAACTCCTGTATATCCGAAAGGTGTACGACGAAGGAAGACTTACTATTGCGCTTGGTTTCCACGTCGCAGAGCGTATTTTGGGGATTCGCTATGTATCAAGTGGCAAGGATTGGGATCAGAAGACTTATCATTACTTTCACCCACTTGACAACTTGAATCGGGTTATCGTCGATAGGAAGATCATGTCGCTGAAAGATAATAGCAAGTATGATGATCAACAAAAGGCGAGGTACAACCCAACAGAATTCGAGCGGGCCCTTCAGAAGCTGCGCGATAAATTGCTAAGCGAAGAAAACGTGGATCTGACTCTGCCTGACGATGACTTGGAAACGTGTGCGATGGAGCGTCTTTACCCCACCTACAATAGTACCGACGTCTTGAATATCTTCCAAGGCAAGCTCGCACACTTCGCTGCCATGCATAAACGACTCGGGTTCTGGAAAATGAACACACGCTACGAATACACCCTTTACAGCAAACTTGCGAGGTATGGTGATCAGGTGTCTCTCCAATCCGTTATAAAGGCGGCCATTGAGAGAAACAGTCTGGCGCTTGACACTCTGGTGGAATCGGTGAAGATGAATCGCCCGAACCGAGGAGCAATCGAAAACACGGCTAAAGGTTCCGATCTCGCCGCAGTTGCTTGCACAAAGGCCGTGGCAGATGCAAAGTCTTCCTCGTGGAAACGAAAAGCAGATATCCAGCGTACAAATGTTTGGAGCTCACCACAGTTTGGCGCTTGTCCAATCAGAGATCCCGGGAAATGTAGTATCCTCGAACTGGGTAGGGTGCACATTTTTGTACTAAGGGCCGCTCTCAGACAACGAAGGAAGTTGGCGGATGTTGTGTACGAACACTATGGATTCGCTGGTTCAGTAGAGCCATACAACATCCCCAATGTGCTCAAAGTTTTGGTGAAAATCGAAAGAAACAACGTCGGTAGTTCCGTTAAACAGCTGCTGACAAGGTCCGGGGCAGGGCTCAAGGTTTATCTGGTGCTTGCGAAGGATACGTTGACGCTAGCGGCAGCTATCCAAGTCCTCGAATCTGAACCAGCTGTTGAATTCTTGGAGAAGAAAGGGGGCTACGAACCCTTCGTCAAATTGTTGCACAGGTCCACCCACAGTATTCACGCAACATGGTCTGCCGCCGAATGTGCAGCATGTGATCTGGCAATGCGGGGGATTGATGATGGAAGGTTCAGGGACTGTGCTATAGGATGTCGCGCAGTCCTGCAAGCAATTAGGGATGATCGAGGACCCCCATCATTCGATAGCATTCTGAAGCTTGGCAATATCACGCTCAGTCTTAACCTCCCCAATGCGAGGGGAAGTATGCATTCACACCCTGAGGTGGATTCTTGGTCATCAGCCATCATAGATCCCAAGTTCCCCCCTCAAGAGTCCGTTCCGCTCTCAGGACCTGTTCCGGGATCTTCGAGGGCAATGAAGCGAACACCCCCCGTTCTTACTCGGCAGGGGGGAGACAAATGTCTGCGCTCCAACACCATCCCACCAAGAACAGAAGTGGACAGTGAGGATGATACCTGAGGTCTTTCAGCACATACCTGTGCCCCGTTCACTTTGAATTGCATTCTACTTCGTGCGGAAATTGACACCATGCTCTTCAGAAAAGGCGTTTGCATTATGTGTAATAACTTTTATTTCCTTTCTCATTGTTGTATCCCTCCCAACTCTGTTTCCTTTTACCAGTATTCCTGTCTTCGGACTAGCGCAGAACTGGAACTGTTGAACGACTAGCTACATGTAACTATCTGTATGAATGTGCGATTTGAAGTACTATATAGGGCTGAGGGTAGGCAACCGTAATGCGTAACGGTTGATTGGTTGCGTCGCTCCAGTTATACCTAATGCAGGGTAGGTTGCATGACTTTGGACAACAACACAAGCAATAAATGTTGTAATCTATGCTAAGTAGCACGTCGCTTGGTTCGTGGTCTGTAACGCAATACCCCAACTCGGTTGCATCAGTTTGGAGCGACGCGACATGTAACGCTCCCTCAGGGGTTGCCTACCTTCAGCCCTATCCTATACAGTATATGGTAGAAAAGCCTCGTCCGCTGCCGACAAACTCTAACGCCTATGCACATTAGCACACAATGTAGTGATTATCATTACAAACAAGGTTTAAAAGCGCCGTCCGATGCCGACAAACTCGTTAGACAAGCAAATGCAGTACTAGCAGAGATAACCAGAATGATGATAGAAGGCACGACAGTCTGCGGTGCTGATAGACATCATTTTGCCATAAAGCTGCACGATGACCGAGGCCTCCCCACCCTCGTCGTTGACACCGATACGACGAAGACGGGCTTTCAGAAGGGAGAACGCCAGTTCAATCGGGTTGAAGTCCGGGGAATATGCTGGAAGAAACTCAAGCTTCATACCTCTGTATGAATAGGTTAGATTAGTAAGTACTGCTGCACCACAGCACGACGGGTTCAGAATGGACAGACTTGGATTCAATGAACTCGCGAACCTCTTGAGATTTGTGAATTGTGCAGTTGTCCATCACGACGACAGAATTTGGGGCCGGCCAAGGTTGCATGTGGTCCAAGAGATTCCTGATGAAGTTGGTGAAGTTGGCAGCATTGAAGGATCCTTCTAGTATCGTACAGTCGAGTACACCATTCAGGCTGATCGCGGGCAGGACAGAATACCTAACAACAATCAGCCAGACTCGCATCAACAGGTAACTATCGCACCTCTTTCCCCGAGCAAAAAATTGCTTACGGCTTGCTTGGCGACCTTGCAAGGTCCACACCTTCTTTCGCAAGTACGTACGTCGATCGCACACACTCTCATCAACAAAGACAAGCTGTTCTGCCTCATATTGGAAGCCGATCCTCAATCTATATTGTATCCGGGCAGACTCGCTGCGTTCAAGTGCTCTTCTTGAGATCTTGAGTGGAATAAGATCACTGATACTAGATGATGAACAACTTTGCACCGTCTTCAAGGTGAACCCAGCCCGTTTCAGGGATCTCCACACTGTAACGTCCGAAACACGCTTGCCGGATACTCTTTCCAGCTCTTCTCTCAACTCATCCAAGAAACGGTCCTTGTGGTGCTCTATCGCACTCAGAAGATACTACGGTTGATTATAGGTAAGCATAACAAGCTAGCATAAATCAAACAAGCAGACCCACCTGTGTGTCGGCATATTCAAGTAACCTCAGTCTCCCAGTCCTTGAGCTGATCTGTTGGAAACTCCCCGTGTGTTCGTACCGAGCCACTATTCGGTAAATGGTCGCTCGATGAACGCCCGTCACATTTGCCAAATCATGCACGGTGAGGATTCGCAATTGGTGCAATTTGAAGATGATGCGTCTCGCATCATCTGAGAGCGCCTTACCTGGAACCATCACAGAACGACATGAAGGGAGGAAGAAAGGTAAGAAAGGTACAGTGTTTTTCAAAAGTCCTGCGGCACGTGCCTTTTGCGTGATTTTTGATGCGCGACAGAAATCTTCCCCGCAGCATTGCACTTCTCATAACTCACGCATTTCGACACCAAATAACCTAATTTCTTTTGGTAAATTAACATACTAAGGCGACAGCTTTCAGGCAAGGTATAATTTGAGGCAATATTATTATGTGCATCGTTGAAATACATATATCATTCTATCATACAGACGCCATCGCAGAAAATAGACATCGCTCACGCCAGAAGGTCAAAATCGCACTATTTACACTAGCAGGTAGTTCAGACGACTCGGGAGATGCTTGAGGGGTCGCAAGTGGGACTCGGAGGACATGAGATGACGATGATTGATCAGCAGGAGTGAAAGAGAGTTGGTTAGAAATAAGAGGTTGATGGCACGGATGAATCGGTTGGAGCTGGTGCAGATAATGGACCAGTGTTGGTCAGAGGTTCGTTCAGAATGGTGAGCTGCGATAGCGTATGTGGTTGGGGTCTTGCAGTTGGAGGCTCTTCGTACACATGGAACATAGAATTGTGCAATGGAAACGGCAAAGTTAACAATGTACATAATTGAAGACTGAACAAATACAGTACGCACCTGAATCTCTTCGCCTGCAGATGAGAAGTTGGGAACTTGCCCTCCCTAGCACACCAACATTCAGCGACTGCTGCTGCTGTAGTTGCACGTGTGGGCCCATGAACTGGAAGCTGCTTAATGTGTTGTACTCCATTTCTCTTTGCTACGCCAGCACCTGTCCATTCACCTGTGCCTATTGCTCACTCGAACTTGTCGCTCGCAGGCAACCCAGTAGTCGACGATTGTTCAAGTTGGAGTTCGCCTTGAGCAATTATGAGAGCTTGATGGTTGGTAGGGCAGGTGCACTAGTTGAATGATGGTCCTGAGGGAGAACAAAGCTGAGTGGGCCAGAAATGATGTTCTGAGCGGTCTGTGTAGAGATTTCCGTCAACAGCAAGGGACTGCAACTGTGCCCATGTCCTCTATGCTGTGGATAGGACGGTGCTGACCGGGAAGTGATGGCATCGAAAGGCTAAGAGGGCAAGGGAATGTACCTGACTTTGGTTTTGTGCATTCTCATCGCTCATGTCGAAATCTGCAAGATCCATTACTCGACCTCTAGTACGCTGCAGCACACACCATTCACATATCCATATGCGTCGTAGAGCGATCTACCGGCGGATAGAGAATCAAGCTCGCTGAAGTCATCTGAGTCGACCCTCCTCTCTTTCTTCCCTTCTTTCTCTCTCCTCGCCCTCCCGTCATCCTCTGACTCCTCACCTGCATTTCTCTTCTTCTTTTCGGAACACGTAGGCCGATGATGTACCAAGGATACATCTTCTCGTGCTCCTTCTTTCGCTGCTTCGCCAGATCGTCTCAGTAATTCCGCTCCTCAGCAGATAACGACTGCCATTGCTGCGAAATTGTTTTGGACAATCCGGCTTGGCGCTGCCATCGCACCACAGGATCTCACCCCTGTGCCACTGCAGCCTCCGCCTCGTCTGCAAGCAGCATTCGCAGCTGAACCAAATAAGCAGACTCTCAGGCCTCTTGAAGTAATCCTCATCACCACGTTTCAGTCGTCGCTCCGTTCCCATGAGTGTAATACTGCGCGCATGTAGGTTAGGAGGCGGAGGCATGTTTTATGTCTGAGACAATTGCGAAGCAGACTGGGCAAAATTGAGAGTGTGCGAGCATGTGAGGACACCGGGAGAGGAGATTGAAGAGCTGCGTCTTCACACTGTAAGAGTCAGGAGAGCACTGGGATTTCCATCTGGTGCATTGAACGAGCTAATTTGGGCCACCAGAGAAGCTGTGTAGGTATGCACATGCTGCACACTCTGGCTCCATCGAGCGATAGGAGGCACCATAAACTGCATTTGGCTCATCTGCTGCTGCTGGTTCTTTGACGCATTCTGGGACCATTCCGGCTCGAAAGGTGAAGGAGATGTTGATGGTGTGGACGGGCTTAGCTTCAGGAGTGAGTGATGGTCAGAGAAAGAGTTGCGACTTCCGGAATGGTCGCCTGCGGTAAATACATACGTCACTGTAACATAGAGTAGACACATGTATTTCAACAATACACCCAGTTGGCTCATCTCAATTTATACCTTGTCCGAAAGCTATCATTAGCACGTGAATTTACCGAGAAGAATTGTATTTTTTGGTATTGAAATATGCGAGTTATGAGAAGTGCAATGCTGCAGAGAAGATTTCTGTCAGTAGGCATGAAGGAAGACCGTGGAGCTCAATCATGAACAACACAATAAGAGGCCACAAAAAGTTGGACATGGATGGACACTGGGTAGGCCCGATTTATCGTGCTTAAACCAGATTTTTATGTACGATATTGGATGAGCTGTAATTTTTGCATTCCGTGAAGGAGGAGGTGGGTCATAGCTTTGTCGATGTTGTCATCACTATTCTATTGCACACACTCGACATTTCTTAGACTTTTTTACATGTGCAGAATCGGCTTTTCGAGTAGTATTTTTACATAGACATATCATGTCTCTATATGCTGTATTGACCGAGAAAATGGCCATTTTGTTTATTTTCGGCTATTTGGGGCACGCAAGTCAAAAATCACGCAAAAGGCACGTGTCGCAGGACTTATAAAAAACACTGTAATATTAGGATATGGGTTGAAGCGACTATCTATCAAGATATTTAATAGGTAAATTATATCATTAAGTTGCATCTTATCTATAGGACTTTTAAATGAGTGAATATGTTTGTTATAGGTGACAGTTGCTCAAGTACCATTAGACTGGTCAAGTATGATGATTTAGAAGGAATAGCATTAATGAATTTTAATATACTTAGGTTCTGTAAATTGATGATAATGGTCTCCTACTCTTTTATATGTGTGAATAAGGTCTTTTGTTAGAAGTTATTATATAATGCATTTATGGTCTGACAATATCATAGGACCTCTTTTCTGATCAGGGTGTAAAATTGGGCCCATGTAATTATCTATACATCGATAAGCCCAGCTGCTCTATTGTACATGCTTACTTCATCGAAGAATTGGAAAATGCTTTTGGGATTGCCAGTAACATTTAGGGTAGGAGCTCGGCAGTCACTGAGAAATAGCATCATTGTTCTAAGTATTAGTGTATTTGGTCTCAATGAGAGATGGAAGCTTAGGTCTGCTAAATCTGGAAGCAGGCACTCCATGAGTGGTAGACTGCAGATGCTACTCATCTATAATCTGTGAGAGAGTATATCACACTAGTCCGACGGGGTAGCTAATCTTAGCACTTGTCTAAGGGGTGACTCAGAAATTGTCTGGTAGTTGGACTGATACGTTTCTTCTTCAGTCTTTGTGTGACTATAGTAGAGGTTATTATCTGCAATATTGTTGAAACCTTTAATAGCTTCCTCCAGTGTGCCTAGTGGTCCTTCTACTAGACTGTCTTCTTCTTCTATAGGTCTTATACATATCTCAGGTGAAACTATAGATAGTCCTGTTCTAATTATCAGTCTTGACTGTACTGCCAGGCTGCAAAGGCAGTCGCTTATAGGAAGGAGAGTTGATAGTGCTGAGGCAAGGATATATATAACAACCCTAGAGGTTTTTGAGACAAGAACCCTAGAAGTGATACTTGAGAACCTAGATACTGTAATGCTACTGAGTTCTATGAATTCCTCGAAGAGGGGGGGGGAGGAGGTGCTATTTCTGGCTCTATAGTTGTTTTCTGCTGCAGCAAGATTAGAAGCTCTTCTAGGACCTTAGTGATTGTGCTGAGGCAAGTTAAGATATACTATAGGACTAATGGAGAGTTTTGCTGTTCAGTTGAGACTGCATCTAGAAGAACTTTAGAGCAGTCTCAAGTTGCTCATATTTTCTGGTATTAGAATACTGGAGAGAGGATCTAGTATAGTTGCTCTAAGATTGTAACTAAGGTATTACATTGACTAGCTTTCTCTTGGAGACAGAATGACTATCTAGTAAACTCTAATGAGCTAAATGAGACCAACTACTGAGATACTTTCTATCACCTCTCACAGTAAGCTCTAAAAGTATAGAGACTAGCTAGATCCTATCTAAAAGGTGTGATCTAGATAAGATCTAGAGTTTGTCTTAAGGAGGATACCAAGAAGTGTCTTAGAAAGATAGGAGAGATAATAGACAATCAGCCTGTGAACACAAATGAAGGTCCAATAACTACCTTACAAGGAGGATGATGTAGGACCAGAGAACAAAAGAAGAAAGAGACACCTTAGAAATAGGCAGCGGGCTCTCTGGTATGGGTAACAGAATACATGTAAGATAGTCTGATAGATAGTTAGGAACTTTAGAACCAGTATCTGATAGATTAGTGGCTGACTGAGAGCATGCAGACAATATGTCAGATAGAGTATCAGTGGGCCCCTACTGTGCTCTCAGGAAAGTCAGATGGGTCCTAACAATAATCAAATAGATAGTTTGGACTGATGTCTTCCTAAGGTGGGTAGTCAGTAATGTATAGAAGGAAAATAGCTGGATTGTACAAAGAGGGGACTGTTGCTCTCCTATTCTACTCTTCACTCTATCCTACTATATACAGGCCTTCTATATATAGTAGACTATACTACTATGGGACTAAGTCTGAAGGGAGTGGGCTAAAAACTAGAAAGGTCGCACAAGATTGGGATTGGACTATACTATTATATCTAAGAGCCCACTTGTACATGCTATACCCAACACGATAGGGTAAAAGATATATAATGAATATAAAACTGATACTCATCCTGATGGCAATATTCTACCAGAACCCACTATGCAGGGTGTCTGATAGATAGTTCAACATGTATCAGAAAGTTGTACAACCCAGTTAAATATAAAATGTACTTGGCAGGCTGGTCTGACTATATGTTAGACTGAGCTTAGTAGACCGCTACTAGAGCGAGCTGAGTTGATGCTAAGTCCAATCACACTAGTACAAGGTGGTGGTAAGTAGATATATTAGTGAACAAGTGGATGGTTAGTAGCTATCTAGTACAAGATGGTGGTAAGTAGAAAAGTGAGATGGGAGATTTCTACTCCACTGACCAACTATATATATGCAAGGATCGCGAGAAAAGGTAGATGAACCAAAGAACAAATAAATGAGCGATAATAAAGGTAAACATGGTGCACAGACTATGATGACTAAGCAAATGAATGGAAAAGGGAAAGAAAGGAAAGAAAGGGGGAAAGGGGTTGAGGGTTTGAGTTCATAAGCAGTTATTATAAATGTTAAAATGAATAGAATTAAAGAATGAAAGTGAAAATGAATGAAACAAAAGAAATCTCCTAACATTATCCCCTCCTCTAGGTCATTTATCTTGAATGACTGACACACTGTGGCTTTCTAACAGCATCGAGATGGGTGCGATAGAACTTCTTGACCAGCTCTTGAGCATTTTGGACATCCGATTTTGTCTACCAGGTTGGTTCTACATATCTGAGCTACTTGATGAGAAATTGTATCCTTCCTCTATGTATTTTCATATTAAGTACTTTCTCTACTTTGTACTCTTCGTAATTGTCAATCAGTACTGGCAGTCGTGGTGTCGGATGCTTTTGGGAGTTGTAGGTAGGTACAACGTATAGTTTAAGGAGAATCTCATTGAAGATGAGATGTACCTTTTTCCATCCTGGTGGGAGTTTGAGTCTATACATGCTCGCTCCAACCCTTTCGACTACCTTGTATAGTCCATACCATTGATCCTCCATCTTTCTTATCAAATGCTCTATTCAGATGTTCCTTCTCTCGATCATTACCCTATCTCCTGGTTGGTATGTCGTTGTTGGTCCTGCATGCCAGTCGTGAAAGCATTTTATGTCCTTTACTGCCCTTATTAAGCTTCACTCAGCTGCTTCATATATCTCCTTAAGGCCCTTTGTGAATTCTTCAGCTGAGACGTTCATTGATGCAGTCTGGACATTTGTAAAGCTTAATGGCTCGAATCCATAGTTGGCAAAGAATGGGGTCATCCATGTTGCTAAATGTTCTCTGTTATTGTATGTAAACTTCATCATTGATAGCCAGTCTGTCCAGTCATCCTACTTGTAGTTGACATACAATCTAAGGAACTGTTCAAGTTCTTGGTTGATCTGCTCCATTTGTCTGTCCGTCTGAGAGTGATACACAGTGAAGGGAGTGCCTTTGATGTGGAGAAGTCAATACAGCTCTTTCATCATCTTGTTGATAAATTAGACTCCTCAGTCGTGGATTAGTTTGTCGGGTAGGCTATATAAGCAGAAAATGTGATCTCAGTAGATATGCACCACTCCCTCTGCTGTTAGCTTAGTTGTAGTTGGGATTGCATGCATTTGCTTGCTAAAATAGTCAACAACTATGCAGATAGCATTGTGACCTCTGGACTCTGGCAGTTCCTCGATTAGGTCAATCGAGACGACTTGCCAGAGGCGATTTGGGACAGCATTTGGATGTAGAGGGTGTGCTCTCATTGTTCAAGGCACTTTAGTTCTCTGGCACTTGTCGTAGCTCTTTACATATCACTCCATGTTATTATGCAGTCCTTTTTACCAAAAGTTCTTGCATACTGCCTTGATCATTGGAGCTATTCTTGGGTGGCCAGCTAGAGGCATGTCGTGCAGTCAGCAGATGATTGTCTCTCTCAGATCCTCAGGTATAAAGATGTGACCATCATCCTTCTATGCCAGTCCTTCCCTGATCTCCAGCTATGGGGATAATATCTCTCTGTCTATTTGTAGTATCGCCTCCTTGAGCTTCTCTTGCAGTTTCCTGTTGTTCAGTGCCTTGACAATTCTTCGTACCCTTAGCCACTTCTCACCCAAGAAGACGATATTGCAGTTGTCAATGTCTCCCAGATCGTAGTCCGTTCGTCTTGACAATAGATCAGCCTTACTCATAGTGACACCTGGTTTGTGGACTAGGGCGAAGTTGTACTTGGCTAGTTTGAGCCTTCAACGGGCCTGGCAGTAGTTCAACTTCTACAGAGATTTGAAGTACATTAGATTTGCATGATCTGACCAAACCTCAAACTGGTGCTTTGCGCTGACTAGATATTGTCTCCATTTCCTAAATGCTAGTATGATCATGAGCATCTCCTTATTGTAGATCTTGTAGTTTCTTTCTGTGCTCGTCAGGGCCAACAATCGGTAGACTACCAGCCACCAGGTTTTGTCCTCTTGTTGCTGCATGAGAACGCTGCCTGTGGCAAAATTTGATACATCTACTTCCACCCGGAAAGGTTGTTCAACTGAAGGTAGTGTCAGAACCAGTGGGTTGATTAACACTTGCTTAAGCTCTTTGAAGGCATGTTGTTGTTCATTCTCTTAGATTCAGGTTGCCTTGCCTATCAAAGACGTGAGTGAGTTAAAGATCTTACTGTAGTCCTTAATGTAGCATCAGAGCCAGTTCCTAAACTCCAAGACCTTCTGTAGCTCCTTGAGGTTCTTTGGTACCAGCCATTGTTCAATTGTCTCGACCTTGTCTGAATCTACCTTCACGTACCTACATCTGATGATGTGCCCTAGGAATTTGATGTGATCTTGTTTGAACTCGCACTTCTGGAGCTTGAGAAACAGATTCTTCTTCTTGAGCACCTTGAACACTCATCTAACCAATTCTTGATGTTCCTCGATCATCTGCAAGAAGATCAGTATGTTGTCTATATATACAACTACCTTTTCTTCATGGACAAGCTCTCACAATGTATCATTCATGAATACTTGGAAAGTTAATGAGGTATTGCAGAGACTAAAGAACATTACTGTCAGTTCGAAAAGACCCAGGTTCATTCTAAAGGCTTCCTTCCATTTGTCCCCTTCACATACCCGAATGTTGTAGTATCCTTAGTGCAAGTCTAGCTTGATGAAGAATTGCGCATCCCTAGCCTTGTCGATGAGTTCTTGGATTAGCAGTAATGAGTACTTGTTTTTGACTATTCCATCATTGAGCTTATAATAGTCCTAGATTGCTCTAAGCAACCTATTAGCCTTCTTGATAAAAAAGAAAGAGGATACCATTGGCGACTTTGACTTCTGTATTTACCCTGATGCTAGGTTCTCCTCCAAGAACATCTTAAGCACCTCTTGTTCTCTGGGGTTGAGCAGGTATACCTTGCATTCGCTAGGTTTGAAGTCCAGCTTTAGGTTAATAGCATGATTGTATGAGCGTCATTCTGGTAATCTTCTAAAACTTTTCTCACTGAAAACATTTGCATACTCATCTAGGTAGCTTGGCCAGGCTCTCTCTAATACTTGTCAGATGGTGTCCTCATTATCCACTATTATGTGTTAGAAACTGTAGGTCTCTAGGCAGCACGTGAATTAGACAATCCCAGCCCTCCAGTCAATCTCTGGATTGTGTCGAACTAACTAGTTGTGGCCTAGATAGACGTTCGACGATGATAGTTTTGTGACTGACATTACCAAGTCTTTCTCATGGTCCTCAAAGGATACCTTTGCCCTTATGAAGTGGAAGATTATGCCACCTCCTCTCACTGTTCTATCTGTCATCTGAATCTTCATTGGCCATATGTATTGTTCCTGTTTTAGATTGTAATGTTCTATGAATCCTATATTGATGAAAGTTCTCGTTGCCTCTAAGTCTATCAGTACGTGAGCGTCCACCTCTTTGAGTTAGTCATCAATAGTCTTTGCCTTTAGAGTAACATAAGTATTAAGTTCTCGGTTGGCCAAGCTGTACATGATGATACTCCTCCGTTTGTCTAGTAGGTGGTCTGCAACCTCCTTTTCTGCACTTCTTGCTTCCTCTAACTCCCTCTCTTCACATCTTCTCAGTTCAATGTCTGCTAGTTTATTTGAGACTTCTATCAATTGTTCATACAAGTGAAGTATGTATATTCCAGGTCTAGTCATAACATACTGTCCTGGTCGAAAGTGTCGACTGTTTCTTTGTATGAAAGCCTCTATGTTTGCATCAGAAGTCCTAGCTACTCTCAACACTTGGAAAAACCTACCCTATTTTCTAGGTCGTAGATCTTCTGCTTACTGATGAGCTCCATCCCTCTCTTATTGCTCAATTCTCTAATTGCCTCTCTCTCTAGTTGCTCCTTCGCATGTATGAGTTCTTCAAAGAAGGCTGTACAGTTCTCGACCTCTATAGCAGCAATAATTGTGCAGATCTTCTCTTTTGACCTTGGGCAAGTGCGCACCCAATATTCTTCTTGACTGCACTTATAGTAGGCACCCTAGCACTTTGCCTGGTTCATGGAGACATCTATCATCTGGCTGATCTCTCCAAAGATTATGCCTATCACATTGTGACAGTCTATAGCAGGGAGCACTTGACATTGGGGCTGAGGTTGAGAAACTGCATAGTGATTGGTTGGCTGGCATCTGTCAGCAATGATCTTTCAGACTCTCTGCCCGATCTTGTCAGCTTTGATTGCTGCCTTCTTGTAATCCTTGTATGTCATTGAGATTGATCCCTCATGTGCAATGCTCTTGATGACTTCTACATTTAGAGCATAGTGCAAGCAGTTGATGATGATTAGGTTGTGCTCAGGCTTAGTCAGTCCTGCCTCTACTAGGATCATCTCGAACTTGATAAAGAAGTTAGCTGCCGATAGGGTCTTTTGTTTCTCCTTATAGAACCTCTTTATAGCTTTCTCCTGCTTGTTTGTATTCTCAAACATCGCTTCTAGTTCATCTAGAAAGTCTGCCCATGTTTAGGTGAATGCAATGGTGCTATTGGTTATATATTTGTTCATGTAAATGCGAGTCTATAACAACAGGTGGGTCCCCTTGAGGTATAAGAGTGTAAACAGGATCTTGCTGGTGTTAGTAGCATACTTCAATGCATTTACATAGAGAAATAGCTAAACCTCGTAGATGAACACTGGAAAGTCTTCCCCTTCTGCAAATTCATAGGGTTTGTTTCTCTTCGTACTGTTCGAGCTTGCTGTAGTTGGTGGCAGTTGGTAGCTCTGGAAGGCTGCCGCTATGAGTGCTGTGATTTTGGCCTTTACTTGCTGAGAAAGACTGGTTATTGATGATATTATGACTAGGTCTTCTGATTCATCATCAGAAGGTATGGGGGGTTTAGGTTTTCGGAGCTTAGTAAAGGAGATTGAGTAGAAGATGCTCAGTGCGGCTGGTTTGGCTAGGGGTTCTATGCACTGCCAGACTAGGTTACTCATATCTCACTATATTATCCACTTCTCATCTCTGTCATTTCAGCAAAAGACTCAGCATCTGGGCTTATACTAGGCCCCTTCAAGAAGAGAGATACACACTTCTTCTGATAACAACTCTATCTTGCTGATTCGTCGTGAAAGCTAACAATAATGCAAAAAGTCAAGATGATGATGACGAACGATAGGGATGTTGAACATTGGATATGTCTAGTAGCCTTTGTTCAGATAAGGTGTGCATGCTATCAGACTGATACTCACAAAGCTAAGATAGGTTGTTGTTAAGGTTTATGCAAGCATACATGATGACAAAGCAGTCAGGCTCTGACATCAGGCAAGGTTTAATAGGATGATCCACTTGAGAGTGTATGAGTAGTAAGTAGTGTCTAAAGGTATCGGTAAGTTCGAAAGAGGGTCTCGCTTTTATGTTAGACTGAGCTTAATAGACTGCTACTGGAGCAAGCTGAGTTAATGCTAAGTCCAATCACACTAGTACAAGGTGGTGGTAAGTAGAAAAGTAAGATGGGGGATTTCTACTTTACTGACTAACTATATATATACAAAGATCGTAAGAAAAGGTAAATGAACCAAAGAACAAATAAATGAGCAATAATAAAGGTAAACATGGTGCACAGAGACTATAATGACTAAGCAAATGAATGGAAAAGAGAAAGAAAGGAAAGAAAGGGGGAAAGGGGAAAAGGGTTCGAGTTCATAAGCAGTTATCATAAATGTTAAAATGAATAGAATTAAAGAATGAAAGTGAAAATGAATGAAACAAAAGAAACCTCCTAACACTGTAGTCCTGATGTGTACTACTAACCAAGTGAGACATGGATGTAGTAGTCTGGGTACTGCAGTCTTGGCAGACTGTAGTATAAGATAGATCAGGATGATGGATATGATCCAGCTGTTGGAGCCTGATAACTAGGTCTAAGTTGGGGGATCATTAGGCCAATTGGGCTGTTGAAGCCTGATTGCCATTTCTAAGTTGGGGATTGGTCGGACGAATATTCTGTAGATTGAGCTGCATAATGTAGTGCACTGGTGTAGTGCAGTGCACTACAATGCTGTAGTACATTATACTACACTATGTAGCTCAACCCACAGAATGTCTGTCCGACCACTCTTCAACTTAGAATCGACAATTGGGCTTCAACAGCCTGATTCAGTCCAGCAATCACCTAATTTGGTCCTAGTGATCGGGCTCCAACAGCCTGATCATATCTATTATCCTGATCTATTATACACTATTACCTACCAAGACTGTGGTACCCAGACCACTACATGCATATTCTGCTTAGCTAGCAGGACATGTCGAGACTACTATTGGACCAGCCCACCAAGTACATTTTACAATTACCTAGGTCATACGACTTTCTGGTATGCATTGGACTATCTATCGGGCACCTGATTTAGTGGGTTCCGATGGAATGTTGTCATTAGAACAAGTATTAGTTTCATATTTATCATATATAGTTCACCCTGCCGTGTTAGATGTGGCATATGTAAGCAGGCTCTCAGATACAATAGTACAGCTCGATTCTGATCTTGTGTGATCTTCACAGTTCTCAGCCTGCTCCCTTCAGACTCAGTTCTACAGTAGTGTAGTCTACTATATATATATATATAGGAGGCCTGTACATAGTAGGACAGAATAGAATAGGACCAGAGACCAACACTCCTCTCTTTGCACAATCTAGATAGTTTTCTCCCAAATGCTATCGACTGCCTGTATCAAAAGAAAACACTAGTCCGAATGAGTCTGCCCAACCATAGTTAGAACTTGCATGACCCCACAGAAGACTTAGTAGGAGACTGTTAACACTCTGCCCGACATACTGTTGGTACACTCTTAGTCAGCCACCAACTGACCATGTACCAGCCCTGAAGTTCCTAACCATCTGTTGGACTGCTCCACATGCATTCTGCCACCAGTATTAGAGGGTCCACTGCCTGTTTCTAATGTGCCCCTTCCTTCCTTTATTGCCTAGTCCTACATCATCCACTCTGTAGGCTGATTGTTGGACCTCCCTTCTTATTCATAGGCTGATCATCTATCATCTCTCCTACCTATCTGAGACACCTCTTAGCATCCTCCTTGGAACGGACTTCAGACCTTATCTGGATTGCACCTTTTAGGCAGAACCTAGCCAGTTACTACAGCGTGAGCAGGAGTGATGACAAACTATCTAGTTCTACTACCAAGAATACATCAGAAAACTGCTATAAGTTGCATACAGGTGCCCACTAGGCTGGTCATATTTATCATACTTGAATCAGATTTTTATCAGCAATATTGGGTGAGCTACAATTTATGCTTTCAGTGGAGGACATGATTAGGACTTAGCATTTCAACATTATCTTTTTTATAGCACTACATATACTCAATAAAATCTAGATATTTTTATATATATGGAAGTACATTTTTAAGTACTTTTTTATATAGTAATATAAGATTTTTATACATAGTATTGACTGAGAAAATTGCCAATTAGTGCATTTTTTACCTCTGAGGGCATGATGCATATGAAAAAATTACGTAATTTTCAAATTCTCAGGATTTTTGTATTTAGCTGTAATAAGGTTGTCTTTTTTGTCTTGCAACATATACTCAACATCTTATGGACATTTTTACACCATTAGAAGAGTACTTTCAAGTAGTTTTTTTAGGTGGTGATATTATAAATTTACATGCTGTATCAACTGAGAAAACAATGTTTCAGTTCATTTTTGGCCTCTGAGAGTGTGATGCAGGTAAAAAAAATGCGTGATTGTCACGAGTGCCAGGTTTTTTGAATTCAGCTGTAATTACATCATAAAACAAGACTTTTATCTCACTTTAAAATCGATAATCGTGATTGGTCATCATTGTTGGCTAAATTGAGCTGAACTTAATTGGGACTGTCAGATCCCCTAACAAAGTGTCGACAAATTTTTTCGGTTAATAATTACTATAAAATGGCTAATAAACTATCCGTTTTTACCGCCCTACCTTATAAATTTTTCCTGACTTCTTCTGGGTCTATAACACCTACAAGTGTCTTAGAGCCCAAAACATAGAATAAATGTGAATTTAAATATATGCCTATATATAATAGAATTTGATGGAATAATGATAATACTAATCAGATTTGCTAGTGGTTTTCCTCTGAGCTCCCCATGCCTCAAGAAGAAATGTCTGAGGCTAAGTTCATACATGTAAATTTATTTCAGGTCTATTAGCAACATCCTTTTGATTTACCAGCTCTTCCAGTAGTAGGTACCTTTTTCATTTATCATTGAAGATCCAAATCCATCTATCCGATCATTCACTTCACCTAATCAGCTTCCCAACATACCTATTTGCTCTGGAAAAGGCTCAGATATCTTATATACTCTAAATGAGTTCTCAATCGCTTTCTATTTTATCATGTATACTCAAAAAAAATTTTGACATCTAGGGCATACAAAAGCTATAACACACTTTTGATACTTGTTTTATCTTCTTTTGCATGCCCCAAACTGGTGCATATACCTCAAATTACACCTTAAATATAGGCCCTAAATTTACATTTATTCTATTTTCCTTTTGAGATTCCGCATATCTTCCACCTCCTTCTCCTCAACAGCGGTCTGAAAAATCACCCAGCTCAATGGCTGAAAATGATGGTTTGTGCCATTTCTCAATTATTAAAAAAAATTTTGTTGAGTTTGTTACAGATATGGACCAGAACACCACTATACCGTTCAATGGAATTTTGCAGAATTTTTGACCAGTTCACCCATGTTCATGATTTACATATTATCTAAATTTATTTTGTTGTTTTCGAGATAGGAAGGGTGAAAATGGCAAATTGGCACGTGTCGCAGGACTTTTGAAAAAGACTGTAAAAAAAAACACATGATTGTCATGAGTGCCAGGTTTTTTGAATTCAGCTGTAATTACATCAAAAAACAAGACCTTTATTGGCCCAATTTAGAAATCGATGACATGTAGTGATTGGTCATGGTTGTGGGCGTGGGAACAGGTGAGCTGCAATATTAATGACAAATGGAAGCTATAATTCACGTGACCTAATGTTTTCTCTTTTTAACACCATCAGCCACCCACTTAATCTCTTATGACGAACGCAAGCAAGGATGACATCCGCTTGGCTGCTCCCGAAGAGTTTTCAATGTTTCCTTATTGTCGGCCGTATCTGATTCAAGTCGACCTCATGAGACACATTTATTCGGGTATAGAGAACCGTAATATTGCAATAGTAGAAAGTCCCACTGGCACTGTACGTATTTCATTGCATTTAGACAGTCGATATCACTCTGACTGTGTTAAACTGCGGCAGGGTAAGACACTTAGCCTCCTTACGAGTACCCTTACGTGGCTGCGAGATGATGCATGCCGCATGAAAAATACTACTCTAGACAACTTGCGACTTTCTTTGGATAGCCCAGAAGGTGAGAAGTAATCTGCTCACTACATCTTGCGACAAAGGCAGAACGATACTGGAATTAGATCCGGAATGGGTTACAACCCAAACTTTTAAGCGTCTCAAGGATGAGATGGAAGCGGAAGAGAGAGATTGGGAAGCACGCCTCGCAGATCTACGTTCGAGAGAAGAAGCATCGAGGAAAGCCTGCGATAGAGCCACAAAGAAACCAGTTTGTCGAATCCTGTATCTTTTGATATGTCGATGCTTATGGATCTTACTAGAGGGTAGCAGACTTGGAAAATGGAAGTACATACAGTTCTGACGATGACGCTCTGCTGCCCGACACCGAGGACAGTGATGGACAAGAAAATCGGGTTATATTCTCGGGCGTTAACGAGTCCGTATTCAATGCTCAACATTGAAGGGTCGTTCTGCCAGACTAACTGCACATCCTAGGGTGAAACGTCGTGCCCCGTCAAGCACGAAGGTCAAAGAGATCATGTTATTTCTATCCCTTTCCTGACAGAATGCAGCAGATATTTTTTTCCTCCCGAACGCATTCACAACTGTCGCAGGTGATCAACGAATTGCTAAAGCTTAAGCTTGACTTCGATCGCCCTAATGGTACTGGTGACGACTGCAAGCGTCCCGATACTACTGATTACCGTCCGCGGCACCCTCCTCGAAGTGTGTCTTTGGCGTCGCGCAAGCATCTCTGTATCAATGAGCGACTACGAGCGAGAACTTCCGATTTGGATGAAGGATGCCGCGAATTGCTTTCTGGTATGTGGTGAATAGAAGGTTGATGCAGTATTCATTTGGCCATCAGGTCGCCAAGAGGAGCGCTGCCCTTATCTACCTCCTTTGGGAGAAGAACATCGCTTACATGACTTCCGCGATCGAATTCTAGTAAGTGGCGTTACGGACAGAGCTATCTGAACATTATGAACCTTTCTCGGGTTGTTATCTCAGGCTTCTCCAAAGGATATCGAAGATCTAGTCACTACCGGGAAAGACATGAGATTATGTCCCTATTTCAGTACCCGGGCTGCGGTAGAGTCTGCCGAGGTATGAATATCGATTTCAATGGCAAGTGGTGAGGCTTATACAGACATATCGTCAAGCTTGTCACTTTGCCATATAATCTCCTGCTGCACGAACACTCTCGAGAAGCTCTCGGACTAAGCCTTCAAGATCATATTGTCGTTGTCGATGAAGCTCACAGTGAGTGTCACTTGAGAAGACATCCGCATTCATAATAATAGTGGGCTAGACCTAATCGATGCGCTGCTCCAGCTGCATACTGTCGAGCTGTCGCTATCCACGCTTCATCTTGCGACCGAGCAGCTGACAGCGTACCTAAACCGATTTCGAACTAGATTGAATACAGTAAATGCCATCCACTTAAAGCGACTCTCACTCTTTCTTCAGGCTCTGCATCAATTTGCACGTCATGCTGAAGCAAATAATGTGATGTCGGCCTCGACTTTCGTCGAGGGTATGGGAAACAAGGTGAACGGAGTAAATCTTCTTGAACTTCAGAGGTACATGAAGTCAAGCAAGGTGCGCATCGCTTTTCTTCGACATAGTACGGATGAGTTAATGACCATATATAAACTGATACAGATAGCCCGCAAGGTCGGGAAGTACTCGGAGAAACGGCGGGACAATAAAGAAGGTTAGATGATACCTCATCCTACCAGCGGGCCACTGATTTTCTGAAAAGCTGAGAGATGGGGAAACCCGACCTCAACGCTCCCTTTCCATACCGTAGAGGCGTTTCTTGGGAAGCTAACCAATGAGATAGAAGGTATCGATGGGACAATAAGTCGTTTCTTGTTAAGAGCTGATGTCAGGCTACATAGACGGGATTATTACCGTTTCAGAGGATAGGCTCTCGTCGAACGAGAGATTCATCAAGTATCAGCATCTGAATCCTGCTACATATTTCGAGGACGTGACTCGGAGCGCGCGATGCGTGATATTAGCTGGTGGAACGATGTCTCCCGTCCGTATCCTCGTCCCAATTTGTTGTCCCAGCCATCTCGCTCACTCTAGTAGATGTCTGACATGCGCTTACAATTGTTTCCGAACATTCCATGCGAAAAACTATCTGTGTTTTCCTGTGGACATGTCATCCCACCGTCTAATATTATGTGCCTCGTACTAGGAAGCGGACCTCGTGGAAAGGAGCTCGAGTTCAGGTTCAGGAGCCGAGAAGATCAGTCAATCGTACGTTTCTATCGCCTTCACCAGTGGTTCTAGATAAATTCATGACCTTTCTCTGGCGTATCGCAAGATCGACGAACTCGGACATAGCTTGGTCAATTTAGTTAACGTGGGCTCTCATTTATTGAACGTGTTCCCCTTTTGACCAAACTTGTCCTTAGATTTGCCCTAACGGCATCGTCGTTTTCTTTCCGTCATACTCCTTCCTAGACAAAGTGAAGCGAGACTGGTCTGCAAGCAACATCCTGCATCGATTACAGCAGAAGAAACAGGTGAGAGGACTTCCATCCTTGGTAATGCTACTAATGTAGGTCTATAGGTATTCTATGAGCCAAGCGAGAGTGCTGAAGTCGACGACATCCTTCAGAGATATGCAGTAGCTTGTATACAGGTACGAGACTTGTCAGATCGGCGTCCTTGTCTCACGAATTCTATCAGACATCCGAAACTACAAAGGGGGCGTTGCTATTCGCTGTGGTCGGCGCGAAGTTGTCTGAAGGACTGAACTTTGCTAACGAGCTCGCGCGAGCCGTTGTGCTCGTTGGGATTCCATACCCAAACATTGCTTCTCCAGAGTTGAGGGAACGAATGAATTATGTCAGAAAACACAAGGGGAGAGCAGTTGAGGAAGGAGTCGATCCCGGAAACGAACTATACGAGAACTTAACAATGAGAGCGGTCAATCAAAGCATCGGTAATTAGCAGGGCTATCCTCAGAATTGTAATTGATTATTGTTTAGGTCGAGCTATCCGACATCAACACGATTGGTCGGCTCTGATTCTTGTCGACAAACGTTACAAATCTCAGAAAGTGCAACGCAAACTGCCAGATTGGATCCGACAGAGTATTCTTGTCACTCAAGGTTTCGGGCAGGGTATAAAGCTACTAGGCGAATTCTACCGAGCAAAGCGCCTGTCGTAACTGTCGATGCAACAATAGTTTGGTCCTGAATTTCATAGATTATTGTGGAGAATCACAAGAGTACGGAGACAAACTAATCGAAGGCAGCTGCAAGGAAGAGCTCGATCTCCTTGTAATGGAGAGCCTACGACGATATTCAGAACGCATCGCATAGACCACACATAGATAACACAAACCTTGCTTCCAGTAGCCACAGAACTTGTAGGATCACGACCAGCGTACAACGGTCGTTTGCCTCTGTGATGTATAGTCTCATTGGCGGCGGTGATGATTCGCGGCTCGACGTAGCTCCAAGCTCCGTTGTTGAGAGGCTCCTCCTACAGAAAACGTGTTATCCTCTGATAGCGTACTTCTGAGAGTAAGACGGACCTGGCACCAAAGGATGTCGGCATTAGGGTACTTGTCGAGGTGTGGTGTGATCTGAAAACACGTTGAGGTTCAAGTCTGAAAGAAGAAGTCTCGCGAAACTAACAAGATCGTAAGGGAACGGTGAAATCTGTTCTAAACGGCTGATTGCAACGTCTGTAATCCCTTTCTCCTCTCGCTCCTGAAGAAGTGTGTAATAGACCTGGCCTACAATAATACAGACTAAATGAGATGCGTAGTATTGTTGAAAAGTAAAATTGTACCGTACCAGAGCAAAGGATGTGTCTGCGGATATTTTCGGGAGACACAAGATTATCACCAGATTCTGGAAGATATCGTTGGAAATGGGTGTCGTCAGTCATTTCCGACAAATTAGAACGAGCACGAGGATGTCTTAGAAGTGACTTCGAGAAGAAGACAACCAGCTAGTGGGCGCATATATCAGATACAGAAACCAATTCTTCAAAACGAAAAGCCCACAGGTTTCCTGAAATCACGCTTAATCTGACGCCGCAACACGTGGAACTGCAGAAACTGGTCAGAATCCCGTCCACAAGGAAGGAAAGGAGCGTATGTACATAAGTAGCTGGAGTTCTACATTCATGACATTAGATTCTGTACATTCCAGATCATTCATGTTATGAGACTCACGATGGGTAGACAATCTGCATGTTACAATCCTGATGTTGCCTTTCAATTTTCTCCGCCGTCGGGAAAATATGTGGGTGATCATCACATAATTGTAGGAAGCGTTCGATCCGACCACTCGAATGCTCTGGACCTTGGCCATCATAACCGTGTGGTAGACTGATGACCAATCCAGTCCGCTGAAGCCACTTTCTCTCGCCAGACGCAACATATTGATCGATGATGCACTGAGCATTGTTTGCGAAGTCACCGAACTGAGCTTCCCAGACAGTCAAGTTGTCCGGTGAAACGAGCGAGTATCCGAGCTCAAAGCCCAATGCGCCATACTCGGACAACGAAGAGTTACAAACTACAAATCTCGCTTGGTTCGCACCGAGGTTATTCAGAGGAACGTATTGCTGTTCATTCTCCTGATCATGAAGAACAGCATGCCGTTGGGAGAATGTGCCGCGTTCCACGTCTTGACCAGATACGCGAACGTGATTCTTCTCAAGGACCAAGCTCCCAAAGGCGAGTGCCTCAGCAGTGGCCCAATCAATGTTTGTTCCCTCCTCGACTGTCTTGCCCCTGTTGCTCAATATGCGAGCAAGATTCCGATGGACGTGGAATCCTTGAGGATAAGTGGAGATCGCCTTGCCGATACGCTTCAGCATTTCCTCAGGAGCACCCGTGCGGCGAGTCGGTAGTGTCTGTTCTGCAAGCTGCTTCGGCGAGGGGAACCCTTGCCACGACGCCGAAAGCCATTCCTTGCTGGTGGGAGTGTAATCCTTCGCAGCTGCAGCCGCAGTCTCAAGCATCCCCCACACCCATTTCTTGTGTTCCTCGATGTCCTTCTCCGTGAAAGTTCCGCGATCGATCAAGAACTTGGTGTACTTCGTTAATGGCGTCGGTTGCTTTTGGATCGCTTTATACATCCTCGGTTGCGTGAAGCTAGGCTGATCGGTCTCGTTATGACCGTAACGTCGATAACATACGATGTCAATCACGACGTCTTTTCTGTACTTGGCACGGTAATCAGCGGCAAGCTGGCAAACAAACGTGACCGCCTCGACATTATCGCCATTTACGTGGAAAATAGGTGCATCAATGCTCTTGGCTATATCTGATGGGTATGACGTTGAGCGAGCGAAACGTGGGTCCGTTGTAAAGCCAATCTGGTTGTTAATTATGAGATGGATGGTACCACCGGTGCCGTAGTTGGGAAGGTTATGGAAACCCATGGTTTCGTACACGACACCCTGTCCGGCAAACGCTGCGTCGCCATGAAGAAGCACACCCATAGCGGTTGTATGGTTAGCCTCGTCGCCCTCGAAATGTTGAATAGCTCTGGTTTTCCCCAGGACCACAGGATCGCACGCTTCAAGATGGGAGGGATTAGCCACCAGTGATAACGAAACTTTCTTTCCCGATGGTGTTGGCCGGACATAATTAGCACCCAGATGGTACTTGACATCTCCAGCAGGCCAGTCATCAGGGTCAGCAGTACCAGAGAACTCGTTGAGGATGCCCTCTATCGGCTTTCTAATGACGTTCGCTAGTACGTTTAATCTACCACGATGGGGCATTCCGAGGGTGACGTGCTTAACGCCGTGCTCAACAGAGCGATCTATGAGTGCCTTCATACCCGGAATGAGGGCTTCACATCCTTCTAAGCCGAAACGTTTTTCGTTTGGGTACTTGCTAGCAATAAACTTCTCGAATGACTCAGACCACATAAGACGATCTAGAATCATGCGCTTCTCGTCGACCGTGTAGTTCCACGGCTTCGGAATTTCAACGCGCTCCCTGATCCAGTCGCATTGGTCCTTATCCGGTATATGGACGTACTGGATGCCAACAGCGCCGCCTAGGAGTCCCAGAAACAAGTTATTAGGGCTTTATAGATCAAACGCGACAGGTGAGAAGGCATACAATATATCCTTTGGCACAACTTGACGATTTCACGAAGAGTCATGGCCTTTCGGTCTTCCATTGCAAAATGAGGCAGAATGCCAGGACCTAAGGCTATTTCTTTGTCGAGATCAGCTTCCGTGAAACCATAGTGGCTCAATTCGAGCTCCGGAGGCCTATAATCCGCCAAATCTGTATCCAGGATACCTAAAGGATCCAAATCTGCGACATGATGTCCTCGTACTTGATATGCTCGAACGAGAAGTTGAACCTAATAGGAAGTATCATTTTAAGCATTAAAGAGCTGAATTGAGAATCCAGTGCTCAAAGCACCTTCAAGTGATCGTCAAGCTTTGCGCCGCGACCGGCGTCCAAGGTCGGTACTCCGCCTAGAGGCTGAGGGAGAAAAGTAGGTGGAGGTTGAAATGCCTTCTGACTAGGCAGACCCTTGTCCATGCCGGAGAAATAGGCATCCCAAGATGCGTGCACAGATTTGGGATCCTGACGCCAATGGCGATACATCTCCTCGACATAGTAAGCATTGGTACCATTCGCAAACGCGTCATTAGAGGAAGGTGCTTGGGTAGCCAAATATCGGGAGAAACGGATTGGACGCGGACGACGGGGCAAATTGCGAAGGACCTGCCTGCGCAGCATTGTTGCCGACGAGGAGTAGGGGGGTGAAGATGATAGTTGGTGGTTGAGGAAAGGAAGAAAGGACTCCCGCCAGCAGCAGCAGAGCAATTCCGTGTTGATTATGTCATAAGTATGACTCATCCCTATTCGTTGTCCGTCGTCCGACTCTCCCCTTCGGTCTTTCGCCATTGGCCACAATCATTATATTCATTATGCTCAGGCTCAGACTACCTCTCGTGTTTCGCTCGCACAATTCTCGCCTATGGATGCGTTCTGCTAGATTATCTTCTGTCTCCAGCACCGGCATACCTCAGCCTCTCAACATATCCGAATTCTCGACCTGACCAGGGTTCTCGCTGGTCCAACATGTACGATGCTCTTGGCTGATCTTGGTGCCGACGTTATAAAGATTGAAGCCATCTCTGGGGACGATACCAGTAAATCGGCTCTTCATTCATCTCAAGAAAGCTGCTTAGTTTTGCTGATTATAGGATCTTGGTCGCCTCCCTCCGCACCCTTATCAGAGAATGCTCCTCCGGAATCCACACATTTGCCTCCGGAATCTGCTTACTTCTTGGCAGTAAACAGAAATAAACGTTCTGTGACCGTAAATTTCAAAACAGTGGAAGGTTTGGAAATACTACACAAATTGGTCGCAAAGTCGGACGTTCTTGTAGAGAACTTCATCCCTGGTCGTTTATCCGCCCTGGGATTAGGATGGGAAGATTGCCGTAAGATAAATCCTAGACTCGTATATACCTCCATTTCCGGTACTTTGCTGCTTTTGTTGCCATCTTCTCAGCCTGTAAGTTTACACCACGTGCTCAGGATACGGTCAAGACGGTCCTTACAAGACGTCAGCGGGCTACGACGTAGTGATAGAGGCTGAAGCAGGACTGATGCATATGTTCGTTTCATTCGGCATTCATTCACGTCTGCTACAATGAACTCACTACTGTTTCTCTACCTTTCTGATTGTGTCAACGCTAGCACAGGCGAAGCCGGACGCCAGCCGTGTAAAGTTGGTGTCGCTGCGACAGATATTGCTACTGGTAAGTGTCCTTAGTGGTCTTCCTCAGTTCGGAAATATTCACGATTTTTATTCCGCTTCCAGGTTTGTACGCCCATGGAGCGATCATGGCCGCTTTGATCTCTCGGGAGAAGACTGGACAAGGAGTATGGATCGATTGTAATCTCTTTGAATCTCAGGTGGGCGATATTCCATCAATATATGCTTGTGTTTCTAATCCATTGCGAAGATTGCAGGGCTGGCAAATATTGCGTCAAATTACCTCATTGCAGGACAAGAGGCCTCGCGGCACGGTACCGCTCACCCGTCAATTGCTCCTTACGAAGTTTTTGAGTGTAGAGACGGTTACTTCATGATCGGTGCGGGAAACAACAAGCAGGTATCGTCATGGATAGCCGCCTTCAGACGCGTGACTTACATTCGGCTTTCTTGAGTTCGCTACCCTTGCAGAGAAAATATTAGGCAATCCCGGAATCGCCAAAGACCCTAGATTTGCCACAAACACCAGCAGGGTAGCGAATAGGTCTAAGCTGAAGGAACTGATTACCGAGGTACTTGTCACGCAAGATCGCGACTACTGGCTCAAACAGTTTACCGGATTAGGGTGACCCCATCTCTTGCGGTTTATGATAGGAGTTCGATGTCTGACATTCGATACATAGCATACCTTTTGGACCAATCAACAACATACAGCAGACCTTTGAACATCCCCAAGCCAAGGCACGAGGTATAGTTACTGAAGTCGAAGTGAGCTTCCCCTCATAGTCTCTTAGACGCGTGCGTAGCTGAAGTACCTAAACTATAGCATCCACGGGCAGGAAACATCAAACTTGTCGCTCCCGCCGTCAAGTACAACGGTGAGAGGATGCCAGTGAATCGCCCACCACCATGGCTGTCCCAACATACGACAGAGGTGAGCGGGCGGGCATATATATCGGGGGGTTAAACAATATTAATTCATACACCCTATTCATGAAGGTATTGTCGGAACTTGGTTATACCGACAATGAAATCCACGGATTCCGCCAAAGAGGAGTTGTATAGCCAGTCCATCGATGTCATATAGAATCAGGCTTGGCCGAGTGACAGAATTGAATAATAACTAGTTCTCTGGATCAATCGTGATAGGCTGGTACCTGTACCCCCAACCCCAATGATACAGCCTTCTCTAGAACCGCACTTGTAATGACCGTATCCTGCAGGCCAACCCCGACAGACTTGAAAATGGTGACGTCCCCGGCCATTTTGATGGCGTTGAGAATATCTGGTATGCCTCGACCGTCAGCTTCGGCCGCTTCCCCGATTTCAACCAGATCATGATGTGATAATCCTGCACCGATTAATTCACCTGCTTCAATGAGACATGCTTCCTTCGAGTCTACCAAGACTTTCCCTGCCCGTCGAATCAGGTCGAAATCCACCTCCATCATCTTTGGAGTATAGCTTCCTATCAGATTGATGTGCGTCCCACTTTTGACCCAGTCTGCTTTGAAGAGCGGTTCTGTGCTTGAGGTAGCAGTGCAGATAATATCGGCAGAAGAGACGATTGATCGGAGATTCTCCGTCGCCAACTCCACTGAGCTGATATTGACGTTGGGAAACTGACCTTGGAGATCATTCTGGAGAGAAGCCAAGCGGGAATTGTTTGAGCGATTCACGATCGTACAACACTCGAGTGAAGATAGGGAGCGGAGGAAAAGCTTGATATGTGCTGCGATTTGCCATCCCGCACCGAATGCTAGCAAAGTACGAGGAGAAGTGGGTCCCAGAAGGCGAGTTGCCAGGAGGGATCCTATTCCGATGAAAATTTAGCAAAAGAGATGGGCGAGAGAGGGGCAAATTACTTACCTGCAGCGTTTCTCAGTGCGGTAAGGCTATTTGCATTAACGATGGCTCTCGCAGCACCGTTCTGTTCATCCAAGACCAGAGTCGTCGCTTGAATGCCTTCTCTTATACCTAGTCCTGGAACAGACACAGTCTTAATCGTAGTACCGAAGCCATCAACACGACCAGGCATGAAGAGTGCGGTATATGTACCAGTGGTGATTGATGTACGATGAGGGAGACTGATGCGATCTTGAGAATGCAAGCGAACAAATACGAGAGCCATTAATTCAACGAGGGCGTCTGGAGATAGTGCAGAGGAGGCGACGGCGACGTCTTGTGCGGTAAGAACCAGCAGACCCATTTCTCGTGTTATGTTCCAGGTCAACACGGATCAAGAGACAGGATATATGCGCGAAAAGAAGCGAGAAAATCTCTGTGATGTCGAGCCTTCGCCTGCTAGTCAATATTAATAGCAATAGCACTGGTAGCTGACCAGCGGTGATGGTAGTGGATTGGATGCAAGTCGATACGGTGCATATACTCACCCTGCCTTGCCCAATGACAATCTGCAAGCATCTCACGACAACAACACAAGAGAAAGAATTGCAATAAATGAAGAGACATGCTAAAGGGATAAGTACATACAGGGTGCTAGTAATACGTGTTCCTAAATTGAATACTTTACAGCTAATTGTTACATTACCCCATTACTGCACCCTTCTGGCTCCGGCACACGACATTAGCATTCGCTTCGACCAGGTCAAACATCACGTTCCAATTCGTTGCCAGTCGGCCCATGTTCGTGAACGGTGCAATGGGTGAAGCATCGTAACGTGCCATCGTAGAGGCCGGACAGATTCAAACGGACTCCTGGTCGACACCATGTTCCGTGTACCAGTTCTTTAGCCACTTCTCAGCGTCGTCATACTCCCTCTTGACTTGGACGAGTAATCGCTCGATCTTATCAAGAGCCTCTTCAGGACTGAGGTCGACGTTGGATTCTTCGTCTCTCCGCTGGCCGTAGTGTTGCATGCGCTCGCAAGAAGCCTGTACCTTGGACACGCCTAAGGCAGCACTCGAACCCTTGAGGAAGTGACCGAGCGAAGAGAGCTTAACGAGATCTTTCGCAGCGCTAAACCATCGGTGGAAAGATATTAGTTCCGAACGAAGACAAGCGAGACACGAGAGTGAAAATGCGAAAGATGGGTGCAGAAGAGAGGGTGACGTACAGGGCAGACTCCATGTCCTTGAACGTTGCTGCTGCCTGGTCAAAGTAAGCCCAGGCCATGCCGGACGAGAACTCGTGGGTTTCATCTTCGTCGAGGTCGAGTATCTGACGGAATGTCTCCATATCGATGATACCGACTGATGAGGAGTTGGATTGTTCTACGTCTGCAGGATCGACATCTGACTGTAGATCAAAAGAGGGAGGGCGAGGGGGTGGAAGAGTGAGCGCGGACATCGTGTAAGAGTACGAGAAGAGGGACGAGTGTCTATTGACCAGAAGGAGAGACACACCTGATCTGTTGATGATGATACTGCTGGGACTGTACCGGTTCCATTTATATTATCGTTCTTATTAACGGAACCATCAGCACTGATGGTAACAGTAGATCGTGGGATTGCTTTTGGACCGGCAGGAGAGAGAGAATGATTGCGATCGACCACTGCGGTAGGACGAGGAGGAGTGGAGGGCATTGTGTGTGATAGTTGGAGCGGAAGATGTGAGAGTGATAAACTATTCACTGGCGGTGGATAGCTTAGCAGCAGGTGGCTTGCCGGTGTGCTTACATGATGATTATTTTATGCTATTATTCTACTTTATACGCTTGCTTCTCCGTCTCGACTCCTCTCCGTCTATCTCTCGCTCTCGACTCCTCTTCATCCCAGCTACACGCATGTATTCTTTTCGCTTCGCTTTCTCCTTCTCACCCCTCTTCTCTTCGTCTTTCTCAGCTTGCTTTCGCCGCTCTGCCCTTTTTCCTTCCTTCTTTTCCCGTCGCTTTGCAATCTGTTCCTTTCGCAGTGCTCGTGCCTGCTGCAACAATGCAATCGCCCGCTTCTCTTCCGGTTCGAGTACAACAGCTCGCTTCTGCATGTATGTCTGCCGGTGCTGTGCTTTCATCATCTTCGGCTTCGATGCATACGGTAGCGCTGCCTGCAGCTTCTTTGGGATCTTCAATGGATTGAATCTTCGTCCTTCCCGCTCGATCGGCTTGTATGTCGAGTTCCGATCAACAGGGGCTTTCAACCCCTCTTCCCGTCTCACTTGGCCTGTGAGCCGCATCCCCGTCCAATTCTCCTTGTCCGATTGCAGCAAGGATGTCACGAGATTGTAGAACTTGCGTGGCTGAATCGCATACCAAGCACGAAGGAAAACTATATCTGTAGATCCACATAAGAAAGAAACTTCCTATAACACGACAATTGCTCACCGCTCATGAGGACCTTGTCCTCAAAAGTAGCACGGAATGTTCCCTCAGGCTTGGCCAGCGCTTTCTTGATTTGACCGCGAATCCCGGAAACAGTCTTGATGTTAGCCCCTTCAAACTTCGCGACCTCTAGCGCACTATTAAACATGTCCCTGACGAATGCGGTGTTCTTGAAAACCTTGAACGGCACCCCCGTCAGCTTGAGCTTCTTGACAATTTTAGTGCTCCGATCAATATCCAGAACGACACCTGTTGCAGATATCTTAAACCCGTTCGCAACCCCGGACAAGGAGTTGAACGCGCAAAACCCTGTGTTCGGTAGTGCGACAGGCCCGTAAAAGGTCGCGAAGCAGTGCATGTGGTCGGGCGTATACTTCAGCATTCGCATTCGAATCGAGTGGTCGTCGAGAGAATAGATGGGAATAGTCTGAAAGCGTCTCCACCCTAGTGAAAGAATGAGCGGGTCGTTCGTTTTTAGGGTCCTTGCAAACCAGCGGTGACGCTTGATCCTGGCTTGTACATATCCAAACCGTTCTTCTGCAGGGAGCAGCCCACCGACAATTATAGGATACGAGGGATCAAAGTGTTCGACCATCTCACAGGGCACTTTCTCAAGTTCAAGACGGACGTAGGAACCTGGTCGACAGCCCTCTATAAGCATCCTTGCTTCCGTATCCACGCCTTCGAGTTCTGCACGGTTCAACTCGAGCTGGCGGGCCATCTCGTCTTTTTTTGTGTCGTAGAAGTCGAGCTTCTGCATTTCAGGATCGTCGTATTGTTCATCGAATTTGCGCTTCAGCGCTTCCTTTTTCGCCGCCAACGCCGCCATACGGGCATCAGAATGATTCTCTAAACGGGCGACCTGGGTCGCTGTTGTGCCGGAACCCTGGCCAACCTCTTGCTCCGCCTCAAGATCTTCAAAGTCGCCGCCTTCATCTTCATAATGCTCGTCAGTTTCTTCCACGTCACCAGATGCCTGGTTACCGGTGATAAAGAGGCCCCTAAGAGAATCGAGTAGTTCTTCGTCGTCCCATCTCTCCAAAATCTCTCTGGCGTAGACTTCTTTGGTCATGTCCCAGTCCTCTTCTTCGTCTGTGGACACGACCGCTTTGATCCCGAAGAAATCATCATCCAGATCATCTTTTGTCAAATCGTCAACTCTTGAAGAACCCGACACGATTTTCTCGGGTGCCAGGCCGGAGGAGTAGATCATTTTTATCCAGTCTATGCGGGCGTTCCTCGTAACGTGCGTGTTATAACGATCTGCTGCACGTAGCTGAAGGCTAGCTTTCCATCGTGGAGCGTCTGAATCTAAATCGCCGGGCTCATCAGAGTCTTCGTCCCGAGCGCGCCCAGCAAGGGGCGGCTCAACTTGTTCTCCTTCGACGCCTTCTAGCTCTAGCTCGGAATCGCTCTCAGCAAAATCAATCTCCCTACCAGGGTTCAACACAGCCGGCGCATCATTCATTGAACGTTGTCGTTTCCGAGGGGCTGTCCTTCCCCTATCAATTACCGTTCTACCATTAGAGGTGCCTTCTTCGAATTCGCTATCGGTGACGACGGCGTCCGAGTCCCCGCCGGGTTCTGATAGGCTATAGTCGTCCCAATCGCCTTCCTCAGAGTCATCCTCGGGCAGCTCATTTTCAAACGAATCCTCTGCGGAATCTGTTCCAACCGCTAATGTTTTAGAAGATGAGCCTAGCAGACGGATTTTGCTTCTCGCTACAGCTTTGTCGAGCGTCTCGCCAGCGTCTTGCAAATCCATAACCATCATTTCGCCCTCTCCTTGCACCACTAAGAACATCGGAGTTGAAATTAGTCAATTTGTGACAGAACCTGGACATTATCAGACCTTCAGTGTTTCCTCGCGTGAAGTTTCCTGGAACATTGATATATACCGCGTCCTTGTCATATGTAACACCACCGACGTCACTCATGGGTGCGTGCACGAGAAGCTTCTTCTTCTCGCTCAATTTTCTTCGTTTCTCGGATTCAGCATCAGGTAAAGGACAAGGATCGCCCAGAACTGAGACTGATGCAATGTCCAGATCGCCCACTCCTGGCACATGAACCTTCATTTTATCCCGAAGATTCGTTCCCCTCAAGTAACCATACACGGTCACCCTCCTGTCGCACTTCCCATCAGAGGCACGGACATCTTCTCGAGGAGTCAGGTCTTCCAGACGATCTACAAGCATATAGGAATGGGCGTTACGGAAAATGAGAGGGCGGAACTTCATAACTGAGATGAATCGTGACAGATTCTGGATCTCTCGATCGGGATACCGGCCGTTGAGTACACCAGACAAGTAGAACAGCTTCGCACCCTGGTAAATCTCTGTCCAGAAACGCTTTTTCAGCATTTTCTTCGTGGTTTTAAGGGCCGCTTGTTTGCGTATAAGGTCCAGGTGTGTCAGGACGCCAATCACCTTCGGAAATCCATGAGATTGTAGAATGTTGAGGAACTCAAAATGTTCCTGAACAGATAAAGAGTAAGGTGCTTCATATGAAGGAGAAAGACGAACGGTTCCTCTCACCATTTCAAACCCGAAAGAGCCGTCAATCATGAGTAGGACAAGATCTGCAACCTTCCCTACGTCGATCATTGAGTTCAGGTCATTATTGCACTCGATGAAGGTCAATCGTCTCTTTTTCCCGCTAACGACAGTAACCGGACCCTTGATTTCGGAGAGTGTTTGCTTTGTATAACGTCTGACGAGGCTCTTGACGAGCGTCGATTTACCCACACCGGGAGGACCAACAACTGCAACGATAACAGGAGGTGGTTGGTCGTCTGGAGTCCGGTTTACCAGAGGTACATGGAGCCTCGTCTGTTCCCGTTCCACATTCCGGCGCCCCTGGCGTTCGGCCCTACGTCCAGACTTTGGAGCGAAAGCCTGCGGAAAGACGAGCGTTCAACGTCCAATATTACCTGCATTAACAAAGTATTCGCACCTTTTCATTGAATCCGGTCTGCTTTTCTTTCCCCTTTCCCTTTGCCTTCTTCTTGCCTGCCTTCACCCCTGATTGAGCTGGTCGATGGGCCTTATGCGCATCGCTGTCCATGACGATGGCGTAAAATAATCTTTGCTTGAAGTACGTGTGGGACCCCGGCGGCGGTCTAAAATTTGGATGGATCGGCAGGTTACTGGGGACTGGCAATCCCCTATGAAAAAAGTGGTCAGTTTTTTTTCGGGCGGAGCTCAAATAAAATCCTAATTTAGCAAGTGGCGTCGATCTTTATGTCCCACTTCGCTTAGAAGGTCAAGGTGACTATATGCATCAAATCACTCCATTTTTTCGACACTGTTTGGACTATCCACACTCAACAGAATCTCTCAGCACTATGAAATTTTGCACAGAACCTTATTTCATAGGTAGGAACATCATATGAATTTTTCAGATTTTTCTGTTCAGCAGGAGAGCGGGTGTTGCATTAGGTGGAGGTGAAAAGTGCTACTTTCATCGATTCTCCCCTTTGTTTTGACCAATTTTACTCTTGGTCGGGATTCTTTGCCATCTAGCTCCTTCCACAGTGATTCAAAAAATCTGATAAATTCATATAATGTGCATATATATCATATTATCATGCATGCAAGCTCTCATCCCGACACTCTGATCTGTTGGATATATACGATGTAAAGAGTACCGGAGAGTCGCTCATTTTCCCTATATACATGTATAGTAATTTGACTCCCCCCAAAACTGCGTTTTGAGCACAGATCCTCACCGTTCCACACAAAATTTGGAAGGAACAATTCTTTCCATAGCCAAAGCATGCTGAATTTTTTTTCAAGCAAGAAGATAAAAATTGGAGGAGAAAATCACGAAAAACATGAAATTGAGGCAGCAACTAACAATATTTCATTTAAAGCTATAAGCCCGAAAGCCTACTGTACATGTCTATGTAGTGTAGGAAATAGAGTGATCTGGGTGAAGAAAACCGCCCCTTGGCGGGAAAATTTCAGCCTGGTTCAAGTGCGTGAAGTACATATGGGCCGGCCGACTTGGCCGCCGCTGGATTGAGAAGATTCTGTAGGGTGAGCGGGAGTCTTAGGGGAAACAGGCGCTCTCGACGGGGTTTTGTTCTGTGGCACCGCAGAAGGCGATGATCAACAGTGTCCTCGACTCTGCATGTGGGGCAGAGGAGGGGTTGGGGGTTGGGTGCAATGTTGAGGAGGCGGGACAATGTCTTGCCCGTCTCTGCCACGCCTGCCAAGCAGCGCAAGATGGCCGTTTCTTGCTCCCTAGGCTGGCGGATGAGGATGTGCGCCAAGGGGGCGACTTGGAGGTTGCGGAGAAGGGACTGCCTGTATCGGGAGGTGTTCAGGCTGTGGTGGGTCCAGGCGTTGTCCATGCCTGCGAGTTCCGCCCATTTGCTAATGAGCTGAGTCCTGTGGTGTGACTTTGCCCCATCCAGGGATGTGGCATCGGTGTGGGTGACGTGTTCGTTGGTCTCTGGTAGCATACGAAACTCGCGAACCGCTGACAAATATAGAGAAAAAGAATGTGGTAGGTGCAATATCACGCTTAAGGCGTGATGTGCTAGGGGAGCGTGTATGGGGCCAGGGTGTAAAAAGGAAGCGGCCCCTCTGAAGAATTGGAATACTACTGGTATATTGTCCGGGTAGTCCTCCGGAATGGCGGCAGTGGCGCCAATGTGTAACAACATCTGGGCAAGGCCCACGTACGCCGCGCTGGCCTCGTCAATGAGGCTGGTAAAGTGAGTGGTTGTTAGGTACGTGTCGGGACCATTGCCTGCCAGTGTTGCTTGGATGCAGAAGGGGTCGTATCCCCAGGCTATTTGGATAACGCGCTGAAGAGATCTGTCACGTGCTACGAGCGGATCAGTCGCGAGATACGGTTTGGGCAAGTGAGACCGATCAACGAAGTCACGTGACAAAGTGTGCCACACAAAGGCTCAACGTCGTCAACCGCCTCCAGGAGTACCGAAGGAAGCTATCAACACAAGGTACCGGCACGAGAACCCCCTAGAGCATCCCTTCTTCCTCCCACCCCGCTTCCCGCTCCGGAATTCTGAATGGACAACTCGGAGGAGCCATCCGAACGTGCCCTCCTCAAGCCTCCCAAGCCAATGTGAATGTATGCCTTCCTTTGTTTCCTTTATCCCTTTCTACATGCCCGCCTGCGCTTCGCCTATGCCCCGTTCGTCGTGTTCCCCCATTATGCGTCCCCTTTGGTCAGTTCTTGCCAGGTCCCCCTCGGTCCACCTTTCCTTTCGCCTTTGTTTAGATATGCACCCCCTTTTTCCCCGCATGCACTCTCCTACTCGTCCTATGGCTCTGCTCCCCCTGAATGACGTACCCCATGCCCTTCATTTCCCTTGTCAGCCTTTGATCCCTTAGAGTTCCTCGACCCTTTCGCGTATGCACCCCCCTTTTCTTCCTATGCCTATCTCTGCCTTTCGGCTTCGTCTCAAAGGTTCATGGACCATAGTATTATAAATAGAGCTTGGATGTAGTAGGGAGAAGCTCAGTGAATCCTATGGTACCAGTTCTGTGTTCTATCGTTCGTCCCAAGGCTCTCTAAGTCGGTTACAGCTTGGAAAGACTTTGATCCTATCAAGGACTCACCAGACCTCATAATTCTCGAGTCTCTTAGCTATCTCATTGTCACTAGTCGTGGCCACGGCCATCCTAGACTGTTAGGAGGTGTCTGGTAAACGTTCCGGACGTTCCTCTAGCAGTACTCGCCGTTCCGAGCACCGTTTCCATCGTTCTGCACGTTCCGAAACAAAGGTCAGGCCTCGTCGATCCTGCCCCGCGTCTCAGTTTTAGTCTTCGAAACACAGCCACTTACGCTTCTCGTCGATCCCCGAGTCTAATCCAGCTTCTCCCGTCGCTTCCGTGCCTGGCACTCCCCCTACCTCAGCTCCTGCCCTTCCTCCTCACCGGATCCGCCTCGGATCCTCCATCCCTCCACCGGTACTCCTCCGGATCACCCAGGTAGGCTCCTGCCAACTCACCTTCAATCCTTTGGCTCTTCGGAGACCACAGGAGTTTTCATCTGGCTGCCCCACTGAGGCAGGTTAAGCCAACCCTTCCTTTGTAACCACCAAACCCCAAAGGCACCATTAGTACCAGAGGCAGGGCTCGACGCCAGGCCTCACAGCCGATTCCAGTTCCTCCCTCAGCACCAGCCCGTAACACCCGCTCACATTCTAGACAACCATCCGACACCGTCACTCCGCAGTCTTCCTCACGAAGCGCTATATCGTCTCCCTTAACCAAGCCTGGTCTAGAAGTCGTCTAGGAGGAAGAAACCTATCCTTCGGAGCAATCCCCGTCAGTCCCAGAAATCGACTTTAGCGAGCTCGGATTGGTTTTGTTTACGCCAGGATCCTTCCCTTCCGAGCCATTTTCGTCATTGCTACCCTCCTCACAACCAAACACCCCCGCCGTAGAAGAAGAATCCGAAGAAGAGGACCCCACAGTCAGATTCACATTCCCCGCAGCCTCCACAACAACCAGTCAGCCGCCTCGAGCTGATTCTTCGCCGCCTAGACTCCTCCGAGCTACAGAAATCCAACTCGCTATTGCCCAGCTCGCCTCTGATCAACGCGTACTTCAGCAACTCCAACAGAACGCCCAAGTCCTGAGTCGAGCAAGCACCAGAATACCTAATAGAATGGCCAACCGACCCCCGCTAAGGAGCTCGAAGCACGCGCCCCATTTCGATGGGAGTGACCCTAAAGCCTTAAACCGATTTATCGAAGACGTCGAGACGATCACCGCCGACACCACATGGACAGCAGAGGAAATCATTAGGAAAGGATTCCTCTACTACTCCAGCACAGAGGTCGCGGAGTTGTGGGGAACCTTGCCTGAAACCAAAAAACAGAACCTGTCGTTGAATACCCTCAAGGATCAGTTGCGGTCCTTGTATCCGGTGCTTGCCTCCGGAAAGCGTTATTCTCGTGGAGAATTAGAGCAGCTAGTAACCACCTGGTCCGAGACGAAGATTAATTCCCGAGACGATTTGGGACGTTACTGACGCGAGTTCCTGATCCACAGCTCGTACCTGGTCGAGATCAACAAGATTACCGAGGTGGAAGCACAGCACGCGTTCCTTCGAGGAATCACCGGAGATCTCAGGACGCACCTCCTCCGTCGTCTCGAGATCAAGGAGCCCGATCACGAAGACGGGGACCCTTATGAAATAGACACCATTTTCAAGCACGCCGACTTCATCCTAGGGGGAACCTCGTTCTCTGCACAAGCGTCGCAGGGGGCGCGCAGCACCATCAGCCCCTCAGTCCAAATCAAGAAAGAAGAAGCAAATCTTGCTGCAGTCATGGACACTTTGAAGGACCTCAAGACTCAATTCGATGCCCTTTCTAGAGGGCAGCCTTCGAACTGAGCACCTCCCTCGACCCCTCGCCAGAACCTTACGGCTACGAGGCCCCCGGGCTGCGCATTTTGTAGTGACCCGGGCCACTTCATTCGCTCGTGCCCAAAAGTCACCGAATACATCCAGGCCGGTAAATGCGCTCGGAACGCCGACGGGAAGATCGTGCTAGCTAACGGATACTACGTACCCAACGCTGTCCAGGGGAAGAACCTCATGGAGCGTGTCGACAAGGCTCGGGAAGGCGAAACGAGCCACTCAGTCAACCTGTTCGATACGACCAAGGACCTCGCAATCGCGACCGTCCCACAGAACTTGTACACCTCGGCTACGATCAAAGAAATCGACGACGACGGGGAGGATGAAGATGAGCAAGCAATGCTGGAGGTAGCTAGGCTAGAGGTCATGCTGAACGAAGCTAAGAGGAAGACGTCTGGAGGTCGAAAGAAATTTGACGGTGTCGAAATCCCAGCTAGACAGGGGCCATCTTCCAAAGTCACATCGAACAAACCCCAATCACCTCCCGCGCAGCAAGCTGACTCAAGTCTTCCTCGCCCTTCACAGAAAGCACCGCAGCCGGACGATATAAGTAAACAACGCCCTCAGCCACAGTTTTGTCTTCTAGCCCCCATCGAAGACCCCACTCTCGTCCCTAAGGTCGTCAATCGACTCCTCGACCAGAACGTGACTGTCTCACAGAGGGAGCTGTTAGCTATCGCCCCCGATGCCAGAAAAATGATCAAAGAATTGACGACCCTCAAGAAAATCCCGGCGAACGAAGCCCACATAGTCATTTCGGATCGACCGGAACACACCCGGACGACGAACTCGACCTTTGCGATGGCAGAGGGACCCTTGGCCGAGAAGACACTACCCCTCCGAACGATCAGAGCCGTTGTCGAAGACTTCCTGGAGGTGGAATGCATCCTAGACCAGGGGGCATGCGTTAACGTAATACGCGAAGACCTTTGGGAAAAACTACGGATACCCCTCGAACCCGGAAAGACGATCACACTCGAGACCGCGGATTCCGGCAAGTCATCGATGCTAGGGTTGATCCCCAAGGCAAAGTTCAGCATCACTGGGATCAGCGTCTGGCTCCCAGCTCATGTGATTCGTAGGGCTCCCTTCCAAGTCCTCCTCGGCAGACCCTTCTTCGCTGTCACAGAATGCGAGACTAAAGATTACAACTCTGGAGACCAACACGTAACCCTCACCGACCCCACCGACTACTCGAGGACGTGCAAGGTTGCCACCGGAGTAAGAACCACTTACTGCGACGAAATGCAGGATTTTCATCACTCGTCAAGGACCTGAGTACGGCGAATCAGCGAGACGGAGACAGAGCCGAAATATCTATTATGCATTCCCATATTTCATCTATTTTTCTCACCACGAAAGCGTACAACAAACCTAATGAAAGCGAAGAGACACCGAGACGCGACCACGACTACCCGAAATTGGGAATTGTCGAACCACGTGACTCGTGCGTGCTCGAATCGCTGCAAGACATCGACGATCCAGCTCTCTGGGCTTACAAGAAGGTCGCCCAGAAGGTTCGTCCCGTGCCGGGAGTTCTCCCCGAAGAATTTAGAGTCATTAGAAGGAAGCACCCGAACCCTCTGGAGGACATGCCCGAATTGCCCAAGAGGCCGTTTCCCTTCAAGCCAACAGGACGACTTACGAAGGAACGATTGGACGATTTGAAGATTGGCAGCAACGAATTCTTGTGGCTGGAGGAGAAGAAACTCGTCGTCAACATGCTGATGATGCAGGAAGGAGCTCTCGCTTGGACCGAAGCAGAGCGAGGAACGTTCAGTCCCAAGTATTTTGATCCGATTCGCGTTCCGACAGTTCCGCACGTTCCGTGGGTCAACAAGAACATTCCCATACCCCTAGGGATTCGAGACCGCACCATCGAATTACTCAGAGAAAAGCTAAAGAACGGTGCGCTCGAGCATTCGAATTCCTCTTATCGCTCACGATGGTTCTGCTTGGTCAAGAAGGACGGAGTGGCATTGCGATCAATTATTGACCTACAGAACCTGAATGCCGTCACGATCCGCAACGCAGCCGTACCACCCAACATGGAGACCCTTGCCGAAAGCTGCGGAGGACGCGGATGCTACACAGAGCTCGACCTGTTCGTAGCGTTTGACCAGAGGGAACTCGATGAGCGATCTAGGGACCTTACCACTTTCCAAACCCCCTTGGGAGCGCTTCGACTTACAGTTTTACCCATGGGATACACCAACTCACTGCAGATCCTCCACAATGACGTAGATTTTATTCTGGAGGACGAGATACCACTAACCACCAATCCTTACGCCGACGACGTACCAGTCTTAGGCCCCCAGACACGCTACGAACTCGAAGATGGATCCTTCGAAACCCTACCAGAGAACCCGGGGATTCGCCGCTTCGTCTACGAGCACCTCTGCGACGTCAACCGAATTCTACAACGCATGAAAGCCGTCGGAGGAACGTTCTCCGGCAAGAAGCTCATTCCCTGCAAAGAAACGGCCACCTTCGTAGGACACCAGCTCACCTACTTGGGAAGGGAAGCCGACGAGTCGAAAATACAACGAATCAGAGACTGGCCTTCGTGCCACACCGTCACTGAAGTAAAAGGCTTCCTCGGAACAGTAGGGGTGCTTCGTGTGTTCGTCAAAGACTTCGCCCGTATGGCTAGGCCTCTCAATCGACTCACGTGCAAGAACCTGGTCTTCCATTGGGGAGATGAAGAGCAAGAATCGATGGACATGTTAAAGGAAGCCATTCTACATTGCCCTGCTCTATGCGCTATCAATTACGATTCCGAGAACGAAGTCGTTCTAGCTGTCGACTCATCGGTCATCGGAGTCGGCTGGTATTTAGGACAAGAACACCCCGACGGACGCAGAAGGATCAACCGCTTCGGATCGATCAACTGGAATCAGACGCAATCACAGTATTCCCAGCCGAAAATCAAGTTATTTGGCTTGTTCCGAGCATTACACACGTGTCGGTTACACCTCATCAGAGTCAAGAACCTGGTAGTGGAAATGGACGCCGCGTACATCAAGGGCATGATCAACAACCCCGACCTGCAGCCAAACGCTACAATAAATCGATGGATCGCCGGAATACTACTCTTCAACTTTAAGCTACGACACATCCCGGCCACGGATTTCAAGTGCACGGACGGCCTCTCGAGACGACGACCGGCTCCGGAAGACCCACCGGTTGAAGAAGATTATGAAGAATGGATGGATCGAACATATGGTTTCGCCCTCGGATCGATTTTCGCATCGACCTTCGCATCGACCGGATCCCAAGTCGCCGATCAATTTCCCTATACGGACGTCCAGCTAGCGAAGGATCGACGGCTCAATGACGTCAAGCGCTTCCTCGAAGACCCAACTAATTTCCTCGCCAAGTACTCGGATCCTTTAACCCCGCTAATCAGGTACGCGACACAGTTCTTCCTTCGGGATGGAGTCCTCTTCCGCAAAGCAACTCGGAACGACCGGCACCAGCTTGTCGTCCCTCCGGAACGCAGATGGAGGTTAGTACGAGAAGCCCACGATGACCTAGGACACAAAGGGATATTTTCAGTCAGGATGCGGTTACAACTACGATTTTGGTGGCCCTCACTCGGTCCGGATGTCAAATATTTCATTCGAACGTGCCACCAGTGCCAGATTCGACAGACCATTCAACTAGCCATTCCACCATCGGTCCCCGAACTCGCCCCAATCTTCCACCGGATCCATATAGACACGAAGACGATGCCAAGAGCCGGAGGATACCGTTACATCGTGCAAGCTAGGTGCTCGCTTTCAGCATATCCCGAATTTCGATTGCTACGGACTGAAACAGTGAGAACGCTCGGTCAATTCATATTCGAAGACCTTCTCTGTCGGTATGGAGCGTGCCCGGAGTTGGTAACTGATAACGGCAAACCATTTGTCGCGGCCTTGGATTACCTGAAGGACCGATATAAGATCAATCACATTTGCATCTCGACATACAACTCTCGAGCGAACGAACTCGTCGAGCGAAGGCACTACGACGTTCAAGAGGCCCTCATCAAGTCTGCAGACGGAAATGACAAGAAGTGGCACGAACACGCCTACTCGGTATTTTGGGCCGAAAGAATCACCATACACAAGTCTACCGGGTACTCGCCATACTACCTAGTCCACGGAGTCGAACCGATACTCCCCTTCGATCTGTCCGAAGCAACTTTCCTCGCACCCGCCCTAGATTCCCCACTCTCGACAACAGACCTCATCGCCACCCGAGCCCGACAGTTACAGAAACGACCTGCAGATCTCGAACGGGTAGCACGCCAGGTCAAGGAAGCCCAAGAATCGTACGCTCGACACGCCGAACAAGTGAATCGGAACCGTATCAAAGATTACAACTTCGCTCCCGGACGACTAGTTCTCATCCGGAACTCCCGCATCAAGATGGAACTCAATCGGAAGACCAAGCCACGCTACCTCGGACCGTTCGTAGTCGTCCGAAGAACGCAAGGAGGATCGTACATGGTAGCAGAACTCGATGGCGCCGTTGCACATCACCGAATCGCTGCATTCCGGCTCATCCCCTACTTCCCTCGACCTCACCTCAACGTTCCGGTCACCCGCCTTGTAGACGACGAGGAGACCGCAAAGGGTACGGACAAGAACGATCGTCGCGAAAGCGACCCTGACACCGACGAGACTGCCAGCGACGAGGAATCCGACCTCGCAGGGGCTACGCCCTGAGTCCGAGCCCGGCATATTCGAAATTATCAAATACCCTCCAAGGACCTGCGCTCACCGCTAAGCCTCTTCCCTCCCTACCTCTCCAACTAGTTCAATCCCAAACACCACTTCTCGATCCAGACACCACTTCTCCAATATCACTTCTAAATCCTGATCTAAGATTTCCATCCTCGCCCATTCTATTCGTCAGTCCCTTTGTCCTGTACTAACAAACACGACCCACAGGCCTCGGATCGACCGGACCCAAGAGTTCCGAGAAGACACTCGCCCCGGATCCGAGACACCCTGGTGTCACATGACGCATTTCTTTCCTTTTCCGTCCTTGCTCCTCATCTTCTCTCTGTTCGCCATCGCTCAAACAGCTCCATAATCCTTACACAACACGCGGAAGACCACCAAATCCTTATACAAAAACTTCAAAAATTACACTAGTACATAAAAACTACTACAGTCCAGAGTTTTTTTTCTTTCTTTTTTTTCCTTTTTTTTCTTTCTTTTCCCTCCCCAGTAGACAGTAATACGAAGTATACCTCGCATTAATTATTCGCCCTCTCCTTCCCCTTCCTACGAGAAACCACCTCCTCCCCATCTTCTTCATCTTCATCTTCATCTTCATCTTCGTCTCTCCACCCCTCCTTTTTCCTCACTTCCCGTTCCACCTCATCCAGTGACTGCATCAGACCCTCCAGAGCCCCAGTCATCTGCTTCACCGCGCAGTACATCGAACGTACCTCGTACTGCATCCCCGCCACTTTGAAATGGAGATCGCTCTCCCCTGAAAGACGTTCAAGGGGCCCTCGAGAGGACCCCTCTACAAACTCCCCAACACGACGAGAAGACCCAGACGGAGATACCCTCCTTGTCCTGGATCGTCGCGCCTCGCTCCGCATCGGTCTTGCTATCCCCTCCTCCACCCGCTCCTGCCGTTTCGCCTTGCCCTTCGTCGCCCAATCGCACCGGACGTGCGACCGCTTGCAAAACCGGCACGTCAGGCCGAGGACCCCTATGCAGTCCAGTTTCCTCTCCCGACAATACGTGTACGCGAGCGTGTGACGGATCTCTCCCGCAGCCAGTTTAACCTCTTCGATCTCGACTTCGGCCTGCGCAAGTCATCGCTTAATGGCCTCCATACGACTGTTGCTGTTGCTGTTGTTGTTGTTGCGACTGGCGTTGTTATTGCTGTCGCCGCCATCGTAGTTGCTGTTGCTGCGGTCAAGCCCAGACCCGCCAAGATCGAAGCCACCGCCGGAAGTCTCAGGAAGGTCGACTGCATCCACCACTGGAACCACGTCAGGAGACGCGGGAGACTCGTCCACGGTCGTTCGTTCGAAAACGGGACCGCTCGTGGTCTCGATGTCAGCCTGAACTTCGGGATCGAGTAGCGCGTCACTAGCATACAGCCCACCGAACGACCCGAAGTCGTCATCGTAAGGACCATCGTCGTCACATACCGAAGGGCTCGCCATGCGCACGTCTACAGGCGACGCGGGCTCAGTCCCAATCCCAGTCGCAATAGGCACGGATTGCTCGCCGGAGGCTGGGCCAGCTACTGCGCGCTCGCTCTCCATCTCTTCCCCTATCTCGCTCTCGTTCGGCGAAAGTATCCGCCTTCGAGACGTCTGACGATTCAACCTCGGCCTCGTCAGCTCCGAGTGCTGCCGCTGCTGCTCAAGGAGCTCGTCGAGCCGCCGCGCGTCGTCGTTCCGATCCGCCCGCTCAGCTATCTCCGCCGCAACGTACTCCGCCGCCAGCTGAGACCCCGCCCGAACGAATGGAGGAAGTTCCATGTCCGCCCGCTGGTCTGAACCCTCACAGGACCGCCCCGCTCCAACATAAACGGGATCCGAGCGATCCGACCGGAGATCCGAGAGTTCCGGAACCAACGCGAAGGCGTTCTGCCATCGGTCGGTCTGCTGTTGTTGTTGCTGTCGCAGCTCGTCCATAATCCGTCTTGTGCCCTGATGGTGGTGGTCGTTTGCCATCGTCGACAACCGATCCCACAGTCTGACAGCTGACGCCCTCAGCCCTCGAATTACCATGTCGGACCACACACGTGTTCGCCTCGACTGCAGCATTACGTATCGTTGCTCATACAGAGACATGCGGCTCTGGAAATGAGCAACAAATGGTCACTACAGGCCATGATACCCACCAAATAAAATGACACTCACCGAAACCTCCACTATAGTCTCAAAGTACTCCCCCAGCTCCTCGTCCGTGGACTCCAGCAAATCGTAAACCGAACGCCGCCGGAGGACTTCAATCTCCAGGTCGCTCGTCCAAGTCTCCAGCAGCCCCTCGATGCGGTTCATCTCCGCAAGGAGCTGCATGTCGTTCTGCACGTCGAGCACCCACCAGTATGCATCCATGGTTGATGAAGTGAAGGACTCGAGGTAACGCCAAAAGTTTGAACGCGACCAAGGATCCGCGATTGCCGAATATGGAGTGTGACTGAGGACAGTCACAATTCGAAGATCCCAGGAGATGAAGAGATCCATCACGTGCTACGAGCGGATCAGTCGCGAGATACGGTTTGGGCAAGTGAGACCGATCAACGAAGTCACGTGACAAAGCGTGCCACACAAAGGCTCAACGTCGTCAACCGCCTCCAGGAGTACCGAAGGAAGCTATCAACACAAGGTACCGGCACGAGAACCCCCTAGAGCATCCCTTCTTCCTCCCACCCCGCTTCCCGCTCCGGAATTCTGAATGGACAACTCGGAGGAGCCATCCGAACGTGCCCTCCTCAAGCCTCCCAAGCCAATGTGAATGTATGCCTTCCTTTGTTTCCTTTATCCCTTTCTACATGCCCGCCTGCGCTTCGCCTATGCCCCGTTCGTCGTGTTCCCCCATTATGCGTCCCCTTTGGTCAGTTCTTGTCAGGTCCCCCTCGGTCCACCTTTCCTTTCGCCTTTGTTTAGATATGCACCCCCTTTTTCCCTGCATGCACTCTCCTACTCGTCCTATGGCTCTGCTCCCCCTGAATGACGTACCCCATGCCCTTCATTTCCCTTGTCAGCCTTTGATCCCTTAGAGTTCCTCGACCCTTTCGCGTATGCACCCCCCTTTTCTTCCTATGCCTATCTCTGCCTTTCGGCTTCGTCTCAAAGGCTCATGGACCACAGTATTATAAATAGAGCTTGGATGTAGTAGGGAGAAGCTCAGTGAATCCTATGGTACCAGTTCTGTGTTCTATCGTTCGTCCCAAGGCTCTCTAAGTCGGTTACAGCTTGGAAAGACTTCGATCCTATCAAGGACTCACCAGACCTCGTAATTCTCGAGTCTCTTAGCTATCTCATTGTCACTAGTCGTGGCCACGGCCATCCTAGACTGTTAGGAGGTGTCTGGTAAACGTTCCGGACGTTCCTCTAGCAGTACTCACCGTTCCGAGCACCGTTTCCATCGTTCCGCGCATTCCGAAACAAAGGTCAGGCCTCGTCGATCCTGCCCCGCGTCTCAGTTTTAGTCTTCGAAACACAGCCACTTACGCTTCTCGTCGATCCCCGAGTCTAATCCAGCTTCTCCCGCCGCTTCCGTGCCTGGCACTCCCCCTACCTCAGCTCCTGCCCTTCCTCCTCACCGGATCCGCCTCGGATCCTCCATCTCTCCACCGGTACTCCTCCGGATCACCCAGGTAGGCTCCTGCCAACTCACCTTCAATCCTTTGGCTCTTTGGAGACCACAGGAGTTTTCAGCGCACCCCGAGGATGGGTGCGTTTTGTCGCTCTTCCCTTCCGATGAGATGATGCCACGGTAGGCGGGTGGAGAGGTGGAGGGTAAGGGATTTGGGGAGGATGTTCCGGCTACCGGGGTCCCCGAGGATGGGACCTTGAAGAGGGTTCTGGTGTGTCCTGCACGCGGCGAGGGACGCCCGTTCGTTGCGTGCTGTCTCTTCTATAGCGAGGGGCCAGGGCGGCATGCCGAGTAGTGACTGCATGCTATGGACGGGGGTGAGAGGGAGGAAGCCTCCGATTCGTCTGAGAGCTTTGCCGTATAGGCCTCGAACGAGGCGGATATGGCCCGGTTGGTATGCTGTCCAGATCGACGCGCCCCATGTGAGCACCGGGTGGACGATCTGTCGGAAGTACATGCGTAACGTGCGGGCGCTTGGTCCCAGCGAGCGGTGTGACATCCACGCCAGACGGGTCCACGATGTTGAGGCAGCGGCGAGGCGGTTGGCGACATGTGGCAAGAACGAGAGCTTCCTGGAAACTGTAATGCCTAGCCATCGGAATTGTTCCTTCCACGGCTGTATGCGCTGTCTGGCATATGTCACTTCGAACGTGATTTGTCGTGCGCGGTTGCCTCCACTGAGGGGAACGTCCTTGAGGGGTGGCCCGTTGTAGGCAAAACCCTGTATGCTGTCCGGGTCGATTTGCATGCCCAGTACGCTGAATCCTGCATGGAGCATGTTGAGGGTAAGCTGGACTTCCCATGCCAGGGTGGCCTGGCTTTCCGCGTGGACTAGAAAGGCCCCGTCGTCCATGTAGTACAGCAGGTTCCGGTCCTGTAGCTGCCGGCATACGATCATGGAAGCGATGTTGGAGAGGATGGGGGACACCGGTGACCCCTGAGGGACGCCCACGTTGGGTTTGGTCTGCCACGGGGTGCGCTGGCCGTTGAACGCCAAAGCGATCTTGCGGTCGCAGGTAAAAGCCATCACCAAGCGGATCAGAGGAGGGGGAACCCCAATGTCCGCGAGGCCTTCCTGCAAAACGTGGGGCTGGACTACGTCGAAGTAGCCCTGGATGTCGAAGGATAGCAGGGAAAAGTACCCCGGCCGGTGGTGGTCCCATTGGTCCATCAGGTGAGCCCATGCGGTGATGCACGACGTATGACGGCGCCCTCCAAACTGTGTTTTCACGTATAGTGGGGACTTTTGGGCGTAATCCTGGAGCCTATTGGCCATGGCTCTTTCAAGAAGCTTAGCAAGTGTCTCCTCGACACAAATCGGTCGGTAGGCCCGTGCGATCGAAGGGTCGTATGGTTTGGGTTTGCGGACCATGGCGACGGTGGAGCACTTGAGGTAGTCCGGGTAGTACGAGTGCGTGTACATGGCCCGGAAGAGGCGCACGAAGGTGCTCTTGCGTCTAGGCCATATCAGGGCCAGGAGTTCCGTTGTGAGCCCGGACGGGCCCGGCGAGACTTTCCGAGGCATGGTTTCCAGGGCGCTGCTGAGTTCCCGCTCTGTGAATGCTACGTCTGGGGTCGCGGTGTCCCTGACGGGGGGTGGTTCAGGAGTGTTAGCTGCCGGGAAATAATGGGAGGCCAGGGCCCGACCGATGGAGACGTTGGTCGGTCCTGATGCGGGAGCCGTGAGCTGGGGGATCCATGTGGTCTTCCGTGGTCCGCCGTTGTTGTGGTGCTTCCACAGTGCACCGTATCCATCCTCCTCCTGAATGCGCCGGTACGCCTGTCGCTTATATCGTGCAAGCCGGTATAGGACGTCGTTAGCGCCTTCCAGCAATATGCGATCAGCTTCGTCGTCCCACCAGACCATGTGTCGTTTGAGGGACTGTGGTTTAAGTAGGGCCCGGGCGACCGTTGCAAGGATGGTGTCCCACTGCATAAGCCATTGGTGTACGGCTTCAGGGCTGGGGAATGTTGCATTCCACAGCTCCTGGCTGGCTAGGGCCTCGAGCTCTTCTACCCACTGTTCATTGAGGAAAGATGGGATGGCCAGCGTGAGAAGGTGTGGTGAGGGGGCCGCGTGGCCTATACAGACCGTGCAGAGTTTGTGGCTTCCCGAGTAGCGTAGGATGGTGTGCGCTTGCCATGTTTGTGTCAGGTCATCCAGATGGCCTGGTGTGTACAGGATACAGTCCGGGTGCGAACTGTCCTGGTGGTGTCTGTTGAACACCGTTCCCTCTGTAGGGTCGTCCGCAGGGCGGAGGTCAGTTGTGGGGGCGTCGAGCCAATCGGCGATGGCTGCCGACCATGGACTGAGCCCTCGGACTTGGCCGCTGTGTATCGGCGGGTTCTCCTGCCAGTGAGGAGGGTGGGCATTGAGGTCAGCGCATAAAACCGTGCGCGGAGGGAACGTCTGTCGCAGATGGCGCATCATGGCCTGCTGCTGAGACACGGGGGCCATGGGCGGAAGGTATGCGCATGCGACGTGGATGGGTTGGTCCAGGTCGAGCTGGAGCAGGAGGAAGCTGTCGGTTGACCGGTCTATTACGGTGTGGGGCACTGTGTTCGGTACATATATCGCTACGTTGGGCGGGGCCGACGGGCAAAAAATTGCCTGATATCCCCTGAGCTCGAGGGACGTCTGTCTCGACCGTTGGTTCGTTAGCGGTTCTCGGTCGTCGCAGTCCAACAACTGATTTTTTAATCTCCTGGATGCAGAAGATGGAGGTGTCCTGTGCGTTGATGACCTGCCGTGAAGCGTAGTTAACCATGGTCTGGAAAGAGGTAGGGCTCTTTCCAGTGTTGTACGAGAGGATGCGAATGTTGTGACTCATATAGACCTCGGCCTCCCGCGGGGGCACTTAGGGTCGTCGGCACGGTGCTTTCCTCAACAATTGGCGCACTTGAGGACGTGGGTGCAGTCCTCTGGGGTCATGCATGCGTCACACTTAGCGCTGCATGTGTGCGTAGCATGTGGGCCGGCGCACCGGAGGCATCGTGCTGCACGGTAGCAGTCCGCCTGGACATGCCCATGGACGCAGCACCTGGTGCATTGGCGTCTGGTAGGTCGAGCCCGCGGTTCCTCCAGGATCCGGTTCAGGCCGTAAAACCGTAACGGCTCGCGCGAACGAATAATGTCCGTGAAGGCTGTGAGGGGGTTAGTGACGGTAACAATGATGGGGCAGAAACCCCTAGGATCCTCTGCCATGCGGGTCTCCAGCGTGCCCGGGCGGAGCAGGAAACGCGGAGGGGCGACTGGTACGTGCTTCTCCTTGAACACCTGATTGGACGTGACGAGCTCCTCCAGGAGTTCCTCGCCAGTGTGGGCCTTGCCCGTGATGGGGTTGCGCAGGGGAATCCCGGGGATGATGACCTCGAATCCTTTCTGGAACGGCTGATAGTCGACGGTGTAGTTGGGGCCCAGCTTGGCCTGGATGAGTGGCGCCCATTTGGTGCCGATGTTCGCCATGTCGTTGCGCTTGTCGGTGACTACAATCAGGCGGTGGGTGGGGCTCATGGTGGCCCTGCGGACGACAATGGCCTCCGTGGCCGTGAGGAAGGTGACTGGCCGAGTAGTTTTGGCCAGCGTGAAGCACTCGATAGCATCGAGTACTGGGGCCGGTTCGATTTTGAACCGGAAGGTGGTCGCTTTGGAGGCGTCCGCCCTTTCCGCTCTGGCGTTAGTAGAGCGTTTGTGTTCCGCCACACAGCAGGGTACTCTGGGGCCTGTGCGGGCCGCCTGAGCATAGGTGTTTGTCCTCTGACCTGAGACAGCACCCATGTCGCCGCCGGACAAGTTGGGCCGAGCCCCACCTTGACCTGCCCGGCGTTTCACTACCTGCCACTGTCCCCCCGCGGTGGGCGCCTTCCCTGGCGCCTCCCCCGCGACAGTGGGTGGTTTCTCAGGGACACGCGGGTGCACACCCTGTTGCACGGCGGCCCCTGGGGCAGTACGATGGTGACTCGGCAAGTCGCCCGCCCCTCCGGGGTCGGGCTTCGAGCCGGTCTCAGCAGCCAATACCCCACTTGCACGCGTCATGGTCTGCTCACTCACCCTAGGTGCTCCTCTGCGACTCTGACCCCCAGGTTCATTAATCCCCTGGCGGCGTCGCTCTGACTCTCTCTCCTGTTCGGCTGCCACTTCCACTCCCCAGTCCACACGTTTACCTCCGCTCCCCCGTGTGTCTCTATCTCCTCCTCCCTCGCTATCGTGTACTGCCTTCTTCAAGGTGATCATTTCCTGGGCCATAAGGCCCACTGCGTCCTCGAGGGGTTGGACGACATCCAGCAGATGCTGTCGAGTAAGCGCGGAGTCGTCCTCCTCGAAATTGATGACTTTGACGCCCGTTTCGGCGCCCATTTCTGCGATAGCCCTCTCGTAGTAGGATGGACCAATCGTGTTGTATCCGGCATGGAAATAGTAGTCCATGACATCGATGCCAGAGTCCGGGCGAGCCGGTAAATCGTCGTTGATCGCGCGTCGGGCTCAGAGGATCCAAGCCATGACACGGCCCGCGGTGTACCCGATTTGTGCTATGCGGGCCATTTCCTTGGAATTGGCGTCGACCTTGGGAGGCTGACGGTCGCCCGCAATGATCTGGCTGGGCGTGATCGTTGGCGGAATGGACGCTTATCCATTTCCTTTGAGATGGCCGTGATGAGGCTCAGCATTTGGTTGGACAGGCGCTCGTTGTCCTCGGATTCGCGTTGGGTGCCGCCCGTATAGTCTTCCTCATTGGAGGGTGGGAACGGGATGATGCGAGCCGACCGGTCGGAAGAGTCCGACATAGTATGCTTACCCAATATCTGGGGCGTAGGGCTTGGGGGTTTGGGTGGCTGTGCCGGGGGCGGTTCTGGGCAAGGGGTCTCGTCGACGTACATGTCGTCCCCTTCGTTGTCGCTGCCGGCCTCTCCTCTGGCCGACACGCTGGACATGCTGCGGATACTGGCTCCAGAAGGGGCACGCGCTACAGGCTCGAGGCCTGAGGGTCCATTACCTTCCGGGAGAGTTGCCAAGATGGCTGTGTGAGGGCTGATGTGGTAGGCAGAGGGCACCGAGTACTGAGTGCTGTTCTCTGAGCTTGGCTGAGTGCTTTCCTGGCTGGGCAGGAGGGCCTTCTGGCGCAGAATCTCGTTGGTCTGCGACAGGGTACGGGGGGCCTGGGCGAGAGGAGCAGGGATGCTCGGGAACTCCCTTTCCAGGTCCTGTGACAGCTTGGAATGGGGTCTGACAGGGTTGAGGTCTTGGTCAACCGGTGCACGCTCTACCGCCTGCTCTGTAGCTGCAAGCAGGGCTGAGTTCGTGTGGCGGAGGCTACGGCGGACGCCTTCGAGGGCGTTGGTACGTTCTTTCCCACGGTTAGACATTGTGGTAAGAGAACAAGAGGGAGGCAGCAACTAACAAATTTCAATTCAAAGTGATAAATCATCTGCCTAGGCAGGTGACCTACTGGGTACATGTAGTAATAATAATGAGTGTAGTGACCGCATAGCCCGAACTGTAAAAAACCCCTCCATCTGGTAGGGGAAAACCAGCCGGGTGCGGGTGGGACAGGGAAACCGGGCAGGCCCGGAGGAAAACCCTGTAAGAAAGGACCCACCCTTTGCCCTAGGAGCCATCGGTTGCTGCCCACCAGAGTACTAGTTGCCAAGGGCTTATATTTCCCGTGAGGCCGTTCGTCTGAGGGTGCCACCTTGGTCTTCGAGCAGGGGCAGGGGGGTGTGCGGGAGAGCCCGCTAAAAAGGACCTGTCCTTTGCTCTAGGCAAGCCACGGGTTACAGCCCACCAGAATACTAGGGCGCAGGGCATCTAGCTCGCTGGCCGTTCGTCTGAAAGCTGCCACCTGCTAAGCCCACCATCAGGCAGGGACAGGGGTGTGCGCAGGGCAAAGGCCCGCGTGAAGAAGAAAGGTTGCCCAAGCGGGCTGGTACATGTAGTGCGTGGGACGAAAACCCGACTGAAAAGGAGTGCACCCCCACAAAAGGTGAGGGTGTGGAGAAAGGCTGCCCACTGAAGTGGGCTGAGGGTGATGACGCTTGCCAGCGGGCACGCCCTTGTCTCGAATGGAGGCTGCACAGATTTCGTTCCCCCAGCCATTTGGTAACCCAGTGGTCGCTGGGGAGGGCAGTTTTAAGTGGTGCCATACACTGAATGCCCCGGGACGACACCTCAGGCGGGCTTGGGTACGTGCATTTCAACACCCACCCCACCGCGGACGACTTTCCCACGGGGGATGATGGTGGTTAGAGAACAAGGAGGCAGCAACAAAACTTTTGTCAGGTGACTGTACCTATCAGTCACATGCTAGGTAAATTTCTTTTTCTGGTAATAATGTATCGTGTCGCACTCCCAACCTGTATCTCCTCCTCCACTTCAGTCATAAACTTCAAACTAATTGCATAAATACGTTTTTCATGAGATTTAGAAACATTTGGCCGAAAAAAACTTTGGAGGAATTTCTTAGTTTCTGAGATATAGTATTAAATGTAATATATCTCTGTCATTTTTTGGCGAATTTTTTTCATTCTTGGTCAGGGTATTCTTCAGTATCAAATACACCCGATAAAAACACTTCCAGGGAGAAAGAATTGTTGTGTGAAGTTTCCCGTCCATTCAGATGCTGGATGCACAGTGGGACAGGATCTGCACGCGCGTCGATCACCAGGAGAGCTAAGCGAGACCGTGGGAATGACCATTTTTTTAGTGGGGATTGCCAGTCCCCAAGGTTACGTAACATGTTATGTCACAGACGCGATCACGCGTGTCGACTAACAGTTGAAGTCACGAGGTGTCACACTGGTTCGTCTGCCACATCGGCTCGAACATCCACCCTTTCCTCCTTCCCCATTTCTTGATTCTCTTTTCTACCGTAATACTCGTGCTCAAATGCGATCTCGGGACCCCGCGGGTGATTTTGACGACAGCGATGCTGCCCTTGACCTGAGTATTGTTGGCGATGAGGAAGAGCAGCATCGTATCGAGCTTGAGCACAATCTCCAAGATATCAGCCTTGAGCTATCTCTCTCCAACCCATCTCAGGTTGGCGATCGAGAATGTAGTATAGAAAGACGCGACTCTCGCTACAGGCAAACTGAAAGTAGCTTGGAGATCGAGTATCCTCGTCATGCTTCTCGTCATCGGGATGTCTCTATTTTCCCAGGCCAGAATAGTTCCTATCTTGACAACACGCAATTGGGACGAGATGACGACTCGGAATACTACTCGTATAGGCCTGCTGCCGACGATGATGCAGAGGTACACTACATCGGGAACACCATGTCCACTGCAATGCATCACGCTTCCGCTGTCACTCTTTCTGCAGGCTTGGCTGGTCGGAATGGCAAGCGAATCTACACGGCCGAGAGTAGCCTCAGTGGTGCCGAATATGACCCAGATCGACCTTTGGATACTGTCCTCAATGGAGTAGCCGATGAGCTGAGTCTATTGAATATGGATAACACACTCACCCACGGAAAGCGCGTGACTCGCAATGTATTGTGCTCTCGTTCATCTCTAGTATACACGCTGACACATTGTTTCAGGCCAATAATACGCAGATGCAGGTAGCGTTTGAACCTCGTGCTGGCGACCCCGACTTGTCTACTGTACACGCTACAACCCGCAGGCCCAAGGCACGTAACAAACAAGCACAAGAACATGCCGCCTCTACCTATTTTGATCGAGATGCCATTCCGAGGATGAAACCACGAGTCAAGCATTCTGCTCTCAATGTTCATCCTCCAGCACCGTCCACAAAAGCTAATGCTACGGGCGGCAGTAGCACGACCACGGGGAGCAAGTTCACTCGTATGGCTAAAAGTCTAGCAAGAGAAATCGAAGCCAGCCAACGATGGGTGGATGTCCCGGAGCTTGAGAACAGATCTCCGCTAAAACCGCTGCGGAACAAGGAGAACGAGCGGCGTAGCCCTTTCCGGGACGTCGTCAACAACATACACACCAGACATGCTACATCATTGCCTCCAAGAGCTGACACCCGGTCTAGGCGACACGACTTCAAGAACCTGGACGCTCGCTTCGTTGCTCCGTCAAAACAGGACCTATCTCAATCAAAAATACTTTGTTTACCGGACGTCACAGGTCTAACTAGTGCCGTTGCCAGCCCGCCGAGAAAAGATTCAAAGTGGCGAAGATACTCAGGGGGAAGTGAGGGTGAGCGCGTTGAAGGCATGTCGTTTCTAGACAATTGGCTTTGTGCTTCTGGTTGAAACTAACTTAGAATCCAGATGCGCTAAACAAGACTTTGACTGCACTTCAAACACGGCTAAATCAGCTCGAATCCCAGAATTTGGTCTCTCGCCGGCGCATTCAAGAGCTCGAGTTCGAGCTTGAGACGTGCAAAGTAGAGGTCAAGCGCGAGCGCACCCGCGTCATGGAGCGGGAGGAGATCATCGTAGCCCAACAGAAGGACTTCCAGAAGCGACACGCTGCGCTGAAAAGAGTCGCTCAGAACGCTACGGAGCTCACCAATAATGCACGATACAAGGAGGCAATTGAAGAGAAGAAGGGTAGGTGCCAAAGCCGATGGTTATCACACCTGATTAACAACTCTGATTGAAATTCCTATAGCGTTGGAATCGTTGGTTACAACCCTCCGCGCGCACTTGTCTCGTTTGACAGATGAGCTCTCAAATCACCAGGCGCAATTGGATGACTTGCGCAGTCTACGGCAGAGTGATTTTCTTCATCTGCAGGCTAAGATTACGGAGGTTGATGAGTTGAGACTCGAGGTAGAGCGTCTTGCTGGCGAAGTCGATATTCTTCGAGGTGTCGTCGAGGAAGGGCTAAGCGAGAGGCGTAGAGCGAAGGAGTCTATGAGCATAGTAGAGAAGCCTGCCGAAGTTCCTCACAGAGCGGCAGCGGTGAACGTGTCTGTTCGAGATGAGTCTGTAAACGAAGTTTCTGGGGCGGATTTCCCGTCTCCACCTCCATCTCCGCCTCAGTCTCGACAGGATGACCACGCTACCGTACGAGACAAAGCAACATCAGCTGGTCAGAAAGCGGGAAGCTCTTCACGACCCGAAACTACCTCTAAGGCGCGGTCTCGTGTTAAGAACGAACCGAGAAGAACTGCAGAAGTCGAGGAATGTCCTTCAGATGGGCTAGACCTTTCTCAAGAACTTGGCATTCATCAAGCTGATCGGGATGATGGACAAGCCCGCATTGCTCCCAATAGGCTGACGAGGATTGGTGAACGTCCCCGCATACGGAAGGCAAATCTGGAATCGCCTCTACCGACCCGAACCCGCACCAGAACTGCACCACAACCCACCAAGCCTGACCATGAAACTGGCTCACCATTCCCCCAAATCCGTGGTGAACGCTTAGAGCGAATGTTTTTCTCGGCTCCGGATCATAATGAAAGGACCTGCCGGGTTTGTCATAGACACCGTCGACCTGGGGCTTCCGATGATGAACTCGACTTCCCGTCATGGTTGCCTCCCCGGAAACGTGTCAAGACAGGTAGAGATGACGGAGAGGCTTGGGGCGAGGGCTGTGGACTAGGAAATGCTGAAAAGTCGGATGATGAGGCAATGGCTGGGAGACCCGGAGCCCATAGGGCACCATTCTCAGAGGATAGGTTGCCCCCTCAAACAGTACTCGCTCGCGTCCTGCGGGAATTGGAAGACGACTTTACACATTATAAAGGGTAAGTGAGTCATATCTTGCGTTGGAATGCCTTTTCTCTAACAGATTACACCAAAGCATATACATCGAGCTTGCAGATCAATATAAGATCATGGATGCTGCTTCAAACGTAGCCAAGAGAAATGTTCTTGCTGAACATCTCAAAGAGGTCATTAATACACTAGAACAGAAGGTGGGCAGGCTGTAATTGACTTTCATGCTTGGCGCGATAGACTAATGTATTCCCCGTCATTATTAGGGTGACCAAATTGCTTCGCTCTACGACCTCTTGTCTTTCAGGGACAAACCAACGAAGGAATCCGTAGTTCCAGATCGCAAGCGTTCATCGCGGTTGCCTCGTTCTCCTCGCGCACTACGACAAACCAGTGGGCGACATCCTGAAGCGCTAAGAAATCGCCTCACGCGCTCGTAGCATAATTACCACCTGCGTCTTACTCCTGAACTTGCTTGATTGGGATAGTGTTGTTCAGCTTTCACGTGTGCGATACCTGCTTTCACCGCCTCTAGAGTCATTGGGTTTCACAACCACTATACTATTTCTTCTGTCAGAACACATCGTGCATAACAATTGTATTCATACAGACACTGCGCTCAATCATTTTGCTACTGCATTATATAGTTGCATTTGGTCTCATAGTTGTAATTGTGCGTCGTAACTAAGAACATGAGGTGCCAGAATAAAACCAACGGGTTTGAGGTTTGCTGTTTCTGATGTTTCTACTCTTACTACGCACGCGAACATCTTGTGCCAGACTCTCTTGCTATCGTAGATCAGCGACTTCTACAAGCAAATTGAACTGCCAGGCTCGATCGCTTGTTACCAGTACTCGCGGCGTTCACAGACTTGGAGACGACACATCTGGCTTTATCATGTCCGTGAGCGAAGTGACAGGAAGAGAGATCAAGAGGAGTAGGATCAGCCAGAGCAAGGTGCTTCCTACCGCCTGAATCAGAGTAGATGGGTTTACTCATCTTCGACTGCCTCGCCAGACGACCATAGGGACACATAATGGCACTTTCCATTGTGATGAAGCACTGGCATGCTATCTTTTGAAGCTCACGTCTGCCTACCGAGACGCAGGTAGTTTTTTTTCCCCAGCGCTACACTACGAGTCGATACGCGTCCTGCTTCTAATGATCATTGCCACCAGATATCGTCAGGACACGAGATCCAAAAATTCTGGACGATTGTGACATCGTCGTGGACGTTGGAGGAGTTTACGACCACGACAAGCGACGGTACGACCATCACCAGCGCGGCTTCGATGATGTCTTTGGACACGGCTTCGCGACGAAGCTGTCTTCGGCTGGTCTCATCTATAAGTGAGTCGGTTAAAGCTGTTATAGAAAAACGCCTCTTACGGATCAAGGCATTATGGCAAGGATATTATCGCGTCCAGACGTCAACTTGCAACAGATCACACGGAAGTCGAGCAACTGTGGTTGAAGCTCTATAAGGTTCTCGCTTCCACTTTTCAACGGTCCGCTACACAGGCTCATGACCTATATATTTCAGGAGTTTATTGAAGCCATTGACGGTATTGATAACGGTGTCTCACAGTATCCCAAGGACACGCCGGCAAAGTACAGAAACAGGACTGACTTATCGAGTCGAGTTTCCTGGCTCAATCCAGCATGGAACGAGCAAGTCAGCCCCTCCGAAGTTGATGTAAGTTCGCACCTAAAGTGATAGTAGCAATTTCCTAAATGCATATTACTCAGGTGCTGTTTGCAAAGGCATCTACATTGACGGGAGAGGAATTCCTCAACCGACTTGATTATTATTCCAAGTCATGGATTCCAGCTCGCGACATAGTCGTCTCCGCCTTAGCTCGTCGTACAGAAGCACATGCCAGTGGACGCGTGATTGTTTTCGACCAGTTCGCGCCTTGGAAGGTCAGTGCAGATCAAGAACTACTTTCCTTCCCTTTCACTGAAACAGTTCGCAGGAGCATCTGTTTGATATCGAACAAGAGCAGGTCATTCCTGAATCCGAATTGCCGCTCTACATCGTTTACCCCGATGAAACGGCTTCAAACTGGAGGATACAAGCCATACCTGTTTCTCCAGACAGCTTCGAGAGTAGAAAGGCCCTGCCGGAAAAATGGCGCGGTGTCCGCGACGCAGCTTTGTCTGAACTTACTGGCATCCCTGGCTGTATTTTTGTTCACGCTAGTGGATTCATTGGAGGTGAGCGTGTGTCCATCTGTCAGATATGGCTACATCGATAACATTGTCAATTATTACAGGGAACGCGACGAAAGAGGGGGTAATGGCGATGGCAATTGCAGCTCTGGAGCGGGGAAGTTGAACGAATAGCGATTTGAAACACCAGTTAGTCTGATCGTGCAAAAATTCAGAAGTTATGCAGTGCAGAAAAGCAAGCGACTGGCATGAACAGAGCAATTAGTAACGGAAAGGAAGTACAAGACATTCAAATACGCGATGCAAATGGACTATGTTCAGATTTTACACCCTGCGACTGTCTGTGAGAAGGTGAAGTCACATTATACATGTAGCGCGTACCTCGGTGCGACATGCCGGGCAATTATTACGGCCAGTCTTTAACCATCTATCAACACACGCTTTATGGAAGGTATGCTTGCAGGTTAGGAGGCGAAGATCGTCATTAGGGTCGTAGTCATCCAGACAGATGAGGCACTTGTATAACTTATCAGCTTGAGGTTATAGACAAGGGGGAAGGATACCCACCCTATCCAGACAATTACTTGCAACTCGCCCACTACTTGCGTACGCCATCAAATTGGCGGCCTTTAATAACTCCAATCCAGACTGCTCAATCTCCTCGTCAGTCACAACGGGTGGCTTAACTTGTCCCAGGAAGTCAGCCAGTTCCCTTTATTAATATGTTAATCAACTGCATGGTCCGCAAAAAATATCATGTCGTACCAGAGCGCGTCAAACGTGTTTATCGCATCTGACCCAGAAAGAATGTGATGATCGGGTGGATAGTGACCTAACACAAATCAATCATCACGTTGAAGAAATTGAGTAACCTGTAGCTTACCGCCATAAATATAGATAAAAAATGCGCGGGATCCGCTATCGGTATTTGACGACTCGCGACCTGGGTCCAACGTATTGTCTCTCCTCCCCAGTCTATTGAAAGCACGAGCGGCCCTTGAAGGCCAGATGCCGCGGGCTCGTTGTGGAGCGATGGAATTATCCGTATAACCGGGCTGGAGACCTGTTCGACGCGATATTTCACCATCTTCATCCTCCCCAATCCCATCTTCCATCGGACGACCAGCAGACTCTACTGGGCCTCGTCGCGGGTCAGAATTGATTGATTGAAGACCAACAACTATGACTGGAATGAGAGCTCCGGTGACTTGTTGTGTTGCATCACCGAGCATGCTCGATTCATCTTGTACGGGCATTTCGGTCGGTCTTACACCAGTCATCGAAGCTGTGGAGGCAGACTCGGGGGATCTCACTGAACCATTCGACCGTGAAGAGTCGTGCGCTGAGTCGCTCTGGCCCAACTGCACCGGCATCGTAGGAGGAAATCGATACATCCTCCACCAATTTATTCCCCTGCGTGGAGCATCACCAGCGGGAGCTGAGGAAACAGATGCGGACGCATTCCGTGCGTGTGCCATGGAATTCTGGTTTTCGGGCGAACTAGTGTCAGGAATGACCGAAGCATCATGCGATGGTCGTATGTTGCTACTATCGGACAACAGGGCATTTCCGAAGGCACCTGCTAAGAGTGACGAAGGTGATCGACGGGGAGAACTTTCAGCTTCATGGATACCTGGGTGATGTGGGTTTTGGGCTTCAGTCTGTTGGGTAAAGGGAGGTATAAAAGGACCGGCCAACGGTGCAGATGTACTTGCAGAGTCGGAAACGTTCGGATTTCCTGAGCGCTCGACTTCGGGAGAATCGCTCTGTACCCTTATATCCGGCGTGCGATCGGGGCGTGTAAGTGCTAATCTGAGGTCTGACCGTAAGTCGACAAGGAAACGTGCAAAACTACCAGGAGTAAGCTCTTCGCCATCAGCGGCACGACTACTTTGGGGACGAGACAACGTTTCCTGCTCTCCCTCCGCGCTCTGGCGACCGGAAGATGAACTCTGCGTATCCAATGACTGTTCATCCTGCAGCGAACCCATGGTAAAAGCACGCACCATCTCGCTGAACAGTGATTCGGGCACGAGTGAGCCACCTTGCGCACGACTGTCTGATGGTGCCGCAGAATCCACCGGAGTTTCAATCCCTGCTGAACTTCTGCCTCCCCTACTAGCAGATACTCGTTCACGTAGACTTTCCCATATAGAACGTATACGCCTTCTCTCCCTTTCTTCCCCTTCCCTCTCCCGATCCCGCTGAGCAAGTACGGCGGCGGCGACAGGATTTGCAGACGCTACAGCACGAGCAATCGATGGGAAACCTAAACCGTCTTGTGAGGAGGACGTAGTAGAAGGTACGTGCGCAGATTCCGATTGCATAGGCGGTGTCGGTGATCCATTCGGACCTGGATCGGGAGATTTAGAAAGAGAACGACGCATGCATGGGGATGACGTACCTGAAAGTAATGAAGCGGCAGTCGCAGCAGTTGCAACACTGACAATACTAAGGCAAGGTTTGTCAGGCAGGAACGGACACGGCCTAAAGAAAACGTGCCTCAGGAGTGCACCAAGAACGTCCGCACCACCAGAAGAACTTGTAGATTCTCGTCGGGGCGTATTATTGCCAATTTCGGTACTGGATGGCGAGGATGAAGCGGGCAAACGTTCAAATAATGTTGATAAATCTTCTGATTCATCTGAAGACGAATTCGAAGACTCCACAGCGTCGTCACTTGCTCGTGCCATTGCAGCTGAGGCAAGCATGAATATCGATGAGCTCCCACTAGACGTATGGAGAAAGAAACCATACCAGTATGTTCAGCCGAACCTGCTGCATTTCGTTCCGTAGAAGAAACAACAGATGATGTTCCACCGATTGGCGGCGATACTGAGTGGTCCTGAGTCAAAGATGCGATACTGTCGTTACGGACGACGCCTTGTACGACGACGAGTGTTCCCGAAGGCAGAAAGAGACCTAGAGGATTGTTATTCGAAAACGAGCGAGTTGGGGTTTGGGTTTGTGTCGGGGAGCTTGGAGCTTCTTGAATACTCTCATCTGTACTTTGCACGAGCGCATGTGGAGTAGCATTTCGGACGGTGTCTGAAGTAGATGAACCGGCCTGTGTGCTGGTATCGAGACGACTGTTAGTATGCTCCTGAGGGGGAAGTGACCGCTCGGCACTGTTATCTAGTGGATCACCAGATGTTTCTACAGAACGTTCTTTGCCTTTCAACTTCTCCTTTCCCTTTGAAGAGACGCTCTGAGTATTGTCTAATATCTCGCCCGGTGCAGTAATACGATCATCGGCGGTCGAATTCACTCGGCCATGACTTTCCTGAGGGGAGGAGTTTGAAGCTGGCATACTACTGATGTCGACGCCCCCAGAAGATCTAGCAATTTCCGTACCATCGCGAAATTGTGAGCTAGACGAACTCTGTCCTTCGGGAGCTTGTGGCTCTGCATGTCGCGTGTCCCGATGCTTTGACTGCCGACGCTGCCATCGCCATCGCCTCCTAGCTCCCGCAGCGTTAGTATCTGCGCTATTTGAAGACTTGGCATGCACGAAGTCTAAGATACTGTTGCGGATCGATTGGCGCCGCGAGCGCCTCTCGTTGCCAGACTGTCGACCTGATCGCGTCGGATTCGCGTCGGAAATCGCAACGTCTGCAGAATGTCGCCCACCGGAAGTTTCCTCGTTAGTCCTCTGGCGACGAACATTGGTAGTAGAATTTGTTTGACCCATATTGGTTTAGAGAATAGGAAGATAACTGGAGGGAAATACGAGGTCTGTTGCCAGCCGCGTTTAGACGACCAGGTTAGAGATAACTACCCAAGCAGAGATAACGCGCCCAAGGAGATTGTATGAGAGTGGTTTGGTTTAAGTATTGTGGGGATGGGAAGCACAGGGTGGTGGTGGTGGTGGTGGTGGTGGTGTAGCGATGAGGAGACCACATTCGCGATTCGAGCGAGCGAGTCTTCCCTGCCTGCGGCAGGGCAGTGTGCTGATTGGCATCACGTGATCTGTACATCACCACGTTATGATGTCACAGCCTCACAATTATTATTATTATATTAACCTATAACTATACCTGATGCCGCTTAGCAGCTAGCAAGTACCGGTAGCCTGTAGTGCAGAACTGTCGACCCATACGGTTCTATGTGCATCCAGTCTCAGCGGTGCTTCTCCTCCCAGAACAGGAATCTTCGATACTTTCGCCGCATGTCCGATAACCGTTCTCTTGAATGTCGGCCCCCACTATCCGACAAAGCGTATTCTTGCTCTTGGTTGAACAGACTGGCGAAGGTTGACGGAGAGTAAGTTACGCTCCTCTGACCATGGAAACTCGGTAAGTGCAAGTCCGATTTGAAAGCAACTTGCGGGTCAAGATGACCCAGCGATCGAATCCAGGCAACACCACTCAGCGACACTTTAACTTCCCGTGAACCAACTTCCTGATGTTTTCGGAAAGGATGCAAGCAGGTAACTTGCATCATGGGTTGTAATTCGCCTCGGCTCTCCTTCCTGGAACTCTGGTAAGCTTGTGCCTACGCGTATCCAAAGCCTGTCACATTCTGTACAAGGGAGACTTGTTTCAGTCAAGTTATAATGTGCCTTGGGAGTCATAAACCCCATTCTGTCCTTCCAGGGACCCATCCGTATGCCCGTAAGCTCGCGTCAGTGAGGCCCTAGCTTGGCTTTCACCAAATCTCGTACACCGAATCCATTTTCCTCCAAGCCATGCGGCGGATGCACTTGCAGTGCAGGAAGACATCCACCTCCTCGACAAGGTCTAATAGCAAGGCATGATCTACCGCATCATTCAAGTTGAGCTGGGTTGTGCGTTGTCCACGTGAAGTGTCTCTATCGAGGAAGGGTAAATGTAGTAGCTTGTCCGAGGTTCCAAGGAGCACGTCCGCCCCGTGGGCCATCTAGCCGGTTCTCATTAAGTCGGTGAGAATAAAGACTGGTGCTAACCTGCCAGAGTTCTCCCAGCCACACTGGTCCAGCTAAGGGTCTGGGACACGATTCAAATCCAGCATTCGAATCCCAATCAGGGGTGACAATGCTGACCGATGGACGCTTCATTTCGGAGCCTCCGCCACCTGATAATCTGCACTGAAGGAATCATCCGTATCGCAGCTGCATGAGAATGTCTATCCCACTCTTCAATCGTCCTAGCCTTTAGATGTGGCGCACCACTTTCGACTTCAAAATCTTGACCATCCCATACAAAGAGTGCCACCTGTACGGACTCACGGATTTGCCTGAATTGAAGTAGCTCCAGGATACTTTGCTTGTCGCTTGTTGCTAATCAGCGGTGCCATACAGAGCCACTGACTGACATATATGGACTGCGGGGAACTCGGACAATCCGTCCTTGGTCCTGTATAACCTAGGAAGCTCGTCGAATAAATCTCCAGAAGGGCTTAGCATCATCCACAGTGTAGTAAATTTCACACTCTTAGGTTCATGATCGGTATATACACGCAGTGCTCTCGGTTCACCAAACGCAACTGAATTCAAGCATGGCGTGCCAGTGACTCTCTAGCGTTGGCAGAGACAGTTTGTGCAGGGTAGAGGTATGCCACTGGGAGTGCAGAAAAGCCCATGGTAGTCTTTGAACAACCGTTAGCCTCATAATCAAGTAAACCACCGGCAGGCTCACTTGAACGACTGTTGAACTGTTCCCCCATCCCAACAATGTTAATAAAATCCGGATCCCTGCCAAGCGCAAACCTTGTAATATGTCCTTCGGGTAAACCCGTATTCATCCAGATCTAGTGTACATGGAACAGCTGGGGACCGCCGTGATTGATTGAGGTACTTTCTTTGACGATTAAGAGAAAAAAGGCAGACCGTTTCGACTCAAGAGCTCCTGTCAAGAGACGACGGAAGCAAACTAAAGAACCAAAGGAGGCAATGAATATGGCTTAGGTCATAGAGTCTTTAGAAGGCCGTTTACCACGAAATAAATAATCAGGGTGATGGGTCAATATTAATGCTGCAACCAACAGATATAATTCCGATCGGCAGGTCCCAATGCCTCGAACCGGATGTAGCGCGCAACGTTGGTTATAGTGATACTGACGGACTCAACCCTTACAAGCATAGACAAAACCGATCAGTATGCCGTATGATCAGGGTGATTAAATGGGGAAATCCTGCCGCAAAGGAGTACTGCAGACACTAGTGCTACCAGTGCTGGCGCCAGTACTCGACCGTAATATTAGCCAAAAAGCAGCAAAAAGGCAATAAAGATCGTCGATCAGGGCTGAGTTTGAACGCGCCGACGCCGGTGAGCTTCAGGCAGCTCGCCGTGGCGCACTCCTGAGCTGGGCCTTCTCTCCTCCTAACCAAACCCCTCTCGACGCTCTTTCGGCTCACCAAAATGTCGAGCTTACCATCGCAGTCAAATCCCGGTCAGCAATCGCCTACGAGCTCATCCCCCCCTATTCGCCGCGTTTCTCTTCCGCGCAACACCTCTCAGTCTAGCTGGACTACCGAAGTTCCGCACCACTATCAAGGCACCTCCTATTTCCCACCCACTCCTGGACCAAGAGGTCCTCTGTCCCGTTCTATTTCAGGTGTTCGCAGCTTAGACGCTAGCACGGAACGCGACGAAGATGAGGACGATGAGGAGGACGAAAACGACGACCGCACTAGTGGCACAGTAAGACGTGGCAAGGTATCTGTCAGTCTCCATGCAAACTCTCCTGACGAGGATGAGGAAGAGGGGGAGGAGGGTGACGGACGTAGGACGCGTCAGTTCACTGAAGATGACCCTATCACCCTCAAGGATCGCCAGTCGCTCATGAATGTTGATCACCCATTCGGTCTTCCCATCTGGAAGCCTGCTCTGTACAAGAAGTCGCGAACAATAAATAGAGACGCTGAGACAGCGCTTCATGCCACTCCGTCCGCTCGCGAAGAACGACATTTACATCCGGGAAACATTCTCTGGGCTCTACTATTTGGCTGGTGGCTCGCAGCTACCTGCCTTCTCGCATCTGCTATCCTGTTTATTGTTCCTTTCGGTGGACGGTACTATGCACCGCTCCTCTATGGTCTGGGATGGTATCTATTTTGGCCATTTGGAAAATACGTCTCTGGTTTCCAAGAGCAGGATGCCCAAGAAGGTGATGCAGATAACGACACTATTCATCCAATTGACGAAGAGGACGAAGTGAGTTCGACTCAGGATCAACACACTCCTACTACGGGTGCCCGAAATAATGGTCCGTCCGTTTCCGCGATAAGTGCATCCCAAGCAGCGCGTGGTGTAGACGAACGTGCGACATTCCTACAGAGCGGTCCGAAGAAATCCTATGGTGCAGTCTCCTCTAATAGACTCCCCGCAGGGTTCCGTGACAAGTCGCGAAGCAGCGATTGGTTAGGCAAGGCCGCCTTTTGGCTTTTCTTGATATCAATTATTGCTCCGCTTATGCTTGTCGTGTGTCTCGTCTGTTGGTTCCTCGTTATAACAATTCCCATGGCGAAGTTGAACTGGGAACTCATCAAGCATATGTTCCAGCGCCCCGACAGAATCCGCTTTTGTGCCGCACCACCCGCAGTTGTAGTTCCGTCGACCGAGCCATCCTCGTCGTCTATTCGTCCTTCCGGCGAGGCTCCAAGGCCGGCCTTCACTCTGAAGAAGATGCGTTTATCTGCCGGACAGGCAGCGCCTTCCGGTTCGTCTTCGACCGTCTTGCTTTGCACTTATCGTGCTGTGGGCTTCCGGTATTATAAGTATACGGTTGGAGGCGTCAATATCTTCTTTGTCAACTTGATGGCCGTCGTGTTCTTCGCTTTGGTGGATGGCTTTGTTCTTCTCCCCATAAAGGACAAGTATGAGAGCCGAGGTCAGCACGTACCAGCGATTCTAGAGGTTCTCGCAAGCAGAGCCTTGGTATTTATCGTTAGCTTGGCAAGTGTAATTCCGCTGTCATATTTCATCGGCATGGCCGTTGCTTCCATCAGTGCCCAGTCATCCATCGGTATGGGAGCGGTTATAAATGCGACATTCGGTTCAATCATCGAAATCATACTTTATGCCATTGCACTGACAGAGAACAAAGGGCGGCTCGTTGAAGGTAGCATTGTGGGAAGCTTGCTTGCCGGAGTCCTGTTGATGCCCGGCGCTAGTATGTGCAGTGGTGCATTGCGAAAGAAAGAGCAGAAATTCAATGCCAAGAGTGCGGGCGTTACAAGTACCATGTTGATCATGGCCATCATCGGTACCCTAACTCCGACGCTTTTCTACCAGACATACGGGAATGTATGTATTCTTCTCCATACCCTCCCTGTTAAATTGATCAATTCTTACTAGTTCGAGCTCCGTTGTGACGGTTGTCCATCCATGAACGGTGGAGTACCAGCAGAGAAAAGGCCTTGGCACTGCAGCCACTGCTATTATCGGCATCCGGATCCAGTTCAGGACAGCTTCTATCAGGGCACTGTTAAACCACTTATGTATTTCTGCGCTGCTGTCTTGCTCTTTGTGAGTGGCATATGATCATTCTGTCAACAAAACTAAACCTTACCTTGATGCAGTCCTATCTCATTGGCCTGTGGTTCTCTTTGCGTACCCACGCAACCCAAATCTGGCAGAATCCTCAACAACTCATGCACCCATTCGATTTTTCTGTACCTCCGAGTCAAGGGCGGACATCGCTTTACCACCGTCTAACGCAGACAGGACTGACTCTACCAACGCATCGTCTAAACCGAAAAGCAAGCGATGTTACGGTACAAGATGGACATGCTCGTTTGACGGCTCAGACTGGTCCTAGAGCTGACTCGAATGAGCGGCATCAACAGTCTGCAAGTGCTTCTGGACCTCCGTCACCCTCGCTTCCACGTAGAGTTACCCATGCGCCTCAGGCTCCGCAGCTATCCGGAGCGTATTCTCCATTCATTGAGAGCGTGAGCCAGGCCGTAAGAAACTCGGCAGTACCGCCAATGCAGCTGCCAGAAAACCTGACATCAGAAGATTTTACTCGGGCTGTTGCTGCGGCAACAGTGTCTGCGTTGAGGCACCAACAAGCTTATTCAAACTCTGCTGCCCGTCTTAGAGGAGCTGGGATTGGCGCTGAAGGGCAGGAGGAAAGCGGGCATGGAGGACATGAGGCGCCGAGCTGGAGTCGAACGACCAGTGCAAGCGTTCTCTTGGCGTGCACAGCTCTGTACGCTGCTATTGCTGGTAAGTGCTAATACGAACTCTCCTGCGGAGGTTTCTAACTCTCCCGATCTTCCTTGCCCGTGAAAGAAATCTTGGTCGATGTTGTCGATGTCGTTTTGGAGGGCTCTGGTATCGACGAAAAGTTTCTAGGCTTGACGCTTTTTGCTCTAGTGCCGAACACAACAGAGTTCATGAACGCCATGTCGTTCGCAATGTACGGAAATATAGCTCTAAGGCGAGTTCATGCTCTATATGACTTTTCTTGTTTTAATAGCTGAGATCATTTCCAGTATGGAAATCGGATCTGCGTACGCATTGCAGGTCTGCTTGTTGCAAATTCCTGCGATGGTTGCATTTTCGGTGTGGCATGACCCTGGAGGAATGGGATCAGTTGCGGATACCTTTCCGTGAGCTTACTATCTTTTAGCAAGGATGCCGATACTTTATTAATGCCAACCTACCAGACTTATCTTCCCGAGATGGGATGTGATTGCGATTGTCTTGTCGATCTTTCTGCTCACCTATACGTATATCGAAGCAAAGAGCAACTACCACCGAGGAAGCATACTAATCTTGAGGTGAGTTAGTTGTTGTATAAGTACAACTGAAGAACTGATTGACTGTCGATGAAGTTACCTGGTTCTTCTCGCGGGGTTCTACTTTGCTCCGCCGACTACTAATCACGCTGAAAGCGGAGTCGACATCTTCAGCATTGACCAGATGTCATCGATTTCCACACTGGAACGCATTCGTATTAACTTGTCATCTCTCTGGACGAGATGAGCATGCATCTGTCTACTTCATCGTCCAATTGTGATCATTACATTGCATTCATTGAGGATTTACATTGCTACTCAATTTTTCTTGGTCGCTATCTTGTACCGACTGCTGCATGGGTTATGAAAATAAAATCTTTTTATCGTACTCATCCGGTAACAGTTAGTGTTGGCTGCGTAGCGATTCTAAGACATCGCGCAACTGCACGTAGGATGTGTCGATTTTCTCCGCCTCGTTCTTGCCCGATAGTATACTAGTCATCTGTGCAGACGACGCGGAGTAATCCAGGAAGCGTTCTAGAAAGTCAGCATCGAGGAACCCTGTCGCTATGGCAACAGCGTCCGAACGTCCCCGGATGTTCGACGGAGCCCGCCAGCTTTGTGAAAGCATGTCACTTTCATCACTGCGGTACAGTGAAAGGCATTCACTCACACTGTATGGTCCACATCTCCTGGCCCCTTGATAACGTTTGCCAAATTCCTTTCCAGGCTGCTGAGCAATCTGGACCTTTCATCATCTACGTCAATCACCGCTGCAATGCGACCCGTAGTGGTAAAAATCAATTGCTTCGTCTGGAAACCGAACTTGCTGCCCGACGGGTCGAGGCAACCTGTTTCATCATGAACATTCAAACGGTCTTGCGGAAGTCCAGTGATATTCCTCACCAGCAACGCATTTATTGACTGTCTCATCTATATTGTATAATCCATTCTGCTCAAGGAGCACTTTCCCACCTTGTTTCCGTAACTTGTACGAAAACAAGTTGCTGTCACTCTGTTTTGAAGTAAAGTAAGATGTGCGCATTCTTGGGGCCATAGACCGACTCACGTTTGCGCCAATTATAGTATGTTGGTCGAACATTCCAATACAAAGAGGCCAGAGAGGGCTGTAATCTCTGGCGACGGTTACCAATTTATCGTTCTCGAGGACCAAGACAGCCAGCGAAGACACCGCATCACCAATGATGATGTGATTATCGGTGATAGCGACTGCTATCACAAGATAATTATGATTCCACCCTGTCAGTCTCCGAAGCTCATTGCCTTCACTGGAATACAGGCTGAAGATATCGACCTTTGCGAGTATTTCAGCATCACGGAACCTTCAAATAACTGATTTGACTTACGCTGGTATTGATCGCAGCGACAAGCTTTCCTGAAATACACGCGAGGGCGTTTACTGCTCCTTTTGTCTCTGCCACAGCGAAAAGATGTGGATACTGCTTCCCGCTTGAGAAGATCAATATACGACCTCGACTTGGTTCTCGTTCATTTTCATCAAAGTACGTTGACCCGACCGCGAAGAACGTCTCCCAGTTGCCTCCAACCTCCAGAGACACCGTGGCAACGGCCGAAATCTCTTCGTTCCCCTCAAGGGAAAAGTCATGGGTTACTTTGAGACTCGTTAAGATTTCTGGAGGAGAGGCAGGAACAAGAGCGACTGACCTTCGAAATCGACATCGTCAATAAGTTTGAATGAGCTGACGGCTGATGCGGTGCCCTTCAACACGCCGTCGTCCTGCTTCAAACAACCCACACCAAACAACCTTGCACTTGGATTGTATGCTATTCTCGCTGGGTTCTCGTACCCCATCGGTACCTCAGATTGAACTATTAGACTGGATTATCATGAGTGAGATGCTGGCACTTACTGTCCGAATATGCATTTTGTCAACTTCCAAAATTCGCCCGATGGCGAAGCCGTCAAGAGTAGCAAGTACCATCGACGAGGGGAATGACGAAGAATTTAATGACGATGCATATAGGACGTCCTACAGGATGCCTTAAGAATAGGGCATAGGAGAGAAGCAATAAGACATATCGTACCTTGACAAGTACTGGAGAATGGCCTATCGCGTCCTTGGATGGATAAAAAATAGCAGATCGAGTGCCGCTAGCGAACACCGCCGGCTGACCATTCACGCGACACGGCTTCAACGTTACGGGTGCCCCGCCAAGAGAAAAGACTTTCTTCTCGCCAACTGAGCTCTTGCCGTCGAATGGCATTGCAACTACAGTTCCATTAGCAAGACCAGCCATGAGATAATAGTGTGGTCCAACTTCCTGAGTGCCGAAATCGTGAAGGAGTAAGGATCTCGGAAGATGGGGCATATTCGCTGGGAGACCATCTGTTGGTTCAAGCGAAGGCAGACTATACATCTTGACCTCCTGCGATGACCAAAACCCCAAGACCGCAAACGAGGAATAGTTCGCACTGCTCTTTAACGGAGTGATGCTGAGTGCCGAGATCTCAGAATACACCCCATCGGATCCTATGAAAGTCCTCCGCCTAAACATATCCTTTCAGACTCCATATAAACAGGCAGACGAATAGATCCGCACTTCTTTTCCAATATCGTATCATCCAAAACAATCAACAAGACGACGAGGCCTCCAGAAACGGCCACGCATATCTGGCTAGGACTTATATCCGCCAATACGATTTTCCGCCCAATATCGGGGCTCCACCGATCTTCGCAAACCCCAGTGTCGCTATTAAGTAGTAGGACTGCATCGCGCGTAACTTGTATTATCTGACTTCCACTGCGGTATTCCCACTTTCCATTCGCCGGCTTTGTTCGACCCAGGATATTTGCCGCGGCAATGGTAGGCACGTCCAAATTCAGATCAGCGAAGTCGTTTGACCGCACGAGTGACGTTGTCTGCTGGTTCAAGGTGGGTAATTCTAAATAATGTGAGCATACATCCGTTGCAACCAGGACGCTGTGATGAAATCTAAAGGGAAAGAAGGGAAAGTTCCTAACCGCATTATTTCGAACGATTCCATTGAGTCACTTACTCGTCGTCGTAGCGTCTTTTTAAGGGCCACACCCCAAAAATATTAGAGATACCTTCCACGCGAGCGTCTTCCGTGAAATTTGCACCATTGCGAATGATCCGCAAAGAACCTGAATTTCCGCCTCCTGAACAAGTAACGACGGTTGGTTGACCGCTGCCGTCAATATCCTCGACAACAGCATCCATTATGGGCGCTATGTTCTTGTACGTCTCGGAGACATCGATGTATGTACCCGTGGAAGACTTTTCCGCTACAATGCGGATTAACTGCGAATCTCCGAAATGTGAACCGACGAATACGAAATTCGAAGCAAGTGGTGTCAGCGATGTAGGAGGCGACGTCTATTTAGTTCATCATGGTCAGAACGGAGATGCAAAACATACTGATATTATAGCATACCTCGCCCAATAATAACATGCTAAGTGCCGCTTGTCTGGTGTCAACAGCAAGCAGAGCTACATGACCAAAGCTGTCTCCGAGCAAGAAACGAGTCCCTTCTGCGTCAACCTGAGACCATCTAAGAACGATGAGCTACAGCAACAATCCAATACGTCCGGCCGACATACGCAGAAACATCATGATACGGCCATTTAATCTCGACTTGCGCGAGCCTCGTATTCAACTTGGGTGTTGATAGAGTGTTCTTCTTTTTCTGCTTTCGGTCGATAGAGAAAAATGAGATGACGCTCCCACCCAGGACCAGAATACCTCCATCTTTGTTCCAACTACTTTCTGGATGAGGCGGAACAGGGATTAGGAGGTTGGATCCAGCATCAGAAAGGGGGAAGTCTGGCAAGAAGACGGAAGGTGACGGTGACAGCTCAAGATCAGATATCGAAAGGTCATGCGAGGTAACGCGCAGTTTCTGTAAATGGTCTCTGTATAGGATTGCCAGTACCGTCGCACGAGCATTCGTGGTGCGGAGAAAGCATAACGATAAGACATTGAGTTCGCGAACTCTAACGAAGTGAAGGTCAGTCCTTCTCATGCTTGCTAGCAGAGGAATCAAGCTTACGCCGTGTCAAACTCATTCTTGATAAGTCCGTTCACCAGCTCCAGGACCGTGAGTTTACCGGTGTATGAACAAGCCACGGCAACTTTTCCTTTATGATCAACAACGCATGCATTCACGTATTCCGCCGGTCTGGAATTCCTTTCATACAGAGAAAGAGCCTTTAGCGTTTTAAGTCTTATGTTGGTACCAAAACCGGCTTGAACGTATTCAAGGAGCAACAATCGAGGGTCCGGATGATCCGTTAAGACCAGTAAATGATGCTGAGATGTTTCCTGTCGAAGGGTAGCGGTTGCTTGTGTCAGAGCATGACGAAAGAAAAAATCAAGAGAGATAAGGCAAGGGTTACTCACTCCCGTCGGAACAGCTTGCAATGATGTTATGCGACCCCAAATTTCAAGATGACAATGAAAGCGCAATGCATCTGGGAGGATGGCAAATACTTCCAATATGCTTGGCTTCGCAATAACAAGGAACTCTAGGTCATCATCATCGGTTAACGTTGTCTTGAGCGATGTTACTACGGATGATGGCTGGTGAAACGTTGCTACCGCCTTCATTTCTGGACGATGAGCAAGGCAAGAGAGCTGGTCTCTGCCTCGCAGTCAACAGATCATAGATCACGTGTTACGCGCAGATCTCAAAGGTGCGTGCGCGACGCGACGCGTCGGCCAGCACATCTTGAACGGCGGATCACAATAGTCTAAGTACCTCTTTCCTGATATCCGTAATCAATATGCCGGACAAAGCCAAGAAGCGCTCAAATGCCTCTGGTACCTTTCGAATTCGTCAGGAGGGGAGCACAACCAATCAGAGACTGGATGGTTTGTGCGTTCGTGTCTCGTCTCGAAACCCGTCGAGTCTGTTGTGCGATATGTCTGATCAAAGCAAGCAGGCTAACCTCAAAGAATGTCATCCTTACTGCAGCCATAATAGCACTAGCAGCAAGTTTATATTATATCGCTCTCAGCAGCAGGATGTTCGAGGCCTTACGAAACTCGGTGCCGGGCTCTGTAATCGCGCCCTTTGATGTTGTCGATATCCCAGGCAAAGGAAAAGGTCTGGTAGCACTGAGAGATATACAGGTACGCTTTTCTGCTCCAGTACCTCCATCCCCTGGTGCTGGATCCCTGCTCTCTAGCAAGGCGAACTATTAATAAGGGAAAGCCCTTTAATCCTTGTCCCGAGTTCAAGTAAGTAGTTCCACGTGATTCGTCGTTGCACGTTCACCGACGTCTTTCCTCTAGCGAATATGTCTCCTGTCAAACTACTAAGAGAACGCCTCCATGCCTTGACACCGATTCAACGAGATGAATACTATTCCCTCTCATACGTTACTCCCGGGAGAGGTCTAGTACCTCTCACTGACAACGACATCGTTCTGGCTATATTTCAAACAAACGGAATATCTGCTGGAGATAACGTCGGTCTGTTTCCCAAGACTGCAAGGCTTAATCACGGTTGCAGCGCAGCCTTTAATGCTGTATATTCATGGAGACCCCAGGAAGGTCATCTTGTCGTACATGCTATAAAGCCGATCAAACGGGGTCAGGTAAGGAGCGACCTCAACAGGGTTAGGAAAATGTGTTAATTCCAAATGTTTGACAGGAACTCCTCACGACATATACAGATACCAAGAGACCACGTCATGAGCGACAGTACGTCTTTCGCACACATATTCTAACCACAGCTTACCCTTGACATAGAGCATACCTGAAGAGCAACTATGACTTCACATGCACTTGCTCCGTATGCTCGCTTTCCGAATCAGAGTCCGCCGCCTCGGATGGACGACTCAGCAGGATAAGCTCCCTCTATCAGGTTTTCAGGACCTGGGGTAGTAGCGAGATAGACGGTATACGCGCATCACGAATCGCCAAGGAAATCTGGCATCTCTCGGAAGAAGAACGTTACTGGAGCGAACGTGGGCGACTCGCTGCTGACGTTGCGCACGTCGCGGCCGCACATTCCGAGTAAGCTCATGTCGATGTTTATGTACTTATTGGTGCGCGCTAATAGCTGGGTCTTCTCTCAGTGAACGGGGTGTGCGTGCTTGGGAAAACCTAGCGAAGACGTGGTACACAATAGAGTTGGGAAACGATAGCGTCCAAGCTCTCGAAGCGCAGACTATACTCAACAACCCTCGGTCACATTTCGCTTGGGATAGTAGGGAACCGCAAGCAATAGAATTGCCACCATAGACTGATTAGCCATCAGCTATTCCATTTTGTATCAGAACGGGATAATCACAACGTCGGTTTATTCTTTGGACGCTTGATCAGCGTATAGACCCGGTGCTGCTGCATTCCTTGAGGTGAACAAGCAAGCGGATCTGCTCATAACCTCAGAAGCACCGAACCAGAGTCCCATGACACCCAACAAAGGCGCATTCAAATACAACATAAACAGCTCCGTCGTCTTCAAGTACTCACGGAGAAAGTCCATCATTTCCTTTTCGCTTCTCCCGTGTTGCGACTCACTCCGTTTCCGTTTTACGATAGGAAGACATCAGCCTAGAAGGCAAGGGCACCCCAAGCTAAACGCCAATTCTATCCAAGCCACCGGAACCATCTCCTGTTCTACCCGAACTTGAATGTGGCCACTTCTCTTTCTGCTTGCCTCCATGGTCCACCCATCCCTTTTGACTTACGGAGCAAGACAAAGCGTTACCTTCCTGTGCCATCCGATACTATCTTACGTAGCAAACAGGACGATATTCGCGCGTAAAGATCCGAATTCTTCCATCGAAAGGTGTTACCAACGGCCTTCGGTGAACTCGGCGTCCTCGCCTAGCATGGGTACAGGTCCATTTATTAAAGACCCGACAGTCAACATCTGAAGAACTTCGCCGCGACCTCTGAACAGAACTAGAACACCACCAGCCAGTAAATATGTAGAATTTCGCGAGATATCATCTAGAGTTTCGATCTGATTCTCTGAGCAATCTCAACTGCCTCTTCGTGAACTAACTCCCCTCGTGCTTCAAATTCCCTCATGAACATTTCACTATGAGTTAAAGGCGACTTTCTCGTTTCTTCTGTTGTAGGGAGGACCGAGATCTTTGAAGTGGCTTCTAATGTCGGAGCTGGGATAATGTGATAGTGGACCTTGAGTAATAATCAACATCAGAACACGTCCGCTCAGAGGGGATTAATCAACCTACGTGTAATACCGCCTGAGCATATTCCTGATTACACACAACATTGAGGCCATTATTACTCATCGCTAGAATAACCGCACCAAGTCAACTCCAGACATCCCACCTAAGCATAACATGACTACAACCTTGTGTTAAAGCCTTTGCAACCTTCACAACAGCCTGTCCCAAAGCACCAGCAATATCCTCCGGTAAATCCGATAAATGCGAGTAATGTTCTTTAGGTATCACCAATACATGTCCAGGTCTCAACGGAGCAATATCTAACAAACGTACGTTCATAATCTATCAATGTCATCCAGTACATAAAGTTGCGAAAATCTCCCTACCTAGGATAGCAATAACCTTCTCGTTCTCATATACATTATAAGATTGAGCTCCTTTGTAGATAATCCGACAAAAAGGGCACATGTCCATTTCTGGTTTCCATTTTTCAGGTAGAGGACGACCCAAGTGAGCGTCTATGATGAAAGAAGTCATGTCTATGGAAAGTATGAAAGCAAAGTGGCGGAGAATATGGGCTTCCTCCTCGTCTTCTTGCTTTATGTAAGTTGGGAAAAGAAAGATTGATGTTCTTACGTCCTCGTCAACGTCGCGAGGAAATTTCTGAATTTAGCCATAAAGATCACCGCGTCGATCTCTGGAATGTACATCCCTGCGTCACCGACGTGGATGCATTTTATTTTACTCTCTGATTGTTGAAAATTACTTTGACGGTCTGGAAATATCCTTTAGTGGAGAAGAGCATTTTCCGATTCTTTCTTCAATTAATAAATGTCTATTATCAGTTAAAGTAGGATCCTACGATGAAACCTACTATTCCTGCACCAACTGTACTCGCGATAGATAAAGCGACAAGTTGCCTGTCTCTGGCCGTCTTAGCGTTACGCTCGAATTCGGCGGGTGGGATTGTTTCGACTGCCTCAAGTTCCTCACCAGGCGCTCCAACACGCATCTTCTCCTCCTTCTCACCCTGCACCTCCTTAATCTCATTCAAGATCCTCTCTTGCTCCTCCTGATGCACCCTCAACTCTCTCAACCCGTCCTCCACAACCCTCTGATTCGCCTCATTCAACTCAATCACCCTTCGTTCAAAGCTCTGTACCAGGCGTTTTCGCTTCCAGGGTTCAACGAGCACGATCGCGAGAATGAACACGACAAGGTTGAGTCCAAGCGCCGCAAGTGAGCCGTACGTGCTCGCACTGCGAATCTTGTCCGACCATACTTGTTCTTCGTGATATCGCGAAAGGATCGCCCGCATCAATTCCGAGAACTGTCGCTCGACAGCCGCGTCGACTCCGTCTACTCGAGCTTGAGCTTGTGCTTCTTCTTGCTCGTATGCGTGATCCGCTCGAACGAGCTGAGTGAACCGAAGAACATCAGCGTCGCTCCATGTCGACTTTCGCTGCAACAGTTCGTTCGTCTCTCGTTGTGAATTCGACCGACGAGCTACAGCCTCTTCGTACGCAACTTTAGCTGCCTTGGCCTCTTCTCGAATCTCGTTCATTCTGCGTTCTTTATAATATGTAGAGCGTGCCACGTAGACAACTAATCAGCACTTATTTCAAACAATCTCAAATGTATAATGCGCACCATTTTCTGCTACAAGTCTCTTGAGAGCCTCTTCACGAAAGAAACAGACGTAGAGGTCAGTGACCAGTCTCCATTATCACAGGACAGGGAGATCAGGACTTACCGATTTCATTGTACCCCGTAACTTCGTTCACTCGACCTCCAAGCTGCTGAAATGTAACTTTCGCCCTCGCCGAGAAATCATCCATCCGAACTCGCAGGGCAGATGCCCTCCGAATCCCCCAGCTCCGCACTCGTTCTCTAATCCGCTGAATGTCTACTGGTGCTTGGGATGTCGAAGTCGAAGCTTGATGATTCTCATCTCGAGATTGCTCCCGTTTCTCGGAATCTTCTGGTCCTCGAATTGAAAATTTGCGACATTGAACGGCAAATGTCCGAGTAGAGACGTGTATGACCCTTGTGGGCCGGTTGATGGTCCTCAGCATAGATGCGTTTCGGACAAACAAAGACAAACTTGCACACCGCAAACCGCTATTCCATAAATACAGAGAAATCCATTTATCTAACAGCCAGTATAGCGTGCACGGGAGTTAGACAAATTCCACATGTAACTACCAACAGGAAAAGAAGAAAACAGTTAATTAAGAGAGTGATGCAAGTTAGATTGCGTGTACGTGGCTGACTTGACAATACTGCCAAGCTTTATAAAGTATGTACTGTAATCCATGACTCTCGTAACACGACACGCTATCTATGAAGCGCATCCACAGCATATCTATGCAATAGCAAGAAAAAGTGCCCAGGATTCAACTCCAAACATCCAGCATCAATCGCGATCGCTCCTTGAGAAGTTTCAGCTCAGCTGCACCCTCAACTTCCGCACTCCCTCCCTTCGCCTCTCCAAGCATGCGAGCAATCGTGTCTTCTGCCGACTTGCTCATGTTCTTCGCATCCCCGCAAATGTAAATATACGCCTTGCCGTTCAAAATTGCGTCAGCGAGATCATGGTGCTGGTCCCACAGAAGATCCTGAACATAGATTTTCGATCCGTCGGGCTTGTACGGCGGCTCCCTCGAGAAAGCGCAGTGCATTGTGAATTTTCCGCCAAGTTCTTTAGAGTATTCCGGCCATTCTTCGCTGTAAAGGTAGTCTTGCGTCGACTTGCGACAGCCGTAGAATAACCACATGCGGCCCCAGTCTGCAAGTGCCTCGGCTCCATTCTTCTCGATAGTACGACGAGCCAAAGCGACACGTTCTTGCACGAAACCTCTGAATGGTGCAACACCCTACGAAACATGTAAGTTTGCACGATTATTAGGTGAAGCATGATGTTGAACTTACGGTACCAGGGCCGATCATGATAACGGGAGTCTTTGGGTTTGTCGGAAGGCGGAATGTCGAGCGACGGACATGAATTGGGATCTTGTACCCACTCTCAGCTCTGTACGCTCCTCTGGGACCATCAATGGCATACGTCGGAGCATTGAAATGGGGAGGGGATGAACCATCCGGGGCAGGCAATGGGGATCCGTCGTGCGCATGCTTCAAGCTCAGTAAGAAATTCGTGCCAACACCATACACGGTCTTGGAAGGTAGATGTTCCGACGTGAGAGACTGGTACTTGAGAACGACGGCCGTGACGTGAATGGAACCAGGGTACAGCTTCGGGCTCGACGAAATTGAGTAGTACCGAGGCTGAAGGCGCGGAACGCTAGATACGATGATATCAAATGGTACGGGCCATGCAGTCGTGTTTTCCGCCGTAGGAACCGCAAGGACATCGTTACGTGCAGCCAACTGTAGGATCTCGCCCAGTTTAAGGCAGCCGCCTGCGACGACGATACCGTACTTTTCCTTATCTGTGTTAAGGTCCCTAAGGAACGCCTCGGCCTCGGGGGAAGGAGCAAACTTGGCGAGTGTACCAAGAATCTGACGCCCAACAACGGCAGATATGTCGATATAGTGTCGAAGGACCGAAACGTACGTGGTGGGAACTGGGAACGGAACCTTGGCGAGTGCAGGGTCCAATGAGTCGATGTTAATGACCTTGTCCTTCTTCTCATGCAAACCAAGGGCGTAAAGAAGACGCTCTACTTCCAATTCGGCATTCGACGGCCATACACCGACGTGATCGCCATGTTGGTAAGCAATGCCAGAACCCTCGATGTTTAGTTCCAAATGAATGCAGTTGCGATCTGCGTCGATAGAAAAAAGCTCGCGAGCAACAGTTAAGGGCGCCGGATAGGGGTTCTTTGCATCGTGAATACCTTTCGTCCTCGTGAGGGCACGAGCAGACAGTTCACCGAGATAGACCTTCTCAGGTACATGGTCGTCGAGTTCAGAAACGACAAAGTCGGCAGAGTCACCTCCCTGACCCTCTTCGACTCCCATTGCCTGAGCGAATGCCTCCCACATGCCGTCTTTCCATTCGAGGTAGTCTTCCTCCATAGAACGATCGTCATCACCCTCTCCACGCTCCCCGATGCGCACAGCACCCATCTCGGTAAGCGCCGTATCCATCTTGCGTGCAATAGCGTTGTAATGTTCATACGTCTTGTTACCAAGCCCGAACATCACGTACTTAAGGCCATCGAGTCGGTGGGAGCTGCTCGAGAATTCAAAATCGGACTCGAAGATGTTCTGAGTGAGGGTAACAGCGTTGTCCGTAGGCTCACCCTCGCCATAGGTAGCCATGACGAAGAAAACACAGCAGTCCTCCGGGATCTGGTCAAGGTTCTCAAAATCGTATTCTTCCGGGTCGCAGACAAGGGATGCAAGGCCAAATTTTTGCTTTGCCTCCTTGGCGAGACGAATGGCATATTCCTCTGCGGTACCCGTCTGAGAGCCGTAAAAGATTACTATCCGTTTTTTCTGCAGGAGAGCAAGTAAGCAAAAGCTCAATGAGTATTAATGCAGAACAGATAAAGGAGGGCAGGTAGAATCAGGTGAAAGAAGTGCAGTACTCACGCTGTCCTTCATCTTTGCAATGAAATCGCGAGGATTACCCCCGCCGTTTGCGAGGCCTTTAGCAGGAGTAGCCGGGACATTGGAGGCTTTGTTTGGGGCGAATATCTGGTCCTTGAAGAGATAGAGAGCTGCGAGGATGACACCGAGGCCAAGGATGACGACGTCGGAAGACGAAGTGGCGGCCATGACTGGTGCCGACGGAACGGATGCCTGAGAAGGATGGACACGTAGACTAACGGAGCTTTGGAATATGTTCATGAGTGAGAAATGAAAAAACAAGAAGCAAAAGATACGTACCCTACGTGGTATTTGTAGTGCAGCAGACGCTGCTAGAAAGATAAGATGAGAGTAGGGAGTGGAGGAGACGAGGAGGAGGTCGCGAAGTAGAGTGTAAGGAAAGGAAGTAAAATTCACACCATCAGCTCACTTATCGTTTTACGTACGTAAGCAGTTTCACTCATTCAAAATTCGTGTTACACCTCATCTCTTTTCCGACAATCAACTCGTGTCTCTATGTAACTCTATGTCCATCTCTCCGTGTCTTGGCTCGAGTACTACTTGTAGTCTAGCGTCTCTGATTTTTCTCTCATTTTTTTTCGTACTGTAGATTTGATTTTCGGCTGAGATCAACAGTTACCTAAAATGGCACCGCCGGACGTCTACCCGGTCCGAAGGTCTATCTACGGGCCATGTCATCCCCCGATGGTGCCACACTCGAAGCATAACGGGAGCACAACCCTGCGCGCGCTGTCTCCGACATCAACGGCCGCGACTCATTACGCCCCGCCCTGTCGGCTCCAACTATGCCCGTCTCACCACCCGACGAGGCACTCAAAGATGTCCTCCTCGTACTCCGGGCCCAGAACCCATCTCTTGGTGTTTCAAAACTCCAGAACAAACTCCTCACCCAGCATCCTGATTGGGCCGTCAGTGAAAAACGAGTAAAAAAACTTCTCGCTCAACATTCGAATGCAGTCGCACAGTCCCGTCCAACTTCTCGACTCATCGACGGTTTGAATGTCTCAAAATGGTCAAACAAGATCAAGGTAGTTGACTACGGGCCCCTCAAGGGTAAAGGTCTCCAAGCAACTCAGGAAATCAAGGTTCTTTTCTTCCTACACCCTATTGTTGTTCTTAAGTGCGATCTTTATTACGGCAGGAGGGAGAGGACATTTGGAAAGAGGACCCGTTTGTCATCAGCCCAGGCTGGTAAGCAAAAGGAATAGTCATGGCCCGAATATTTATGACTAGCGCATATATCCTGACCCACAGGGATATTTACGATCTCCAAATTGCATCCCATGCCTGCTTCCACTGCACAACTCCTTTCAATGCCTCAACGCTTCCGCACAGCATTCCGTGCCCGTCTTCGACAAATACCGCCTTGCCATCGGCGGGCGCTTGTCCAGTTCGGTTCTGCAACCGACTTTGCCTTACTCGTGCCATGTCGAGACAGCATCCCTTGCTGTGTGCGGCCTTGAATCCGGCGAGCGTTCCTCTTCACACCTTTGCACGTTCTCGGGCATGGCTAGCTGCACATGCTGTCGCTCAATGCATCGCACGTTTGCTAATGGACCACGAACAAGGCAGAAAACAAGACCTTGAAGAAAACTTACGCTTCATCCGTTCACTTGCCCAAATGAGTATGGAAGAACGCTGGAAGATTATTGAGTAACCACCTTCTGATCCTCGATTACTCCTCAATGCTTACTGATTCACGGTTCAGACCTTCCGGACTCAAGCCCGATCACGAAACGTGGAAGACTGCTTACGATCTGACTCGGCAGGCATTTTTAGAGCCATCGAATCCGCGGGACAAGAAGCAGCTTTCCAAAGTTTTGCGGAAACCGATACCCGAAGAGCTTGCAAAGTTCCTCTTCGAGTACGACTCCTATCTACGTCTTCTCTCGTGCATGGGCCTGAGTAAGCTATTCAACCACTCGTAATCTCTAGTACATCACGATGATAACTTTTGCTTCACCGCAGATCTCGAAGGACACGGCGGCCTTTATGTCCTTCACTCCCACCTGAACCACTCTTGCGATCCCAATATTTCCGTTCGCCACTTGGACCAAAAAACAGCTCTCTCACGTATCACGTTACGCGCGAAACGGGACATTCGTCCAGGCGAGGAGCTCACAGTCGCCTATGCTAATCCAGCACTACCACTACAAGCACGCCGACGAGCGCTCGCACCATGGGCTTTCGGACCGTGCATGTGCGATCGGTGTGTGAAAGAAGAAAGAGAAGAAAAAGAAAAGAAGGAAAATGGGACTGCCGAGGAGCAGAATGGGGAAGTCGAAAACTATCCAGGACTTGAGGAGGAGCTTCGAGCGGGATTAGGCCTGCTGTGAGCACAAAGGGAAAACTAGAGTCGAAAAAGGGAGTTGTAATATGTAAGAAAGTGTACCCGTATCAATAAATGTAGAGCATGTGGTTTCTTGTACCCTTCCCGCCGGATTTCGCGGGAGTGTAAGTACTTTCCCTCACGCTGCTGTCATTACTTCCTCATGTGGCATAGCCAAACCACTTCGTGGGACGTCGGCATAATACGCATTACACAGCAAACCAAACCGGCGCCGCCCATTTTCTTCCCTCTTACCGTACCGCGCTGACGAGCTTTGGGCCTTCGCCAGATCCGCTTCGCATATCCTCTATCCATCAAGTATGGGGTTCAATCCTGCCAAGGAACTAGCTGGTGTCGACCTAACAGCCAAGGCCATCCTGATCACCGGATCGACGTGAGCCAAAACAAATTACAGATCCAAAGCTGTGCAATGTGGTGTTCCTAATCAACCACTCCTAGATCCGGAATCGGCTTCGCTACCACTCAAATTCTGGTTCAGTACGGCGCAAAAGTCTACCTCGCTGCGCGAATGCACAAGCCTGCGTTAAGCGAATTGATGATTTGCTACTATCTAAACCACCGAACGGGTCTCCTGCAAAAGGCCAAGCCTTACTCCATCACCCCGGCCTTTCGGATCCAAAGGCTCAGCTGAGGCTTTCCTAGAGAAGGAACAAAGATTGGACGTCCTCAGTAACGTCTAATTTTTTTTTCTTGTCTATGGTTGTTGATTCGGCCTCTCTCAGTCAAAACTGTGCTGCGGTGGAATGTTTAACCCCTAATCTCTCATCACAATTTATTCACGCATTCCTTTAAATAGGGTAGGTGATGAATTCAAGTTAGGAGCGAATGGGATCCAGAACATCATGAACGTGAAGTAAGCATGTACAATTTCCTTCGGGCGAATATTCAAATATCTGAACATTTGACACGCTTCAGCTACTTTTCTCCGTTTGTCTTCACCAGCGCACTTCTGCCCCTTCTCAAGAGGACCTCAGCAGAGACATATTCTGACGTTCGGATCGTCAAAGTGCGTCTCCCCCCTTGAGCCAATTGATAAGCAAGAGGCACCCTTCATCAACAGGTCGCTTCGGATGGACACAAGCTAGCTCCAAACGGAGTTCACTTTGCATCTTAAAAGGATTTCAATGTCAACTTTGGAAATGGCTACATGAAATCACTTAAGCGCTACTGTAGGCGACTTTACTTCTGCAGAGTCGTATTTTCTACTAACGTCCTAGTTTCGGACCTCTCAAAGCTTGCATTCGTCCTTTGGTCACTATAACTGCAACGTCGACTAACGGCAGAAGGTACCAGCATCATCGTGATAGCACTACACCCCGGTACAGTAAACACAGGTAAGCATGTTCGTAACCAAGTACAAAAGAAGAGGCTATTTAACGCTACCCATGAGTAGAGAACGTGTTAGCCACCAGCCACAGATTCTCATGGCCCCTTTCTTCCCTCCTCCTCCTCTTCGCACGGCTCGCCTTCATGAAAGTTCTCGAAGGAGCAAGGACACCAACTATTGCCGCAGCATCTCCAAAAATCCACGCAGAAGCGGATACATACAGAGGCAGTTATCTAATGCCAATTGGCAGACTCTCTGAACCTCAGATGAGCTAAAAATGTCGAACCCGCGAAGGAGTTGTGGTCGACTACCGAGAAGTTCGTAGAAGAGTGGGGTCTACAGCAATGACAAGAATCGCGGTCTAGGATCTTGTGGATATGAATATAATGTTGCTGCAATGCTTTTATGCTGCAGAAGCCGATTGTTAACATTTAATTTTAGCTGTATTACATAATGAATTGTAACGACAACCTTTTACTTGACAAACCGTGAGAGTATTTCCTTTCTCCTTCCGCGTTGCACTAGCAGCGTATCCTCTGTTGAGATGCGTTTCGATCCTTCCAAAGCCCTGGCCGATGTAGACCTTACTGGCAGGGTTATTCTAATCACAGGGTCGACGTAAGTGAGTCTGGTAATAATTCTGTGCACCAATCGTCAACATCGATATTCAAGATCAGGAATTGGTTTTGCTACTGCTCAACTTTTGGTTCACTATGGCGCAAAAGTCTACCTTGCTGCACGTAACCCAGAAAAAGCGGCGTCGTGCATCAGGCGTATCGAGGAATCGTTGGCAAAGTCGGCGGATGGACATCCTAAAGGGCAAGCTTTGTTCCACCAAGTTGACCTCCAGGATCCAAAGGACGCAAAGAGGTCTGCTGAGGCATTCATGGAAAAGGAGAAAAGGCTTGACGTTCTCAGTATGCTTTCCAATTCATTTTATCATATGCTCCAGAGGTATTGACGTGTTGTATTTACCAGTCAACTGTGCTGCGGCGTAAGCAGCATCTTCAAGTATCCAAGAGCCACGACCTGTTCACACGTTGATTAACAGGATAGGCGACGTATTCAAGTTATGCGCTAACGGAATCCAAAATACCATGAATGTGAAGTAGGTGTTCGTAGTTATTATCATTCTTAATAATCGAGCGTTAACATACACTTGTCAGCTACTTCTCTCCCTTCGTCCTCACGGATACCCTCCTGCCTCTTCTCAAGAAAACCGCAACAGAGCCAAATTCCGACGTGCGAATAGTCAATGTGCGTATTCTAAACAACTGGCATAAACAAAGGAGATTCACTATTTCAACTCGCGCAGCTGTCTGCAGAGGGACATCGGCTGGTTCCGAAGGATTTCCACTTCGTCTCCAAAGAAGACTTCAATATCACATATGGAGACAGCTTTAGGCAGTCGTTGAAACGCTACGGTAGGATTGCCTTCCAATTTCAGCGTTCACCCATCATCTAATACAAACTATCAGAAATCTCTAAGCTCGCGGATATCCTTTGGACAAGAGAGCTGCAGCGACGTCTGACAGAAGAAGGAACCAACATCATCGTAATAGCCGTGCATCCCGGTGTCGTCTACACAGGTAAGTACGATAGGGCCGGTAGGAAGGGAGAATAACATCCGCTGACACGCACCTACTACCATAAAGAGAGCGCGGATAACGCCAGTCTAAGATTCTCATGGCCGCTTTCGTCCATCCTTCTCTTCTTTGCCCGAACCACCTTTATGAGCGTAGCAGATGGCGCAGGGACACCGATCATCGCTGCTGTGTCGCCAACAATCCGTGCGGAGGCGGAGAAATATAAGGGAAGTTACTTGGTACCAATGGGAAAACTATCCGAGCCTTCTAAGCAAGCTCAGAATGGGGACCTCGCGAAGGAGTTGTGGGAGACTACGGAGAAGCTAGTGAAAGAATGGGGCATTTAGTTTCTCGCCGGAAAGAGGGATTTCTCATTCAATCCAATGCAACTGAGGACTAAAGTCGAAGATCGCGTTAGTGCTGTACTTTGGCTGTTTTCCTGTCTCCCACCTTTCCTTTCTCAGTTTCTTGTTTCCTATAGCTATGAGTAGTATAGTGGAATTCCAAAGTCTCACAATGTACCACTAGGGCGCAAATCCCAGTAGTTGATACAGAGGTTGTTATACATCCCCCGACTTTATTCAGTAGTACTAACATGCGACATGTGAGAGAGACATTCTTTATACTTAGGATGGCCAGATAATATGCGGTCACAGTAATGCTGACACATTAGATCAATGATCGTAGAGATACAGTAATCGTTAGAGCACTTCGCCAAATCGCCACAAGTAATGAGGTGATCGGTGCCTGCATGGAAGTGATTCTTGCATTGCATCAGTCGTATCCACGCAGCGAATGGTACAATCTTCGCTCACCTCAGACGATCCGACGCTTCTTCCTCTTCTTCAGCATAACCAGGTCCGTCAATCTTCGTTTCTTACGACAGTCAGCCCCACGTGGGGGCGGCTTCAGGACCTGTAGCTCGACGATATTGCACACGAAGACATGGGTCCCTCGAATCAAGAACCTGCTTAGAGTGAACCGAGCATGGACGACGGCCCCCAACAATTTCGCTTCATAATCTTGCGGAGCAATCAACTCGTACTCCTCGTCAAACGCCGCGAGAGGGTTGATGAGATGAGAATCGTCAAAGCGGTCTGCGATCTTGTGCCACTTGTTATTTCCTGGCCAGTTCTTGATGCGAGTAAGATTTTCGACATGGCGTTCAACTGGGAGTGAGAATTCGTGAGCCATTGAACGAGTTATTGGCAAGAGTTGTTCGGTCACCATTTACAAGATGGTCTGAGAGCCCGACTCTGTCTGGGTCATCAATTAAATCCTCACCGAGTTCTCCTGATGGACTAGACGTGCGGAAAGTTGGTCCTTTGTCCTGTCCAAGGATCTCCTGCCCCTGATGCAAAGGCATCTCTCTCTCCTAAGATGTCGACAGGTTAATAATCACTAGAATGAAAGGCAAAAAGTCGACTATGCCTACCGAGACAAGTACATGACGCATACTAAACACATTCGCATCTTTCCTGTATGGGCTCCAGAATAGGATATCCTCACTCGAGCCAGCGACAGATTTGATGATCTCGGAGAGTGTGGATCCGGTAGCGCAGCCATTCCGCCTGCGCTGTCTCAGCATCTAGAACGCCTCTGGGAGGAGCAAGCGATACTCTGAGACTGGTATTCAGAAAAGCTGCCAGCTCGTCGTCGCTTGGCGTGGATGATCCACTAGGATGGAACACGCCCTCCGGCTGAAGAAACGTCGTTTTCCGGACAACTCTTCCAAAGATACTGAACTCGAACTGGCGTTCCGAAACTTTATCTACGGCGACCTCGTCAAAATTTTGTCTTCTATCTGAGTGAAAATGCATCGCTTCGATATAGACTCGGTTTTCGAGAAATAATCTGGTTCGCCTTTAATTTCTTCAACAATGGATGAGAGCTCTTCCTCTGAGAATGGCATGGTAGGATGGGTGTTTCCAACAAAGTCTTTTTATCAGTGAAAATACGCCTTTAACATTCGACATATCGGAAATGTGATGTAAACAGCTCGATGTTGAGAGAGTGAGCGATTATGAGCGTCTTGCTGGAGGTGGACTTGCAAGAAGCCTTGGCAGGCGTTATGTGGTCGATCTGACACTTCCAAATAAGGAAAGCCCGCTAACGATCGTCACGTGGTCGTTCCCCGAGTGTCAAGATCACGACTCGAATTTCCTCTTCAATAATACTTTCAACTTGTGCATCGACATGCCTGAGGACGAACAGACATTCTTTGACAAAGAAAGGGATCGCCTTTCCAGTGAGATCGCATCCGTAAGCATTCAGTAGCTCTATATTCTACTGGTCCTTTAAGCGCGCGCTCTTCCTTCACTTCATTAGGGTTTCGAACAACTCCTCACCTCGTCGAACCTTGTTAACCGGAAACTTGAAGAAGTCCTCGGGATGACAAAGGAATACGACACAATCGCATCCCTTTGGGCGCGCTTTCATGCACTCATGCGCATCGAGGGTGGCGCTGCGGCGGATGACGATGTGAATGGCGACGAGAGCCTCATCGTTCCTTTGCATGATGCAACAATCATAGCCAACCCCAACGCGCCTTCTGGGTTACCTGGCACGGGCGGCTATACGCTTCAAGTACCGCCGTCTGCGCGGAAGGCCGATACATAAACCCTTTTCCCCGTCCATGAGCGCCTTGTTGCTTTTGGGTACGCTTTACCATTACCAGTTTGGCTTTAAAGTTGAGTCGGCGGAAAAGGTCCCAATCAACTACGGCCCACCTCGCGATTCACACTGCGCATGGCTAGCATCAAGCGTTTAGGGTACCTGTCCCGTGTTCTTATCGCATTCGTACAACACATGTACAATCTTGGGAACCCCTGGTCATTTGTGCAGGGACAGATCAGAACTCAAGCAATCGCCCATCGATGTTGTATCACTGCTGTATGTATAAATCTCAAAATTTGATTTACCAATAGTGATACCGAAACACACGTGGAGTTGGGACGACTATGCTACACAAGTGGCGCAACGTTCGGGTAGCCGCCCATAGAAAAACATTGTCGCATATCAGATATGAATAACTACAAGGTATACATCTCTTCTCGTGTTCAATAGTCCGCCCAAGAAGCGACCTATCAAGTAGTTAAGTCAACAGTGCAACTGTAGCATTGGAGCAAAACGTACCCAAGAGAAGCCTACGAATTCCTGTTGATCCTGAGCAGTTAGCTGTGTATGAACTGGTGTCAATGTTGGTTGCTCCCGCGTAAATTCTTCATCAAAGTTACTCGTATCCGCACTGCCTTTCTGTGAATGCGTAAGAGGGATTAGCGCACGCCATACACACTTCGATAGCTTCTCTTACAATGGTTGGGAAATACGGTGGTGGATACTTCTTCTGCACAACGGCATCCCAATCCACATCCTTGAAGAATGGATGAGCTTTTATCTCCTCGGCATCTCCTTTCCCGGAGCCTAGTCGGCGACCCGGGTCACGCGTTAGCAACTGTTGAATAATACATATGAGTTCTTGGTTCCCGGCCTGAAAGAAAGAGCAAATTCGCGCCTTTTGCAGTATAGAAACGGCGTCACGGGGCATTGTTATGGGGTATAATGGTTCATCCTCCAAGATTGCATCGAAGATCTCATCCTCATCGTCGCCTCTGAATGGTGACTGTCCGAGTAGCATCTCATACATGAGCACACCGAATGCCCACCAATCAACCGCGCGGCCATAACGTTGGTCCAGTAGAATCTAGTTCCAGTCAAAACCTGCTATTGCATATCAATCAAAGAACTCACTTCTGGAGCCATGAACTCCGGTGTGCCACAGAATGTGCTGGTCGTACTTCCAAACCACATGTCTTCCTTGCATAAACCGTAGTCAGCAACTTTGACATGGCCATCAAGAGTTAACAGGATATTGTCCAACTTCAAGTCCCTGAGAATAACTGTGAGTGACGAACAAAGCAGTACGTTGCTCTGCACTGACCGATAGATGATCCCATTCTGATGGAAATACTCCAGAGCGAGAAGGACTTCCGAAGCATAGAACTTGGCTTGTCGGAGCGAGAACTGCTTCCTCTGAATGTGTAACATAAGATCACCTCCGCTCACATATTCCATCACGAAGTATACGCGGGTCTCTGTCTGGAAACAGGAGTGTAGTCCGAGAAGGAATGGATGTCGCTCGCGCGCAGCTGCAAGGAAAACACGCTTTTCCGATCGAGTGCTGTATTACCAAGGTCACACATGCCATCACGCGACACTAGAACCAAGTCACTGCACCTTTCAACTTCATCGTTATCGATGATAAATTCTTTCTTCAGCACCTTGATGGCGTATAGCTTGTTTGTCACCTTTTCCTCAGCCAGCATGACCTTTCCGAAGTTACCCTTGCCAAGCACCGCAAGGAAGTTAAAATCATCTAATCCAACTTTCCGCCGCCGCCCCGCAGGGCGAGCAGCTTGCTGTTGTAATTGTTGCTGAGCTGGAGGTATAGAGGATACCCTTTCAGGAGGTTGTTGTGTGATCCGAGGCTGACCAGTAACCGGACCAGGAGGGAACGGTGGTTTTCCCTGAGGCATCTGTTGGGGCTTAATTCCAGGTCAGTTACATGTGCAAAGACTGACGGTGATATTATTACCGGGACAAATCCGCCTGGCGCGTATCCGTCCGGAGGAAGAGGGCCATATCGTTCAGGTTGGGAATCGCTGTACGGCGCAGGTTGCTCTGGTACTCGGGCCCCGAGAGGAATCCGTCCAGATGGCTGGGGTGCTTCTCCTGGAGAATAGGGATACGCAGGCGCTCCCGACGCTGGCTGTGGGAAGAATTGGGGAGGTGGTTGAGGTCGCTGCTGCTGTGGCACCTGATCCGTTGATGAGAGTTGCATATTGTCCACGCCTAGCCTCAGACCCTCGATTGACGGTCGCGTGTCCTGTGCATAAGTCGGAGCCTGGGAGGGATGTTGTGACGGTTGTTGTTGTTCGATCCTAGGTACAGGTACTCTCGGAGGCCGGGATGCTTCCTTCTTGCCCCTTTGCAGAGCCTTTACTCTCTGGACTTCTGCTAACAATTGGTTTGCCGTCTCCATTGACATTCCACAGAAATCTGGAACAAGATGCGCGCAGTTCGCATGGCAGGCAATTCCACATTCCGTGCATCGTCGAGCATTTTTTCTTCCAAGGGGAAGCATATAACCACAGTGACAGCACCAGTTTGCACCAATATTTGTTATAGTTTCAAATCTGTGCGGTATACGGTGGTTGATCTTGTCTTCATCATCCTCCTAGGTCCGACAAATGAGTCAGCTACGGTGAGAGCATGGTAAACAATGCACGAACTCCTGTAGATTTAGATATACATTTCGTCACAACTTTCTCATAGCATTTCTTGTGGCAGGTGTATCTGCAATCCTCGCATTGATATCCAGTCGCATTTAATAGGAACTCGCTGCAGAATGCACAGAGGATGACCTGATAGAACTGTTTCTGCACGAACTTGTGGCCATTCATCTCGTGCACTTCGCCCTTGCGCTGACGAACGGCTCCTTGACGTCCAAGGCCGCGAGCATCGAGAGGACGTTTCCGGACGTTCTCCTTGACTAATGAATCATTAGAGCGTGCTTACAGGGCAAAAAGGACACTCACTGAAGTTGAGACGTAGTAGTACGGCGCCTACAGGCTCTACGGCGAACCAAGCATCAATTCCTTCGGGTTGCGCTTGCAGCGCCCCACCAAGAGGAGCGCCAGGAAAGTTCATGGGATTGTTGAAGTCGCCAGACCCCCCACTACCATGCGTAGCGTTATATGGTTGTGGATCAAAGGGACCTGTGACACCACCTATCGCCCCTGCAGCATCCGCTGTGACCCATCCACCCTGACCCGCTTCCTGTTCCACTTTCTGCCTCCGCTGAGCCTCCACCAAGTCACTGAGCTTAACCCAGAGCATTCCGATAGGTACAGGATACTGCTCGCTAACTTGCTTGTCATAGATCGTAATCTCGACTTCATTTGCTTTGTCAACTTCCAACTCGAAGTCTTCATTCCACCGATCTGTACGTGATGGATGGGACCGAACACGTTCAGTGCCTTCAACCTTAATGGATACGTATGTTTCGATCACTTGCTTCGAAGCAGACCGGGCCTTCCAGGAAGTGACTACTGGAGCGTGCTCAAGCTCACGCGCCGCTCTGATAGATACCTGTAGTTTACCCGATAACGGGCGGGAACGTATGTTTGCCTTATGGCCTCCTTCGACAGGGGGTCCATCTATGAAACAGCGATAAGCTCCCTATATGCGATGCAAAACACGAGAATAGCGTACCTAAGGTCTCCTCTTCGTCCTCAGCCTCATCGAGAATGTGCAATGTCTTGTATCTCTTTAGAGCGGACTGCAATAGTGCGATTTTCCGGTCACTTTCCACACGCTTGACCTCCGCATCCGCACGGGACTTCTTATCTCCGTCTGCCTGGTATAATGTCGACATCTTGGCTATCCCTTCTTTGTACTGTTTCTCGACTTGAAGCTTAAACTCGAGTTGGTGAAGCATCTTAGTGATTTTCGCTGTGGTATGCGGGGTATCGGCTTTAATCAAGTCCAGATTTGAGTATGTCTTGGGCTTAGGCAAGCCGCCGAGGTCAGCAGGATACGGCGGAGCCTGGCCGCCAGTTGGACCACCATCAGGGAATGGCTGCGGGGTCGGAGGTAAAGAACGATCGCGACCTGGATGCTGGCCCATTCGTGGTGATGTTGGCAGACCTGGAGATCTTGTGGGATCATCGCGGTTGGCCAGCTGCAATTTGCGAGCCTGCAGCTCTTTCAGAGTTGATTCGAAGTAGGATAGTGACCGCTCCGTTTCTTTGATTTTGGCCTCATTCCGCCTCAATACATCCTGATTTGGAGTCGCCTGACTGAGAAGTCTGGACGCCTCAAGGATCTTGCGCTCTGTTTGAATGCGCTTATGGACCTCTTGTATCTTTTGGTCGAGCTCGTGAGACTGGGTGGACATTTTACATCAGCGACCAAAGTACACAAGAGTGAGGATACCTTACCATGGGCGATGTCGCTCACCGTCGCGGTGTAGGGCTTTGAGGTATAGATCAGGGTGATGAAGGACCCGGCTTGAGACGCGGTAAATGTCACCTGACTTGATTATGTATATCCAAATTAGGAAGTATGATTGCCTTTTATTGACACGGATTTATTTTTTCCTTCTAAACCGCCATCACATATTATTATTATGCCACTTTTTCACCACAGGTCTTCTATTCGAACACGGAACGACACCACTAGTTTAACACTTCAAGTACGCCATGCCCTTTATGTTGGCGAGTATAACAACATCCAGACGTCTCAGCTTGAATCTGCATCTTACGAGCTTAAGAGACTGTTTCCTTCGTCTATGGACATACTCGCTCGGTCGGACATTGTCTTCTCACTTTCCGCAACATGTAACAGGAGCAGCCTGAGTGGGATAGCCATCAAGGAGTCCAATATAGCGACGCATTTCGTTCAAATGCTTCGCAACGTGAGTAATGCTTTATGCTGGCTTAGCAGGCAATATTGATTTGAGCCTTGTCAGAACGTCACCGTTCTGGGAATCAACAACGTTTCAGATGCCTATATTGACGAGGAAGATGGGCTAGTTAAGGGTAGGTACAGTCATGAGTGTAATATCAGGCTTCTCAACGGTCGTTCTTCCAGTTAACGTTACGCCTAAACGGTGCACTCCCCCAGAGGATCCCAGATGGCAGATTGTACTAACTTCGATTCATCTCGCCTATCTCTACAATACTTCGGAAAATCATATTTCTTACACGAACAGCTCATATGGACAAAGTTTCAACTTGGAAATACTCAATCAGGCCGTGGACAGACTACTAACTTATCAGATTGCAAAGTCAGTAATGCGAGTGTTATTTCACTACGCATGGAGTTGTTGACTGAATTCCTTAGACGTTATCCATTGATCTTTGGCCTGTTTGGAGAGGTATTTGATCCGTTTTCTATGTTATTTGTTAGGTAATGACTAACGTCCACAGAAACTTGAACGCGAGAAACCATATTTCCGTTCCGTTGCCCAAAGCATTTCCTCAATGGCGCACCGTTCCTCCAACGACGAGTTCAGAATGAAAGTCAAACGATATATCAAGGTGAGCCATTTGGAATTGTAACACGCAGCACTGAACACCCTCAGGTCTTACGGAGGCGAATCGCTGCCTTCCACAGGGATCGGACAAGAGTTATCGAGCAGTGTTGCATACAGTCGCCGGATTATGGAGATCGAAGAAGCGACGAATCCCGCGAACAGACCACGGATGAGGCTGTAATTTGCGAGGCGATGCAGTATCTCCTGAGGCGTACAGTTCGGCCGCCGTTAATCCAGGTAGGAATTAAACCGTGCTTTTTGTTCGATTTCTCATTTGCCTGTAGTGCACCCCAGTGACCGTAGGCACCGTTCCTGTGAAAGGTTACGATAGTTACGGAAGGTAAGCACGCGACCTTGTTATATGCATTTGTCTTAAATTAGTGCACCGCAGAGTGCTGTCGCCGTGCTGGAACCTAGAGGAGCACTATGAATTCTTTACCGCCGACAACAATGAAGACGAAACGCGTACTACCGAATTTGACGACGGAATCATGTCGCGCACCGAAGAACATTGGGCATTTCTTTCCATGCCACCGATTCGGGAAGCAACTATCAAGCCGTTCGCCTGCATTCAAGATTCAGGAGATGAAAGTGAAGATGTAAGGGGATGTCCGTGGCTTCCCAAATTCTGCCCTTCTAACGCCTTTGTGCTAGAACTTTCCGCTAAGGCATGACAGCATTTCGGATACGGAGGAAGCTGGACCCCATGACCCAATGCTTGATAAGTCAGACGGTGGTTCTTGGGATACTGTAGTGGAATCGACCACTGGCCAAGACACACGAACCTACTCGGATGTTTTGTATGATTCAGATTCAGACTCACTTAGCATCTCATTCCGGGAGGAGAACACATTGAATACTCTATGTTTAAACACGGCTATGGGCGGCGAGAATACTGGCACCGATGCTTCAGGCTATGCATACATCCTCGATGAACACGAGGCACCTGCTTCTGATGCACCAAAGAATGGGACCAGGCTCAAGAAGGGCGACTTCCATCATACTGCATCGGCTGATCGGTCATGTTGGCGGGCTCTCTCAAGTATATCCGGTTCTACACGGCAACCGACTTCCACCTGCTTCTGTGATGCTGATCAGGAACTCATCTGTGACTGTGATATATCTCTGCCTCCTGGACAGTTGATGACCGTGTCCGCAACCGATCACGGCCTGTATGGTTCTCTTCTTATATCTGGATCTGCTCCGATAGCCGGGACTTCAGACTCTTCTAGCTCTTGCGCAATGGACGAGGGTATAGAGAATATAGTCCTGGACTATGCCGATGAAGTGGAAAGCCAAGGGAATAGTAATCGAATACGAGGTCTTCTCTTCGCACCTTTGCAAGACTCTCACACGTCGGAGCTTGTGCCGGTAGATGTCCTATGTGCTCCGCCCTTTCAGAAATCCGAGGAGTCAGACGACCAAGCATCTTCCTCAAAATGGGCACCCGATTGCGCAGCACTCGGGATTCCAGTAACTAACGGGGTAGTCGACATTCCGGTGCAGGTGGACGTGGATTATGATGATGATGACTATGGGGATGTTGACCTTGAAATAGAAGGGTGCGATGATTGCGAGCGTCTGTCGCCTTCAGCAATGCTGCGGTGCAATAGCTCCGGAAGGATGGATATGATACTTGATTCGGGGGACGAAGAGGACGGGGAATGTCAGTGGAGTCTAATTGAGTGAATGGTTGCGACAAAGGATGGATCAATAGAGTAGAGCTAAATAATAATTACAGCAACTGCAGTGCAGAGTGCTACCGGAGCTAGTTCTAATTAGTGAAGTGAATATGACGAGGGAGGATTACATAATCCGGAGCATGACTTACCTGGAGTGCGGCTCTCCCCTAGTTAACTTTGCCTCTGTGCCATCATCTATAACCAAGCCCAGTAGTACACTCTCTCGCTCACATCGCTCGCAGCGTACACATCTCGTCGTCTTCGTCGTTGTCGTATCCACCCACAACAACGGTCTCGCCTCGCGTTCCTATCAATCATCCCTCCTCCTTCCGTCATACCTTCTATCTTCCCCCCACAATGTTCCCGCACAAGAAGAAGATTGACATCAGCGTAAGTCTCTCACCGCTCTCAGTCGTGTCCATCGCCGCCCGGTAGCATTTCGTGATGCTCCAAGGAGGACAAGCTACTAGGCTGCGAAGTCCTTTTTGATTCGCCTTTGAATCGCACGTGTCGAGCAATAACTGATATTGATTTCTCGAATCTATAGTCACTGACGGAGGAGGAGAGGAAGCTCTTCAGTCTCTACGGGAAGCTACCGACGCACAAGAACGTCCTGACCAAGATCCAGAAGGTACAAATTTTTCTGGCACGATGCATCACGCGGCGCTCAGCTCACCATTTCAAATTTGCAGGACCGTAAGTACTTCGACTCGGGTGACTACGCTCTGTCCAAGGCCGGGATCGCACCCGAAGAGGCGGTCGGTACGGCCATCCCAAATCCTCAGAAGTACGTCCTTCGCGTGTTGTTTGCGTCTACCATTGTTGACTCTTGCTTAGCATACCTCACGCCTCGCCACCGTCCGCCCATCAAGGTCTTTCCATCTCCCCGACAAATTCGTCTAGCACCGTCAAAGATTGTATACGCGCCAATTCCAGATCGCCAGTCGAGGAAAATAGTACGCAGGAGAGTGACGCCACGTCCGACAAGTCCTAGTGAGCTGGCGTTGGAGCTTGGCGGCTGGCCCTCATAATGCGTTCTTCGTTCTTCGCTGCTTTGCCGCGTGACGAGGGCAGCTAGCCTGCTATTGTTTGCCCCATTATGTTCATTTGTTGTGGACCCCACTTAATTGCATCGCATTATCCTATGGATGAGCCGTTCTTTTCATATTGAACGATCCATTGATTCTCAAAGCAGGAAAAGCTTCCGTTATTTCCTCGTGTATAACATGCTTCACGTTCTTGTCTTTGTTGTACGATGATGAGGCTGCACCATGCACACATTTTTTTCATCGCCCCGTTTCTTCCATAGTAATTGTCCAGCAAGAAGTAAAGCATCACATCCAAAGCAAAATCAGAAAAAGAGAAACAGGAGACTAATATTACAAGTAAATGTATTACAGATGAAAGGCAAAGTTAATAGACCGAACATATAATTGAGAGGGAAGGAGCAGTGTTACAGTTCCGCAATGACAATGGTATCCATGAAAGCTCGGGTAAATTAAGCGATAAAAGGGATAAGTGACAAAGAAAGAAAAACAGAATAGCAAGATGCAAACGAAGGGAGATCGAGAGGGAGCACTAGAGACTAAACGGTGATGATAAGAAAAGAAACCAACCAGAATGAGGATAGAGATAAAGTGTGCATCATAAGAAAAGCAAAAAAATTACAAGAATCCGCTTTCTTGCAACAATCGCGCCATCTTCTCGTCCTCGCGTTCTCGAGGTTCGCGCTCAAGACTAAGGTTCCAAAAGTATTCGCCCCAATCAATGGTCTCGTTGAACGCGCTCAAGCTCTCCTCGATGAACGTCAAAATGGGAGGAAGTGGCGCCAGGTTAAAGTCCTTCGACTGCCAGCGCTGTATCTCGCGGATAATCTCCGCAGCGCGTTGTCGCTTGCCAAAGTTAATCAGGTCGCCGGGAAGGACATCTTTGCTGCCGTCATTGATGAACGTTAATGTGGTCAAATAGACACCTGAATTCCCAAACGTTAACAGGAAACTCGAAGACCACTCAAGCGAGTCCACGTACCAATGAAGGGTATCCCAGGAGGATTCGTCTGCGCTAGCGTAGCTTTATAGTTGGTGAAGTTCTTTGTCGAGTCTAGAGTCATCTCGCAAGAACCAAGTTGGGACATGAATCTACCGCTGACTTGCTCCCAGGTACGCTTCAATCGACGAATAGGTGGCGAGTTGAGCCCGGAAATGATGGCCGCCATACTTGAAAAGTTGCTTAAGTTTCTACAGCGCTGGAATCGATCCCCTATCAGTATTCAAGTGTACTGGAATACTTTAAAAACGCTTACATCAGCGACACCAATCCACTGCTTAACGAGAGCCGCCCGTTTTCGCGAATCCTCCTTGCCGAGGATAGTCTCATTCACCCAGTTTGCAATCTACAAACAATATAAGCAAACACCATATCAAGCAAATCAAACGGACAAACCTTGTTGGTCATCTGGATGACATCAGTGATGTGATCCCCAACTTTCTGCTCCCTTGATCGTTGTAAACATTCAATCGCCCGAATTTTCTTGTACAGCGCAAACTCCATGATCGTCAATTGGCGGGCAAGCTCCAAAGGATCGATGTCCAGCAGCTTGAGTTTTCCCTTGTTCATACCCTTCGGAATAATTGATGGGGGCGGGAATGACGTTGGTGGTGTAACTGTAAGAGGCTTAAGGCCCCCTTGTTTCTATAACAATCATGAGATACAACTGCACAGGGAAGTATTGTAACAGCTCACTTTGCGTTCAATGATGTTCAGCAATGTCTTTGATGCCGGTGAAGTAGAAACTTCCGGATCTAAGAGAAATTCTTTGAGGCGATCTAAGATGTAAAGGTCGTCGTCGACGAGTACATCATCATCCGTGACCATTGTTTTGAATGTATTTAAAACCCTATCTAAGAGTTAGTCACAGTACACCCAAAGAGGACAATTGCCCGCACCGAGATCGAACGATATGCTGTTTGAGCTTCGCCCATTCTTCCTGTTCATTCGGTTTCAAACCCTCTGGAGGCTGAATCCAGTATCGCTGCACGAGCAAATCAAACAACTCGTTAAGTGTAGTGAACGATTTGTACGTCATTAGGAATGTCCGAATGAACACCGGATCTGAGCATCGAAAATTAAGTCTCCGTGGGTATAGATAATGTTATTAACGCACCTGCGTATTCGTGAGTCGTTAATCGTTCGACTAGCGCCGGTAATGTGCCAGCCCTGATCGCTCCGTCATTGAAGATAATTTCCTCCTTCTTATGGTCGGCACGCAGATACCAAGGCTTGGAGTCGGCATTGGCGATTTCGATTATTCTCGCCGGCGTATCTTCGCCAAAGAACTTCGCCAGTTTCGATCCAGGGGGTGGCCCTAGTAATTGTTTGAGACCACTGAGGTCATACTTATAGCAATAAAACTGAAACGCACTCTTCTCGACAATCTCTTCTTCCTCTGGCTCAGGCTCCACCGCCGTCATCCTTGAGGACGATAAAGACTTCTTGTGCCCATGCCCACCCCTGTGTTCGAGATCTACCGGAATCTCTTGTTGTGGTTGGACATCTACTACCTCTGGCGAAAAGGCGTTTAGTCCCACCATGGCAGGCCGTGCAGTGCCTTTGCTCAAGGCAACTCCAATATCCACAACATCCCCATCCTCACCTCCACCATCGGACAAGGGACCAAAAAAGTGCGAGAGGCGACGATTCCCATCCATTATGCTCATACGAGAAATCCGCAATGCCATGGACTCCCTGAAACGTCCTTCAGATGCAACTTGCTCTCGGGATATCGCAAACAGTTTCTCCAAGAACTCGATAATCAGATTTATCTCCACCTTCAGCACTCGAGCAGAGTTGTACAAGCTAGATATCGTTGATTGCCGATCAAGAGTATCCGTCTCGCTGCCTGTGGATGTCCATTTGAAGGGAATCGTTTGAACGAACGTAAAGAGCACTGCGGTATCATCAAACACGCTCTGCGTGATCGCTTCGAACTTCCGCAGCATTGACCGAGCCTCGTTGACTGCCCGCATGTAGGGGTCATCAGAAATTGACGAATCCGTCTGATCCCCACGTAACCCCCCAACGTCGACTTCCTGACACACGTTGATATCCATGATGAAATTGAGATAAGCCCAAATCTCGGCCACAAGGGATTGCGAGTGAGTGAGTAGGTCATCTGAAATTAAAGTGAAGAGTTTAGGACAACATTTGAAAAGGACTGCAGAGGAAAAGGCCAACCGCTGGTTGTTTCTGAATCTTGAAGTAAATCCACCAGACCCGTTAACTTGCCGTCCAGACTCTCTTGCAGCGTCTTCGCCTCAGACACAGTCTCTTCGTTCAGCGAGTGCTTCGGTATCCCAAGCCCTTCATCCACGTTGATAAAACCGAAACCCTTCCAAGAACCGGCAACTCCGGCACCCGGTAGACCGAGTCCCAGATGCTGAAGGTCAAGAATACCCCGAAGCCGCTTCCTGCCGATACGCTGCTGCAGTTGCTTAATAACATTCCGTGAATACTGCTTCTTCACTTCTGAAACGAAGTTATCGACAGCGCGTTGCAAGTCCGCGGCGTCCTGCTCGACACGTATCATCATTTCTGAGGAGAGGGCTTCCCTCTTGTAACGAGCAGCACGGGCAGAAAGTACGAGCTTCGAAAGCGTGGCGGTGACTTTGCGCTGGGAACTCTTTAGCTGTTGTTGGAGTTGCTGCACAACAGCAGTCGCAGTCGGATCCCCGGCGTCGCGTTCGCCGAATGCATTTGGCAGCGGCCCTGCCAACGCGCAAGACACATATAACAGGTTCCGTACGGCGACGACGACTGAACTGACGTTTTGTTCCACTTGTTTGTCATGATCTGCGCCTTTGGGAAGACCATTGTCATCCACTGAGGCCATGACGACAATAATAGCGTCCCGGACTGAATCGGCAAGCGTGTCAATGGACTCCGGTTCCGGAGGAGCAAGTGCCCGTTGAAGCAGCACAGCAGAGCGTTCAGCAGGAGTCAGGCCAGGATTATTTTCAAGACCCATAGGTCCATTTGCCGATCGTACTGGTCGATCTGGTGCTTCAGTCTCTCGGGGGTGAACGTCAGAATCATCTGAATATACGCTCTCTCGCTTTGAGCTCTGGTTATTGCTCGTGACTGAATCCGCACGCAGTCGGGCGTCCGTAAAGAGAGTCTCACCCGTATTAGTATAACCAGACGTATTGGAAGACGGTCCGGTAGCATACGGTCGCCCGTTCTGCTGCACATCATTCGAGTGAGAAGCTGGTGCGGTAGTGTCGATGCGCGATGGACCGCCGGGCACACTTGACGATGCTCCATTCTCAAGAGTGGGGCGCGTCCATTGAATCTGACCGGTGATCTTATTGAAATAGTAATAAGTTAATCCATCGTCTGCAAGTCGCTTCGTCCATGGTTCAGGAGTTCCGCTTCGCTTGGTGAGCCCGAATCCTGCGCGATATTGCCCAGAACGGGCGCCACTGGCGGCACCGTTCGCACCGTTCGCATGCCTGAGGAGTTGCGGGGTTGCGGTATCAACGCGAGGCGCAGGTCGTAAGCTCGGAGCAATAGGCATATCTCTCATGTCGTCGTGAGCGTCCACACCCATGTCGACAGGCAAGTCTCTAGACCGTTCTCCAGTTTGCGTATTCACATAGTATATCTGCTCTGGGGTCTTAGCAACATACAACAATGAACCAAGCAGGCACATAAACACACCTGTCCTGTCGGGTCGACTTCAGGTAGCCAAAAATCATGATTTGATGGATTCTGTGAGCTCATTGCGCCTTGGGGGACATCTTGGTAGCCATGTCTCGCGTTCGAGTATTCCATCTCCTCCTGTAACCACTCACGGTCCCTTTCGGAGCCTGTTGCGCGAACCTGCTGGCTAACGTCGATCGCCGAGTCATGCACCTCACTAGGACGCAACTGAAGACCAAGTTCTGTTTCTGCCTCCGTATCCGATATCGGCTGGACGAAATTCGAGGGAAACCAGCCGCGTTCCTCGCCGATTAGTCCATCCCACCACCCTGACTCAAGCTGTGTCAAGACCTCGATAATATCGCCACGGTAGAACGATAGGAACGGGCCATCCGTCGCCTGGTAATCATAAAGAGCGCGGCAGTAGAACGTAGGGAGCATTTGGTCGTCTCCAACTGGAGTGTCATCTTCATGAGTGTTACTTGCTAAACGCTCGCCGGCATGATACGCAGTTACCGTCGCATTGGACATGGTAGATGAATATTGAGGTGCGCAGCCAGTTTGTCGAGCCCGTGCCTACGTGCAAGAGGTGAGAAGACTTGGCTGGAAGAGTTGTAGTTGCAGTCGCTATGCGATGACTTAGGAGGAAGAGAACTCGTGGGAAAAACTCGGGTGTACGCCACTGTCCTTTTTCGCAAAATCACGGAAATTATAATCTTGTATTGTTGCTTATTTCTACCGTTTCAATGTGCGTTGTTTCTCTGCAAACTCTACAATCTTCCTGTCCACAAAAAGGCCCTTGCGTTCTCTCACTCGATCCATGTACATCTTCGCAACGTTCTCCCGATCAGCCTTCTCTCCCAAGTCTTCAAGTTCCTCCTCCGTTGTTGGTACCCAGAATGGATCCTGGTCTAGTATCTCGTACCTGTATTCAAAAGAATGATGAGCCAATCATCTCATATATCCTCCATCGTCTAAAATGTGCTCACCCGCTAAAAACGAGCTGAGGGCTTGCCACTCCTGATGTTCGCTTTCGTATCTCTGCGGCAACCTCAATCAGCTGTTGTTCAGGGTCATTCACTTAGATACTGATCCGCTCTCACCGTCTGCAAACCCAAAACTCTCCACAACAGGGAGAAGCGCTCTGACTGTGAAAAATGTCGTGCCTTCCTTCATCTCTTCAGACACGATCCGACCACGTCGTTTCGCCACAACACCGTAAACTCTTCCTAGGACATCGGCTGACGAGTCTGATCAGCAACCAACAGACAACACGTCATGATCAGGGCCGAATCACTCACTGGGAGCCTGGATGTCACATGTATACATTGCAAGCAGTAGCCTCGGGCTCCAGTCTAATAACCCATTGCGACAAGCTTCTTGCACAGCAGAGATCATTGATCCAATCACTCGCGCTACACGTGAGGCGCAAGGAATCAGCCAATACAAAAGACAAACTCCTTGAGTTACATACAGCTTTCGTCATCCTTCGCATCTGGATCAACTTGTAAGCTTTCCACAAAATAAGCCAACCCCTCAACTGGCTCGGCACATAAGGGTCCCTTGAAAGTCGCGATTTGGAATCCAGTCTCCACACTACTTTCAGCATCTCGTAACAATCGATTCTTGCCCGCCACCGGCTCAGTAATTTGCGCGCGTTGCAACCGTTTTCGAAGGCTTAGGCGTTCGGAATCAGCAACGGGTGGCACAGAATGAAATACAAGTGCAATCAACTTACGAGGATGTCGGACCTTCTTCACGTGCATCAACTAGTACACAACCACCAGCACTCTGCGGACCAAATGCCCATATTCTATCCACGATACCGTGCCACTCCGGGCCGGCCTTCATACACACAGCCTCGAGGCCCGTCCAGAACTCATCTGGTCTGACGGTCGGCCTGCGAAAGACATCACCCTGAAGACTAACACCTTCAGTGAGAGTAAAATCGTCTTCTTCCGGCTGCGAAGCAGTACCACCATCGGCTGACGATACTTGCTCCTTCAGTTTTCTCTCCCTAAGGATATTCAAGATTACCAGCAAGTTGTCTTGGATGAATCCGAGAATTAGTTGAGGAAGAGGAACGGCACGAATTCTAAACTTCATGACAGACTGCGCGCTAGCGCCTTGTACAGTACCCCGAGGCGCATTCGGATTCTTGGGGGCTGTCATTTCAGGTGCCTTGACCGCCGTCTCTCTGAACGGGACAATCGGTGCCGATGGCTGTATATCAATTCTAGCGAATCGTTCGCGGAGGTCTTTCAAACATCGCTGAAGTGGACTTTTAGTTGATCCCAAAGAATCCACAACTGGAGTTAAACCAACCTCAAGATGCAGTTCTCCCGCGGTCATGATGACGTGTTCTCCCGTTTGCTGCTGGAAAGTTTCGACAGCAGGATCAGCTTGGCTAAGTAGTCTTAAGCCCTCCACGAGCTTAGGAAGATTCTCTGTCGTGCAATCAGAGAGCAGAACGATTATGGCCAAGCAACATGTACGTACCCGGCTCTGTCGGCTCTAAAGCAACTCGGACTATAGGTGCCGTCTGTTCGTCGCGTCAGCAGTGTTCCCCACTGACAAAACAGGAACGCTGACCTGTCGAATTATACCACCAAGATTGATCACGCAATCTCCGTCGGTGGAGGCATCCTCGGCAAGAGATTGAACTGTATTTGGTGCGCATAATGTCGCATGTCTCCAGACCTTCCCTTCCAGTCCTCGTAGCGCGAAGACATTACCCGCTCTGATCGTATCCACAGGTTCGAGATTCCGACCCATCATAACATAAAGAGCCTCTACTTTGGCCTTTACGATGTGGTTCGCATTTCTCGGGTGAGTCGGACCCAAGCTCTCGTTATACCTTGGTAAAACGCAGTATAACGTCCGCCCCAACCGCAATCGACCAGAATAGAGCCGCGCGAATCCAAGAAGAACACTACGTTCCTCTTCAGATGCCTCTGAAGCTGCTGCTTCTCCGTGCATCTCTGTTTCGTTGTCTACTTTGCTCCCATTTACCCTTGCCAATTCTGAAGTCTCCTTCTCCTGCCTAAGTTCCCTACCCTTCTCACGCATCTGGTTCGCAGTAAGCGGCTTCCGCTTATTTCCGGGCAGGTCCTTCGCCGAAACCGCGAACATCTTGCTCACATACGCTACGATAGCAGCCCCCTCAGCCGAATCGCATGAGAATAGATCACGTTCGAGTTTGTTCTTCGGTTCTAGAGTGGGTTGATGCAAGTCTGGGTAAAGCATCTTCGGCATTCGGGAAGCTTGTGCAACCGAAGGTGCCGGAATTATATCGACCACGGCTTGGATTGTACATGTTGAGAGAGAGAGCCATTGACCGAAGATTAAGGAAAGGAGGTGCCGGGTATCTTTCGATTTTAGATCCCGAGGTGGAATCTTGAGGCTGAGAGTAGTGACGATTTTTGTTACTTTATCAGGATTCCTAGCTTACAGTATTAAAATCAATAAAGAGGCAATTGGAAACTAAGAGAAGACGCACGGGTTTATGACTACGCTATCATACACCGCCCAGATATTGTCGAGAACAAACTGAACAAAAAGTGGCTTCAACGCCCTCCCTTTGAGATGTTTATAACCGATTACTCTCTTCGTCTTTGGGTCCAAATAATAGTCACCCCAAAGCACTCTTCGAAGATTTCCTTCTTTTATCCCAAGCTTCGCAGCATATAGTTGAGCGAACTTGCCGATTCGGAAACCCCATCCATCAATCGCAGAAGCAAACACTACGTTCCCCCGTTCAGGTGAGAAATACAAATCTTCATCGTCTTTCTCCTGGAACTCCGCATCAGCAGTATCTACGCTTTCCGAATCCCCGGACGCAGCGTCGGCAGTATTCGCCTGGTTGGCCTTCCTCTCAGCCAGCCGCTTCTCTCGTTCTTCACGCCATCGTAGATCGTCCTCCATTCGTTCACCCGCGTAGAACGAGCCCATAACCGCGTTGACTTGTTCGACGACTTGACTGAGGTGGTGGTATGCCTCGACTGGAGATAATTTCAGCTCAGTGATTAAGCGATCGCACTTGTTCAATACAAGTAGAGGTTTGACACGATCTAGCCATGCTTGTCGGAGCACGCTTATCGTCTGCATTTTGTAAATAAACCACATAAACTGTTTTCAGATAGAATCCACATACCTGTGTACATACACCTTCAACGACGTCAACCAGCAGAAGCGCACCGTCGCACAGCCTTGAAGCAGAAGATACCTCCCCAGAGAAATCAACATGTCCAGGAGTATCAATCAAGTTGATAACATAAGTCTTCTGAACACTTTCTAGTATTGTCAATTCCGTCCCTCATTGCCGCATCGAACAAACATGAGCTGCTTACCACCATCTGGAGTCTTCTCAGAGACCCTGAATCGAAGCGACACGGCACTACTCTCCATCGTAATACCCCTCTCCTGTTCATCCTCTCTACTATCCATGTATCTGATCTTTCCTGCCATTCGTGAGGAGATTATATTATTTGCTGCTAGGAGGTAATCGACAAAGGTCGTCTTGCCATGGTCAACATGGCCGATTGTGGTGATGACGCGGACGTCCTCAGCTTCAATCGAAGACATCTAGCGAATCTATGCGGAGAGGATAAAGAAAATGAAAAAGAAGTTATGAGTTTGACTCCAGTCACTTAGTTATATATCCGGTCCCGAAACGATCGACGCGCCGATCGAAGCACGCTCAACTCAATCAACAAATATACATGACCTGTTCTGTAAGTACGTCTCAGCTAGTACTGATGGCCCGTATCAAGCTAACCCTCGCAGTTTGATCTAACCCCTTCCCAATAAAGACCAACTTTCCTTCATCTGGCACTCCCATTACCGACTTCCCTTCAATCTGTGTCATCTCGTACATGCTTCTAACTCCCTGCAACACGTATTGCTCCCCGTCTTGCGTTGAAAATGCTCCCTTGCAGCGGAGAACTTCGACTGTATGCTTTTCATTATGGCTGTTCGGACTCGTAGGTAGGTACCCTTCCCAAAGAAGTGTGCGGATCCATTCGTCGAGTCTCTGAATTTGAGCAGAAGACAATCGGCCACATATAACCTGCATACTAGTTATACCACTGTGAAGAATTTTTCCGTGATCGTGACCATGCTCGCAGTCTGTACCATGCACATGAGCCTCGTTGCTACTGGTCGTTAACACAGGGGGTTTCGCTGAGAACGCGTCAATTCCTATGACATATCTTAGGTCTATCCGAGCCATGACGGTTCGATGGAGAGGCGCAGCAGGATTCACTGTCCGAATCCTTGTTTCGACTCTGTGGACGACATCCGTCCCAGCAACATCTGTTTTGTTCAGAAGAATAACATCTGCGGAAGCGATCTGTCTGAAACACTCGTCAAACAGCCAGCAAGAAACACATGTTGCTATGAAGCTCACCGAAGACTAATGCCTTCTTCAATTTGGTCCTCGTCCATTTGCTGAGGGTGTGAATCTAGTCAGCGAATGCTTTATGATACAGACCAGCTTCCGTCCCACCTGTTCCCCAAATACAGCGTCGACGACGCAGACTACACCGTCAAGATATACGTCATTTCCAAGGTCAGACGCGTACTCTTCATTCTGCCAGAACATTGCAGCAATTGGACCTTCCGTGATAAACCACGCATGCATCAGCTACCCTCGCTTCCTCTTAGAACAAAGACAATACACACCTGGATCAGCCAAACCTGTTGTTTCGAGTAAAATATAGTCAAATGCGCCTTTCCTCTCCATAAGCTTCTCGATGGCCGCCAGTCCGGTATCTTTGATACTACAACATAAGCAGCCATTTGGGAGCTCGAGAAACTCTTCTGATAATCCCTCGGGGTCATCTCCTGAAGAGATATTGATCGCCTTTGCTGTGACACATTTAGTGATATATATAACGACTAACCACGAGAAAGGCACTACCTTCTATGTCCTTGAACACGCTGTCAGGTCAGAAATGCCTCAGGAATCGTCTAAGTACACGAGAGGGAAGCGCACCGCAGTATCCCCGAATTCATTCATGATAACGGCAATACGATAGCCATGCCGTTCCGTTAGAATGCGCCTGGAGTTGGGAATCTCATAAGCTTGTTCTTCTAAAGAATGTGAGGCACCTACTTGAGCAAGGTACTCTTTCCTGCCCCTAGGAATCCAGAGATGAGAGTACAGGGTACACGCCCATCAGCGCGTTTCGTCGGAGTTATTTCCGCAGATGAACTTATGCAGGAAAGGTCAGAGATTTGAAGATTTATTTGAGGGACAGGTATACCCTTCGGAGTGATCAAGGAGAATCCTGAAATGAATATTGATGTGAGCATATTGTGATGAATCATTGCCGGAAACCTTACGGAACGTCTTCATCATCAGACATCTTGTGGTACAAAATAACTGTGTTTGGATGATAATCTTAGGTCTGTTTTCCCTTGCACTCAATTGGATAATTTGTTCGTGGTGGGAGTGTCAGTGCAAGGTGGGCTTGGGCACGTGGGTGGCTCATCACCGACAAAATACAGAAAAATTTCTTAAGCTTGGACAGAAATCAACTTCAATGATCCTCTGGATGGCTTTCGGCATTGTGTCGTAGACAAGTGAGCGGTTGTAAGCGAATGTGCTGAGCTAGTCGAACGTGCGCAACAAACGGGGTGGCGTATCACTTTCATGTCTTCTTACAGCAACCCATCAACTCTACGCAGCTGCTAGGTCCTTTCGGTCCTTTGACCGCTTCAACATCCACCATTCTCTCCTTACTTCGTTCCCTTTATCCTCTTCGAATGACCTCCTCGCGTCCACTCGTCATCTCTGGTCCAAGCGGTACAGGAAAGAGCACGCTTCTCAACCGTCTCTTCAAGGAGTATCCTGACAAGTTCGGCTTCAGTGTTTCTCGTCAGCTCAAGTTCCTTTTTTCTTATTGAGCAACATTAGTCGACCTAACTACGTTTTGGCTTGTAGATACGACACGACAACCGCGCGAGGGTGAAGAAAATGGCAAAGCCTACCACTTTGTAGACAAGGAGTCTTTCCTCAAGCTGCGAGGCGAAGAGGGTTTCATCGAGACTGCCGAATTCGCCGGAAACTACTACGGGACGAGCAAGCTCGCCGTAAAGACGGTGCACGATGATGGTCGGAGGTGTATTCTTGACATTGAGTCTCAGGTATGCTTGCTCATTTTTTTCGCATCACTACTATAAAGGAACATACACCCATGACAATTTCAGGGTGTACGACAAGTCAAGAGCACAGATCTTAATCCCGTGTACTTATTCATATCCCCGCCAGACATGGAAACGCTCAAAGCACGTTTAACCGGACGTGGTACGGACAGCGAAGAAGCCGTCCAGAAACGCTTGAGAACTGCGATCCAGGAGATCGAGTATGCGAAAACTGGGGCTCATGATATTGTCATCATCAACGACGAATTAGATCGCGCCTACGAGAAGTTCAAAAAGGTTGCTCTGGGCGAGGAAGTGGAGACGGACGTTCTGCCACCTTTAATACCCGACCAGGAGCAAAGCAATGGGTACTGATTTCGTTCTTGTGCATGTGGTATATGTTACAGCACATCATGAGAGAGTCACGAAATGAGATGTCCTACCAGGAAAGTAGGCAGGGAAATATGATGAAAAGAGCCAAGTGTCGTAGCACACAAAAATATATCAATGTGTGATTGTCTCTCTTGCTGCAGGGACAAACTCCTGCTCGTACTCGACCTCCACGCGTGGCCCACCTGTGAAACACAAGGGTTAGCAGAGGTTCTGACAACTGAAAAATGATGCGAATGTACGTTTTGGCTTCTTTCCTGGCCTTTTCGTAACTTTCGGAGGCCTCGGTGGTGCTTTCCGCTTTCCTTTCGCCTTCAACATCTCGTCATCTTCATCTTCCTCATCTTCCTCAGAAACATCCTCCAAGTCCTCCAGATCACTCATCGCATCATCGCTTTCGTCCCCACTCAAGTCACTCACAAACTCCCTCTCATCATCCCACCCTTCTTCATCCTCCATCTCTTCTTCAAGCTCGTCTTCATCTTCCTCCTCTGTCTCGTCATCCTCCATATCCTCCAACCCTTCCACAGCAACACCATCTTTATCCGCCTTTCCTCGTGACTGGTCAAGGACAGCTTGCCATACCTGCTCGTTCACATTTAAGGGTGCGTCACCGTATGCCTTGGATTTCAAACGTTCGAGAAGCTCTTTTTCTATAGAGCGTTCGAGGTGTGCAGCGGAAAGTGCTTTGCGTTCTCGTGTTGCTTCTCTCCGTTCCATTTTCTTTTTTACGCCGACAAGCTTAGTCCTAAGGAAAGCAGAGTCAGAATTTGACATTCCAGCATCGATAGCTGAAAAAAACTCACTGCTGTCGTAGCTTCATCCGCCGCATTTTGATGAGATATTGAGTGATCTTCGTCACTCGCTGCTTGCATTTGTGAATTAAGAAATTCGGCCAGTAAACCAGCTCCTTGTCAATCTGAGGGGAGGTCTAGCACGGTAATAAACTGCCAGAATAGGCTGGAATGCACCTGGTGTAGAGCCATGGTATAGTTGTTCGATAATTTTATCTTCTCCCACAAGTGTTTTGGGCTGTGTGCTCGCTCTATCGTCTTCACGTACAGGTACAAAACACCTAGTATTTACAACCTTGTCAGACACGCAACTCGGCGGAACTGGTAAGGATTCCTCACCTTCTTTCTCCCGCACTGTTGCATATCGCGAATTTGCGAGAGGACACGATTGTCTATTGCAGAAACCAGTAACATTGTACTCGTTTCTGCAAAAGTTTTGTGTGGTGGTCCTGCAAAGCAAGGCTTAGCTTCAATACGATTGTTTAGAGTATACCCGACATACTTGACTTTGTATGAGCAGAACTGTGTGTTTATCACCGACCAAATTACGTCGTCACTCTGCATTTTGGCGGAAAGGAAGCAGGGATAAAGTACTTTACAAGATTGCTCGTTCTCAAAATCTTTATGAAGATCGGCATCGCATATTTCTCCAAGTTTAGTAAGGTGATCATCAACGCAGATCCTCGTCCGTGTTGAGTGATGTCGAACTGCAACTCTCAAACCTCCTACCACAACAAGTGTTCATCTCGACCGCGTTCCGTAAAGCTGCGGCGCTGACCTGTATAGGACACAGTGAGTCACATTTATATTTGTGCTACGGCCTATGGCAGAACTTGAACGGTACATCAGTGATAATGCACTCCGAGTAAGTCTGTTTCTGGCTTATACACATGTTATTCATTTTTGAACTCGAAACGAAATAGATTTTCGGCTTATCAGACAAAACTATCGTGGACTATGTTATAGCGTCAGGTATGTGGCTCCTATACTCTGCGTTCCATCGGTTCTGACATGAGTGGCCCAGCTACCTCCGCAAAGTCTGCACAATCCCTCTTTTCTTCCCTTCATGCGTATGGGCTACCGGATACACCAGACGCGCATCATTTCGTCGGCGAAGTATATTCTCGCGCTCCCCGCAAAAGCAAGCACAAGGGCGCCTCTGACGCGGCGCGAAAGAATGCCGAAAAGGAAGCCAAAGCGCTCAGGTCACAGAAGTATTCATTCGTTGAAGATGAGGAGAGCGTGGGGACCAGTGTAACAACCACAAAGAAGGAGAAGAGCAGGTCCAAGGGGAAGGACTCTAGCGCAAAGGAGAAGAAAGAGCGGCATGTGAGGAAACGAGAAACGGATGGACGGGACTGGGAAAGTGATGAAGAGGGAGAAATCGCACGAAAGCGTCTTAGAGGTGAAGCGGATCAGTCGGGGGCGGGAGGACGATCAAAAAGATGAGGAGGTGATGGAGACGCCGGAGCAAGAGGCGGAGCGGAGGGAGCGCGAACGACTACGGGATATTGAAGAGCGAGATGCATTCGCGGAACGAATGCGAGAGCGTGACAAAGATCGGACAAAGAAAGTCGTTGAAGATAGATCATCAACGAAGGGAGCAGCAGTAGAAGCCGCAAAACGTCGTCAGCTTGCAGACGATCGACTGCTCGTGTTGCGGCTTTACCGTCTCTCCGAGAGCGTTCACGGCAAGACTACCTGTCAAAGCGAGAGTTACAACAAATCGAGCTTTTGCGGAGGGAGATTGCCGATGACGAGGCACTCTTTAAAGGCATGAAGATTTCAAAGAAGGAGAAGCGCGAGCTAGATTACAAGAAAGAGGTTCTCCGACTTGCGGAAGAACGAATGAAGATAGACGACCGGTACGAAGGGTATCAGCTACCCGAGGACTATATCACTGAGCAAGGCAAGATTGACCGTAAGAGAAAGGAGTCTGTACTTTATCAACGTTACGAGGAGGCGAAACCCAAAGACGATCAGTTTGTGACGGACATCGATCAATGGGAAGCAAGTCAGACGAAACACAGTACCTTCAAGGTCGGAGCAATGGACAAGCGTGAACTCGTGGATGATTATGAATACGTCTTTGATGAAAGTCAGACTATTCAGTTTGTCCTTGGAAATACAATGGCAGAAGATTCCGGTCTAAGTCCTGCTGACAAGTTGCTCAGACAACAGATCGAGGAAGCAGAGAAACGCGGTAAGTTGATATTGATAGTCTAGCTTAGCTCCCAATCCAGTACTAATGATCATCGTTACTTATAGCTCAGAGTATTGAAGAGACAAGAAAATCGCTTCCTATCTTCCAATTCCGCGACCAACTACTGGAAGCAATAAAAGAACACCAAGTTCTCATCGTAGTTGCTGAAACGGGCTCAGGGAAAACAACTCAGCTCCCCCAATATCTCCACGAAGCAGGGTACACTGCAAACGGTATGAAGGTGGGCTGCACTCAACCACGTCGAGTAGCAGCTATGAGCGTTGCAGCTCGCGTTGCTGAGGAAATGGGTACAAAAGTCGGATACGAGGTCGGGTACTCGATACGTTTCGAGGATTGTACAAGCGACAAGACGGTGCTGAAGTACATGACAGATGGAATGCTCCTTCGGGAATTCCTAACTGAACCAGATCTTGCTGGGTATTCTGCGTTGATTATCGACGAGGCGCACGAGAGGACTCTCAGTACGGATATTTTGTTTGCGCTTGTGAAGGTGAGCAAGAAACTGACTACTACGTATCTGTGCCAGAAACGAGGCTGATCACCCATACAGGATATAGCCCGGTTCAGACCTGAGCTGCGCTTGCTAATCTCAAGTGCTACGTTAGCGGCGGAGAAGTTCAGCGAATACTTTGACAAGGCCCCTGTCTTCTACGGTAAGTTCCCAATCTCGTGACCAAAGGCTGCGCAGCTAATCGTACGTTTAACCAGTTCCTGGTCGACGGTATCCAGTTGACATCCATTACACCCCGCAACCCGAGGCGAATTACCTGCACGCCGCAATCACGACTGTCTTCCAGATACACACAACCCAACCCAAGGGAGACATCCTCGTGTTCTTGACTGTTAGTCCCTTTCTCTAAAATCTTGTCACCCGGACTGACATCGTTACCGTAGGGTCAAGATGAAATCGAAGCCGCTCACGAGAATCTAACAGAAACTGCCCGCGCCTTGGGGAACAAAGTTGCAGAGTTAATCATCTGTCCAATCTACGCGAACCTTCCCAGTGAAATGCAAGCCAAGATATTCGAGCCAACACCAGAAGGCGCACGTAAAGTTGTCTTAGCGACGAACATTGCGGAGACGTCTATCACCATTGACGGTGTTGTATTTGTCATCGATCCTGGTTTCGTGAAGCAAAACTCCTACAATCCGAGGACAGGGATGTCTTCACTCGTTGTTGTACCAGTAAGTTGCCCATTCTTTGGGCTCAGTCGTTGGTTTATTGACGTTTGTTCTTAGTGTTCGAGAGCTTCCGCCAACCAACGCGCTGGACGAGCCGGTCGTGTCGGGCCAGGCAAAGCCTTCCGGCTCTACACTAAATGGGCCTTCAACAATGAACTTGAAGAAAATACGGTTCCCGAAATCCAACGTACAAACCTCGGAATGATCGTCCTCCTCCTAAAATCCCTTGGTATCAACGACCTCATTGGGTTCGAATTCATGGATCCACCGCCTGGTGAAACTTTGATGCGCGCTTTAGAACTACTCTACGCTCTCGGAGCGCTGAACGACCGAGGTGAACTTACGAAACTCGGAAGACGAATGGCCGAGTTCCCGGTTGATCCTATGTTATCCAAAGCTATCATAGCAAGCGAGAATTACTCCTGTACTGATGAAGTCCTCACCATCATCTCCATGCTATCTGAATCCGGGTCCATCTTCTACCGTCCAAAGACAAGAAGCTGCACGCAGACCAAGCTCGTCAGAATTTCGTCCGACCTGGCGGAGATCACTTCACGCTTCTCAACGTCTGGGAACAATGGGCCGATACGAATTATTCGCAACAATTCTGCTATGAGCAATTCTTGCAGTATAAGAGCTTGAGTCGCGCTCGGGATATTCGAGACCAGTTAGCCGGTCTGTGTGAACGTGTCGAGATTGTTATTCAGTCGAGTCCGAATAGCAACGACATTACTCCAATCCAGAAGGCGATTACTTCTGGCTATTTCTACAATACTGTAAGTCACGTACTTCTCATATTGAAGGATAAGATCTCTGACGGATCTTCCCAGGCCCGTTTGCAAAAGAGTGGAGATTCATATCGCACGCTCAAGACCAATCAGACCGTATACATCCACCCTTCATCAAGTCTCTTCCAACACCAACCTCCAGTAAAGTTCATACTCTATTACGAACTTGTGATGACGTCCAAGTCGTACATGCGACAAGTGATGGAGATCAAACCATCATGGTTACTAGAAGGTATGTCCTCCCCGCTTCATGTCTTCCCATGATTCACGACTAAGATCAAATTTATCTTTCGTAGTCGCTCCGCACTTCTTCAAACCCGCTGACTTGGAACAGCTCGCAACTGGGGACAAAAAGATGCCAAAGACTATTGGGGCTTCGTCGTCATCTGTAACACAATAGTACTCTTCCACACTTCATGTTTTCTGTTCACGACGACCGCAGAAACATCATATATCGTACATGCTTTTATATACACTTTTGCATTGCATTGCTTATTGTCAAGCTGGTGCAGCACGCTGCGCTCTATTCAGCGATCTGAACTTTGTTCTAAAAAGTCGGTGCAGTTGGGTGAATATATGCTCTCTAAAAGAGCAAATACCATTACCTTGTAGAATGCGACGTAACCTTCAATATTCTTCGCCTTCTCCTTGCACTCCGGGTAGTACCTACACATTCCATCGGAATTAACTCATCGTTACGCGTGGATATGATCACCTACCATGCGATGTCCTTAACCGTCTGTCCGGATACTTCCGCGTCATAATAGGACGCGATTCTGATAACGCTCATCGTCAAAAGGAAAAGGAAGATTTCACTCGAGAGAAAAGCCTCACCCCTTCCAAGGACATACAGAGCTAGATAAATACGTCAACAAAGGTATTTCTACCGGTACCAGTTCTACTTCTAACCAATGTCACTCACGTTGTATCTGAAGGCTTCAGGAGGTCATCCTTAACTGAGCTCGGAGGAAAGTAATGGTTTCCTTCTACGACTATCGTATCTGTTGAGTCTGCAAGAACTTTATCGTTGAGGGTTACTTTAACCATAGTTGCGTTATGTCGTCGTCTCTGTTCAAGTCAATATTCAGTTCAGTCCTAGTATGTCTTGGTTTTGAGTTGATCGACGCGCCGATCATCTCATCATTTTGTGCACGTGCATAGGGACACGTAGCGCGACGCGCTGGCAGGCATGAAGCCTTAGCATATAATAGAAATGGACTCTCATAAGCATCAAGTACTTGCATCTTGACTTGACTCCGCCGCTCGTTTTATCTTGTGCAGATTGACTCTGGACAACAATGGCTATTCTCAGGTATGCTCTGCAATGTTGCTGGAAATCCAACCGTACCCATGCTTGAGTTCAGGTTAGCGGTATGTGTAGGAGGCGTCTACTCTATGTTTCTGGTATGTCGCTACAATCTGCCTTGAGGACCACATGCTCACCTTGTCCTCAGATCTGGGCTATAGCCCAAGAGCGACGTAAGCCCTCAACGATTGATCTTAGAATGCGCGAGTTCACACCTCATTCCTACAGTATCTGTACCCTTCGCGAATAGAGATGGCACGAAATTGGACAAGTTCCGCTCAGCACTAATAATGAGCATATTCCAAAACGTGTTCAGCGTCATCTCCTCCTTCATCTACATCCTTCTCCGAAGAAGACCTGGCGAATCCCTTCGTTCTGCTCTCGGCCTTGAGCCTACACTCGTCAGGTCAAAGTCCAAGGCAGCCGGGACGAACAAATCGATTCCAAACGGTACCGCTTCAAAATCCGAATTAAACGGCAATGCAAACGTTCCCAACGGCTCTGCACACCCCCACTCAACACGATCCTCTCTCGAAGCCTCAGCAATCCGCCGAGCGCTCTTAACCCGATATTTCCAATGTGCGGTATTCATCACCTCAGCTGCCCCTTCGGCTTCGCCGCACTCGCACACATCTCCTACCCAGCAATGGTACTCGGCAAATCCTGCAAGCTCGTTCCCGTAATGATCATGAACGTCCTCTTATACCGTCGACGCTTCGCGCGCCACAAGTATCTCGTCGTTGCACTCGTCACGGCTGGTATCACGATGTTCATGGGTTTCGGAGATCAGAAGTCCCGAAAGAATCATGGTTCTAGCTCAGATGAAGTCAAAGGTTCGAACCTAATAGGACTAGCATACCTCCTCATCAACCTCGCCATCGACGGCGCAACCAACTCGACTCAAGACGAGATATTTGACCGATACAGTGTAACGGGTCAACAAATGATGTTCTGGATAAACGTCATGTCCACCTTCATCACCACCGCCCTCGCCCTGCTTCCTTTACCTTATATACCCGTATTACATCCCTCTGCAAGCTGGAGCTCAGAATTTTCGAACGTGCTGGAGTTCATAAGAGAACACCCCGGTGTACTTTCCCCACTCGTCCAATTCGCTTTTACAGGATCTCTAGGACAGCTTTTTATCTTTGAGACGTTACAGCATTTCGGTAGTCTCACTCTCGTGTTCGTACTTATCAATCTTCCCCTTCCTTTACGTCTTCGAGCTGATTCCTTCCGGTTTACAGGACAATCACTCTTACCCGCAAGATGTTCACTATGATCCTATCTGTAATCGTCTACAACCACAAACTCACTCTCGGGCAATGGGCCGGAGCTGCAGTCGTCTTTGCCGGTATATCCGTCGAGGCATGGATCAAACGACGAGGCAAGCCCTTCCCTTCTCCCCATCCATTGCTCACTGCTGATATGTTGATATTTCACACATAAAATCCTCGCGGGTAATCAAAACCAACAGACGTACATGCAAAACGAGTCATGCAAGAGAAAGAACGAGCAGAGCTAAAGACTCTCTGACATCGAGAGAGAAAAGAAAAAGAAGAAACACTTCCGTAAGTAAACATAGACCTTGCATTGGATCGGACAGTACAATAGAAATACCGGAGTAATACAAATGTTTGGAGTGGACTGCAGAGCAACGGCTGTCGGCTATCTTGGTTAGACCTAAATATAGGCCAAAGTGAGTTTGAAATTGACTTGGGTTAGAGAAGACCTCGAACAAGACAAAAGAAAAAAAAGCCATGGAATCAAATCCGAAACGAAAAACAATAGCAAACAGGATACACTATAATACACCATAAGGATCACGTCTCCATTGCGTCGGGATCACGCTGCTGTTCATGCGGTGGCGGAATTGGAGAAATGGGCGATGCTACAGAAACGCCATTCATCCCTCTCAATGGTCGAATCGTCCTCTTTCGAGTCTCCTCTCTAATACCCCAATCCCAATCAATTTCGAACTGTACACGTCTAATAAAGAAAAGAGACCGCACCTCATTTCCTCGTCATCGCTCTCATCGCCACGTTTTCGACGCGATATGGACCCGATCCTAGTCGGTTGGGACATGACAGCAACGTTTGCTCGATATATTGATTCATATTCCTACACGCATAAGTGATAAAAGAGGACGCATCAATATCCATCTCGGACCCGACACCAAGAGAGAGACAGAGAGAGATAGCATTCGAGATGAGATTTAGGGAGACCCACCTTAATCTGCGTAAGGAACCCTCCATTCGGCGAAATACAATACCGTCGATTTTGTACCGTGTGCAAAGCATCCTCCCATGACATCTGATAATACTGCATCACATACATCACGACGAACGCAGGCGATAGGCTGATCCCGCCATTACAATGAACCAAGACGCGTCCACCGTTGTTTATAGCATCATCGATGAACTGTTTGGCTCTGGACATACGACGACTGATTAGTTCCCAGACGACATAACGAAGAGAGAGGTGAAGAGAGGATGCGTACCTTGGGAACAGCCCGATGAGATTCTGCTCCTCGTTGTCCTGCACATCAAGTACAAGATACGAAAAGTGATCCGGGAATCGTGGCTTCACAGAGAACGCCTCTTTCGAATCCCTTATACAGACACTAAGAATCCCGGAAACCGACAAATAAAAGGAGAGATACGCGTCCACACATCCCAAACAATCGAAATCGAACATGAGCACATTCCCCAAAGGCACAATCCAGAAAGAACTAAAAAAACACGACACACATATGCGTAATCTCCAATCTCTGCAACGTCTCGAGCGATTTCGAAGCTTGGAAAGGTCCCAGAAACACATTCGGTAATATCTCCTGACACTCTCTCCGCATTTCATATCTATAACATACAACATACCAAAAAGACACAAAATAAGTGGCCAAGACCAGACAAGTCGAGCAAACCAAAAATAAAGAAAGAAACGAAAGACTAACCGCCACTCAACTTCCGAAGGTCCTTGTATAATCTCCTTAAGCTGCTCTTCTGTTGGTGGTGGTACCATTAACGATGACATGGCGGAGGTAGATTGCAGTTGTCGACAAAGGCAAAGGAAGGCGCATCCAGATGCGCTTGGTCCGCACCAGCAAAGTGATGGTACCCTTCGATTACATAATCCAATAATGATTCAAGCGTCTTTATCAGGCAGTTTGTTCAATTCATTTCGTTGTCCAACCATATAAAAAACTCTCTGATTGAAAGATATACACCCAACACGTTCAAAACGCGTTCTTCGTAGCGTTTATAACTTCCGACCCGGATTGGCTGGAGTAGGGAAGGTGGGAATCTTTCCGATCGAGTTGCTGGTTGTTTTTCATTCCGCATGCAGGAGGCGCTGTCTGATTTGCTATGGCTACACGACTAGAAGTATGTATTATCCATAAATACTATAGCAGGTTGATAGCCTGCAGGAGCTAACTCAAAGAGTGTCCTCTATTCATATCTCGCCCGGAAGGTCGTTCAACACCCTCCAAACAGCTTCCTTATTTCGGCTCCACAATTCGCTCTTGAACTGGGTGAATCCGCTCGATGTTCGATGCCATCCGCTATCCAACATATGTCGCACGTCTTCCTCATATTTCTCAATCCCAAAGCCTTGCACGATAGACGCACCCGAATTAGTCGTCAGGTTCCATGATGCACTCGCAAAGCGCCTATTGCAGGAATTTCGCGTAAAGCTTGTGGGCGAACGATCGTAACCCGGTCATCATCAATGTATCCATATGCAGTGCGCATACGTCTTGAAGCTAGTATTGGTACCTGTGATTTTTGAATAAATCATATTGAACGCCTAAAAATAAAGACAAGGACATACGTTGCACTGAACCGCCATGGCTACGGTAGAACTCGCTTGAAAGTCATAATCTGAAGTAAAAGTGAGGTCAGTCTCCGTTCCAATGTCAAGAAAAAGAATGCACCTACAGTCCTTGTTCACGAACGCAGGAATCACGATGTCCACGCTCTGCATCAAAGCATAGAACTCGAAATAGCTGAGGCCATTGTGAATGAAGACAATGTTCGAAAGTTCTTTCGGGATGTCGAGATGCCCTCCCCAATCAAATGCAGCTCGAATGGCTCGGGACCAGAGCCTGGTATCCGCTCGTAGACGTCTCGCCCGTCTCCTAAAGGCTGGTACCCCCACGCCTCTGGATCATCTACAACCCCACTCGATCAGCAACAAGAACCCTTCCGGAAGCGAAACGAGGCGTACCCTGAAGAGCTTCAAGCAAATCCGCAAATATATGCGGATAATCCCGTCTATCAACCTGGAAATTTCCTTGGATAACAGCACGCGAAAGTACCCCAACCTGTCGCCGTGTACCGTATTCAGCTAGTTCTAGGACGGGAGCATGAACGTCGATGTCGATGTACTCGTACAAAGCCGTGTACAATTCTGGATCGGTACTATCGGCCACCTCCTGGAAGTGTGCGCGGAAAGCACGGCCTACGCTGTATGGATGATGTCAGTAATATGGATGTTTTCAACATTACTTTTAGCTGACTGGTATCCGATAGGGAGGAGTCGAATAGCTCCTCGAGACGCCCACGGTGTAATGTGTCTCTGCCAATTCGAATCGCGGAAATGGTGAACTATACAAACAACTTTAAACTTCTGGTCCGCAGGTCGGGAATCCCAGACTGCCAAGAGTTCGTCCGACCATCGATTCATACTGCAAGACATCATTCATCTCCAGATCAAATACCAAAGAACTGGCGCCGACGGAAACCTACTCGATTTCGCAAGTTCCAAGAAGTACGAGGTCGACTATATCCCCTAGATCACTTGAGCCCGACGAGGTACTCTTAATTGCATCAATAAACTCGTCCGGATGTCGAATCTGCTTATCATAAAGGCCAAGAGCATGGACCACGTCCTGAAATCCATGAAGCAACGGTGTGCTCGCAAACACCTCCACACTCCCGTCATCCCCTAATACTTGACGTATCGTATGTGCGGCGGCGAGATACACGTCAAAGTGCTGCCTGAAATGACTGGCCACGGCAACATGGCGTCTCTTCGCCCGCTGGTGGGTCTTGACTTCGTCGTACCATACCTCGCATCGAAACTGGGATACGTAGTCCATCGAGAGATTGTCAGAAGTAATACCAGGCAAGTGCAGACCACAACAGCAACGAGTAAAGATTTTCGATAGGACGCTCGAGACATCCTTTCTAGAGGTGAATACATAGCGAAGGAGCGTCCTTAGTCAGTGCTGGGTACTGGCCGATCTTTTCAAGACAGGCTTGACCTGTCTCATAAAAGTCCGTGCACATGCCGCGCCGCGCCCAAATCTTGATGATATATGAGGAGATTGTCCAGGCTTACTGTCATTTCCAAGCCCAAGCTACATCACGCACGAAGCTGTGCCGCCGAGCATTCAATTGCGAAGATCAGATCTCCATCAGCCTGATAATCTCCACACACTTTAATCTTGGTTTCCTAGAGCGCAAATGTCTCTCCTAGACATGTTTTGCATCATTCATGCTCCCGGATCCGGAAGCTTATTTCGTTGGCGCCAAGGTCGAATACTTGGGAGAGGTGGCAGTAATCGTTCCAGAAAACCACTGGGATCAAGGCCCATGGTAATTATCGGTGTCCACGTCCACATTATCCTCAATCGCACAGAGCGCAAGATATGACGACCCAAGGTGCCGAACGGTCTATTAGCGACACTGATTACTGTAAATAGATCAGACCCGGAATACTAAATGTCGACGAGTACAAGACTACTTGCCATTCATAGGCTCGATGATTCCGTCGTAAACGTCATCTTTATTTAGAGCTTACAGATAGCATATCATTCACCATGATCAAATCTTTCATTTTTGAAGAAAGGAAGCACTTTCGGTGTACCGGACTTCATTTATATAACCACTCGAGCTGGGGTTTGCTATGCTCCGTCAAGGTATGCTACACCAACGCAAGCTTATCGTGCCATGGCGTCTCAAGTTGACTCATCAAATCTACTGTGTAATCCTTCGTCTCACTCGCACGGTAGCGCCCTCCTGAAGCCACGCGGGTATTCAAGGTACAAAACGATCTATCAGCGACAATAATAATGCACATCAGTAATAACAGTACTAGTACAGAAATATCTCACTCGTTCCTGTCGTCCTTTTATGTAATGTTCGCAAATCCCCATTTCCACCAAAGTATTCGTGTCTCGTCTTCGGGTCTTGTACGTCCAAAGGACTGAACCCCCTTCACACGATAAATCAAACCGGGATGGCAGAGAGGTAGAGTGGAAAGATAACAAGAACTTGAAGCTTCCAGTCAATCAATTACATAATATAAATCACGTGGTATCGGAGGCGTCGATCGATCGATGATCGACAGAAAATTCTTCAAACATCAAGGAATAATGCCATCCACAATACCTGGAAAACGCCCCATCCCGCGCAAGCGCAACAGAAGGAAACGAAAACGACGCGACGTATCCTCTTCCTCCTCGTCTGACCTCTCTTCGTCACCCTCATCGGAGTCGGATTCTGAAAATGAGAGCAGGAAGGACGAGAGAGAACCAAAGACTGTTAGGATCCCGCAGAAACGACCTTCGGAAGGGAATGGGAAGGGAGTAGCGTCAAGTTCGAAAGTGGAGGATAGTTCCGAGTCGGAATCCTCTGCAGAGTCAAGCGCGGACTCGCATTCTGATTCTGATTCCGAGTCCGACTCGGACGTCGAAATGGGACCTCCGAAATCCACCTCAACACCAGCTCCCAATACCGATGCATCCGCAGCTGAACAACCATCCAGAACCCAGACACAGACCCACTCTCGCTCCCAAGCTCACACATGCACACGCACACGCTCACCATCCCCTCCACCAATCCAAAACGTACCCGAGCCAACCCTTTTCGACAAGTTCAAATCAGACAAAGATGCCGAATCCGTCTTCCGTGCGCGTTTCCGCCAATTCTACCTCGGCTGCGTAGCAGATGCTTTTGCCGATGATTTGGACGAAATTCGTAAAGTGCGTAGAGACATACTCATGTTACTATTTACTATTTACTATTGGCGGATTACTTCTTTCGTTTCTCGTTTCGCTTTGAAGTTTATGACTGAATGTCGAAACAATGAACTAATTTCGCCTCTTCCTTCTTACATCTTACATTTGCCATTTCACGTCCGTCCGTCTGACATCGTCCCATAATGTAGGAACCAAACTTAACGCCCGCCCGCCTCTCCATCCTCATCGACTCCCTCACATCCGGTACTAACATCTACACCTCTACCTCAACCTCAACCTCAACCAATGCAACTGCAAACCAAAACCAAACAATAAACGAAATGGAAGTCGTACTCGGCGAGTCCGATTCATGACAGTACCCGTACGCCTACCAGCATCATGCAGTACTAGTATTCGGCACTACGATAGCTGCGATCATTAATATTCCGCCAAACAACACACACAGAAAAGTTTTCTTTCTCAAAAAAAGGGGGCAACTTGGCATATGACATGACATTAATATTCACTGGCGGCGCTCGCTTTAACGGTAAGCCATCCATCTACCGACATATGTACGTTCGGAACCGAGCTGACCGGGCAAACAACACGAAACAGAGCGGTTACTTTTTCACTGAATGTTCTTGTGCCAACTCAATATATATATTATATGTCTTTCTTATAATAAAGGTACTGGCACCGGAGTACAGGAATATACATGTATAGCCCACACACACCGACTACATAGTACTTTTTACGCGCTACGCATACGCTACAGGATTTCGATATCAATTAAACGTTTTGTTTCATCTTGACCGTCCCGTCCCGTCCCATCCCACAAGACGATTCAATTCACAATCCCAATCCCAATCCCAATCCCAATCCCAATCCCAATCCCAATCCCAGTCCAACCCAACCAACCTGCCCCTCCCCTCCCTCCCCTCCCTCCCCCTCCCCTCCCATCCTGAATCATATTGCAGTCGGGGCAGTCGGGGCAGGACCCGATCGGGACACACAATCACAATCACAATATTAATGTTATATGCATACAAACAAAAAAGAGAAAAACTTCTCCGATCCAGTCATATCCCAATAAATATATCCGTATCGTATCGAAGGAACCAAGGAACGAAGGGAAGAACTGGAGATCGAGGCTGGATAAACAAGGATAAACAATAGTAATAACCTAACCTTCGGTCAAATTCAATCAACACCCCAAGCAAAGGTACACACGTACATACATACAATCACCAGTATAGTACCATGAAAAAAAAACCACTCGAATGGAAGAACCTCTTATCAGTACTCTGCTCACTCAGCTCTGCACTAGTAGCTATCGATTCAATCCCAATACAATATATATCCTTCTGCGACATCCCAAAGTCAAGTCACTGGAACCAAACCACCTCCATCCTCCCCCCAAGTCGAGTCCCTCATCTCGCTTCAATTCATCATGATCCCCAACGGAAGATCTCGATGACACTATTCCCCAGCACCCGACTTGCGAACAACAACTTGCGTAAAACAAAAAACTCCAAACAAGCACGAAACATGCAAAAAATTTCTGCTTTCTTTCAAATTGCAATTACTATTTCACAATTGTAATAAAACCGTACGTAAGGAATCGAAAAACGAAAAACGGAGAGCAACGAAAGAAGGAAGAGGGAAGAGGGTAAGGGTATCAGGCCATTTATATGTACGAATGTACACACGCAACTAGGACTGTCCTGCGACAAAGGTAAAATAAACATAAACGCAAAGACGACGGCAAAATGCTTTGGTAAGATAGGGAGCACCGGCACCAGCAGCAAGGCAGTATGCCAACGCTACCGAGGACCCAACTTATCTACAAAGTTTCCTCCTGGAACACGTGCACGCTCCTCGATCACAGCCAACACAGCGAGGGTGAGTGAGGCAAAAGGCACAACGAGGACCAAGACCAGCCGCAACAATCGGTCACAATGTCCGGTCCGTCCACCCCTGCCTTGGGAACAGTCCCAAGAATAGGTCAAGGGGCGTCCCAAGAATCGGCCCAGCACCCCCGACATGCGAAATCCACGCTCCTTTCGTTCGTTGTCCATATTGCTCGGCTCGGGGGGAGCTCACCACCAGCACAATGACAACGATGAAAACAAATCACTGCTCAAAGAATTCACCGAATGTATGACACACAAACATTTCGTGAGCTTCCAAAGCCAAAGGGAGGAGGACAAGAAAGGGGTAATAGGGGGTAAGGAGCGAAAAAAAAACTGACCAGGGTAAGGGGTAAAAGGAGACAAAAATAAACATAAGAGCCAGGACATGAACGTGAGAGGGAGCACCTAGAAGCAAATGCAATAACACATGAAATGAAAAGATGGGGGAGAAAAAAACCAAATAAGTAACGGTAACGAGCGACGCGCGGTCGGTCATCTTGCCATCGGAAGGCTAGTTGAAAGCAAATCATGTTCGAGTCCGCGTATGAGTGGTGAAGGGGTTCCGGATTGGCTGAACAAAAGTATTAATGGAACAAGGGTGCGTTTAGGAGGGAGAGGAATATGGGCGGGAAGATAGAGCCCATGATGCCAAGTGGTATTGGCAGGGGCTTGAGAGCCGCAGACGACCAGTAGTCGGGAACGGAGAGCAAAGACGTCACAAAGCACCGCGTTGGACGGACAGCTGCGCGAAACGAAGCAAACTCGTTCAGGAAAGAAGCGAGGCAGACGTGTCGGATTCTGCAATGAAATGAGCGATCAAAGAGAAATAGTAGAGCTACCTAATGACCCGCACAAACACCCAAAGAAAGGAAAAGGTAAACGATCAAGTGTACATTTGGGCGGCGTCATCCGCTACTGTTCCGTGGTGTGCTATGTCCGTCGCTCAACGTTTCAACGCGAACACCTCGTGACGATCCAACACTCCGAATATCCCTCCCTTCCTCTGCAAGCTCTCGACTCAGTAGCTCCGGATGATCTGGACTCGCTTCTGGACTTTCCCCCTCTTCTACTGGTTGGTCCCCAAACTCGGGTTTTCGCAGCGCCTTTCGGAATGCCTCAGCCATCACAGCCGCATCTGCCCCAGAGAACAAATTCTCGCTGATTGATGATTCGCCATCATTTTCCGGTACAGCAGAGGAGGTCGCTCTCGTTGTCGCAGCACCACCCAATACCGCCCGCACCCATGCCTGCACCCAACGCCCCTGCTTCTGATGTTTCTATTTGAGGAGAAAGAGGCCCACCGGACTGTGCATTCGCCATCATCGGAGACTGCGATCCCATCGAGCCTCGTCGTGAAGCCTCATAGCGACGGCGACGAGCTCGTGCCAATATCAGAGATATCAACGCTACCAAAGCTGCGAGCGCGAGAAAGCCGAGAATCACGATGACGGCGATAGCCCATCGTGGGAAGGACGAACCGTCGTCCGCACCCTGTATACTCCCTCCGCTGGACGACGTCGAACTGGTTAAGATTGTTTGACTCCCGGTTACTGAAGCTGACAGCGAATCCGAGGAGGCCTCCGCGGCAGACGTAGCCGTAGCCGTAGTTGACATTGTAGCTAGCACGGAATCAGGAAGAGTTGTCTCTTCAATAATCATCAGCGCCATGGGTACACACAGGACAGCGTGGTGTACTCACGGACTGCGGTGAATGTTGCCTGTGGTATACCAGAAGCGATTGGTGTACCACTAGCAACAATGGCAAAGTAGTACGGGAAAGGAGTAGATTCTCCGTCCCATCGGGGTCCATCAGTACCCCACCATTCGTCATCGACGGTAATGGGAAGGAATCCAGCTCTATTCGACGGGTTGCTTTGGTTGGTGAATGTTCTTACAACGGCACCCGTGTCTGCACGGAAGAGACCAATGTCGACCAGATTAAACTGTGTGAATACTGGTAATCGGCTGTTCCCTACAGACGCTCGTCGTTAGACGAAAGGGAAAAAAATTAAAGGTGAGATGACGTAGGAATACGTACAAACGAATTGGGTGGCATCGTTCTGATTAAGACGAGTCTCCCTTGTGGGCCAACACGAATAAACCGAATTGTCAGAGTCGAAACACTGCTCCTTAGCCTCGTCTGAGATGCGTGCAACGATTAGCACCGAACCAGGCGAGAAGAAAAGCATGCAAAACGGGGATACATACTTATCTCCGACTCATTTGCGATTGGAGCTCGAGGGAATCGTAAAGGCCGCTCGAGGTGATCCATCGCAGAGCGTTTCCTCTTACCGGCGTGAGAAGACGGGAAGGACGGAAGTGGCGGAAGAGACGGAGTCTCTGTTGGCCATGGGGAAGAGGTTGAGGGTGAATTCGACGACATGCACCAGTCGAGTGCAACGTTATGACAGTGGAGGTTGTAATTGGGAGAAGTAATAGAGTAGGCAAGTAGTTGAGAGCAAGAGAAGAAGGTGAATGATGATGGTGACGAAGTGGTTAAGGTAAAGTCTGTGGAGCTATACAACCATAATCAGCCCCCGGGAAAACAACAGCGCGCGACGCCGACTACGGCCAAGTGAAGTCTAATTGAGACGTCGATAAACGAAGTTTTACGACGACGAGCTGAGGGACGCGTGCGACGGTGGAGGAGTGCGGGAGGGGGAGAGAGAGAGAAACGAGAAACGAGAACGATCAGCCAAACACTCGTTCGGACATCTCTCCTTCCGCACATGGGAATGTACTTCCAAAAACAGTTACTGTAAATTTTATTTTTTATTATTTTCAGAGACGGAGAAAATATCAGAGCGACAACAACATCCCACGGCGATAAACCCATCTAAATCTTCCCTTTTTTCCGAGGTGGAGGTCTAGACTCTCGTCCATTCCGCTCTGCTCTCTTCAAGGGGAAAACTTCTTTCTCATATCATATCAATTTTCTCAATATATGTTTCAATTTCTCGACATCACTCCCAAGTCCTCAATACTTGTCCACTTGTACTCCATCTCAAACTCGGTCCAAATTTTCTCTCGAACACGCGAGGGAGGCGTATCTCCCAGTCTAACTGCACCCTATAGCACCCGAAACAATTAAACCTTGCCCATGCTCTACGAAAGGACGCCAAGTCAAGTCGAGTGTCCAGAGCACTCGCTCAGGCTCCCCGGTCCTTTTACTTCGTTCCTTTTCCTCTGAAGGTTCATGGTCCGTAAAAAGTAAGCAAAGGTCCGTTTGATCAGCAGGCGCCAATCCAAGAGATCAGCGGCGTAAGGGCGGGGATCGGATGACGTCGGTCCGAAAACGGAACGACGTCTTTATTTCCTTCCCCCTCCCCTCTCAAAGATACAGTACAGTATAGTACGGACAAAGACTACTCAAACAAGGCCACTACAACGAAAGAGACAGAGACATGCGGTCTCACACTCAACGACTTTGTTGAGCAACAAGCGGGAAGGATTACCATAAGCAACGTTGCTTGTACGGGAGAATCGAATCACACGGCGATCGATCTCCTCATATTACATAATACATAAAACAACTTCCGCGCCCTTCCGCTCGAAGCGCACGCGCACGCTTCCAAGCGTGACGATCCTGCTTCTATTTTCTATTTTTTTTAAAAAAATCAGATTTTCAAGAAGAAAGAACCGGCCGGCTTGACTAGTACTATTCATTCTCTACGGCATCAAAAAGTAGTACAAGCCGTACTCGTTCTTCATGTCTCAACTCACGTCGGGTGACTACTTCCTCCCTTCAACGCAAATCTACGGAATCAGAGAACCGAGTCAAAGTCAAAATACCTCCGTTGAAGATGGACGTCGTCACGTATTTTACTCTTTAAAATGTATTTATTACAAGGTGTGCGACCGGGCCGCAGGTGCGGTCGTAGCTAACTACAAACTGCCAACTACAAAGTATTATTTGATTGCTCTAACGGAGGAACAAACCGTAGAGATTATTGCATCCAGCCTAACAGCGTGGGTACGTGTCGTCACATACTGTATTACAAAGTACTTCCCTTTCTAGGCTTCTTCAAGTTCCACTTCCACTTCTCCTTTCTCCTTCCCGCTCAAAAGAATTTTCTAGTCGACCTAGCGCCAATGGAGTGATACAACCCAAAACACTTCCTCGTGGATCTCTCCGACAGTCTCTGTCTATCTCAGAGATAGGGAGAACCAGTATTGAATTCGAATTCGAATTCGAGATGCGGTTCTAATATTATATTACGACGCTGGAGTTCAAGTTCTTTTGCCTATCTATCGTTCATACATTACTCATTACTCGACCTCTGCAATATACATCTACAAATAACCGTTTGTTTTCTTGCGATGACTCGAGTCTACGCCGAGGAATTACGTGGTTTCTTCAATTTCCGAACGTACCTTCTATAACCCCGGTACATATATCCGGTCAATTCCAGATCCAGACCTTTCATCTTTTGATTCTTTCATTAAAGGTAGAGGATGCGCATACATGTTCCTATGCAGTTTCCAATCTCCCGGCCGAACTATATGCCTACGCTAAATCCAACACTCCGAACGGACGAGTTCTTGTTATTGTATTTTCCCAGTCCAGTATCGCGCTTAAGCAATCCACACCATTAAAACAAACACAATACTCCTTAAGAGAGAAACCACCGCCCACCAACCACAAGTACACACACAAGCCCTCCTCGGACATACTGTACATACAAGTATACGATTCAAGACTTCCCAATCATCCCAGTCCAATCAAACTTATCATATTTCCTCCTAAACTTCCCAACTCTCTCCTTATTAAACCGAAAGTCAATCCTCCTCGGTCGACGCCAACGACGAGGCTCGATGTCAAGAACGTTCCCAATTATCTCAGCCGCAAAGAACCTGAGAGAAACGTCATCAGTGTCAATATCAATATCAATATCAGTGTAAAGTATCGCAAGTATCGCAGAAAACGGCATTACAAATGATGAAACATAAAAAAAAGAAAGGAGGGATACTCACTTCGGGAACTCCCCACCACCTTTCTCACCTTCATCAACCGCCCCATCCGGGTCACCCAAATCCGCCGCTTCACCCGTCCCCTCAATAACATGTCCATACCCCTTCTCTCCCTTATAATCAAACTGCACCATAAAATACGGCAAATTCGACACCATAGCCCTCCTAAACCCCCCAGCCCTCGCACTAAAATCAATCAACTTTCTATGCTGCGACCACTCAGTCTCCGAAGCTAGAATACTCTCTCGGAAATAGGCTGGGGCATCTTCGAATTGGTCCCATGGTAAAGGGACACATTCGATTACTGTGTGAGCTTGCCATTTGAGGTTGATGACTGTTTCGTAGAAGATGACCCCTTTGTCTTCCTCCGCGAACATTCGCATAAGACATTTCATGAAATTCTTAAGGGAGAGTCGAATCGTTAGCTTCAAACGTTTTTTTTTTTTTTTTCATTTTTGTTAGAAATGCAACGTACGCGAATCTCGTCCCATAAATCATCATCACCCTCAAGCATAGTGAGATGATGCTGAATTGGCACAATAAGGCAATGTCCTTGTACCAGCTCTTCTGTAAGAGTACAAGACAAGTAACAACGCGTCGCCATCGCTATCACAGGCGCTTTAGGCGGCGAATCGTCTTCCCCATAGCAGAATGGACAAGTAGCAAGGACTTTCTGCGTCTTCTTGTAATCTAAGGATAATAAAACAAACAACTCAGCTCAACTATGAACTCACGAAAAAGGAGAAAAAAAAACCGAAACACACCTTGAATCGCAAACTGTCTCTTCATAGCGTCCGACCGCATCTTCTTACGCCCAAGACGCTCAGCATTATCATCCATATATTCAAGATCGTTATCAAACCCCCATCCCGCGTAATAGCCGCCGCAAGCTCCGCATCCAGGTTCTTCTGGTCCGCCATACCAGCTCCAAACCGCTCCTGGCGCAACATCTCACCAAGCGTCACATCATCATCGTCCGCATTATACCGCACAACTTCGCCCGTCTTCGGATCGCGCGTCTCGACCCTGTCCTTCTTCTTCCGGTTTCCCGGAGCTGGCGCCGCGTCGTCCGCCGTTCCAGAACCGACATCGTACAATCGTCCACGCACATCCAGCGTCGGAATGACCTCCACTCGTTTCTGTGTCCTCTTCTCGCCGTCGCTATCATCGGCCTCCTCACGCCTCTCAACCACGTAGACTCCAGAGGCAAGCCGCTGGGCCTCTTCATACTCCTTCTCGAGCTTTTCAGCATCAGGAGTCCCCATGAGCTTTGCACGCAACACACGCGCTTGCAAACGATTAAGCTCCTCAGTCGTCAACGGCTTCTTGCCTTTCACGGATGCCAACGAAGGAGGCGTCATGACTGTTGGTACCGGAGTATGCGACATGGACAACGGACTACCCTTGGCAGGCAGACGCAGAGTTTCAACGCGCTTGTGCGCTGTTGGTGGACCACCGCCGGGTGCAGGAGAGGGTGTGGAAGGTACACTTTCACCAGGACGGCGGAATGACGAAGAACGCGACGATGTACCTGAAGCACCGATATCGGTGAACATCCAGCGTTGCTCACGCCCGCGTTCCCCATCTTGGCCATTACGATCGGACTCGCGTTCGCGTTGAGATTCACGGTTGTCGTTACGCCTACGTGAGCCCCGTCGACCTTCCCGTTCATCCAAGATTCGCCGCTCTTCCTTTGCTTCCTCAAACGCCTCGAGCGACCCGTACCTCTCCAGAGCAACCTCTTCGATGGACTTGTTTTCGTCCTCAGCAGTCTCGTATACGCGTCGCAGCTTCATCATACGCCAGTTTGATCCCGGTCCACCAGGAGTGATGCCCTTTGCAGCAGAGTGGGGATATTGATCCAAAGGAATCCCTTGCACCAAGTTCGTGTTCAATTCTCTTGAGCTGATTTTCGGCTGAATTTTACACATTGGAGACTGGTTGCTCTTGAAGAGTATAAAGCGCATACCTTTTCTGGATCCGGTCTTTCCTCCTTCTGCTTTTTCTTTCGTTCTGTACCAAGGCTCGAGAAGAAGTCGACACTACCTCCCATTGTTCGCGCGTTCTGCACAGGTTCTCCGTAGTCTTCCGTAAGGGACTCGTTTCCGGTAGGAATTTCGAGTTTAGACGAGCTTGACTCTCCAGTAGGTACATTAACGGATGAAGGTGGAAGCAGCATCCACTCATCACGAACAAGCTTCGTTTCTGCGGGTCCAGAAGGAGGCAGAGGCGGATCATCTGGTGATACTGTAGCATGCGTTTTGAGCTTTAGGCTCTCAGCCGTTGGGATGTCCTTGGCCACTGGCTTTTAAGTTGTCGGATATATAATACAAGGCCAAAAAAAACGAGTGAAATACTCACGTCTTCGCCATCCATATCAATATTCTTCTCAATCCACATTTCCCCGTCAGGATCCTCGTCAATGACCTCTACATGTTTGTCATGACGCTTCTTCTTTGGTCTATCATCTTTATCGTGCCTATGCCGCTTCTTGCTTTTATGTTCTTTGTCCTCCCCATGTCGTCTGTGTTTTGAAGAGTGATGTTTCTTCTCGTCCTCCATGATGGTCGACCTATTAGCCTCCTCCGACCACGAAGTCGAAGAAATAGGAACGCCGATCTCTTGCCGATCAATGATATGCACGTGATTGATCAATTGATTCGTTCATCCAGCAACATATCTATATCAAAGGTTGCCAGGTTGCCAGTATGTTACGCGCAAGAGCAGCATTATTTCATAAAGGGCCGCATCTGATTCGTTCGGTACCATCTTTACGCGTGCGCTATCTGAGTCAAAGTGTTGTATTCAAGGATCCAGACGGTGACCGTCCTCGACGCTCGTACCTTTATGGTGAGCCGCTTCTCTCACACGAGAGTTTAACGTGTATTCTGACCCATTCTGAACAGTACCATGCTCTGAACAACGCATGCTGCGGAAATCTCTCGAAACGTCCTCAGACGTAATTATCTATGACCTAGAGGACAGCGTCGCTCCTGATGCGAAACCCGGAGCACGCTCAGCATTGAGCACGTTCTTGAATGTTAGCAAGAGACTATCGACGCTTTCAATATCGTTTACTGAAATCAATTGAGTGTATAGACGCGGCAGGAACCACCTCTACCCCTCCCCTCCCGCGTAGCCGTTCGAATCAACGCAGTTGATACGCCTTTCTTCGAAGATGACGTCCGCGCAACAGTACGTAGTCCATTTACTCTGGAATATACTCTCTTATCCATGCTGATCTCATGACATCGGAAGGTCTCGCTCCCTCACGTTCACACACTAGTTCTCCCAAAAATTCACTCAACGACTGAGCTTGATGACGTCGCCGAACTCGTCTCGTGGGCGTCCAGCCAATCATCTGCACACCGCTCCCAACCATTACGTCTAGTCGCTAGTATCGAAAGCGCACGCGCCTTATGGGACGTCGGCAAGATAGCGGCATGGAAATCACATAACGGACCTACTGGTGGCATACTCGTTGCCTTACTTGTGCGTTTCCAAGTAAAGATTGCTTCCTTGCACACTGCCCTACTAACTAAAGTTTCATACGCCTAACATGAATTCACATTACACGTAAAGTTCGCCGCGGAAGACTGTAAGATTAATCACACTCATACATTTCATTCACATCATCATCACTGACCTTTATTAATTAATACAAAACAGACTGCGCAGATACCTCAATCATCCGAACCCCGTCGCGTCTCGAGCTACTCTACACCCGCTCGCGCATCGCGCTTGCCGCAAAAGCACATGGTCTCGAAGCAATCGACATGGTCTGCGTGAACTACAAAGACCCCGACTACCTCCGTGATGAATGCGAAGACGGGCGTCGGCTCGGGTTCACCGGCAAGCAAGCTATTCATCCCACACAAGTGGACACCATCCAACGAACATTCGTCCCGACGGAAAAAGGTGAACAGAAATAGTACATTACATTAACTCGTTCTGTACTTCACAAACAACTTCTGCATTCTATCCCTTTCTCCTTCCCTTCCACTTTGGAGCTGTGGTTTTCATATTTTACGAAACACGACGTTGACACATGATCATCCAGAAATCCTCCGCGCGGCTAAAATAGTCGCGACAATGGAAGCGTCCCACCGCGAAGGCCGTGGAGCCTTCGGGCTCGAACTACCTGATGGCTCAGGAGGACGCGAAATGATCGATGCGCCTATGCTCAAGCAGGTAAGCTAGAAACCATTATTTATATCACACTTCAATTGCGGCTAACGCTGACAGCAATATAGGCGCAGAATGTACTTCGGATAGCAAGGGCAGCTGGTCTAAAGATTTCGGGTGAAAAGTCTCAAAATGAGGATGCATGAAAGGGATAATCATGACTAAAAAGTTGGCTCTGGGAACGCGATTTCATCTTCAGAACTCTCGAAATTCTTTGTATTGGGAACTCCCACTTTATCTACTGATCTTGATCTCATCTTGCATAATTAGCAACGTGTCTCACATACAAATGACGACCGCGAAAGAAAAAAAAGAAACCAAGCAGCATTTGATCCAAAAGAGATAGCGGAGCCGACAGCCGACAAGAAACGGATACGCTGAGAACAAATAATACAGTGTAATAACATACACGTTGATAGTTCTAAAGGGGAACGGAAACGTAAAGGAAGGAAGGCATGTTCAAAAGATGTGCAGGAAGTGCGATTAATACGCGAGAGCTAGTGATGAAAGTAAATATCGACAGGGTAAACATGCATGAGACATGCAGGTAACAACCCAGGTGTGAAGCACTGATACTCAACTGTACACTGGACTGGAAGATTAGGACTATGTCCGTTTAGTCAGCTCTCTCATCAACAACTCATACCTGAAAGTGTAAATTATATCAGCAAAACCATATCTCGCAAGAATAGCGACAAAACGCACGTCAGCATTGTAACAGCACTATTTGGCACCGTACGGAAAAGATTGACAGAAAGACCCTTATACAGTCCGCGCCAACCTTCTCTATGTACGATCGTTTTTACCGTATGTACAACTCCGCCTCGCTGTGATTGTCGGACGACTCGCACCTCCATTTCTGTACCCACGTCAGGGCCGGGAGGTAGGGTATGAGAAGCACCGTTGAGCAGTCGTCGCTGAGTCTGCAGGCGCGTCCGCACCACTTCGTGCGGATACGTGGCTAATGATGCGCACATTTTCGCTACACCAGAGCAACATAGAATCTGTCCGCTGCTCAGTGGTTCTTCGCGAGTACTCTCTAATGTAAACGTATTAGAAGGCGTAATCATTCCGAAATCACCGGGTCAACTCACGCGCCCAATGTTTCAATTTTTCGTAAAGCGGAAATTGCACAGCAACGTGGAAGATCCCTAGCAAGCTTGGAAAGAGTCCTCTATAGAAGGCTGATACACCTTCGCTTCGATAAATAGTCAGAAACGCGTCTAATGTGTGTCGGTATCGTCCTTCAGAAGGAGGTTGTGTCTAACGCCAAGTCTGCCGTAAATATCGGGACGCAAACGGTCTACTAAGGCGAAGATACTCACCTGGAAGCGTGTCTTTATTACCCACAGCGGGTTTGTCACTATCGTACTAGTCGCACCAGCAGTCATCGCAGAAAGAATGTGCAGTGCCCATGGATGTTCTCGGACAGCTGGCTGATACCCCTTCGCCTGCGCTGCAGGATATATTTGTGGCTTCTTGTGAGAGGGGTTACCTGGACGGGTCACTACTCCAAGGGGTTGTTCGCCAAAGTACGTCTTAATCCCATCGTAGACCGTAAAGTAAATAGCCCAAGTTGGCAGATAGCCAAGGATCGTTGGACCAAGACCTCTGTACAACCCGCGTAGCCCGTCCGCATATAATATATGCTTAGCGGTGCCTGAGTCATGAATGTTGGAGATAAATCGGTATTACGAAAAACTCAGAACGATCTCACGCACCAAAAACACCCAAATAGGTCTTATCGCTGTAGCGAACTTGTTGAGCCTGTAACTTTGTCTTGATAACATCCAGAGGGCACGTCGCAATGCTAGCAACCAGACCGCTGCCCGCACCCGCTGTAAACATCCAACGGAGCACCGACAATAAGCACCGAAAGAGTACAGTAAGCACACGACGTCAGAAATTTCTTGTCATACCCACCAATCATGCTGTTATTTGCCGTCCATTTCGAGTTGCCCCGCATGGCTCCCCTGCGGGGCGTAAGTGAGCGCACGACCTCGCCTTAATAGACGCGGTGCGACGGTAATGTTGGCAGAACGTCGTGGCGATGGAAGATGAACAAGATAGAGCCGCGGTGTGTGGTCACTTGTTGTGTGGCGGAGAAACCAAAAGTGATCGGATTACGTGATATCGGGTGCATATAGCTACCACTTATCAATCATCAATCAATCACGAATTCACAGGCATTCACGCACAACGGATTGTAATTCCGTTCCGTAAACCGGATGCAGAATATTGTTACAGTGCACAGTATAGCGAAATACAGAGTCCATTGAAACAAACCTAAATGTCGTCTACTATGTCAGGTTCATTCCTAACTTATCCGCGAGTGTTTCCATGTACACCTCTGAAACAGGTCCATTTAGTCAGTACAGAACGATAGTCTCCAACAGCGCTTACCAGTTTGATGACGAAGCCTCCAATATTCACTCACTAGCTCGCTAAGCTCGGCTTCATTCTTCCTCAGATGCTCTTTCATCTGTAACCAAATCGTCAGTTTAGTACAATGATGGAGGGCAAGTCAACAGTACGCACCAATTTTTCAAGCGCATCCGCCTCCTGTTTTGTCTCCTCGACTATCCTGTCATTCTCCTTGCGCTCCTCCGACATTTCAGCATACTCGCGTTGTAATCGCTCGAGCTCTTCTGTGGAACGTAGCCGTCGTTCCTCCGCGTGTTGTTGGGCACGGTCGAGTTTTTCTACTGCGTTGTTTTCCTGACGTTTCGCACGCTTTAGAGCATCGTAAGAACACCTGGGTTAGCAGTTTACGTTTGTCACATACTTCGGCACGCCCTAATAATTGTTCACGTAGAATGACCTTTCGGTCGAGTTCTTCTCGATACGAAGCGAGCCTGTGTCGGATCGTATCGACCTGAATATGCTCCGACTGGATCGTGCGGAGGTCATCGATAAGCTTCTTCATATCCTATTGGGTGATCGGATCAGTTTTCTCCTCAGTCCTAGACTCTATGTCATACCTGCTCAAAGACATTCAACGCATCCAGCTTGATCTTTAGTTCACGCTGCTTAGCCTCGGCTGCGGCGATAACCATTCGTTCGTCTTGCGCCATAAGGGCCATCTCGCTGATTTGTTTCTTTATCGATCCGGTGACTGTACAATGCGCCCGCGAGTCGAATTTATTGAAGTTGCAACGAGTTCGATTTCACGCAGTAGGTTTTCCTGAAAGATTATGTTAGGCGTAGACATAGAATGAATTAGAAAAGCAAGATACCTTCTGTCGACTTAGAGTGCTCTTGTCTTTCTTCCGTGCATCCACCTCACGAGATACGTCCGTTTTTGCATTCTTGATTTGAACCATCCGCTTCTTCAGCTCTTCGTTGTCTTCTTTTAATGCTATCCGTCGTGGTTCGTCTGATTCTCGTTGTGTCCTGTCATAAATGATATTCAGAGTACAGCCGCAAGCTCTTTATTGCCTACCACAGACTTTATTTCAGCGATTTTCTGCTTTAACTCGTCAACCTTCTGCTTCATATTATTCCGTTCTTCGAACGCGGAAGTCGACTTGCCACGCAGGTCCTTGATGAAAGGGGCTCTCTCCTCGGCAAATTTTATGAAGTTGATGATGGCGGAAAGAATATTTCGAGTACGCTCAGGATCAGGGAAGACGAGGTCTCGAATGGAAAAGTCATCTACTCGTGCAGCATGCGCCAGTCGTTGCCTTTGATTTTCTACCGTCAGAATGCGGAACAAGATCGATGAACGTGACTTACACATGGTGTAGCGTAAGGTTGAGCTTCAAGCTACTTGCATAGAGATCTGGATGTTCGGCGACTACTGCAGTAGCCCTGCCGACGGGTTCTTCGAGACTCTCTGGAGTGATTCCAGTGATCTGTCGGACAAACAAGATGTAGATGTCCTGTACGACCCCCGCTGTTGGCCTTTGAATCTGGTCATCCGAGAGTTGCAGGCCCCATTCCTCCAGCGAGCGGGTGATCTCACTTATTTTCATCGAGGGGAACCAAACTTCTTTCCCGAGCTCATGTTTGAATAGTTGGTTTGAGACAGCTTGAAAGTAGTTGACAACAGGCTCCGGCAACCGAAGGTCCGAAGCAGGGGTAGAAACGAACGCGACGCGACGCGTCCACCAGCAGCGTGACGACTGTCACATCACGTCGCGTCAACCGCTCGTCATATGACTTTATAATCACACGTCCCGTTCTAATTCATAGAATCGTAAAATACTCTCTTTATTGATAGTATGGCTCTGCATGGTCCCGTCGATAGGGGATATCTGAGCTTACTGGCCCATTTGCGAGGAGACAAGCTCCATGTATCTCCAGATACAGTGCAGGCGGCAATAGGCCACTATCTCGTTCACTTACCAGCAACGCAGCCAACTCCGACGCCGCTCACCACTTCTGTTATTTCGTCTCCAGTCTGGCTACCTCTTTCTCTGAAAACCTGTCTTGCCTTAGGGAATACATTCAGAAGCTCAGTGAGAAGCAAGCTTTCCGATCTGGAAAAGAAGAAGAGAGGGCTATTTGATGCATCCGTGTCGAGCGATCTGACGAGCTGGTTGCGCGGTATTCTTGCCGGCTTAAAGGAGGGCGCGCCGCTGGTACGCATGTCTGCATCCGGCGGGATACTCCTCGGAGTTAATGACCTGAAAGACTCTAAACTGAGTCATCATCTTTTCCGAGATGTGGAGGAGTCGGTTGTCCTCGCATTTGCCGAAGCGGCAGAGGAAGCGTCAGCCGTCGGAAACGAGTGGACGGATGAGTTTACTCACAAGAAAGATGACCTGCAAGGTGATTTCAATCCGTCAGATAACCTTGCATATATCGATATATATGATACAGATAGGGCGAACCTGTCTATCCTTCTCGCTTCCCAATACTTCAGTTTGATCTCTACTAGGTCGCTTTCCGCTTTGAACCTTCCGGTGGCTGATTCCTTTTTCACAAACTTTCCGCAATTCTAATATCTGCCTAGAGCTTGGCTTCTCATTGCCTTTCCGTCGCCGAAAACGGATTCGAGTCGGGAAGGTATCTCCAATACGCTCGCGGCAGCTTGGTTCGTGGAACTAACGCGTCTTTTGTGATTCCTGTGAGTGTTATTCATTATCATCACTCGTACCCTGCTCATAGGTCGAATTCTAGGAAGATTCAGGCTTGGAACGCAGTATTGATGCTCTCATGGGATCAGATAATTTCACTTGTATGCCATTCTTGTGCAGACTACTGGCGCGAATCATCGGTATCCTGGCCGACATTTCGTTTCGCTCAGAGAAAAAGCGGGAGCTGTGGAAACTTCTCAGTAGCATTGCTCAGACTCTCCGCGCTCTTTCCTCCCAGGTCGAGGAGGACTGGCGTTCGAGTCCTCTATCAGAAATGCATTCCGACACTCAGCTCAGTGAGTCACTCCCCTATTTGGGTGAAGGCGCATGCAGGCTCTATTCACGCCTTCTGACAGGTGATCCCTTGCGCAAAGTAACAGAGAAACTATGGATTCTACTAAAGACACATCTATTTTCTACGTTGATGCTTCAACAATCCATACTCGATATCATTCTCTTCCACATTCCACCTTCAAACCTGCCTGCAACCTCCTCCATCTCGCATCTTACCTCGACAATTCTCAAGACGCTGTCATCTCTTTCGTTCATTATTGCATCATTTGGTGGCGTCCTGGCTGGATCGACCAATCCTGGGACAGGACCCTCCTTCCCAGAGCTGAAGAAAGTCTTCTGTATGTCAATTGACATCATATCTACTAATGCCGTGGAGAGCGAAAGGCTCGTTCTCGACCTGATTCGAGACGCCGACGTTAATAAACGTGAGTGGCCCCTCCTTGGAGGCGCTTCGTGGTTCTAAAGCCTTGAACCATTTTGTAGTTGAACCGACTGATTCATCGAAGATCCACTTCGTGCATGCAAAGCGATCCTTCGTACTTGCATGCATCGAACAATTTATATCTGTTCTTAACGACTCTTTCATCGAAGAATTTGTTTTACCATTCTGCGAACCGTATGTCCTTTCCGCGTTGCTCCTCGTCCTGTCGCCAAACTCATTCACTTCCCTCAGACACCTAGGAGATCCTTCATTCCGCCAGACCTTTGAATCTGCACATTCTGTTATGCTGTCCATCTTTGCTACGCATGCAGAGAAGATCACTGGAACGATTTCTGGTCAGCAAAAGGACGTGAAGGGTAAAGACGTCGAGAGACCTGGAAATGATGACCTTGCAAGGCGTCTGGTCCCTGGGTACGCTCAAATACTTCTGGAGGTGCGCTTCCGATCCCTATACTGTATGGCCGTTGCGATTTGACAAAAACTCAGAACACGAGGGAAGGGGGCTTGACGACTGCTCAACTACGTCTTGCATACGCGGCTCTCGTCCGAAGTGCGAGCACAGGGAAGAACCCACATCGTGATCCACCGCCGAAGGATATATCACCATCTCCTTTGCTTACTTCACGCTTGTGGAGCAACTCCAAATCAGATGAGGGGTTTCCAGGAGATCCAGCCCTCGCATGGCTCTGCATCGAACAACTTCTCCGCGCTCTCTCATCCCCATCCAACTCTTACCAAACCCATCAAGCACTTTCCCTAACTCTAATATCCCTAATACCCAACGTCAGTCTCCAAATCCTCCCCCGCGTCCTCAAAGAAGTCGAGCGCGTCGTAGACGCTGAAGTGGACCCGGAAAAGAGGAGAGTGTTGGTCGAGAATGTGTTTGAGGAAATCTTGGAAAGGGTTGGCGATGGTGAGAGGGAGGTAGCTATGAGGTGGTGGTTTGATATGGCGAAGAAGTGGGAAGTATTGGGTGATGGTCGGGTTATTGAGCAGGAGTCGACTTCATAATATGTTTCTAGTCAAGTCTCGGGTCGCTATTCAATACACATCGATTGCATCAGAGTAAAGCCCCCAGTGATATTTTATACATCCTTTCATTAGGCCTTCAGCGCATATACATGTATAATATACACCAAACATCCCAGTTTCCAAACAACGTCAACACAGCTCCTCAGCAACTTCACTTATTAACGCCCTAATCTCCCTCTTCACCACACCCTTCTCACCACAGCCATCCGATCCGCCACTCAACTTTGCCTTTAGGACATCCTTCGCCTGAAGGACTTCCAACAGAGGATTCAGCTGGGTGTCGTAGAACGGCGAGAGGTGTATGAAGAATGCAAGGGATGCGGTTAATCGATGCACTATTGGGTAAATTAAGATTGAACTCGGAGCTCAAGGCAAATGGAAAGTGAGATCACGCACCAACATCCTCACTCGCACTCTCATTCCTGATCGCTTCGACAATGGCACTAACAACCTCCACCTCCCATTCACTCTCGCTCTCGTTCTCTTCCTCACCCTCATCCTCACCCATCCTTCCTCTTTTCACACTCTCCACCCTCGGCTTCTGCACATAGACAGAAACGTTAAACGCCAGGCTCGCAGCAGCAGTACGAACAGCCGGGTCCTGGTGCAGCAGCGTGGAAACGAGGAGTGTTGTCATGTTCTGTCGGCATGACGAGCTCGGAGATAATAGAATGCGGGAAAGCGTGATATTGGAGAATGCATTCGAGAGCATGCGGAGGGTGGTTAGTATAATTGGCTTGGGAAGAGACGAAGGATCCGAAGCGGCGATATCCAGGAACGATAATACAGGATCCACCCTTCCGTCCCTTGCCATGGTACTGGTTGCGCACCACCCAGAAACCGAAGTATCCAGCAAGCCGATTCTCCATAGGTCAATAAGCGGAAACACCTGTTCCTTCGGCAATTTTTCTATCAATAGGCTCGACGCTGCCGCCCAATCTTCGCAAACTTTCTTGACCGTAGGTGGAGAGGGTACTGTTGCCTTTAACTTTACGTCGTTCCGAGTTTTGAGGAACGGAATAGTCGATGCCGACAGGACCTTCTTTGTCCTTTCCTTCTCTGAGTCTGGGAAGGTCGTCGAGGGGACACCGTCGATGAAAGAGAAGAGTTTCGTCTGGATTGTGTCTAATGAGGGTATCTGTCTGAAGAGGATTGGATCTAAAGAGATGCCACGGATCGCAGCAAGTTTCTTGGAAGTATGCGGGTGGGCTAAGAGTAAAATAATCCTTAGCGTCAATGCGTGCAGAGTGATTGTAACGCGAAACCTACGCGGAAACGCCTGAAAGATCAGAAGATCAACCTGACTCCTCAACTCAGGGACATCCGCCCCCTTAAGCTCGTTTATCTTCTGCCCATCTAGGAAGAACAAGAAAGTCGGAGTCGCTCTTATACCATACGCTCCAGCAACGTCTCCACCGAGCATCGAGCCCAGATCAATCTTCACAAACGCCACGCCTTTGACGCCTTTTCTGATGCGAGATCCTCGAACACAGGTTCTACAATCTTGCAGGGAGGGCATGTCCTGGACGTGAAGAAAGCAGAAACGGCTCGATGAGATGACAGTATGTTACGGAAATGCTGCAAGTTGGAGCATAATTGCAAGGGAGCCGCTACAGTACCTGCTCCGGGTTGTGGTGAAGGAGTTGCGGCAGGAGTCGGCAGATAACTAGCTGGTCCATTGATATCGGAAGGTCCAGCTGCCTGTGAAGCCACTGATTGAAGCAATGATGATGCCTGAGGTTGGTTGGATAGCTGAGGAGAGACAGTCCCGTTTGTTGGTCTTCGGAACATATTGTCAATGGTAGGTCGAAGAGCCATACCAAGCGGGGAAGAAAGGAAGTCAGCAGGGAGCTCTTAAGAACCGGTCAGTATATTCGCGCAATCCATGGGTCTAAAACATACCTTTGATCCATGCGGGAATAGAACCGCCCGTTAAGAACCCGATAACGTCGTCTGTAAACGAATTGCAATTGAAGTCTACACATTTTATGCATCTGATAAGCTACCTGCGCTATTGGTTCAATGATGTCAAACATACCAAGAAGGTGATACTAGACTCGTGTTAGAGTCTAATCTGAACGATGCATAACACTGCTTACCTTGTCCGCCGTGTAAACGTCATTCAGTTCTCGCAGATAATCATTGAAGGTTTCTTCATCGATAGCAGTCTCGCCCATATCGAGCATTTGCAAAGGGGGGCCATACTGCGAAAGCCATCATCCATTAATCAACCATCCAGCCCAGACGAGGTCGACTTTGACCTACATGAGAGCGTCCTGGTCTTGTGGTCATGATACCCTGTCCATAATAGATCTCTCGTCCAAACACGACAACAGACGTATGCCTATACAGTTACAGCGCAAACAACATTAATAAGTCGGACAACTTTTAAGCACATTTCACGATGAACAGCAACTCACCAAATCCCATCTATCTGTTTCCCCACCATTTGCAATGAGAGTTGCCTCGCAAGACCATTGCTGAGATCGTAGACATACAGTTTAACAGGTGAGCTCATCGTGCTCAAGACGAGCAAGAGGGTGTTGTATCGGTAAATGAGTCTTGATGATGAGATTAAGTATCAAAGGTAGGGTAGTATACGCGTACACTTTCTTTCGATGTCGGCATCGGCAAGTCGATCATGATCGGCATTGATTCGCGTCACACCTGTCCCAAAAACGGTACTATACTTTTCCTCGGGCGTGAAAGACCACTGTCCTCGACTCCTCGCCATAGACACACGATGATGTTCTCAGTCCTCCGTTCAATTTCCCGTTTGACACCTCTTATCCGTCCGCATGCATTCCAACCACTCACCACCAATCTCCTCCGCACACACCCACTCACCCTACCCTTCAGCTCACCATCCTTTCTCCTCCAAACCCGACACCTAACACTCAACCAAGCAACCCGCCGAAAGCCCAAACGCAAGTCTAAACAATCCGTCTCAGTCGCCCTCGAAGGAAACTATCAAAGAAAGGGCGTCTGCACTCAAATCTTCACTATGAACCCTAAAAAACCAAACTCCGCGAATCGCAAGGTCGCCAGAGTGAAATTGTCGAATGGGAAAACGATTATTGCGTATATCCAGGGTGAAGGACATAATTTGCAGGAGCACAGTGTGGTACTTGTTAGAGGAGGTAGAGCTCAGGACCTTCCCGGTGTGAGGTAAGTAGTCGATTAGGCCTTCCGGTTTCTTTCACTAAACCTACATCAGGTACAAAATTGTCCGTGGTGCGTATGATCTTGGAGGTGTCGTGAACAGGAGGACTGCACGGAGCAAATACGGAGGTTGGTACCATTCTGGGGTATTATACCGTCACCTTATCTTACCAAATGTAAACAGCAAAGAAGCCGAAATCGAAATAAGCGGTTTACTGACAGAGGGACGAGCTACCATATCCATTCCGAATCACGAAATAAAGTATGTACGGGAATCCGTTAATGCTATCATACAGAGAAGTGGTTGCGAATGTGAAGCGAAAAAAGGGCATGCAAGTAGTTTAACATCAACTAAGAAAAGGAGCGAAGTTGCTGGAACGACAATGAGAAAAAGAGTAAAGTTGTGAAAGTCATAACGGTCGTCAAACGGGGTTTCCTAACCCCTTATCCTATATTCCCTGTCCTTCGTCTCCCGAACAAGCCTCTCGATTTCAGAATTCAACGCCCAGCACCACGCATCTCTTTCGAGCTTGCTCCGTGCTCTGAAAGTCATAGTACGACGCTTGGAGTTTATCCGCGGAATCGGAGTCCTATTGTTGTCACCTTTCGCATTCTCGGGATGAGGCCGGTACCAAAGCAGGAACAAGTTATCTTCTGTCACATCTCTCGTCTCGAGTCCGTCAGAGAAGTACCTTGCCACCGGAGGGGCATTTGGGTCATACTCTCCCGTCGTTAATGCAAGTGCAGCATAATAGCCTGAGCAAACGTATGTATCTATCAGATTGATGCGTCCCACTGGGTGGCTACGGGTCCTTCTGACCACGAATTGGATCAGGCAACCTCGTATGAGAATCAGGTTTACACGTCTATACAGTTTAAATCAGAGTGTTGCTATCAGGTTGCTGCAGTAATTGGACATACTGATACTGCGCCCGAAGCTTCTGTTTCATGTAGACCTCTCCACTCTTGAGGATCTGTCGGCACCCATCAAGAACACACCAGTTCCAAAAGTCGTCCAGGTTTAAGGCGGCATTCTCAGCGACTGTACCGTATACCGGATGCCGGAACCCATTTTTGTAGCGTCTACTGGCGGTTATCTTGTCTCCGCCAATGCTTTCTTGGATAATCATCTCATTTACTGTATCTTGTCGATTTCGATTCGCCCAGTAGCGTATCAAAGCTCGTAAATGCACGACCCATTCTATGGCAACCTTGGTTGAATGGGCCTATAAAGGGACTCCGTCAGTCTCCAATGGGCAACAATAAGCAGAAAAATTTACTTCAAAGCGAAGGTTTCGTCCATTCTTCAAGACTAGCTCGAACGATCTCTGCATTTTCAACCGGCCTTTATCCGCTACAGACGCTAAAGCTGCTTCTCCCCCTTCATCATCAATGTCGCTATTGGTCCTGTGCGGTTCAGCGCCCTGACCTTGGAACTCTGAAAGAGGCTCAACTACGTCTGGCAATGGTCCATTCGGTTGTGGCGTTTGCTGACCAGCGATACCGGCATCCCAGGCTTGATGGACAACATGCATCGCCCGACGGACCAAAAGAATGCTTCGCAGATCTAGAAACCAGCTTGCGTTCAGAATTTGCCCTCGCAATCGGGTTTTCTCGTCCTCTCGGAATTCGTCTTCGCTCTTTGCAAAGCTCCCGAGATCCGTAGGAGTAGGTGGCGCAGCGACTCTCTCGACCTGGACCGAAAAGAGGCAACCGTCGTGCGTCGACAGATAGTGCTGCACCCGCACTCCCGGTGAGTTCCGCTTGTACGAATGAACATAACCTTCAATTGATGGTGGTTCATCCAGATAATTTCCATTCCCGACGGCAACCCGAGTGGGATAGTGACTTGCAAGGTGTAATTCCAGTTGGTTTGGGCTCCCCAACTGACAGGACAAACTCATCAGCCAGAACCATCGAAACTTAATAGAACTAAACGTACCTTATTTACGGCCGCTCCGAACAAAACTTCCCAATCACGTCGTTGACCATCGACGTCATCCTTGAGCCAGACCCAGTCCAGTTTGGCACCTGATCGCCAACATAATTCGAGCCTTCTACCGTTGAGAATGGGTAACTGGATGACAGTCTGCCAAGCGAATGATCGTTCCAATGCTGCGCTGCATTGATCAATCACATAATCCCGGCTCAACATATTCCAACCTGACCCAGCATCGGGAATTGGCATGCTGACTCTAGCGTGTACAAGTGGACAAGAGATTTCGATGTGGTCCGGAGGAGCCCCACCCAGCTCCATCCTGAGTAAAGAATCTGTCAGGTAGCGAACGAATATACGAGCATGGGAGGCACCCACCACAACTGCCATATCCAATCCAAAGCTCTTGATCTACTCTTGTGCTTGAAGACGAAAACATTTAGACCTCGTGGAGAGCGATGAAAGATTGACCGACGTCCCCGACCTTCCTTCGAATTCGTCGGAGTGGGAGGGCAAATTAAGCAGAAAGACATATCAATAACTGAGAATAACGATAATTTTGTCCGCGTCGACGCTAAAGGAATGACAAATGCGAGATGTTTATGCCCCAAGAATTGTTCTTTACATGGTGTATACTGGACAAGATTGAGCAATATGCACATCACCAAAAATTTATCACTCACATAATCTTCGTACAACTCGAGTCGCCGGTTCCTCCAGATGATCAGGAATTCGTCCCATTCCTTGCTGATCAGTCCGCGTGTGGCTCTGCAATCTTGATCAACAAAGGGGGCCTTCAAGCCTTCATGTTCGCAACGAAATACGCGAACAAGCATTCGATCTTGAAGACAAGTCATGAATATTAGGTTCATCCGGGTGATGATTTCAACGAATACCTCTCTCAACCACAGGGCTGCTCTCGCCACCATCAGCAAATTTTACGTTTGCTTGTGCAGCTTCAGCCGCCGCAGCTGCGCTAGAATCTTCCACCTCGTTGGGCAAACGCCCGAGGACCTCATGCGGAGGTGCTGGTGCATGACTTTCGCTGAAGTTTCCATTTGCCGACGCTTCGGCGTATCTGACAGCCCTTCCTTTTCCTTTGTCCTTTGCAGAACCAATAAGGATGGACTTCAGACCTTCTCTGGTCGCCTTTGGCACATCGTTCTCACTCCTCGCGACTCTAAGCCTTGGAGCACGCGTAGAGTCCAAATGAGGAGTAGAACGTGTAGAAATATCGGAGACCAGGTGTGTTGTCGAGGAAGTGCTCTCTAACAAATCAGTGCCTTCGCCTTGCGAATCAAAGCCGTCACTTAGAATATGAGGCAGAGAGGCGCTTTGGTACGGTTCCAGCTGAGGGCTGCCAGCGTCGCTTGAACTTGTGACACCCGACAAGCTCGACCTCGCAGTTACGAATGTCGTTCGGGATGTTCGGGAAGTATCATCCCAATGGACAGTTGCAGCACTTTTCGACCTAGAAACTGACCGATCGCTACTTCGGCGCAAGCCTTGCATTGCAGGAATAGTCTCGTCGGTTGTGGCCAACATATTTACGTTCACGCCCGTAACTCTCCCGATCTCAAATGTGTCGCCTCTCCACTCCAGGGTCGACATCATTCCTTTCTTCTTTCTCTTCTTGTTGGATACAGCATGCCACGCTGCGCTCTCGAGTATACGTTGTTTCAGACGCTCTTTGTACTCTTTTGCTTTCGCTTCCGTCCACTCGTCGATATGTCCGCCCTGTTGAAGAAAGATACGGAGACCATGCTGGCTGACGAAATCGGTCGCCGCATTTTCTTGATTGTCTGTGCTAGAAACATTGTATGGTATGGGTCCAAGAAAGAGTCGTCTGTGAGCCTGGGCATGGTCAGGTGGAGGCGTGGAATAGCCAGAAGTCGAAGGTAATTGCAGATTCAGATGCGCATCCTGGCTCATGTGGAAGGGACCAGGACGTGTAGTGGGCTATGGTTGTGAAGAAGGGGATGTGAAGTGAGATGGCAAGAGAGAGGTGAGTTTGGTGCTGAGGCTTGGGAGCGTCATTCCGCCTCAATTGCGTCTCGGCACAGCACATATCCGAGATTGCTACAGTAATACGTCCATCTCCGTTCTTATTTGCACTTATTTGTTAATTTTGCATATGCACGCCAAGATGCAGTGTAGCAAAGAAACGTACTGTAAATACAAATGCATTTTACAGACAGTGTATTATTAATAGATTGGTATATTTATGACAGGGGCTTGGCAGCTACAATATGGAGTGATATTACTAGGGCTACACTGAGCGGGGATTAAAACAAGCAATGAGGGAATGTACAGCAAATCTACGTCTTCTGCTCCGCAAGGAGCTTTTTCGACTCCTGGACGTATTGCTCGGCTTCATCACGCTCGAAGCTAAGTCTCCAGTTAGCTTGAAGATACTGGAGTAAAGCAGTATGATGACCTACCCATACTTGACGCCCTTGACAGTCATATCCGGTTCACGGAACGCAAATGGGTTGACATCATTTTTCTTCAAGTTCGCGAGGGAGTGATTCACGAACCGATGCGTCACTTCGTCGGAACGAATGGCATAGACCATGTCAAGGAGCTTCGCGTCCTTTGACAGACGCCAGTAGTCCTTGGCGATTTCCGGGGCGGGTTTATCTTTCCACTCTGGGAAACGCCCGTTCTCAAGGTCCGAAATGAGTGCAGTGCTACGCAAGTAAACTGATTAATAGTGTCTCAAACGCTACTCCGGAGCAGATAAACGTACTAAGTCTTCACCGCTTCTTCTTCTAGATACCCAACAAAACGATGGCAAATCCTCGGTGATACGAGGTACGAAAGGACTGTAATCTGCAGATTAGCAAGTGGTAAAATCGTCGAGTTGGATTGTGCCTACAAAACGCATTGTAGAAAACCCCTTGCGCCCCAAGAATTAGACCGCGCATAAAGATACCAGGCTTTCTAATAGCGAGAAAGCTCATGAGATGCATGCGCTCATTCTCGGCTTCCTCGAGCAGTGTATGGATCCAACCAGCGTCACGCCTCTGTGTGAACAGTCAAGGTCGTTTCAAAGAATAAATCGAGATTGCACTGACCAAGAGGCGTAGACTATGAAGATGTCGAATAGTCGCTGCAGCCATTCCTGGTATACCAGCAATAGTCTCCAGGAAAAGACACCGCTATGAGAATAATCAGGACAAGGTCAGAGCTACAAATCTGCGTCGGCCATTGCTCACGTTCATCCAGCCCTGTTCTGTCATGATGTATCCGTTCTTTCTCAGCTCTTCGACGGACATATTAGTCCCTGCAGGGATTTCTTTATGATGATAGCCAGAAACGGTATCAAATGTTTTTCTACGGCGTCCGTCAAAAACTGTGTCGCACATCTTCTGATCATACTCACCTGCAAAAGTGGACAAATCCGTTGGCGAGCATGTCCGACAGCGTGATTGGCTTGCGATGCACATGTGGCTATTGGCAAGACTAAGAAGAATAATTTCTGTGTAATCAAGGGAGCATTACCTCAACGGCTTTCAGCTCTTTTTGGGCATAAACTGGGTGGAACAGCACCCAGTCTCCGGTGACTGCGACATCGGAAATATGCTGGGGTTCATGCTGCCTCTTTGCGCCTGTGGCGTCAACATAGTGCAAGCCCTCTGCACCTTTCGAAGCTGATTCGTCAATGCGTTTGCTTGTCAGAGACTCGTGACTGGCACTCGATGTGGCCAACGTCCGCCGCAAAGCAATGGTGACATGACGCGAAGCAGGGATACAAGTTGGACGGGCAGCAAAGGCAAGAGTTCGGGCAAGGGGACAAACAGGAGCACGCATCATGTCTGCAGCAAAAGTATTCCTGTGTTCTGATGGCCACTAAGCTTGCAATGGCGCCTGCATATATGGCTTGTGATTTCCCGGGCAGCCCCGAATGTCAAAAGCAAAGCTAACAAAAGCCACTGGCTAGCATGGAGCGGTGCATCATAATTTCGGGACAGGTCGCAGATGGTTGGGCTCAACATCAAGTCATTGGATGCAAAGTATTGGCTGGCGAATAGGATTTCGTCGAATTATACGGATCGAACGGGACCCGGGTAGCACCGACAGTCACGTGTTCAAACTTTGCCTAATCGGATGTCCTGATGACAAATCGTCGTGACTCATTTTCACCATCAGTGACCGACTCGACTTGTCGACATACTCATCACACGCTCGTTCTCGTTGTGTTCTACTCATATACCTATAAGTCTATAAGAACGCAATCCAATAACTACGAGTTCGGAATTCGTCGGTCCAACTGTCGGTGCCTGAACCCCACCGCGACTAGAGCAGATGACTGCCCAGGTTCTTTTTCCTCCTGGTGCGAACGGAACTATACAACGCCCGCAGTGTAAAGGACTCACAAGCAACACTCTTGTTACCAACTGTCGGGCTTGTTCCTGGAGGGAAGAACTCAACTGCTCCACCAGCGAGATCCCGGAGAGTTCTAGCAATGAATAGGCATATGACCTTCATTCATGTCCTCATGAAGCTTCTTCGATTCGATCATGTCGAAGTACACGATGTCGCCATTAACCTTCAGCCCTTGCAGCTACGGGAACGCAATCATGTGCGGTGGATGCGTTCCTACACCAGGACAAAACAAGCTCGACTTTCCTCGGATATAGTGCCACCCATAGTCTTCCTTCCTGTGAAGAAGGAATCTCGAATCATCAAGCCCACCAACGCACCGGTGGTGTTGAGAAAACCCTGCACATTGCACGAGTAACTACGCTTGGCGAGTTCCCTTTCGCATGTCTCTGGTGTCTTCCGGCCTCCTGCCTTGATCAATGGAACACGTGAGGCGACGAGTACCCTCATCTTATTTTTTGCCTCAATCTTCGCAAGGCTTTCCAAACATTCGCATCGGGCCGTGAGAGGGAGCACCATTAGCGAGAGATCGTCCCGCTCACGTTGGCAAGGCACCCACAGGCAAAGGCAATATGTCCATTCCATACCGAAATGATTTTCTCGCGTCGGAAGATGATGAAGCGCTTCTCCGAAGGGCCAATGGAACCTACCATAGTCGCATGGTCTATTTTGGTAGTTAACTATATGAAGTTCATCGACAGTGGCTAGCACAATCTGTGAGAGTCTTCAGTACGGCCCATATGCTTACCGGATTCTCAAGGTATAACGACAGAACAAAAACATTGACACGCTGATTTGGAGGTCCTCGCGTAGGGAAGTATAAGGACAAGAAAAGTTGTCGGTCTGGTGAGAAGTCGAACAATGAACACTTACGAACGGTAGTATTGACTTTGACTTTGGGTTGGCATTTAGTTCGCTGGATTCCTGCGGCAAATACCGTCCATCACTCGTTAAGCTTTCGGCAGTCGGTATTCCTGTGTAGGTTGAAGAGTCTTTCGGATAATCTAAGGGTTTCCCTGCATCGTCGAAAGAGAGCGATGGCAACAAATGCCGCGCAATTTTCTCGAAGGTCATCCATGAGAGAACTCGATGATCTGGTCTGTGAATGTCCTGGAACGAATGTAAGGTAAGGGGTCGGTATACGCCTGTAGACACGCTCTGACATGAAGTATCAGATGGACAAAATATGGAATAATCCGTCGCGACTACATCCTCTTCTGTGGGTTCACCTTTCTCACGAATTCCCCGAAAGGCTGGATTCTCCCCGACACGTCTTCTCAGTCACTGGCTGCCATCTTGGACGGGCGAACATAACCATCATTCCTTCCTGCATCCATTGCAGGAAAACAAACGCTGTGAATATCGAACCCGAAGCGTTTAGCCGCATTTCTCACGAATAGAACGAAGCAAGCTCATGTCTTGGCCTGCGAGCACGTTCGTTCGCAACTGGTCTGAAGATGAAATCCTGGGTTATCATCATCAAACTTCATGACACCTCCCAGCTGAGGGTGGTTTTCAAATGTGCGTAACTGACGTCTAGTGAGCGTACATTATACAGAATACTCCCGTGAAATCACATTGATATACAAAGCAATAGCCCAGCACGCCATTCCGAGACAGAAGTACATTACACAGGAGGGATATGTCCCGAGTAGTTGGACTCACCCAGTGTCTGCTTTCAGATCCCAGAAGATCCGCTCATGTTCCAGATCCTACACATTTGGTCTACCAACTCAGCTTCGCTCTGTGGGAGCACGCCTGAAGTCATATATCGGGTTTCGTCTGAACAGTGTGCCGCGTGTGTGCCCATGCCATTTTGGTACGAGTGTTCAGAACCAGGGATACGATAATTCCGGAGGTGGTAGTTGTTTGCATGTGCATTGTTCATTGCCGAAGCGTAGGATCCAGGAGATGCACCGCTACTATTGGACATCGGCGACTGGGCTTGGTACGAATCCGAACTTTCAAACTCCGCGGGCCATTGAGTCGTGATGTACGGCATATGTGCGGTCAACTGAGTTGGGGAGCTAAGGGCCTACACGGAGCAAAGTCAAACTGAGGCCAAGTATCGCGACAACACGGACCACTTACATCATTGCCTGGATACGTTCCCCTAATTGCGACTCCGAATCCAGAAGATGTCCCGCGGAGCCAAGAAGCAGAGCTTCTAACTGTGAAGGTGAGAACGGCTGCTCGCTGCTCATCCGCGAGTTCTCCCCATCACTAGCATCGCTCGTGTACGACACATCCGATTTCGACGCCAGCTGAGAACGGTCTGCCCCATAGAGCTCCACCTGATTCTTGATCAGCAGCAGTTCGTCCCTTAGGAGAGGATGCACTGGTGCGGAAGGAGGAAGGTCAACGCGCAGACACCGCGCGTGTTCTGCGGAAACTGTTTTGAGGGCGTCTTCTAAGTCGCGAATCCGCTCGGCCATGCGGACAATCTTCTCGTGGAGCTGCTCTGTGTTCGCCAATATATAGCTAAACTCCACGCTGAGCATTGAATCTCAGAAGCGAAGGGAGAACCTACCGACTACCTCTACCAGAGACCAAGGAGCCTAATGGTGAGGCGGTGAGCACGCTTATGTTGGAATAGTGCGGGACGTTACCTTCTGGGCAAATTCCCTCGCATCCCCTCTTTACACAGGACTGACACGGAAACACCTGGGGGAGGGAAGAAACAATTATAAGACATGCGTAACGCGTGAGTAAGGTAGCTTACTCGATCGCATTTCAGCTTCAACCTAGACATACCCTCAGTTGACGTACAACTTGAAGAAGCACAACAACGAACCTCCTACACTCGCCGCATGTTTTTGGTGTCCTGCGACGAGTTGGCTTCGTGGGTTGGTTCTGAGTAGGAGCAGGCATATTGGAGCTAGATGCCATTGGATCTAGGTTGACAGAGGCGGGCTTTATGGTGTGGTTGTGGGAGTTCTAGAATATGAAAGCAGACGTACCAAAGCTCTAATAAAAGGACGAAGGGCGCTAAGGAAATTAAGACCCGCGCGTCAGAGCCTGCAAGTACACGGACCGAAAGCCTAAGATCAGAAGAAGAAGCCGCATAATCGCAAAGGAAGCGGCACATCAGCAAACACCGGCTCTTGTTTCGTCCATGGTAGGATCATCGCCGCGTTCTAGTGAGCCATAGAGGTGAACGGAGAAAGGTATTTTTTCGAGTATCCATGGAGTCCAAGCACCGCCCGAAAAGCAAACCGCGTCGTTCTGAACACCTATTCGCTTCGAAAAATTGTGTGCTTAAGGGACGCCAGATTTCCCCAGATCGAGAGCGTTAGACCATAAATTGAATTCCCGCGTCCAAACGGCCCAAATCCGTTTCAAGACATCGATCCCTCGTCCTGCTTGTTGTTAAGTTGCCAGAGCACTCTGTCGATCGTTGCCTGTTCTAGGCTACCTTGACCCGCGTGGAGTTGGGTTACTCATCATCATTCGGGGTCCTGGGCTCCTGAGACTGAGAAGAGCTTGCAGTGCCTAGCAAAAATGATGGCTACCACGCGTCGCGTGTAGTGCCTGTCGGGTCTTTTTTACAAAGATGTATGTGTGTGTAATCAGTTTCGTTCCCGCTTAGTTCTTCAGGACATATCTTCCGCTTGTTGCGGAAGGGCAAACTAGTAGACTAAGAGTTCAGAGAAGGTGGACACAAAGCGTCGCGTTGCCGAGGACAAGGCTTCTTGGGGCCTTAATAGCCCCTTCATCTAGATAGAGCAAAGTGCCGCTCTTCGTCGTAAATTCAGATGCGACAAGTCCGAGTCCCCGCGAGACGATTTGTGCAAGGTGAAAGGGGCAAAGGCGAACCAAAAGAAGAGCATTCGTGCGGATGCTTTGACAAATGTAGCTTCTATGTCGATCCCCAGGTCGAACCACCGCCCCGAGGTCCAGAGTGATTATGAATGCGCACTCGGCCAGCATACCTCGAAACCCCAAAGCGTGATAATATTTTCAGCATCCGCAGCAAATTCATGCGATAGTCGCACCCGAGGCTGGTGTCTGGGCTTCTCATAGTGACGGAGAGTTCTATGCGACTCTTTAGGACGGGCTTTTTGTACGTGTAACGAACGCTGAAGAAAAGCAATAGGATGAAGCCATCCAGAAGTGTGATTAGGGCAACAACTGTAGGAGTAAAAGCCATCCAATGTGTTGTGACAATTATTGATACCAAGGATATCTCTGTTTATAACTTCGATCTTTCTTTTCCTTTTGGCGCATCCTCCTTCTCTTCCAGCGCTGCACGTTCTATCATGCTTCGGGTCTCCGTAGCGGCCTCCGCGAGATAACTACGAAGAGCCGCGGTATTTCGTTTCAAACTCGTTATCGTCCAGCGAATGTAATTATCACCGATAGAATATGACAGACCGAATCCGTCAGGTACAACTGTAGTAGTAATGTCAGAGAGGAGGAAAGGGTCACCGTAAATAACGGCCTAACAAAAGGACTCACCTTCTCCGTAGCCCCATCCATCCAAGAAAGGACTACTAAGTTGGCTAGTCGACAGTTCCCAATGTGAGGTGCGCGAGTACGCGGGATCAGTGTAGAATTCTGGTAACGTCTCGCCGTCTCGAAGAACCTTCTTTAATCCGAAGAGATGCCGATCAACTCCTTGACCATCGGCGGCCCATGCTGCATACTGCAGATGCCGAGCGACCGCGCGCTTGAACAGCGTGGAGCGGTATGAGTCCTGTGTCGTGTGAAAAGAAAAGGGAAGCGAGGACAAAGACAATACTGGCATCAGAGATGGGGTCAGTGCGCAGGGGAGGAACGGACCGTTTTGCTTGGGTCAAGCATTGCCTCTGCCCAAGCTTTGCTTTCATTACTCGCCGAACGAATGACTTCTGTACGCCCTAATTGAAACTTGCGCGTCTGTGCAGACTCGTAGCATACTCCTGGCCGGCCTTCAAGCTTATGGAACGCAAGCTGCTTAACGAGTTGTGCCCAAGCATCAGGTGAGACACGCTGCGACTTGATGAAGTTCTTTCCATAGCCGTCATAGTGCAGAACCTAAATTGGAAGTCAACATTGAAGTCGATTTTGGTAATCGCTTCAAACGGTGACTTACGAGAAGTTCATGCTTTCCAATCAATTCATCAAAATGCTTTTCTGCATCTTTGATATAGCCTTTTGCCTTGTCATCAAGATCAAACTTGATCTCCATCGGCTGTTCCAGCCCCTCTGGGCGAATCTGCGGATCTCCGAAATCCACTTTGTCGGCAGCCAGCGAGGCAAGTATATACTCATTCAAACGTAAAGTGGGGGTGCCATCCTGAGCCAGGCAATTAGTACACATCATTAGCGTGGACTATAATGGACGTTTCAGAATAATCACTTACCAAGCATGAATGCTCGCCAAGGAAGCCAGAACGACCGTTGTCAAAGATTATGACTGTAGATTTGTTCGATTAGTGGGTTTATTTCTTTCATAATCAAGGCAGAATAAGCCAACTGGAACTTGGCCTAACCACAGCTTGAATTGAAGGAAGAGCGGAGGCAGACTGGTCCCGTAACTCTGTCTGCTTCTCTTCTTTTACGTGTCAGGTGTGATGATTGCCACTCCAGATGGACCCACGGCGGGGAACTCAGCCCGTCGAAAAAGGAAAGAAACTGATTGCAACGGAAAACTAGGCAACGAAGAGCGTGCCTTTTCGGAGTTGACGATCCAAGATAGAATCATATGCGGCCATCACAAGCCCATAGCACATGTTCCGAGAAAGAATTGCAGGGCATCCAAGCATCCTGACGTGAAACAGAAAGCGCGTCGTGGAAGCACTTACATTGGTGTTTATCATACCAACGGTTCCTTCCGTCACCCGTCCAGCAACCCCAGCTGAGTTCCTCGCGCGTGACTGGTTCTGTATCGTCGAGGCAAACAATAGTTACGGCGCTTTCGATACGCTCCAAGGCCTTCGCATTCTGCGGATTTGCGATGATATGTTGCCGGGCTTCAGCCCATATGTCACGATTTTCCGATGTTAGGACACCGATCGGGTATTCATCTGGCATTTTACCCGCTAATGCGATAATCCTGCTTATTTGCTGCTCTAATTCGGTCAGGCCGAGGCGGCGGCCATCCTGAGTCAATTGCACCTCGAAGAAGCGATTCTTTCGGATGAAAACAACATGATCGTTCGTTGCAGGGTCATACTTACGGGCGGCGTCAGAGGGCTTGTTCGGATACCGAGAAGCATTGAAAAGCCACTTGTACGACGCCATACAGAGCGGCGCTGATCGCACATACTCCGGTTCTAGACGACCAGATTCTACAAGATCTCTGAACGGAATGAGCGCCTTGATAAGGCGAGCGGCGCGTTCTGCCGGACCTAACTTGTTCAATTCGGAATGGAGGTAGAAATAGCTGACATATACGACAACTGGGTCGCGGTACGACATGTACGCAACGTCGTTCCACCAATCAGTCAACCAATTTTTCGTTCCAGATTCAGCACGACGAGCTTCAAGTCGCTTTTGTAGCTCGGCTCCTATCGCCGATTCTCCAAATGCCTTGACCGCGGTGGAGGTCTTTGCGAACTCTTCGGGCGAAAGATGCGGCTGGACCGTCTCCAGGTACTTGTGTAGAGTCGACGACAATGGAGGAACAGGTAATTTGGGGAGTGATTCCTGGAAACGCAGCATTGGACTAGCACTTTCGTCTACGGAGTAGCCTGGTGGCACATCAACCTTCTGTGACCTACGCGTCATGGTCACAGAAAGCTGACGCTGAAGCACTCTGGAGACAGAATGCTAATGAGGGTGAAGGTAGTGTGGTCAACGATATGATATGTTTGAGATGAGACGCACGAAATCGTGTTCCTCACCTTCAGTGACCCCGTCGGAAGACGGGCAGAAGAAAGCCGGATAATCATGAGCACAAAGAAACTGTTCAACTGTAAAACGGGCTCAAGGACAGTCCTTTTTCTCGCAAGGTTGAGACTGCGGTGACCTAGATGGGTGCTGAACGAGCGCCAGTGAGCGCGATTGAGGTCATATTCGTCGCTATTTAGCTGGTCCTCTGACCAGAGCCCAAGACTGCTAAAGAATTGGTCGGGCCATCCCGGCAATCACGTCCAATCGGCGCGTGATATCCTCTCGTCACGGTGATCCGTCGCTGGTTAAGTAAGCAGACCATCAACGAGGAAAATATGGCGTCGGGATCGCGCTTGGAATCGTAAAGCACGATGCGCCAGATAAATCGCTAGGAGGGAGGACTCGGAGGACAGTGAGGCCGACGCGAATCAGTCATGCCGTCGGGGTTTCCTCTTCTCTCACTCTCACGGTAGCTTCGACTTCGGCATTCAGTATCACTTACATACATACAGCGGTTGGAATACTCTCCATTCCAGCCACTTCCTTCACAAACGACTAGCCGTTCTGGAATGGATACAGCCCATCTGACGGCAACCCTCAGGTCTTCCAGTAGTCACTTACATGCTCGGATCCTATATCGTCCATTTCGTGTTCGTGGTCTGGTGGACCCCGTTCATCTGCCAAGGAAGATGCTAATATCGTGTTGGACTTATAGCGCTCGGGAACGTCTGTATCAGAGAATCCCAAGCCCAAGAGAGCATTGCTGACTGCATTGGTAGCTCCAGACATGCTCCTTTGTGCGCGGCACATGCTCGATCACCGTGCGTTTGCAGCCTGTCTTGTATGAATCCCGGACACTCGATAGCTTGATGTCTCTTGTCCCTTGCTTTACCCACCCGTCGCCATCCAGGCCTTTCTAGCTCAGGGACATAAGTAACAGGTATTATTTCACGGTAGAGACCATCGATTTTCGCTATCTCAGCAAGGGGCAAACGTCAATCATACTCTTTCTAAGGTTTACCTTCCGTACTAGATTCTCGGGTCTCATTTTTGCTACGGGTCCTGCATGCTCGCACCCAGCAGCAGAAGGTATTTTCACATCACTCAGAACTAACACAAATGACAACGTGATACAGGAATCATTCCAAGACTATCCTTACGCACAAGCAGGTTCGTAATCCGAATTGATCACCTTGGAGAAGATTGACATCTGCTGACAAACCAGATTCTTTACTGTTACGAGAGTAGCACTCCGAGTCACACTATTGACAACTGGCTCTTAGGATCTGAGACGGTGGTTTCAACCAAGATCTTATCGTGCCTGTTCTTCGGATAAACACCAACGACACACATTGAGTTGAGTTTCGGTCCGGACTATCCAGATAATCTTGCTAGCGACACATCGGAATTTCACCAAGCTTGGTCATGGATACATTCCCGACAACGTTCGTTTCAGACATCACCTTCGTTCAGTATGTTACTCAACCGGTCTATCGCAACCATCAGGGAACAGGTCGACCTCATCTTTAGATATCTGAGTGCTTCCCGTTCGAATTATTCTCAGCTACTATATTGGACAAAATGAGATCCCGTCGAAATTCCGTAACGGTTACCATATGGCTCTAATGCCGCAACAAGAGACTCTGCCATATGTATACCGTATCTCGTACCTCACACGTTTTTCCAAGCTTTATTGATCCTTTGAATTTACCATTGAGTACCCTGACAAACCAGAATAGAGCACCGCCGAATGTCCGCATTACTAAGATCGTGGTGTTCCGTAAAGTAGCTTGGCTGTCGTCACCAAGTTGAATCTGCTGGCTTCTGGAGGAAGCACCACCACCCGTACAATGTGAACTGCGGTGTTAAAGCTTGCCGTTTGCATGCTGAGCCGACACCTTCGACTTCCCTTGATTGCCGCTATACGAAGATGCGGCTGTGTATGGTTCGTGTACCTCATCACATAAGCTCCGGCATGGAAGTACCAGTTCTTCTGCTGTTAGCTATGCAGTATGCAACGAGATAATTGGTTATGCGATACAAGTTACGTGATAGAATTCCTTCACCTCACCGCGAGAATTCCATTTGCGCTTGTGTTCCTAGCCTAACGGGAATGCTGGTCTCCACCCTGATTGCCTCCTTTTATTCGCGTATACTGCATATGAGATTCTTTCAAGGTTCACACAATCTGGGTTTCGTTTCGACTAGCACCTCGCGTCTTATTACGTTCAAACTCATTTCGCCACTTGATTTTATGGAAGCTCTCATCTCAGAAATGCTTGGAGCCAGTACGTTCCGTTCGGGATTGTTGCTATCGATGATAGCGACCAAAGCTATTCTCTCTCTATACAAGACAAAAATAGCATCGCGGGAATGCGTAAATGTTCGTCACAGGAGGAACACCATGGAGCTGGCCGCGCTATCAAACAAGGTTCGCCCCAACGTTCTCCCTCCACAGACGGGTAAGACGTTACTGTAGGGAAGCTTTTTAGTGCTTTATCGTCGGCGTCGGCAGAGTTTATGTAGCAATCCGGAACGTTCGATCTTCGTGGAGCCGAGTACCCCGAAATTCATATCCCGAATCTGACCCTCTTTATCAATATTCGAAGTCACGAACACTAGAATTCAATCGTTTCTTCTTATTATGGACTAAATAGTGGAACCTTTACTACCGACACACGTGACGGTGCATTCTCGAAGGAGAAGACAAGGAAATATTTGGTGCGTTCCGCTTAAATGGGGGATAAATGGGAGAGAATCCGATAACACGGAAGCCACAACGCGTGTTATTTACATACAATCAGACTTTCCATTCCAATCTGAACGCGTGCCGATTGATGCACTTTGAGCCCTAAGCCTAAGATACTTCCCTGCGCGATAATTCAGAAATCAGATTGTCAGATTGTTGAGTTCACTTGAATGATCGGACTAACAGTTCAGTGTTCCTTTGCGAGTGGAGGAGTGTCTCGCGCAGACTTCTCATCAGCATCATCATGTCCGACCAGCGATAAGCCGCAATCGTTTTCTTTCCCACTGAGGGAATCCCCACGATCACCGGACAAATCCAAATCCTCGCTTCTCTGTGAGCGTTCCCGTCTTTCGTCCTCGTGCAGGCAGCGAGTGCAGGCATAAGTAACTGTTCTCCCTTGCGACAGAGAGTTCAGAATTAAGCGCTCGTACTCAGTCGCCATACGCTGTAACGGTGGGCAGTCCCGCAGGATTGTACCCGATAACCCTTCCTCGAGATCGAGAGTAGCATCGGAGTCATACCCTTCATCAGTCTCTGCAGGGAATGCTGGCTTTCGCTTCCGTCTAAGCGTATCAGACACGGTACGAATGGGCTTCGGCACAGAGGGGAAAGACCGAGGTCGACTCTCGACTTCCGTCCGCCTGAGGGGCGGCACTGCGCCGCTGTGCGTCTGAGTACGCTGCAGACGTGGGCGTGAGGTGTTCATGTACGTAATGTAATTACGAATAGAGTATGCGGTTAACTTTGATGGTCTCAAGCGAAGTGCTACTGAACGGAGGGTTGTGGAAGAGACGTAACGTAACAGAACCAATATTCTTCTTTACTTTATGGCAGCGCGTCTTCCATTAAAAACGTGTTGACCAGCTTATCCACATTGACGTCGATGTCTTGCAAGCAGTTCTACCCTCATCCTGAAATGAGTCTCGAAGACCCTTTACGTATGTCTCGGATGCCTCAGGCGGAACGGTCGGGCGGTGGCCTAGGCAGAAGCGATTCAGAAATAATGCCTCGGACGACGTTATTCGGCGTGTTCTAAAACGCTTTCCCCTCGTGCGGGAACCAGTAGATGTCGAACAAGGGCTAAACCCAGACCCAGAACATACCGAACATTGCAGTGATCAGTGACTCAAGAACTTAGACCACTTCAACTTCGCGTTCTCATGCCATGGAGAGCGCGTAGTTCATAGCGCGAATGCATTTACTTCATGCTCCACCTAACATTAAAACGTGAGGGAAGAATAAGACGTATGTCCGATGGGATTTAGGTTCATAAGCTACTCCCCTTGTCCATGGCGCACTGCAGTGTGAGGCTTGATACACATCCCTTTCTGGCATGGCTCTCAACCATAGCACTGCGCGGATTCGGCACGGACAGATTAGTTGCCATCGGTATCCAATAATTGACTGAATATAGGAGCACCACAAATGAATGGGCGCCTCGGGATTGTTGTAGGTGGTAAATACCATGAACATGCAGTCACTCAAGCATCTGTGATTTGCCCGGACGTCCGTGCAGCACTTTCGGTCCGGTCGTCAGTTAACCCATCGTGATATATTTCAATATACAACTCTCGTAGCCTTGTAATTCAGCCAGGAGTCCAGACAATTTTGGAGGGAAGACCGACAGCCAGCAGCTACAGCACAGCAATTGTGAACTGAAGGCGGGTCACCCCCGTAATCAATTTTAGGACAAGCTTGCGCTAGGTCTCGTCTGGAGAAGACAAGTTCATATATGCAAGTGAAACGCAGACCCAGCTTAGGTATAATAAGCTATCATCACACAATAACTGTGCTATGAGCGCGGCGCTAGAGGGAGCGGCGAATGGAGCAAATGAACGGCGGGAGACAAGTCGACCCAAAGTGGAAAGTGGACAAAACAAGGCGATTACTGTATATGGTAAGGCGAGTGATCAGCACCTTTATGACGTGATTATACTACTAAATAAAGAAATCTCCTTATTCTTCCGGCTCCGCAACTCGTCAGCCTCACCTCACAACACAACACAACATGGTGCACCACAGGCCTTTTCATTTCCGCGTCTCTTACATAAATATTCGCATCATCCGAGACACTAACGACGATACCAGTATTCCCCCTCTAGCAGCTGCCCAATCGGCGACAGTGCGATTCGCTGTCTCTTCTCGACTTCGCCACTAAGTGTGTATAGCCCAAACCCTTTTGGACAGGCTAGAACAACACAACGCAGCGCAATGGCACCATTCTCCCTTGCCAGTCTTTCGGAGGCGTTCTTGGTTCTCATGAACACCCCTCTTGTTCCTCCGGAGTCCAGCGGAGCGTCGCGTGATGTGCCTCTCACAGAAATGCCGAACTCGATCAGACAGACCAGAGAAAGTCGGCGACAGGTCAGCCAGTTCCTTTGGCACTTTCTTCTCATATCCACACTGACGGGTAAACCACCGATGGGACTTGATCAGTCGAGTACCTGGACTAACGCATGTTCAGAGAGCTCCGCGTCGTCGACAGATTCAACAGATGAACGATGTTCCTGTTCCGGTTCGTCAAACTCACATGTATGCGCACATTTACATATGTCCGGCAGCATTTCTGATCATGGGTTTGTCTCATCCTCAGATGTCGCGCGCCTCATCTCCTCTCCTTTCGAAGGATCTCCCTCCCCTTCCATTAGGAGCCCGCCGACAATCGCATGTACGTTTTGCGGATGATGTCAATCTCGATTTATGAGCACCTCGGACTGAAACGATGCATACGACTCCTTTACCCATGGCTGTGCCATGGTATAAAGATACCCTGTATACTCGACCCATAACAGTATTGATGTTGCCGATTGTTGGTCGGTCCAGGCCTTCGTTATAACTTGCATAATCCTGTAGACTCTATCACCCCTTATCATGCATATAACATAGTTACGTATTGCACAGTGTATCTAACACAACTCACGAATAATAATCCTCCACGGACGTAGTTGATTTGTTATTTATATAGTCCGTAATTACCGTAATTACCTGTGCGAAGAGAGTCAATGAAAGGTGTTCATACAGCGAGTATCACCGGCTTTACCTACTTGCCTTGAATCGCACGCTGCTATTCAAGGAACGCTGAGAACCTCAGACGACAGTACATCACTGACCATTTACCACTCGCGTCCCTGCTATCGATAGCGCAGATGTCCTGCACCTCTCGCATGACTTCCTCTGCCTCCGCATCATTAAGGGGTGCGTAGAACGTCCTCCGACAGAAGGTGCGCTGCCAGTCAATGACGTCGGAAGATAACGGTGTAAGACGAGGCGTAAGGGATATATGTTCTACTCGAAAACCAGCTTGTTCAAGTACCTAATGGGTTGCGATAAATCATGAGCTATAAGACGCAGCTGTGTCAAGAGGCACTGCGGTTACCGTCTTGTACTCCTCGAGAGAGGGAAAATACCATGGATCGAGTACCTGAGGGTCGAATCCACGTTTACGCAGTACAGTATGTATCGCAGACCTCAAGCCTTGAAAATGCGGTTATTTGATTCCATCAAGCGTTGCAAGATGACACGACTTACCGACAATATTCAATAAACCCCCCATCTCTCCTACGAAGCGACCACCTTTTCTAAGAGCCCGTGCAGCATTTTTCGCAGCTGCAAGAGGATCTTGTTTGCACCAATGCAACGCCGCATTCGAGAATACTGCATCGAACCGATAATCGAATGATTCTGGTAGAACCGACGAAATTTCTTGTGCGACGTCCTGAGCGGGGGAAAGTTGCAGGCTTTGTATGTCACCCACGAAACTAGCCGCCAGACCATTCTGTCTAGCCTTCTCAATCTATTATCATCCGAATCAGAATGAGCAAAGAGCCGATGAGGTGTGTTTCCTGTTCATTAATTAATTAACGCACCATATTTTCACTTGCGTCAATTCCAACCACGACTCCATTCTCGCCGGCAGTCCGCTTCAGTTCGAGCGTAAGCTCTCCACTGCCACACCCAACGTCAAGTATCGTCTCTCCTGGCCGGGAATTGAGCAACTCCAGAACCGGTGCCGTGAAGTTCTTGGAATACACGAAGGATGCAACTTTGTTGTATGCGTTTGGGTCCCATGCATCATTTGTCGCCAGAACTTGCTCTTTCATGGTCGTGGTCATTACAAAGCCAGTTCTCTAAGCTGCGGATTGGTAGTCTATCTGCAACTTGACAATCCAAGCTCTATACCATCCTGCTTTACATGCCGCTGATCGAGTCCACGATAAGGAATACTGACGACGTATGGCCAATCGGCCGACTACGCTAAGCTGACCCTGATAGCGTTTGATCGACCGGGCCTGGCCGACTTAGCAGCTCGCTTTGTCATCTAGTGAGCGTTAAGATTCGGCCGACAGAACTGGACATTTCAAGGGAATCCGAGGATATTTTTATCCCATCGCACAGAGGGTGGGCATGCTCACGGGAATCTGAGAACGCAAGAACCTATATGTGTTTCTTAGCACCGGAGCATCAAACGAACGCAAGAACCACAACGTTGCCAAGAAAACGGTACTGACCAGAATATCTTACCCGGTGAGTCTGTGAAAGCAGGTTTTTGACAACAGTCCTTTGTAACTGTGACCGCGTCCAATTGAGTCGACTCCTCGGCAGTCTCATGAGCGCGAGAGTACATATATTGTCACCCCATAGCTTCGTGCTTCCGAGGGGACCCCAATTGCACCAGAACCCCGCCATCGACATCTTGCCGCCGGGAAGACAAGAGGCAGTGAGAACTGGTGGGGCCGCTCCGCGAAAACTAAACATCGTCCCTGAGCTCGTAAGTCATAAATCGATTTGCCTGTGACTGCTTTTGTCGCCGCGGAGCCTGGATAGTTACACACTTCATTACGCGAGCATTAAAGCGTGTGTCCGACGTCGATCGGAAAGGAATTGCTGACAGAGTTCAGCGAAACGTTTTCTGTTCTCAATTAGAAGATCTACCTTGAGATAATTCCGTTCCCCGGATCTTTCAATTGTGGGACATCCGAACGAGTATTCGTTCCATCTTGGCGAGGAATATCTCCACTGGAATGGTAGCGTTCCCAGGCCACTCAAAGCCCAGTACGAGGATGTAATTACATTTCGGAGTCAATAGCCCCGTGGTCCGGTGCCGCGTAGCTATTAGGACATAATAAGAAGATATTCCCGGCTGTCTTGATTCGCTGCAGGATTACAGGAGCCTTTCAAGTGACCCTGCGTTCCAGGATCTTCGAGGACAGAAAAGCAGAAGTAACAGAATGGAGCTCCCAGGAGCACTTAAGCTCAAGTGAACGCTGTGACTCTTAAAGATGGTGTTTACCTTAGCATGTGAGGGTTCAACATGCACGTACGACGGAGAGGTGAAGCTGCATTTGCAGTAGATGAAGAGTAAGAAGCTGGTGGCAAGACAGCAAGTCCACGTCCGTCACGTTATTTGCAACAAGTTGTTACATTCCGTGTTTCGCCACGTGATACTTTCCCGACTTTACAACCTGACGGCAACGGCGTATGCCGTATCCTATACAGGACATCAGTCGAGCTCCTTCGAAGGAAAACGAGCACTTTAAATTTCAAAAACATTTGATATATATAAGAGCGAACAATGACTGAACTGCTGGAACGATATACATGAATTGAACTGTACTTATGTTTTTTCATCTTTCTCATTTCTCACCAAGTATACAATAAATGCAGCCTGACAACGCGTGGCGCGAGAGCGTAGAAGTGACTGTGTCACTGTTTTCTACTTTGATTCGGGAACTGCAGCAGGAGCAGGGATATCCTGCTCTGAACCTCTATGTTCCGTTGTGGCGCCACTGGTAGCTTGAGAGCTCGGCCGTGACTTCTGGGTGTCCACGATGCGGCGAGCCTCTTCATGTATATCCCTTAGTTGCTTCTCGGTTGTCGTGTAGAACTCCTTGACCTTCTGACCAAAAGGCGACGAGATCGCTTTCTCATAATACTAAAGGCATCGTGTCAATGACGTCTGAAGATGCAGAATAGGAGACGATCGACGTACCCCGTGCATACTCTTTGAAATGCCCTTCTGTTCATCAACGGTACGGGCGCGTTCGGTGGCAGTCGCAAGAGTCTCTTGCAGTTTGCCTGAGACAGTTTGATCTGGACCGATGGTCCTAGCTCCAAGCGAATGATCAATGCTCTGGAAGTACGACAAGAAGCGATGGGATATGCCCCTCTGTTCTAGAATAGTGCACAGACATCAGTAAATTACGGATTCGCATAGCACATGTAACCCCCTACTGTCAAGCTCAATGGCACGTTGTAAGATTTGGTCCGACAATACGTATCCTTTTGCAAGATACTCGGCCGCAACTATACATTCGAATATCAGCAATCTGGTTTGGAAATGCGCAAAGTATTGGTGCTTACTGCCAGCCCTGGGCTTTTCCTCTTGAGAGACAGGTGAGGCGGTATGTGGCATCCCGCGCTCCTCATCCGGGTGCTCTTCATCGGATTTCACTGATATTTTCGAGCCATCCAGGGCACCCTCATTGAGCATTACCGCAGTCGTTACAGCGGACGGCTTCTCGAAATAGATTGTCGAAACTCCATTTCCTCCTTTGTAGTCGATACTCTCGATCCTGAACATCATCCTATGTGAGCAAAGACTACTTGAGAAGCAATTGCATCGACTCACTTCCCGCAGAATCTGTCTCAGGTGGCATCGATCCGACGGATGAGCACGAGCATCTTCTAAACAGACAAAAGATAACGTACGTGAAGAAATCATGCAACTTCTGCTCTGTGGTTTCGGGAGAGAGGTTTGAAACTTTGACGGCGTACTTGGTAGACATGATGGCGATGGTTCAAGCTGAAAGGTCGTGGATTGCCCCGACTGCGCAGTCTGTATGCACTCCGGATGCGGGACCGGGTATTCACTCAAGGCTAGTGACGTCACCAACACGTGATAATGGGTCCTTTCCGACTTCATCCCTTGACCAACTTTGGATTCGAGATCGACATGCAGATCTAAATACAGAAACATCTATTCGAGGGGGAAACGTCGCCTAACTCTTGTCCTGCCCTCGAACTCTCAACAATGCTGGGATCACAGAATACATCTCAGGTGGGACAATCGAGACACCACGAGCGTAAATTTCCTTCGTGAAAAGCTGGGTTACCATTATCACGTCAGTCGGTTGTTTAATAGTGCTTATAATTGATTGCTCACGGGTTGGTCGAACATAATCATGCCCGGCGTCCGTTTTCGATCAGAAAGAACCGATCCAGGATGTATTCGGATCTTCATCGTCTAAAGGCATATGTTGAATCAATTTCACTATAACAGTGAGGAAAGTCGACAAGGTTCACTCACAGAACCAGGTATGATCGATCTGTATGCGTTCACTTCAGGCCGATAAATAGCCGTATTCTGAGCAAGGCCGAACAAGAGCGACTTCAGCACAGGTTCGACAGTTTTACCGCAGCTCGCGTTCCAATCAATCTTCTCCCTCTCGCAAATGCTACGCAACTGTTTCTGGATATCGTATGCCTCCCTGACGGCCCGCTCATTCACGAAATGTTCTTGACACCATCTGGTCCGCTCGCTTTTTGGTACCTTACCGTCAACCAGTTCCTCGTATGCTCGGAATGCCTTGAGCGCAGTAATATGGTCTCCACTGTCATCTCGGAATGGCCCACGGGCCTCCTGCGCCTCATCGCGTTGGGCTTCTGTGTCAAAGAAAAGCTTTGCGGAAGCAGATAGGACAGAGACTATGCCGATTAACTCGAGTGTGCACCCATTTTCTTGCGATGCGACTAGCGCACGCGCTAGAGCCGGCTCGAGGGGAAACTTATTCATCAATCGACCGATTTTCGTCACTGTCCGCCCGTCTACAGCGCCAAGGAAACAAAGAGTAGTATACGCGGCCCTGACTAGCATACTATTAGCTCAAATGCCACAACCAACCCAATGTTTTTGCTCACTTGCATCGGCGTCTGGCCGATCCATAAGCTCAAGTGATTGAATATCCTGCCCAAGACATTTAACTTGCAGTGTGCTTTGCACGAGGTTGGTCCGTAAGATTTCTGGTAGGTATGTATCTTCCATCTTCTGGAAACTACTCTCCGTGTACAACCGAAAGCAAATACCTGGACCCTGCTGAAGTGTTAGTTGATTCTCTACGAGATCGCCGCGAGACCATCACAAACCTCACGACCAGCTCGTCCGGCCCGTTGCATTGCCGAAGACTTCGAGATGTTCTGCGTCATTAGAGAGTCCAAGCCTTGACCACCCAATTAGTCGAGCAATTTACGATCCCAGATGGAAGACTGACCTCCTCCAGCATACTCAAAATGTCGCTTCTCGTTGTGTTTCCCTGTGTCAATGACGTAACGCACACCAGGGATGGTAATAGATGTCTCCGCGATGTTCGTCGCAAGTATACACTTCCGTAGTCCCACTGGCGCAGGCTTGAAGACACGTGCCTGCATATTTTGTGGAAGATTGGCGTACATAGGACACGTCAAGACCTGTATCACCACTTGCGATGCTCAGATAAATTTATTTCCAGCAGTACTCGGACAAAGACTCACACCCATGCAGCCCAGGGGAAGCTGAGCGGCGTAGCCATTGATCGCCTTCTGGACCGACTCAATGTCTTCTTGACCTATGCAAGCAATGAGACCATCGAAAAAAGGCAGAATTCGAAAGACAGTCCTTGCCTGGCAGAAAAATTAATACGTCGCCTGTGTCATAGTCTGTGTGTATTTGGAAGAAGGTCCGAACGGCGGCATCTGCATAGTCTGGCTGGCTGTTGACAGAGTAAAATATCATTACGGGGTGCTGACGGCCCTTCACGTAGAGAATCTTTGCGCTTGAACGCTACAAGTTAGAATGGAGAACAGGAAAGCAAGAGGGGGGACGAACTCATTGAAGAAGCGGCTGAACTTTTCCGCATCAAGAGTTGCACTCATGACGACAATCCTCAGTAGCTGGATATCATTCCGAGCTCTTTCTTTCCCCTTGAGAGACGAGGTCGAACGCTCCGCAGCGTCATGCACATATCGTCTTCTTCTTTGGATAGTCTTCAAGCTCGATAGCAAGATATCAGTGTTCAGGGTCCTCTCGTGTGCCTCATCTATAATGACGACACTGTATCGCGAAAGTAGAGGATCTGCCAGAAGCTCCCGACAGAGCATACCGTCTGTCATATACTTTATCTTCGTTTCGGGACTCTGCTGTTCGTTGAAACGGACAACGTATCCTACACGAGTCCCAAGAGATACGCCTTGTTCTTCCGCAACACGCGAAGCAAGCGAAGTTGCAGCAACACGTCGGGGCTGAGTTATACCAATCTGCCCGTTGCCTGAAATCCCGGCTTCTAGAATATATTGCGGTATTTCTGGAACCAACCTCAGATACAGAACTAGACGGTTTCACTGCGTACATACGTGTCGTCTTCCCAGAACCTGTTTCTCCAACTAGAACAACAGTATCGTTTTCTCGGATTTCGCGAATAAGCGCGTCTCTACCTGTTATACAAAGCGCGCGTCGTATATCTTCTATCAGATGTGATTAGAATTTTGACTGACCCTTAGCGATCGGGAGTTGTTTCCGCTGCTCTTGCAACTCCTGGAACTTTCTTTGAGTCCTTGTGTGACCGGCACTGGTGGCTGCCCTCCCATTAACTGTGATGCTCTCGCCGTAGTCCTCATCTTCATCCATATACGCAACTTTCCTCTTCTTCAGCGGACTCTCGTTACCGTTGATTCCATTGGTGACCGGTGACTTGCTCGTAGAAACGAAGACGCCATTCGTGTTTGTCCGCTTCTTGGGAGTAGAGCTCGCAAGTGGAGGTGGTACTTTCTTGCCTTGACTAAGGCTCGCTGGGTTAGCAGTTTCGCGAGTTGGACTTCCTCCGAAAGCGACCATGACTGCCGGTGTCGCACGGAAGCGCACGGATGTCAGCTCGATGAGAGATGAGGCTGAGTGAGTATACTCGAACTCGACTAAACTTTTGACTTTCTGCCGCTTATGTAATCGCTCTAGAGTCCATACTCACTCAGCTGCTCACTCAGACAGAAAGGTTCATTCTAGTGTCTCTTTGTGTACAGCAGTTTGTCAGAAAGCACGATTTGTTCGGGATTCAAGCCAGTAGGCTCATATGACACTTGTGGACTGGTAATCTAGGTGATTTACCTAATGCAACTGCAATCGAGGTATTTTATCTTGCGAAATCGGTGCATGCACAGCTAGGCAGCTCGCGCCCTACGAAACCCAGAACGTACGCCAATCCTACATCGGTGACATTGTCATGTTCCGAGGACTATCTATTCATGCGATGGAGATCCGGAGAGGTGAAATGACAACCTCATTTATTGAACGTCTCCTTTGGTATAAGTACAATATGCTTTCGAGAATCTTATCGTGACCAGATCAGTATGAGGATGGGTGTCTCAACAAAGTCTACGGTTATCATTAGTACACACGACATCCGGGAGGAAAGAAGGCAAACACTTACTCCACCATCAATCAAGACCGTCTCTCCATTCACGTACCAGTTCGCGACAAGGAAAAGAGCGAGAGATCCCATGTCTCGATTTGTTCCTCCGAGGATTGGAACACCCGTGCCAGGTGCTTGACGAGTTGGAATGTCGAATATGGGTAGCTTATTCGCCGGAATTTGGGCCGTCTCATTTGGATCAATGTGTGAGATCCCTACAGCATCCATAGTCCCCGGTGCAGTCATATCCGTGATGAACCATCCCGGTGCGATACCATTCACGCGAATGCCGAGCGGAAGTAGATCATGCGCGAGATAGCTCGTAAAATGGCCAATTGCGCTCTTGCTCATCGTGTATGGCACACTCATACCTGCCGTTGCAAGGTCCTTCGTCCATCCATTCATACTACTTGTCATTATAATCTGAGGAGCGAACTTCGATCCACCCGGGCTCTTCTTCCATGCTTCGAGAAGCGGAAGGAAAGCCGCGGAGAGCCAATATGCAGCGAAGGCATTTGTCCGAAGAGTGTTGTCGAACTGCTCCGGGGTCACGACCCAGTAACGTTCCAAATAAGCAGCTGCTGAGGTTGGTTTGGAAGCGGGATCGATAGAGGAGCTTGGTGCACAATCTGCAGGAGGCAATGACAAGTCTCCTTCAATGATGCTAAAGGGTATATTGTTGAGTCCAGAAGAGGTTGAGGTGGATGATCAAAGCCGCTATGGCAGACTTACCCAGCATTATTGAAAAGAACAGTGACACGTCCTTCACGACGACCTATCTCATCCGCAAGGCGCTTCGCTTCTTCCTGTGGTTCCAGCGTGTGAGTCCGCCGCGTCAACAAGCGAGTCGAAAGGAGTTTATGTACCTTGAGCCTGACATCGCCCTGAAGTCCGACAAGTTTCCCCCTTCCGCTTTGCCCTTGTCCCGCGTCGTTGTAGACCTTCGCTACTCTATTCCCCACAGATGCAGTCACGGTCTACATCACGAGCACGGTTGATGCAATATACTCACGTATCCAGTTGCGCCTGGTTAGGACCAATGATGTACACAGTCGCTCCATTTGCCATCAGCGTCGTGCTTATCATAAGTCCGATGCCCTTTCATTGTTTCAGATTTAAGAAGCATTGTCAGTATTGTCAACACTCCGCTGTTTAGCCTCTCACAGTTCCTCCTCCAGTAACGACGGCAACAACACCTCGCAAGTCAAAAATATTGCTTGCGGTCAATTTTTCGAGTACAGTATTCGCGGTAGCCATAGCTCTTGCGTATCAGAGTCAGAGTCAGAGTCAGAGAAAGCGTGTGTACTGTGATTCGAATTGTGGCATCCTAAGCCCCTTTATATTGTTTCTATATCTATTCATGAGAATTCCAGTTGACGTCAGAGAAGATACGAGTCCGACCTCTCCGTTCATGCAAAGATCAGGGTCACAAGCCCACAGTGTCTTAAGAAATAGCTAAGAATGTGATGGCACTTGGCATCCACAGAGATAGAAAAATAGACCATGTGGTGATGGCATAATAATAGTAATAATTGTCTTTTCATTTCGTTGTCAACTTCCGACACGCGTCCGTGCCGGCCCTATACGCGTCTACTTTGCTGTGCCCTCATTCTATACCTTCGACTCCATTGCTCAACTTTAATCATCCAAATGCCCGCTATATCACGCGGCAATAGCGCTCGTACACGACGGCGTCAAGCATCCGCGGACAATATTGAGGATGGGGAGCCATCTCAGCGATCACGCGCTGAGGATGTCGAGGACGATGATGACAATGACCAATCCGTACATCCATCGAGAAAGAATTCAAGGCTATCAAAAGCATCCAGTTCAAAGGGCGGAAAGAAGAGGAAGCTAAATGGCAAACGCAGAGGCGATAGTGACTCGGAAGAAGAAGACGCGCCGCAGAAAACTGGCCTAGCCCTAGCAATCGACACAAATAACTTCCAGGACCGACCTCTGACAAGAGGAGATGCCCCAAAGATAATCAGTACTTCGAAGGACTGGGAACAGCTCAAGCGAAACATGCGGAGCTCTACGTTCCAGCTTGTCGAGCAGGTCGCAGTCGCGATGGCTGAAGCTGGGGAGAACAAGGACGGGGAAAAGGTGGGCGATGTCTTTCTGCGTATACGATAATATCTGATCGCACATCCGGAAGGCTCTAGAACATCTCGAGGAAACCGATCAACTGATGCAAGAGCTACTCGATTTACAGGCCGAGATCGCAGCTCACGAGACCTCACTCATAGACCTCGCGAACGACATCACTCGCGGTGAGGAGATCGTAAGTCACAAAGTTATTCTTCCTTTCACGAGACCTGTCTTGGCTCATAGTATGCTTTTTGTGTGGTCGCGTTAGGACAACGTTATACAACGGTATACGATTGGGGTTGAAGACCGTGTAGAAGCGTGGCAGAATAAGACCAAGAGACAAAAGTACGGAAAGGATGAGGACTACAAGAAGTTCAAATCGAGCATCTATGTGCGTAGGAACCTTCCACTTTCTCCTGAATCATTGTTCATGAAATAACCACAGGAAGTTCAACATCCTGATGAAGGAATGCCTCCCCTGATAAGTCTGATTCCAATGGGTACGTCGCCGAAACCATGAAACCTAGCAGAAATCTTGCTGATTGCCCTATTCTTTAGAGGAAGGGGACGAATCTGATGACGAGGAGATTGCCATCGGCGGTATCTCGCAAGTCTACAAGTGCCCGTTAACGCTCACTTTCTTAGAGAAACCTGTTACATCGTAAGCCTTGATTCAGCCTTACCGCCTCCCAGGGTGACTCACGTATTTCTACTCCCTTCTAGACAACTATGCAAGCACACATTCTCCAAGATATCCATCGAAGAATACCTCAATCACAACCGATCAATAAAGAAGAAGTGTCCTGCCTCTGGATGTAGCAAGATGGTTTGCCTGACTGACTTCTTGGTATGTGGTGGTGGCGAGAACTTCTTTCACTGTGGCTGTCGTGAACTTCTACTAAATATCTCACCGTTAGCCCAATCCCGAACTCGAGCAAAAAGTTAAAGCGCATGTACGCAGGGAGCAACGACGTCAAGCAGAGGCAAACAGCGAGGATGAAGCTGCTGAGGAGATAATTGATTAACTTGTCCTACAACTCAGATTCGGTTGGTCGCCTTTAACAATATCAATATGTAAATGGCTTCGCTGTAACATGGTGATTGGCAAAGCACCGGCTAAATTACTAGCGTACAAGTACGAGATGACAAGAAGGTGAACGATACATACAGGGATAACATTTTCTAAGCTACAGGAAAGGAGCGAGTCACTACTCTCGTATGCCGATAGAAACGACATCAATGTTGTTATTCACGTTCACCAATATACGACCATCGACGTCCACCTCCTTAGTCCCATTCAACGGAATGGTTCTGATTAGCTCGAAGTCTTTATCGTCACCCTTGTACTCCTCCGGGCGCTTTACCCTCCCGTCCTCGAAGATCCAAGGACCCTTGGGGACCTCACCAATGATTCGACGCGCTTCGTCATCCAAGGAAGGCTCGTCAAAGAAGTCCCAATCCATATCCCCGCCGTACGAGCGTGGAAGGTTAACTGGATCGATAAGCTCGGCGATGTCTTTGTTATACGAACTTTTTGGATCATTAAGATTCCCAAGTATATAGATTTTCTCCCTCGTCGCCTCATCAAACCATGCCTGGATCGAGAGGACAGTGTCAAATGGATAAAGAACATATGATGAACAACCGTTAAACCCACCTTGACCCAACTCCAGACTGTCGAGAAGAAACCGGGTGCGTTAACAACTATAACGGTTCCGAGGGTCTCGGGATAATTGGCATTTGCTAGAACTGAAGCTTCTTGTAGATGATTCCGTAAGGACCACATCTGACGCATAGAGACATTGGAAAGGTCAATTATGGTCGTGACAGCGGAAACCGGTGCAGGTTCGATTTTATGCGGGAGATACGTGCAGAGGGGAGCCACGAAACGCGTCATTACTTCATATAAAACAACACTGTTGTCGCCACAATTAGCGTCAGAACAAAGAACACACCGTGGGACGCACATCCGTTCATAGCGTCGCTCTTGAGGCACCGCTGTTATTTCTTCTTGAATGTGGTTGGACAGCGCGCCGAGGTTGTAAATATATAGAGGCAGGCCTTCCTACAATGGTCTAACTCAGCGTACAAAGCACGAGGTCTGCGAATAGCACTTACTCGGTCCCTCCGCCCTGTCCACCTCGGATAATAACGCCTCGAGTTCTCAAATTCGTCTTCTGGGAAGTTTGCGAAGAGATTATGAACGTCATGTTTCTTCTCCCAGGCGATTCTATCTGTGAATTGTTTCTGCGCTTTAATTGGATCAAACCTACGCGCTCTAAGGAAGCGTCTATAGAGGGATGTAAGAAGGCGAAGATCATGAAGACAGTCCAAACACGTACGCCAGAGTCGCATCGTCGTGAGATGCCTTCGATGTCTCCGTTGGGGGCGTGTACAAGCCGGTCTTCTCTAGGTTTGCTTTGAAAGTTGCGAAGGCTTGGTCTTGTTCGGGAGTGAAATGTCCGGGATGGCCTTTGAAGCTTCTCTTAACCTTTGAAATGGTCATCGTACAAGGATGAAAGCGGGCGAGATGGAGACACAAAGACGAGTTCTTGATACAGAAGGATTATTATATAGTCTATTGCGGAGTCAGCGGACGACGGGGACGAGTGGCACTCGGCATCCATCACGCCAACTTGATTGATGGTTTTTGTCAGGCCGAAACAGTTTGTCATAGTGGTTGACTAAACAAAATGAAAATGATTCGCGTGGATCGGCGCTTACACTCAGCCGCCACTCACTCCAGAATCTCGACCATTAGCTTTCTTTCTTTCAACTCTTGCTATCTAGATGCATGCATAGTCATCTTGCCACTTTTCAATGAGTCAAGCATATGCGACCGTTAATGTGTCTCTGTACCAATCCCAGATGCCAGAAGTTTCACAACAAGTATACAATGCGCATGCGATCTCTTCTTTACATTCCTCGTACGTTATGCTAACTTTCTCCACCTCGCGTCCGGCTCGGCCCTCCTATGCTGACCAGCGGTGAAGTTCAAATAAATGGTGCACGAAAGCAAACTTGGAGATTTTATCTAGATCCGACTTTCGGATACAGCGGAATCGAATCGATTGTAGGTATCGTACCCGTGGGAATGTATAGATAAGATATCCGTGCTGATGTGATGTGCCAGCCAGATCGATCCGTGTTCTCGACTGATTCTTCCATGCCACACGACACGTCGACCTTGGTCCATAAATTGAGGCAGGGGGCCTCCGTATCCCTTCTTCACGTATCATCATGTACACAAGTTCGTCAATCTTCTTGAAGACACTAGCACAGGTACAGGATGCAATTCAAGCTCAGGACTTGGGATTGCATTTAGCTTATTATATTTCTTCTAGGCCGGTATAACGCATGTATTTGCGAACTGGGGATCAGATCACCCGGCACTGCTCGAAGAGCTGGAGAGACAACGGACGGAAAACAGGGAGACTAGTGTGCGAATCGTAACTTGTCCAAACGAGATGGTAGCTCTTAGCGCCGCGCAAGGATTCGCCCAAGTCTCTGGCCACCCTGCGGCTGTATTAGTGCATGTCGATGTCGGGACTCAGGTGAGTTTATTCAAACAATTGTGCGGGCGTTCTGGAGCCTAACTTATCCACGCCAAGGGGTTGGCGGGGGCCGTACATAATGCTGACAGAGGCAGAGTACCTGTCTTGATTTATGCTGGTGCATCCCCATTCACATTAGATGGTGAACTCAGAGGATCAAGGAACGAATGGTTCATGTCATTGCAAGGTTCTTTCCTACCGGCTTGTTATACACAACGCGCTCATCGGATTCGTATTTTCAGACGTCCATGATCAACCAGCAATCGTACGTCAGTATATGCGCTTCACACGTCAAATCAACAGTAGCAAGGATGTTGCTCAATCCATTCTGCGAGCACTCCAATCGTAGGTCAGACACACGGAGTGTCACGACCAAGAAACTGAACTGTGGCAATCATACAGGGCGATGAGTGAGCCTAAAGGCCCCGTGTATCTTTGGGCGCGTCGAGAGGTGATGGAAGAGGAAGTCGACGAAAGCTTTTCAAAGGTCCCAATGGACTTGAGATTGTGGACGCCAGTCGAACCTCTTGCACTCAGTCCATCAGGTTGGTAGACGCCTGCCTCACTATTTTCCCTCCGTACTTTTCAATTGTTGAGCACCCTATTAGCTGTCGATTCCATCGCACATAGCTTGGTAAGCGCTGAGAGGCCGTTGATTGTTACCTCATACTTGGGTCGAAACACAAAAACAGTCGGGAAACTCGTTGAGCTGTCCGATCGGATCGCCATCCCTATCCTCGTTTCTTGCCCAACTATCGTTAATTTTCCGCATAACCATCCGCACTTCGTTGGAGTGACTTACGGCTTGGAGGCAAACAGCTGGCTCCGTGAGGCCGACGTCGTTCTGATCATCGATTCGGACATTCCGTATGTCCCGATGCACAATAAACCCAGAGCGGATGCCAAAGTTTTCCATGTCGACGTTGACGTGTTGAAAGAGAACATTGGGATGTTTCATATAGCTGCCCATTTGCGGAGCAAAGCGGATGCGGGGGTGGCACTTACTCAGATTCTCGACAAGTTACCGCGCGACATAGCATCGAGTCCCCGAGTCTCTGCTAGAAGCAAAGAACTCGAAGAGTTTTCTGACCAACGAATATCGAGGCTCAATTCCGTTGAAGCTACCACACTATCAGACGGCTCGTTCTCGGTACCTAACATGTTACTTTCTCTGCGGAAGTCCATTCCTATTCCCGAACGCACTCTCATTCTGGATGAGAGTATCACGAGTCGATCGCTTGTTTGGAACCATTTGCGCCCCAAATACCCGGGCTTGATGCTCACTTCTGGCTCTTCGTCGCTTGGGTGGGGCTTAGGAGCAGCCATCGGTGCTTCATTGGCTCGAAGTGACCTTGACCTTATCGTGTTAGTAACAGGAGACGGATCATTCTTATTCGGAATACCAAGTTCCGCTTTCTGGATCGCCCGGAAATACCGGACGGTACGTTGTTACGATATTGTGAGTTTGGTAGTCAGCTAAGATAATTTTCTAGCCGTTCTTGACAATAATCTTGAACAACGGAGGCTGGAAGGTGAGTAGGCTTTGCTATTATCATCGCTAACCCCTTAGTCTAATTTCTCCCATCGAGTCCCCTAAACAATCCATGCTGCAAGTTCATCCGCAAGGACATGGTAGCAGAGTTTCTGGAGACCAATTGACAGTAGGTTTCGGTCCAGACATGCCCGACTACTCCCAGATTGCTGTCGCGGCCGGAGGCGCTTGGGGAAGAGTATAGTAAAGTTCTCCGAGCTGGATGCTTCCATAACGGAGGCAATTGACGTAGTTCGGAAGGAGAAAAGATGTGCCGTCCTAGATTGTATAATAGAGTCGATCTGAGGTGAGGGATTTCTTATCCTGTTTCGAATACCAAGACACAAGTTTTTGAAGAAGCGAAGCAGAATGAGACTTGGGATGCGCTTCTCATCAAGACCTGGTCGTATTCTTTGCAAGCTGTTTTCAGTGTTTTCATACCGACGACTTCAGCAACATCAATCGAGGCGAGGAATCCCAAGCTGTTCGCGTACTGTACATGGTGCGGGGCCAGCTGCCGATGCACACAAATGGAGACATGTAATCAGATAACACTAGGCCTGTTTATATCTTACTCGACCTTTCGGATCTCCGTCCAAGACCAAAGTTGAATCAGGTTGCATGATTCATCCGTAAACTACTTGCTTAGCAAATCGGGGTAAGAGTGGCAGAAGAAAATCAGATAGAGGGCGTGATGTTGCGATGAGCCTAAAAGTACATTCATCTTACAATAAGAGTAAGCACAAGGTGCATATACAATTACACAATATGAATATTTTACTTCTCCAAGACAGACGTCTGCTCGAAGACAGTAGTGCTAGTACTTGCAACTAAAAGTCGACCTTCGCAACAGTCTCATAAAACGTCTTCCCCTGAATCTTCGCAAGCTCAACTTCAAGCGGCGTAGGCTGACGCGACCCATCATTATCCGCAAACGTTCCCGCGCCCCACGGCGAACCACCATGCACCTCATTGATATTCGTCAGCATCGGGAACACGTTCTTATACCCAAGCGGGACGAAGATGATGCCCAGATGCGTTAAAGTGGAGAGTGAACTTAGGACGGTGACTTCCTGGCCGCCGCCTGGACTTGCTGTTGAGACGAAGACGCCTGCGTATTTCCCGTGAAGGTCGCCGCGCACCCATAGGGAACCCGTTGCATCCCAGAATGCCTAGAAGGATAAGGATAAAGATAAAGAACGGAGGGAGAAAACGTGTCAGCTCAATTTACGATACGATGAGATATGGGTGGGGATAAGATAAGACAAAGGTGGATAGGGACGCACTTTCCACTGCGCAGGGAAGTTCCCGTACCTCGTCGGGATGCCAAACAAGAACGCATCGTACTCTGTCAGGTCCTTCGGTGCGATGACAGGATAGTCAGGCTTTGGCGGGGCGTGCATTTTCTGTAAGATTTCCCCTGAGAGTGTCTCGGGTACCCTATCCAGGAGGCGGTCGTCGTCAGGATTTAAGCATATACGCAGTGGAGACAAGATAACATACTGCAATATCTTTGCCGATCCACCGGCAGACCCGACACCGGCCTTGACAGCTTCAGCCACTTTAATCATCCATCCACTAAAGTCTCAGTAATGGGGTATAATAACAGGTTAAGAGGCGAAGACATACGTTTTGCGACGTGCCCGCGCAGTGAATAGATAATAATTGCCACTCTTGGTGGTGCCATGTCTCAAACAAATTTCTCGCCGGATGAGGTCGAGTGTAGAATCTGTAGATGTCGACGACGTGGAAGTTGTTCAGAAGATGATAAGCAGCGAGGTGTGTTTATGTAGGGAAGTACCCTAAGAGTGGAATTGCCGCCAGGATACCTTATATCGTACACGAGAGCGGGTTCCGGGCAAGTACCAAGTCGTACAGAAGACACGAGAGTAAAGTAGTGTTAGCGTTTGACCACTGTTGAGCTCCTAGCGGCATACGGATGATATGAATGCAGCTACCTTTATAACTAAACCGACATGCCTAGACTGCGAGAGAATGGAGGGAGGTGTCAGAATATGTGTCTCGAATTGGACAGCGATGACCAAGCTAAATGACCCATTGATATTGATTCAATGACGCAACGATCGATCGCTTACATCCATACATCCAAAACATCCTATCATTGGCCATATGCATATCGACAGGGCAGCATTTTTGACCTTGCTTATATGGTCATTTTTTTCCCGTAAGTTGTGCGCGGCAGTCCTAAAGCCCGTCGCCAAGCGAACCAACCAGGGGATCAGTCTGGTCCGAGTAAAATATTCCGTCGTTGGACCGATCTAGTACTCAGCAAGGGACGACGGGACGGGACGGACAAATACTTCAGCACTCGGTCCCGGACAGAGAAGTTCCGCGGATCTATATCGGCAATCAAATTCGCCTTGCCGATAAAGAATCATAAAATATCTATAAACAAACCACAGCAGTGACATAGAACGGTGACAACAACACAGCATTTTCAGTACTATCAAGATGAACTAACTGATACCAAACAAATCAAGACGGTAGACTAAGACTAGGTGGGTCCTATTATAATTGTTAATCTAAGAGATGGCTTTCAGGAATCGCTCAATGACAGATTTGCCTCGGCGCAAGTTGTCCAGTGAGATGCGCTCATTGTTCAAATGTGCGCGGTCCTAGATTCCAATCTATACCTCAGAGGCTAGAAAATCATTAAGGACACATAAACATACCGTGCTTTGACCGAGAGGAAGGTGAAGAGCCTGGCACTGGAATTCCTTTTCTAGATAAGGAACGGACGGAATAGACTGCCAGTTGCATAAGAGATCAAAGATTCAGAGAAAATAATAAAAATGAATACGTACGCCTCCCTCACGTATACGTAGCGGTGCGACACCCCATTCGTCTTTAACGGCACCTTCGAGTGCTCTGAACCACGGACCGTCGACGTCACCCAACCACCAGTCCGTGCCATTGTCAATACTTATCTGAACTGCTGTCAGCCGACTTAAATTACGAGACCTTGCTCTCCATACCTGAATCTTGTTCGAAGACTTGAGAGCCTCGAATGAAACCGAGAGGTGCTCGCGAAGCGAACTGACGATAGTTTCGAGCTGTTGATTCGGAACAATACGTAACGAGACTCTCGCTTTAACTCTTGATGGTATAACAGTGGGATCTGTCCACGAAGGTCAGTCTAATCTAACCGCCTTGGCAATGCAATTGGCTTACTTCCTGGGCCGGAAACTTCCAGACTATGAATGCTGAGGGAGGGTTCTCTCCATTTCGCGGAGAACGATGATGCAGGCTGGCCCGTGACGGTTGACAGTAGCTTGTATAACTCAGCTTCCTTTTGAGTCTTAGGTTGCACTGAGTCGTCTTCCAAGAAGTCAGTACAGAATACAATTACCTGGCGACGCGAAGCTTACAAAAATCTGGTATGAGGACGCGCTGACCCTGTGAAAGGCTCGATAACAGCCGAACCATATCAAACATCGGCTCGGAAACGGCGCCTCCATCAACCCCAGAATGCAAGTCCGGTAGCTCATTTGCAATCTTAAGGTAGATGAGCCAATGCCTCCGTCATCAGGTGGGAAGAAACAAACCTGGATGCTGCAATGAACGACACCCCTCATTCCATATGTGATGCAAGGTCGGTCGTCACTGATCCAAGTAGAGTTGCTAACGAGTATAGCATCGACGTTCCCGATAAGATCCTTACTTCGTCGAACAGCGTCATCAAAACCAACGCTACCAGCTTCTTCTTCACCTTCAATGAGGAAAACGAGGTCGCACTCCAGTGCGCGACGTGACAACAGCTCCGATGCAGCGCACGCAGCAGCAAGTATAGGACCCTTATTGTCTGTTGTGCCACGCCCGTAATAGTACCCATCTTGACCCGTCAATGTGAAGGGATCACTATCCCAGCCGTCCGGACGAGCCGAAATCACATCGTAGTGTCCATAAAAGAGAACACGGCGCCGATCTCGCTTACTTTGTGAACCATGGAAAGTGGCTAGGACCACAGGGTTTTTCCCCTCCTTTGTTGGGATCTTGCATGTGCGAGTATCAGAAGATCAGAGGGGTCTAATAAGAAGTAAAGGACGCACTAGATACGAGTCGGCACCAAGCTGAGTCAGACATTTCTTCAGCCAAATAGCGGCCTGTCGGCAGTCTTCGCGGTGCCTCGGCTCACTACTAACACTCGGGATTGAGACAAACTTTGTGAGTGCATACAGCATAGTATCTAAGCGCGACATAGGAGTTAATATCGCATGTAACCGTGTTGCAGTGAAACCTATCACCTTGCATGCTAGGCCATCTCATGGGGTTAGATGAGCCGTTCTGCTCTCCAACCGAAAGATGTCGGCCGGTCCTTAGTCGTTCGATGTGCCATATCTCACAAAGAAGGTAGGTCAAATGTCCCACGCTCTTGGCAACGAAAACTAACCTTAATGCAGTTATCATTGGCCCCCGTAATCAGTCGCCATGAGCCACTCTTTACGCTTCGAGTGATGAGTGACGATAATATAATACCATCATGAGCACGCCAAGACGCAGTACAGTCGAAGCTGGCAGACCACCGCTGAACTTGACCGTTCGCGGAGCAGGTAAAGAGATCGCCGTCTATCATCGACATAGAAAGTATGTCACAGCCCTGCACAAAGGAGGTAAAGGAAAGAATATGGCAAGAGAAGAGTGTGACACATACCTCCTGAGCAATGATTGTCCGAACAAGCGTTTTAGTATTCAAGTCAAATACTTTGACATATCCATCCTGACAGCCGGCGAATACCGTCTCATGTCGCGCAATCAAGGATAAGACAGCACCGGCCGATGCCTCGAATGTATGAACAAACACAGGTCCGGCAGGGGTGCATTGCCAAAGCTTTAGCCAATAAAAATGCAAGATTTGAGCTGGTTACTCGACTGGGTGAAGAAAGGAATTACCTTGACTGTTTCATCTCCACTTCCCGTAGCAAGGAGAACTTTCTCGATTACCTCGTCGTCGCGCTGAGTGTTGCTCTCCAATGGCGATGGAAGGAGTGCCATGGAGTAGACATATCCATAATGTGCAGAGTCGATAACGTTTGAGCTTCGAACTTGAAACACACCCTTCGGCTTGGGGACGCCTTCTTTGCACAGAGGTGTGGGTGTTGCTTGTCCACTAGCTACGCCGTCGCCGAAGAACTTGTTTCTTTTCGAACCCGGCCTAATATCAGATTCTTGCAGTATTAATGCGTCACGTAAAGCCTCCGGACCATCGGAACATGGGCACGCGGATCGCTCAGTTGACAAACGAGTAGTCTCAAACCACTGGAGAGACGTGTTCTGACACCCAAAATAGACTGTCTGGAGACTCGGGGAATAAGCAAGGCAGAAAATATCGCCTGAGTCACACTCCAAATACGGATTTAGAATATACAGCGGTATCAATTTCGTTGTACACCAAATCTACCGATCGGAAAAATTTCAGTTCAGTCGGATAGCAAAGAGAGATCCCAGAAGCGACGTACTCGAACGGTGCTGTCACCTAAACAGGAACAAGAGCAACATCGATTAGCAACAGTTCTTACACGGGATATTCGGGCGGGAAACTCCGTCATCAGCTACGCACCCGATGAACTGATGAGCCACCCTTTTTCTTTTGCCAGCTCCAAAGCCAGGACGCTGCCCGTGTGACCTTGTAAGGTTGTTTTCAAGGCCAATGTTTGCCTGTCCCACACCTTCGGAGATGAACTACACTGTCTAATAAACCAATGAACACCTGACTCACAAATATGTCGTAACCTTGGCTCCCGCTAAAGATGTAATTATCATTGGCTGTCACGCTTAGTACTGAGCTGGTTTCCGAGTGAAGAGTATGCATGAGTGCCGGTGTTTGAGCCTTATGCGGCAGACCACGGCTGAGAGAGGCTGGTTTATAGAACGAAGGTAATGGAGGCGGGAGAGAAGTGAAAGTCAAAGCATGTTCAGCCAAAGCGCAAGGCATGATGCGTACGGTCTGGAGCGGTGGGGGAAAGCTGGTCGTCCGACGGCATGGCTAGAAGCCTTTATACGTAAAACTAGAAGATCACCAGATTTCAAGATACGGTAAGAGAATGGAAGATGAGGAAAGGATGTTGACTGCGGTCGGATATGCCACCTAGCTGATGAGTGAAGAAGAAAAAGAGGAATGGAGGTTAATAGAGGCATTTCGGTGACACGACGCGGTCCTGGCAGTGAATCCAAAAAGTGTGACTTGCGTGTCCATAACGAGGAATGACGCAATAAGCTTCGCGCGTTTTGCCGAGACGATCTTCATAAAGTCTTACATCATCATTTGTGATTGTCTTCCCGTCTTCCCTGCTGGGCGGTGAAAGATGTCGACCGACGCACAAAAAGCGAAAGAAAAGGTGGGTTGTATCTCTTTGAATCAGCTCGGCGGTCTACGCATTTACAACTCGTCTTGCAGGGAAATGCAGCCTTTAGATCTAAAAACTACCCAGAAGCCGTCGGCCACTACACCAATGCGATGCTGGCTGATAGTTCGGAACCAACCTATCCGCTAAACCGTGCAGCAGCGTACCTAAAGTTAGGCAAGTACGTGTCGTTCACGTCGAGGCCAAGATGTCAATGACCAAGCCACTGTTCGTTGATCATGTAGGGCTGTTGATGCGGAGAGAGATTGCTCCGTGACTTTGAGATTAAGTCCAGGTCATGTCAAAGCTCTCTATCGGCGTGCGCAAGCTAGAATTGAGCTTGACAAACTCGACGAGGCAAAGGCCGGTACGTGATTCCATCCGAACCGCCTGTCCTACTAGACATTAGCTCGACGCCATCCATTCTGCAGATTTATCTGCGGCTCTCGAAAAGGAAATTGGAAATGATGCTGTGAAATCTGAGTTGCAGAAGGTGGAAAGGTTGATTTCGGAGCGTAGAAGAAGAAAACCCGCTCCTGTCGTAAGTCAGCCCACAGTTCAGCCCTTTCCACACTTAACGCTTGACTATTACTTAGGAGGTAGGAACACCTGTCAAGCAAGTACCTCCTCGGCGCCGTCGCGTACCAATAGAAGTAATCGAGCCATCGACACAGACAATCCAGCGTACAGATACACTCTCGCCCATCTCTTCTCGCCCACTCCAATCCAAACCAGAAGAAACTCTGCCAACACCATCGCCCTCACCTGCTCGTCAATCTCCACTTCCAGCAAATCATGTTTCTCCTCCACCAGAGTCGCAAGTTTCATCCAGCAAACCACTTCCTTCTGCCCAGGGAGGCATATTCCGCTCTTCAGGAGAACGTACGTTGTTCCGGACGCCAGAAACGTCACAAACAGCTCCAAAGACTCCAGTATTCCGATCGATCCCACTAGATGCAAGTGCAGATGATGATGCTCCCCAGCCAGCCCCGATCTCACTATTCGAGTTTACGCGCGCATGGGAACTAGCATCACCCAGCGAACGATGGGATCTTCTCTGCGTAAGCCATCCTTCCATTTCAAAACATGTCCCATGGCCAGTTTGATAATGCTGCGATATTACACTGCAGAAAATCCCCCCTCAAGCAGTTCCCGCCCTCTTCAAAACGTCTCTTGAAGCGACGCTGCTCGTGCAAATACTCGAAGTTTTCTCTCTTGCCGTACAAACAACGGACGATCTTGAGATCAAGAACCGAGTACGTGGCCATTTACGATGGCTGCAACGTGTCCCACGGTTCTCGACAGTAGCACTTTTCATGAGCAAACAAGAAAAGGAACTCTCGAGGACTCTAACTCACGCTGTCGGGTCTACTGAGTGGAAGGTCTGATAATGATGCGTGCTTCTTTGCCCATTGTCAATGCCATTTTTCCATTCATCCTGTGACATGTCAGTCACGTACAAAGACACGCCCAACAATAGCTGAATTCACAGCTCCATGGCGCTTTGACATCTAATTCTATTTGATTCTATCTGTTCAGTACATGGTCGCGTTTAGACATGCGACTAGGGTTATCATGTAACCTATGGTTATAATGAGAAACGCATTGATATGTCTATCTGAATTTCTCCATGCTCTTCCGTACATCACGCTCCCTCCACCCCTTCCCCTTCCAAATCAATAACGCGATCAATCCGCCGACCACCGCTAGTAAGCCCGCCCATATCGTATACAGACCTCCATCACCAAGTGAGTTCTGAAGGGGTGCAGCGACCATAGCGGCGATGAACGCGGATGTGCCTCGGAAGGCGCTATTACACGCAACTGCCGTCGCTGATCGTCCCGTATTCGCATCCACGATGTACGCAAGTGTGGAAGAATATACCCAACTGTAGGAAAATGTCAGTATCTAACCTGCAGACGTTGAGGTTTTAAGAAACTCACATGGACAAGAAACCTGCGAAGAAAAGTACGACACAGACCACTGCGACATGCACCTTTCTCTGGCATAGCCAGCCATAGGCTGCGCTTGACAAAGGAAGAATGACCATGGCCCACTTTGTACTCTCCAACCTCATCTAGATGGCCGTAAGCAATCAATTCCTTTCCATCAGAAGACGGTCAATATCGAGCACCTGACCTCAGGATTTCCCTTTCCGTTATTCTTGGCTCTGAGACGACGAAGAGCGTAGTCTGACCAGCGACCACCGAGAAGACTTCCGGCCACGCTACCTTTTCATCAGATTCGAGATTAGCAGAAGTATTGAAATAAGAGATACTATTTATTCACCAACGCCGAAGGACAAGAGAACCAGACCAATATGGAGCGCGTCGTATCCGTACTTATCTGCAAACGTACGGGAGCACGTATACAGGATCGAATAGCTAAAGGCAAATAGGAAACCTAGAGAGGCGATAAGAACCGTGCTTGGTAGGGAAACGTGTTGAATGGTAAACATACCTGAGGCGGTGAGGATGATCAGATTCGTCCTGATCTTCAGAACCCTAGGTAACGGCGCGAGGGGATTGACATCTCGTAGAGAAAGCCGAACGTCTTGCACGGTTTGTACCATTGGAACCGACAGTCTATCAATATTCTGCGCTTCGACATCTGCCTCGCTCACGATCGTTGAACTATCCTTTGAAGCTTTCTTATCTGGGTCACAACCCTTTATTTGGATGTCCGCTGGTGCCGCATTTTTCCCCTCCGTCTTACTCTCAGAATTTGCTCGAGCAAGCGCTGCCTGGTATACAAGGCTACGCTCACGCCGAAACGTATCCCTGAATACGAAGAAACTGCTCAAGGAGACAGCACAAAACGCGGCAAGGAAGTTGAAAGTCGCGCGCCAATTCCAGGTGTTCGTTAGTGCACCTCCAATAATCGGACCCAAGGATGGACCAAGGAGCGGAGCCGCGTAGAAAGTACCCATCACCGTACCTCGCTCATGCGGTTCGAAGACATCAGCCAGAGTACCGGCACCAACGCTGAACACGGCCGCAGAGCTATGAACGAAAACAGTCAGTGAGGAGACACCTCTGACAGCTCAAGACCTTACCCAAACGCCTGAAAGCAGCGCATAACAATGAGGACAGTCACATTCTTTGCCCTTCCCAGGACGATACAGCATGCAATAAATAACTGCACCTCCGATAAGTTATGTTGAAATAGTCTTACAAGATAAGAACTCACAGCTTCTGACGTGATGTACACAATCTGTACGCGTGCAATAAAACTCGTAAGGGCTCTGAGTGTGCGGTAGATAAGGTCTTTTCAAGTACCTTTCTCCCCTTGAGTTCGGAGACGGAGCTCCAGAATACTGGACCGATACCTTGAATAACGATAAACGACGACAAGCTCGCAGAAATTTGCGTATCCGATGCGTGCAAATCGGCCTTAACCTGGCTCAACGACGCTTATCATTGAAATTCTCAGCAGAAATTTGGTGAGTTTTCCAATCGGGACTCACGGGAGTAGACATTTATTGCTAGTGTCGCAATGATCGCAGCGAAGGAGACGGTCGCGAGTACAGAGGCCTTACAGATGCATTTGCATAAGTAACGGATTGTCCTTCATTTCGAAATATTAAGGGGTGGTACTTGCATACCTTTCGAGCTCTAGACCATTCACGCGGATCATCTTGAACGGCGACGTGCTCGATGTCGACTTCGGGTGCCTTGCTCGGGGTCCTAACCGTTAGAGAATTTACGGCAGTGGGAGACATCTTGCGGGCTGGCAAGACGATAACACAGGTACACCAATCTTCCAACAAAGTAAATAGCTGGGGAAGGAAGACCGAATAGCCGCGAAGTCCGATCCGCCGAGTAGTATGTGGTCATTTCATTCAGAAAAGCCGGCCGATAATATAACATATTTGACGGACAAATAGCAAAAGCTGGATCACTCAGCAATACCGGCACAGTTGGTGCCGAGGTCGGCAGGGCAGTAATCAGATCCAAGTTCTCAGCACCTCCAGTTACATTCCGCAATTGTTAGCCTACGGACCGCCATGTTGCGACGAGACCCGAACTTTGATCAGCCACTCTGAACTGATCCATGTCATGGTCGAGGATAAGTGGAGGTGCAGAGTTACAGTTACATAAGAGTGGGGACTGGCAATCCCCCATCTTCGCGCGTGAGGCTTTTTTTTCAATCGGAGTTTACATAATTCCTATTTGTAGTAATCCCAGCCGATCACATTGTCGCACCTCTGAATGTACACCATTGAGGACATTTAACACAACTAGAAGAGCTGAATCGATCTATACAGCCGTAGGTGAGTACATACTGTGAATTTTTGACAGTCTTCCCACTTTCCCTCTATCTCCACAATTATTCTTAGCTCTCAAGAGCTCGATTTCATTTCACACTATTGCTCGATGTGGTCACGTGATAGCATATATCTGACCTCCTTTCGTGTGTGCATGTCATACTCATGCTCAATGCAAGTATATGATTATACAGAAATAAGTATGAATGTTCTCCAGAACATAACTAATCTTTTTTACAAAAAATAAACAAAATTGAGCTCATTTTGAGGGAGACATGCCTGGACATCATACCCTTAGTCTCACGAAGTTTCTGAGTACTTAGCCTTCCACAACAACAATTTCACCTCTTTCAGTGCACAATATGCTTTTTTGTGAGTCTTTCTTCAGCTCTATTAAAAAACATTTTTATTAGTCATTCCCAGTTTCTGAGATATGGTCAAAAAATTGCCATATCTCACCCAAATTTTAATAATTTTTTTCGGCATACAGATATCTGAATTCTTGGATAGTAATACATATATTACAAATTTCTCCAAGGTAGCCTGTGTGCTACGGACGATGTTGCAGCCAGTTGAAGACAGGATTCACAAGTGCGACAAGAATTTCAAGGACGTCGATCACCGGCACGTCTCGGTAGACCCGTGAGAATGCACGCGGAATAATAGGGGATTGCCAGTCACCAATAAGAGATGGTTTTTTTTATAGGGTAGGCTAATCGCACGTGCTTTTTCCTTTCCCACAATCGATCGACCACTTGATTTCAACCCCAACACTGGCAGGAACTTGGAGAATGGCGACGATATTTTCAGTACCTCTTCATGCCCTCGGCGAACCTCCGAGCGTACTGAACCTGAAGTTACTCCCAGGACGCACGCGTCAAGTTCCTCACGATCTCACTTAGACAGACACACCAGTTTCATACGGGTAGAATAGCTCAAGGCAAGATGCACGGCAGTCTCGACCGCCTCAGTTACAGAACAGCAATTATTCTCCTGATTTGCTATTCCTCGAGAACTCAGGCCGCGTCGCTCGCGATCATTTAGCGTCAGAACGCACGTTCCTTGCGTACATACGCACGAGTCCCGCTTTATCATTCGCGGGTGTCGGTGAGTACATACGATCGAGCCAGAGCCATCGGGACCTTTCTAATGGCACGCCACTTTGATAGCTCTTGTTCGATTATTTCCTGTCGTGTCCTCAACCGGAGCAAATAACGACAAGTTGTTTCGATATGCACGTCCTTTGGGCTCAATCTTAGTAACTGTCGATATCCTTGTCCCAGCAATCGGTGCATTTCATCACATGAGTTCTTTACTACTCAAGTCAACAACGTCGAGTGCAAAGGTTTCTCCCGTTATTCCCGCATCCAGGCCAGCATTGATCTCTGGGAGATTCCCTGTCGCACGTTTCTCTAGCGTCTTCGTGTCTCCCATCACCGTTTTGCTCGTTGCTGTTGTGTTTGGCACTCTTGTCCATGCGGTGCACTGACTCGAGTCTGGTAATATACGAGTATCCCAAATCGACTTCGAGGTACCTGACTGGAACGCATATCGGAGACCGAGCGCAGGGATGGTTTGCCGCTGTTCTCCGGCATATCCAAAGAGAATTCAAAGCAGTTCAAAGCAGCCTTCTTCCCTTCCATCTGCAGCGATCAGAGAGAGCACGCTACGTTTGCGACTGCATCTATTCATGCTATTCCGTTGGTGTCGTGGATTATGAACACTTGTCCTTGGGTCGGTGACCTACTGCTTTCCGCGGGGGTAGTTGCAAGGCTTATCTTTAGCTAAACGTCACTTCGTATTAGCGCGGGTCCTGCTCGGTTGCAGTCATGAGGCAGCACTCACATCGGGGAGTCAACAAGTCTCATGCAGTCTGCGCTGGGAAGCCAGAACTTCTCAGAGGTCTCACTTTTCGAAGGTACCTCGATGTCGCCATTTTTGTTTAAAGCGGCTTGTATTTCTGATGGGAGTGTCCGAATAGAACGCGACTACGCCTCTCGCTCTTCATCCATGTTTGTTTGCATCGCGTCTACAGACCTTTGCGCACTAATTTGCGCAAGCTTCGGGTTCATGCGTCCGTTCTCACTTCCAAGTACCTTGGTAGAATCTGATATTGATCTACATTGTCAGGTAGTCGATCTACACATGTGCCGTCATGATTTCTCGATGCGCTAAATCACATTCTGAACGAGTCAGTCAGATTCCATATTCCGTCTAAAACGCGAAATCTGTCCTGATCTGGCACTCTGTGGCATCTTCCAAGAATATCGACATAACTATCGGACTATCCGGCGTCTAATATATAGATAATCCTCCATCTTCGCTTCTTCTAAGATCTCAGGTGACTCCTTCGCCTGAGATATTCGCGAACTCGATTCATATGGTTTCAGTCGGCTCACATTTTAACTACTTTTATGCAACAAACAAAGAGGGAAGGAGGAAGGGTTTCGGAGTGGCCAGAGGCAAATAATAATAGCCGACCAATCGTTCTTCTCGCTGTGCTGACAATCCCGTGCACCCGGGCCACATCCGGTGGGCGACTCCACGAATCAAGCCTCCCTTGTGACTCCTGGAAACACCGATATCTGATAATATCTGAAATTTCTTCAAGCGTAATGCCCGGATCTAGCAGCTATGATTGATGAGTTGGCGCCATCCTACGACTTTTACGTGCAATTACGATGTCAACTGTACGTCAACTGCTGGGCGAGAAGCAATGTAAAGCGCAAATGCAAATTAGATGGAGGTAAGGCGTAAACGAATATCTCATCAATTCTTGCGCAAGGGTATAAAGCTGGGTCTTGTCCCGCCGAAATCCTCAGTCTCGGAGTCCTCATCGAAAGTCACCACCCAAATCCTTAGCCTCCCGAGCGATCTCGTTCTCATTCACAAAATGTCCTCCCTTAACCTCACCCAGTTCGCTGTAAACACCAATGCTCCTACCAGTGGTAACGACTACACAGTTGTGAACGTCGGTTTCACCCATTGGCTCGACAATGCTTATAGCTATCTCGATGATGGAAACCCCCTCCTTGGTTGGTACCAAAATGACCCCGAGACTCCCAATCAAGCCGTGAGTTGCTTTCTCGCCTCCTGCAAACGTATGCTTACACACAATACTATCCATAGTGGGAGTACTTGACATACCCCTCAAGCGATGGCTCGACTGTATTCACTCTCCAGGCCCTTTCTACTATCCAAAGTCAGTCTGTATCTGTGATTGACGGCCGTGGTGGCTACATGCGTGTCGACCCGAAGGTATTCGTCTTTTACGCTCGATCCAGCCTGCTTGTACTCACGGGATGTTACTCTTACTCCTAGACGAACAAAATCGTTCACGGTGGTCAACCTCAAGCATGGAAGCTTATCGAGCTTGAGCAAGGCTTGTACAAGTACGGAATATCGAGAGGTCCATATCCATTACCACTTAACTAACATACGATTCTCGATATCTATCAGGTTTGCTCCGTTCGAAAGCGCCTTTAACCCGGACGGAACGCTTGTTGTGACTGATGTGAGCCAAGTAAGCATCTGACTATCTAGCTACTACATTTATCAAGAGGATGGTCCTAACCCTAATGTTACTCTTTAGACTATCGTGGACCCGGCGACGAACCAACTTGCTCTGCAGGCGGAGGACCCCGCTTCTCTAGGCCAGTTGTGGACCTTCCAGTAATCTGAAATCCACAATCGAGTTTCCTAAGGGTTCATATGAGAGATCGTGGCAAAGTTTCGACATACATGTTTGAGTTGCTCGGTACTTCTCCTCGAAGTTTGGCGGAAATCATCGGAGGGGAACTCAATGTGTATATCTTGTAAGCAGAACGCCATCTCATTCGGCGACCTTCAGAATATTTACACTTGGGATGCAACTCACATGGGATCCTTTCTTATATTCCAAAATTCTTGGTCTACTGTATTTCTGTATTGGACGCCCTGCAATCACACAATTACCATCAGAGTTGGACCGAACAACATCTTATGAGTCATATAACATAATAATAGCCAAGGAAGACAAATGCTCCCGTCATCTTTAATACTGTTTTGACTCTAGGCCCCAGAGCCACAGAAACCGAAACGGTCTCACCTCATAATTGATCCATGCTAGTGTTTCAACCGTATTTCTACGACCTGGACGAAGGAGAAATATACGGTCACATGCGTATATGGAATGGACTTATGTTTGTTCCATATATGTTGGCCCAGGATGCATGTACGGGACGGGAAGACTCTGCACGTAATCGAAATTGCCGAGTTAGTTTCTCAGAAATAGCAATCAAGGTTCAATGAAAATGAAATAATCACTGTATACATGAATATATGGTGGTCTACGCATCGTTGTACTCACGTATTTATCAACTACTTGTTCTCTCGATCGGGTTCACCTATCCATCACTTTATATTAACGACTTCTAGGACCATCGGCACAATTCCCTTACATTAGAAGTGTGCGTTTTATCCTTTAGATCATGCATATGTATACCACTCCGGCTGATCTGTAGAAGGTAAATTTACGTTGAAGGTGCAGTGTTAAATCTGATTGCAAGTTCAAGGCCGGTCACTGAAGATGAGTCTGACTGCAGGCCTTTACCATACCATACCGTTCGAATCTTGATTTGTTTGAGGTGCAAAATCCCGGTGCGAACCGAAGGATGAAACATGTTTACAAAATTGATGAGAGCGCGCAATCTTCTTTCGATGTGTTTGTGCAGGGTCCACACCAAATGGGAAAACGTCGGATCGCTCATAAATGAAGATGAATGGACATATATAGGCAGGCGATCATGATTATCTTTGCCGAATGGGGCAAACGGACCCGTATCAGTCAATAACACAGGAAAAGACGCGTCCTTTGAACACCCAATTCAGATCTGCCTCAGAACACACTACACACCCGTTTTCACAGTTTAATATTTATGGAGCCTGATGCTGATACTACATGCTGATTTTTTTCTGAGGAGTGACCTGGTCTAGATAAATAAAAATACCCTTGTGAAGAAACTGGGGAAAATGTCACGGAAACCACTTTTGAACACTTTGTGACGTAATGTTACGCTAGTGCTCGGTTACGATCAATTACAATTTGCTTGCCGAGAGTTCTAATCATGGTGGTGCGTTTGGGCCTGTCTCTGTGAGTTTCACCAAATTTCGACAGTAGATGATTTTTATAGGCTCAAAACCTCGGTAAATTTCTCTATAAATCTGCATACACATTCACACACTTGTTCTTCAGATGTTGTTATTTTTTGAGGTGAGAGACGAAGAAATGAGTGAGAAAGACCATAGTGTTCAAAGGAACGGTCCTGATAAGAGTGCGCGTCTTTTCCTGTACCACGCGACAATCAGAAGAAATGCTTTCAGGCTACAACGGCAGGCCAAAATAGGCAGGACCCTGCACGAAGGCAAGTAAAAAGTGGGCGCTGTTTCACATTCACATGTTGTAGAATAACTCAGCAGACTGGACAGGTAGCCGAACGAATGAATGCGATTTTATAGGGAGTCGTAACCGCCGCAGTCATGTATAAAGCACATCACATCGGCTGGTCTTGTTGACTCTTCAACGCCCTCCATCATGTATATCGCAGGCATACACCTGTCGAACGATCGCCTTACTGAAGGCATCGTCACCTCTTCCCTGTTTACGGGCATAGTCGCATTTCTCATCACAAATCGCATCGCATTCAAATCAGCAGAGGAAAAGGGTGGTCCAATCAAGTCGATGCCGACGTCGCTCCTCGGAAAAATCATCACACCTTTGCACGGCGTCGCGATGTTTCTGCCACCTATAGTTTATCTTATTGCTATACCGTTGAATGGGGGTGTACAACCGGAGTTCATTGCGCGCTGGGCTCTTCCGAAGGTGACCTCTCGGAGACTGCTGTCAATGCTCTGAGAATATCAGGCTGTCTTGCATTGGTCGCTGCTGGGAGGATGGTCGCCAAGACCCGCGACATGCTCACGCTGCGCCAGGCCTTTCATTATATCGGGGTGAGACATTTTCATTTCATATTTTGATAAATCTCTGTTGACTTTTCGTACCAGGTGCGAGACGGACAGAAAGTAGTTTCGACCGGTCCTTTTGCCGTCGTTCGTCACCCCCTGTATACGTACGATGCAAATTCCCTTGATGTGACCCTTCATTTCATGCTAAGACAATTTCCAATTCTCAGTGCTGCCCTTGTACTGGAGCTATCCTTCGCACTGATGTCCTGGAATTATATCCCGCTTGCTGCATCCTCCCTTTGCGCTTTTGCTTTCGCCATCAAAATTCCGATCGAGGTATGTTGCTAGTATCCTCATGAATCCATGCAATTCATCGATTTGTTCTTTGTAGGAGGGTCTTATTGAGTCTTACCCCGAAATCGGTCCTGAGTATACGGAGTACAAGAAGAAAGTTCGTTATCGACTTATTCCAGGGATCTGGTAGGACAATGGACTAGGAATAGTGGCGGATGTCTATAAAAACGGTTTCATACAACGTTGGCGTTTTGCTTTTCTTTTGTCCTCCTAATTGCTCTCTGCGTTTCGGAGCGCTAGCGTGTATAGCCCATCTAGACCAAACCAGGAGTGACCATAAATCATCGGCGAGACATTTGAGCTGAAAGAACGGTCTTTGCTATTCCTGAACATCTTCACTACCGTCGACGCCCGGCTGAATAAACCGATAGCAATATCTCTGAGCGCCACCATGTTGCTATCCCCATGGCCAGCCCACTGGAGCCCTCACCCGTTTACGAACAGCGTTGTCCACCCGGGCGCAAAGGAAAGAATGGAGATCATGTCGACTAGCTGCCGAGCCGTAGTCGAGCTCTACTGCACCTATGTGCATCGACAGTGAGGAAAGGACCTGCCAATGTCCGGCCCCCGTCGGGTTGTGATGAGGAACCTGAAGACACTGAATTTGAATGACTTTTTTAACTTCCTCCAGAGAAGCTCCAACAGGTGCCTTCGCTTCTGAGGGGTGCCACACTCGTCGAGGACGTCCACCACAACAACGATCGGTCCAGGAATAGATTCAGAACCAGTGCAAAGTGGTTCAAGGAATGTCCTAAACTGGTGATCTGGAGGTGCTGACGTGACGTCTTTGTCTTTTTTCCTTTCGATTGCTGAGGCATTACTCAATCGATTGAAGAGACCAACAATACCAGTTTACAGAGGGGTACCAAAAGTCATTGCGATCGACGTTGGATACTGTCCAAAATAGGTAACCTTCCGACATGATTGCTGGCTGAGTGCTCTCTGATAACCTACAATATCTATAGTTTTGTCTCAGAGAATGCTCACTTGAAAACTAGGATTCTCTATGCAACTTTTCTTCATAGTTTTGGTTACAAGAAGAAAGGATACCAGAGATGCTTGAGGATGATCCTCTCGTTATGGTAGTCACGTCGATCGCAATGACTTTTGGTACCCCTCTGTATGAGATGAACTTTCTCGCCTGTCCTCGTCTTATGATCAACATCGCCAAGCTTCGCTTTCACATAAAGATTAGGGACTTTGGGTCAGTTCGGTGCAAGTCGTATCCTATCGTTAACCCCCTGTTTGAATTGTTTTCGGAACGTAACTAACGATCAAATCAATTGAAATAGGATACGAGGGGTTAACGATTTGCATCGAACTGACCCTTTGCGATGAAATCGATCTCCCCAATAACGGAGTCCCTCAAGACGTATAACTGTAAATATGATCCACATCAGCCATCCGACGTATGCCGTCGATGGGTGAATCTGCGGTCACGGTGGTCATGGTGGTAGCTGCTGATAAGAAAGATAAAGAGATGGTCACAGAGTGTACGTGCATCCGTGGGTTGTGTGTCGTCGTTGCTGACGCTATGATAGCTTAGCACGTGCTTTTCTCCCTTCTGCCAACCCCAACCCCACCAGCTGTCGCCGAGCTTGGATAGATGGCAACGGTACTTTACGTCCTCGGTGAATTCCCGAGCCCGCTGAGCCTGAGCCTGAGCCTGAGGAAGTCACTCCCATCACTCCCGCGTAAAGTTCTTCACGGTCTCACTTCGACCGGCCAGTTGTTCCACTCAACGCGACGGACTTCGCTTTCGCTTAAAGGACCCGCAGCTAGTGAGAGTGTGAATGAGGCGCTGGAGAACCTCAGAATAGCCAGAATACCCCCCAAACAAGATATACGGCAGCCTCGACTACCTCAGTTACTGAGCAGCAATTATTCTCCTTATTTGTTACTAGAGAATTCTGGCGGCATCGCTCGTGAACATTTAGCGTCAGAACGCACGTCCCTAGCATACGTACGTACGAGTCTCGCTTTATCATCCGCGGGTGTCGGTGAGTACGATTGAGCCAGAGTCAGGAGGACTTTTCTAATGGCATGCCATTTTGATAGCTCTTGTTCAGCTATTTTCTGTCGCGTCCTCAACTGGGGCAAACAACGACAAGTTGCTTCGATATGCGCGTCCAAAAGGCGCAATCTTAGTGATTGTCGGTATCCTAAGATTATCCCTGCTAGCGATCGGCGCGTTCCATCACATGAGGTTGTTTACTACTCAAGTCAGACAACGTCGAATGCTGAATTGATATCCGTGTTGTAGCCGTTGGAACCGGATCTTTATTCTCCATGCATCAAGAATTGTCTGATTTTCTGTGAGTTGAGTTCGATGATTCCGAGATAGGTTCAAGAAGGTTGAGTTTAGGATGGAGCGACTATGTCCCTTCTTGAGAGAATCGAGGTCTTTTGCAATCAATGCGCGGCTAAAAATTCAATGCAGCTAAAAGGAGATCTAGCCTTATAATCCGGTGCTTCCCAAGGTGGATCAATGCGTCTTGGCTGCTCTTGATTGCAAAAGATCTCTAATTCTGAACCCCTTGCTCGTTGCTTGCGTTTGGCACTCTTGTCAATGCGATACACTGACTCGAGTCCCGTATATACGAACATCCCGAATCGAATACTGACCGGAACGCATATCGGAGATGAGGCGGCCATAAATATTGATTTCATACTTTCTACGGTACATCCAAGAATTGAATCAGTCTTCTTCCTTACGATCCGCAGCGGTCGGAGCGAGCAAATTACTTTTACGACTGCATCTTTTCACTCTATTCGGTCGGTGGCAAAGATGGTGAGCAGTTCTCTCTCGTTCGGCGACCTACTGGTCTCTGCAAGGATTCGTGCAAGAGCTTCTTCATAGCCGAACCCGCTCGGTTGGAGATTGAAACTCACATCGGGGAGTTAACATGTCCCATACATTCCGCCGAGGAAACACATCTTCATTCAGAGGCCTCTTTCGCGAATGTCGCTATTCAACTTGTTTGAAGCGGCCTGTATTTCTGATCGAGCACCACCATGCCTACCAGGTAATATAGAACAGGGAAGCAATATATGATCTGCATGTCTGGTACTGGCAATCATTCCGCTGCACGGGAGAGAAAGGAAATGGTATCTGGCCGAGAGCGTCGAGCATCTATGATTTTTGCGTACAATTCTGCTCGGGGCCGGTACAGGAATCTTGCGCTCTCAACGGACCTCGACCTGAACTAGCTTAGCTGCCCCGGCTAAGTGATGGGAACGTGAAAAAAAAATTCAGCATGGGTATCGTCTCTGACTGAAACAACATGAACATCGGTCTTCCCCGCTGCGCCTTCAATAACTTTCAATATCTATAGCGTATGTTTTTGCCTACCTCATCAATTATCCCTGGGTTCTGTTCTCACCCAACTCTCGCCTGACATTCGGTCACATCGCGTCAAGTCCGATCACAGCTCTGTCCCGGATGCGATTCGACAAGCACGTTGAACAGCGGGGCTCTTGCGCAACATGTTACTCTTCTTTCCGCTTTGGTTCTAGAGGAATGGCTCGAAGGCGGACCGTCAAGGCGTGTGCGACTACGAAAAGAGTATAAAAAACTGAGCCTCGTCCTAGCGAGATCCTCAGCTCCAGAGTCACCTCGAAAGCTACCAAGAGTCTTCCCTGCAATCCTCATCTCATCTTCACGAAATGGCACCTTCCGACTTCAACTTCACCCAGGCTGCTGCCAACGCTGTTGTCCCGACGACCGGTAACAACTACCAGATTTCCAACCTCGGTTTCGGACATTGGCTCAACAATGCCTATGGTGGACATGCTGACGGCAACCCTATTCTTTCCTGGGTGCAAGCCGATGGTAATGCCAACCAGATCGTGAGTGATTATTTTTCATTCCGAGGGAAAATACTCATGCTACTTCCAGTGGACATACTTGACCTATCCCTCAAGCGATGGCTCGACAGTCTTCACTCTCCAGTCCCTTGTGACACTTCAGAGCGGCTCCGGTGCCGTTATTGGCGGTCGCGGTGGATACTTCCGAGTCGACTCAAGCGTAAGCTTCTCATTCATCAAGACCTCATGCATACGACGTACTGAATTCTTGTATATATCTAGACGAACAAGATTGTCCACGGTGGTCAGCCACAAGCATGGAAGCTCATTGAAGTTGCTCCATCCGTATACAAGTACGGTTTCTCCATGTTTTCTTAGTAATTGATGCGACCATTCACATCTCTTCAGGATTTCCCCGTTCGAGAATGTTTTCAGCTCCAACGGAAGGCTCGTTCTGACTGATGTAAATCCTGTAAGTAGTTGGTTCTTCCATTATTGATGAATGCAAATACTCACCATACTGCAGGCTATCGTTGACCCTCCGACGAACCAGGCGCAGCTGGGGCTGGACACCAATGCCCTTCAGCAGTTCTGGACCTTCAACTAGTCAATGGAAGCTGGAATATGAGTATATTAGGTTTAAAATTGTCCAAACGTTTGAGACCCAGGTTCTTCGTTAGATTCGTACAAGGACTGTGGCCCGGCTCCTGACATATCTGTATATATGATTTACGTCTATGGTTGCTCGACTCCGAATGACTACTCAGTGTTGATCTATTTTCTCAAGTCCGAAGTTGAGCCGAGTCCCAAAGTGTCTCGGGAGGTGCAGTCCAACAGATAAGAACTGCCATCACTTGGAATTACGAGCAAGCAATCACCTATTTACCTACCCCACACGTCTGTAGCAACTCATATCCAAGAGGTGCACACGCATGCTCTACACCGGTAGCATGTTAAACACCATGTTATATTTGCTTCTTAACAAATACGAATGTACACGTAATCATGAAGCAGAAGAACGAGGCATAGTCACATGGCTCTCCTCCTTTATTTATGCATCTATTGTCCGGCGTTTGACATGAATAGAATGAGTGCCCCCAGAGCTGATACATCAGTCGTGTGGGAAGCTGGCTGGGAAAAGGAAGGAGGGATAGTGCATTTACCTAGTTTCCTCTACCCCATTTATCGCACCATTCTGCACAGCAGACTTGATCCAATCCAATCCACTCAAAATGAGTTTATAATGTTGAATCTGTGACCTAGGGGGTTTCTGGTTCATAGGGAGCTAAGAAAGTGGGGAGATTTATGTGTTTCAGGCACAGGCAGGCACGCCATAGACCAGCTAAGCGAGACCGTGGGAATGGCCAACATTCCTTGTGCCAGTCCCATACGTAAGCGAGGCATCGGCACGGCTCGGCAGTGTCGGGGGGACGGGGACCGCTTGCTTGTTATGGGGCTTTTTGCCACATCCACTCCCATTCCCGTTGCAGTGACCGTTTGAGTTCACGGAACACCACCAGGCCGTGGATAGATGGCAGCGATATCGTCAGCACTTCCTTACAACCATGGCGAATCTCCGAACCCACTGAACCTGAAGTTGCTCCCATGACCCCCGCGTCAAGTTCCTCACAGTCTCACTTCGATACGCCAGTTGTTCAACTCAACGCGCCGCGATGGAGTTCACTTCATAGGGGTCTACTCGACTATTCGACGGCGCGAAAGGACCCGTGGTCAATGAAAGTGGAATGAAGCACCGGAAGTGCCTCAGAATAGCTCAAAGCAAGATACACGGCAGTCTCGACTACCTCAGTTACTGAGTAGTAATTATTATCCTTATCTGTCACTCGAGAACTCCGGCAGCGTCGCTCGCGATCATTTAGCGTCAGAACGCACGTTCCTAGCGTATGTACGCACGAGTCTCGCTTTATCATCTGCGGGTGTCGGTGAGTACGATTGAGCTAGAGCCATCAAGGACTTTCCAATGACATGCCACGTTGATAGCTCTGTTCAATTATTGTCTGTCGTGTCCTCAACTGGAGAAATTAACGACAACCTGTTTCGATATGCGCGTCCAAAGGGTGCAATCTTAGTGATTGTCGGCATCTTCTCCTAGCAAATCGGTGCGTTCCATCATTGGTTGTTTACTACTCTAGTCAGACGGCGTCAAAGGCAACGTTATTTTCGCATCCAAGCAGCATTGATCTCTGGGCAATTCCCTATTGCACGTTTCTCTATTGTCCTCTTGTCTTTCATCGTCGCCTTGTTCGTTGCTATTATGTTTGGCACTCTTGGCCATGCGTACATTGACTCGAGTCCCGTAATATGCAAACATCCATTGGCGGCGCCAGCCTAGCGGGGATGGTTTGCCGCTCCGCTATTCTACGGCACATCCAAGAATAATCCAAATCGGCCTTCTTCCTTTCCCTCCGCAGCGGTCAGAGCGAGCAAGCTACTTTTTGCGACTGCATCTACTCACGCTATTCCGTTGGTGTCGTGGATTATGAACACTTGTCCCTGGTTCGGCAACCTACTGGTTTCTGTGGGGGTGCGTGCAAGACCTTCTCTTTAGTCAGATTCACTTCGTACTGACCCAGGTTGCAGTCGTGATGTAGCGCTCACGTCGGAGGGCTAACAAGTCCCATACATTACGCGAGAAAACTGATCATCAGAAGCCTCTTCTTCGAATGTGCCTCAATGTCGCCATTCGTCTTGTTTAAGGTGGCATGTATTTTTTATCAGGCCTCACCGTACCTATCAGGTAATATAGAAGAGGGAGGTTGCAAGTCTGGTACATACTGTCATGGGGGGCAACAATACATCTTGCAAGTAAGTAATTCGATAAAAGGAAATTGACGAAAGCGTCGGTCATCTATGATGTAATCAGGGACACCATTCTCATCTCACAATATTGAGACAACATTGAATGCAACGTTTCGTTTTTTTTTTTTTCGCACCCAGGCCTAGTGGTTGGTCTCTGTGCAATTCCCTATCGCATGTTTCTCAATCGTCTTCGTGTCTTCCACTTGTCCGTTGCTATTGTGTCTGGCACTCTGGTACACTGACCTGAGTCCCGTAATCCCGAATATCGGAGCGGCAATGATATCCCACTGTTCTACGGCTCATCCTAAGCCCTTCTTCCCATCCGCAGTAGTCGGAGCGAGCAAGCTACTTTTCGCGACTGCATCTATTCACGCCATTCGGCCAGTGTCGCAATTGTGAGCGTTTGTCCCTGGTTCGGAGATCTACCGCTTACCCCAGGGGTGCGTGCGAGACCTTCTCTTTGGCCAAATCCACTTCGTATTGACCCGGGTCCTGCTCGATTGCAGCCGTGAGGAAGAAACTCACACCGGAAAGTTAACAAGTCCCAAACATCCTGCCGAGAAAGCAAATCTTCAGAGGCCTCTTCTTCGAATGTGCCTCAATGTTGCCATTCATCTTGTTTGAAGCGGCCTGAATTTCTAATCAGGTATCACCGTACATACTAGGCAATATGAAGCGGGGAAGCAGTATGTGGCCTGCAGGTCTGGTGCTGGACACGGGCAGTCATTCTGGTGCGGGACAACAACTTATCTTGGACTTGGATGTAGTTCTACAAATGGAGATGACGAAGCGCACGACGGAAGCGCTGAACATTTGTGATCTTCTGAATGCTCGGCGGCAGTGGAACCTTGCGCTCTCAACGGAGGCCTCGACCCGAATTTGCTTCGATGATACTATACTCATGCGTACGTGATTTTCAGCATGGCTATCATCTCAGACTGTAATAATGTGATGAACCTCGGTCTTCCTTGCCTTTCAATGTCTATAGCGTTCCATAGCATATGCTTTTGCCCGCCTCATCAATGATCTCTGGGTTCTTTTCTCACACAAACCCCCGCCTGATATTCGGTTACACCGCTTCAAGTCCGATCACATCTCTGTCCCGGATCCAGTTCAACAAGCATGGTGAACAGCGGAGCTCTTGTACAACATCTTAGTCTTCTTTTCGTTTTGGTTCTAGAGCAGTGCTTCGTAGACGGACTGTCAAGGCGTAAGCGGCTACGAAAAGAGTATAAGAAACTGAGCTTCGTCCTAGCGAGATCCTCAGCTCCAGAGTCACCTCGAAAGCTACCAAGAGTCTTCCCTACAATCCTCATCTCATCTTCACGAAATGGCACCTTCCGACTTCAACTTCACCCAGGCTGCTGCCAACGCTGTTGTCCCGACGACCGGTAACAACTACCAGATTTCCAACCTCGGCTTCGGACATTGGCTCAACAATGCCTTTGCTGGTACCGCTGACGGCAACCCTATTCTTTCCTGGGTGCAGGCCGACGGGTTTGCCAACCAGATTGTGAATCATGATTTTCATTTGGAGGGCACATACTCATGCTATTTCCAGTGGACATACTTGACCTATCCCTCAAGCGATGGCTCGACAGTCTTCACCCTCCAGTCCCTTGCGACGCTTCAGAGTGGCTCCGGTGCCGTTATTGGCGATCGCGGTGGATACTTCCGAGTCGATTCAAGCGTAAGTTGCTTATTCATCAAGACCTCACGTATACGACGTACTGACTTCTTGTATATATCTAGACGAACAAGATTGTCCACGGTGGTCAGCCACAAGCATGGAAGCTCATTGAAGTTGCTCCATCCGTATACAAGTACGGATTCTCCATGTTTTCTTAGTAATTGATGCGACTATTTACATTATTTCAGGATTGGCCCATTCGAGAATCTTTTCAGCTCCAACGGAAGGGTCGTTGTGACTGATGTAAACGCTGTAATTAGTTGGCTCTTCCATTATTGATGACGACAAATACTCACCGTTCTACAGGCTATCATTGACCCGGAGACAAACCAGGCGCAGCTGCTGCTGGACACCAATGCCCTTCAGCAGTTCTGGACCTTCAACTAGCCAATGGGAGGCTGGAGTATTAAGTTACAAAGTTTGAGGCCCAGGTTCTTAGTTGGAGTTGAATAAAAGACGGCGACCAGGCTCCTTGTATTTCTATATATGTGATTTATGTCTCGTTGCTCGACTACGAATGGATTCTTGTCTATTTCTCGCAATTCTGAAGCTGAGCTGAGCCCCAAAGTGGTTCTGGCGGTGCAGTCCAGCAAGAAACAAAAGAAGTGTCGTCACTTGGCGTTACGATCACATATTTCCCCTCTCCGCTCTTATGTATATAGCAACTTATATCCCAGGAGGAAACGCATGAGATTTAGTCATCATGTTGACTTTTGATGCCTGATATAGTGAAGCAGTTAGAACTCCGCCAGAATAGCATCCATAACGCGACTACATCACGTGCCTCAGCCAACACCGCGAGGTATCGAACATAGATGGCAACGATATCGTCAGTACTTCCTTCACAACCACAGCGAATCTCCAAACCCACTGAACCCGAAGTCACTCCCATGACTCCTGCGTCAAGTTCCTCACAGTTCACTTCGACAGTCGTTCCGCCCAACGCGCGCGACTTCGTATGTCGCTTCGTATGGGACTACTCGACCAGTTGATAGTGGGAAAGGACCCGCAACCAGTGAGACTGTGGATGGGGCACTGGAAGTATCTCAGAATAGCTCGAAACAAGATATACGGCAGCCTGGACTACCTCAGTTACTGAACAGCAATTATTCTCCCTGTTTGCTACTCGAGAATTCTGGTAGCGTCGCTCGCGATCATTTAGCGTCAGAACGCACGTTCCTAGCGTATGTACGCACGAGTCTCGCTTTATCATCCGCGGGTGTCGGTGAGTACGATGGAGCTAGAGCCATCAGGACCTTTCTAATGGCATGCCACTTTGATAGCTCTTGTTCAATTATTTTCCGTCGCATCTTCAACTGGAGAAAATAACGACAAGTTGTTTCAGTACTCGCGTCCTTTGGGCGCAATCTTAGTGATTGTCGGTATCCTTGTCCTGGCAATTGGTGCGTTCCATCATATGAGGTTCTTCACCACTCAAGGCAGACGACATCAAATGCAAAGGATTTTTCCTCTCGTTTCCGCATCCAGGCGGCATCGATCTCTGGGCAATTCCCTGTTGCATGTTTCTCTTTTGTTTTTGTCTCTTCCATCGTCGCCTTGCTCGTTGCTGTTGCGGCACACTAACGAGTGCGTACACACCCCGAATCCACTTGGCTGGAACGCATATCGGAGACTGAGCGGGAATGACTCGCCACTGTACTACGGTACATCCAGGAAGGATTCAGATCAGCCTTCCTTTCCATCCGCAGTGGTCAGAGCGAGCAAAATATTTTTGCGACTGCATCTATTCGTTCTATTGGTGTCGTGGATTTTGAACACTTGGTCCTGGTTCGGTGACCTATTGGTGTCCGCAGGGGTACTTTCCAGAGCTTCTGGATCTGTCCAGCTACACGCCACGTCGCATTAGCACAGTTCGTGCCCGGTTGCAGTCGTGAGGTACCGCTCACGTAACAAGTCCCAGACATTCTGCAAGAAAATAAATCGTCAGAAGCCTCTTTTTCGAACGTGCCTCAATGTCGCCGTTCATCTTGTTTAAAGCGGCCTATATTTTCGATCGGGCATCACTGGACTGGAATATAGAACCGGGAGGCAAATGTGATCTGCAAGTCTAAATACATCTTGTAAGTAATTCTATGAAAGGAAATGACGAGGTATATGACGAAAGCGTCGATCATCTATGATGTAGACATGGCTTTTCTCCTTTCTCTCAATATTTGAGACAACATCGAATGCAACCAGGCCACAAATGTTTGGTCTTTGTGCAATTCTCCATCGCATGTTTCTCAATCGTCTTCGTGTCTTGTCCGTTGCTATTGTGTTTGGCACTCTGGTACACTGACCCGAGTCCCATAACTCCGAATCCACCTGGAGTGCCTGCTGAAACGCATCTCGGAGCGGCAATGATATCCCACAGGCTGTTCTACGGCTCATCCCAAGGAAAAATAAATCAGCCTTCTTCCCATCCGCAGTAGTCGGAGCGAGCAAGCTACCTTTTGCGACTGCATCTATTCACGCCATTCGGCCAGTGTCGCAGTTGAGAGCGTTTGTCCCTGGTTCGGAGATCTACCGCTTACCCCAGGGGTGCGTGCGAGACCTTCTCTTTGGCCAAATCCACTTCGTAGAACGCCTCGCGGCAGTCGAGCATGCAATGTCATACATGTAATTACTGTTTCTGTTGCTCTTAACGTCTTCCCGAAATGAATGGGAGAAATCTGGGAAGATACTCACCTTCGAGTTCTTTTTCCTCCGGTAGGAACGGAAAGTGGGCTATAGAAATACCACGGATGAATGCCTGGGCACCCGACTTACACGTCACTTAGTGTTCGCGGATTATGCAGCCGGCATAGCCAAAGTGTGAAAGATAACGTCAGGGTATGCTGATGAAAGCTGCACGAATAACATCATTCCTTCAGATTATTCTTCCAGTCTGTTGCACGGTTTCGCATGTCGGGTGACGCGGAGATAGATGTGGAATTCCATTATACAAGAGTGAACTTGACCCAGGTCCTGCTCGGTTACAAACGTGGGGTAGAAACTCCCTTCGGGAAGTTAACAAGTCCCAAACATCCTGCCGTGAAAGCAAATCTTCAGAGGCCTCTTCTTCGAATGTGCCTCAATGTTGCCATTCATCTTGTTTGAAGCGGCCTGCATTTCTAATCAGGTATCACCGTACATACTAGGCAATATGAAGCGGGGAAGCAGTATGTGGCCTGCAAGTCGAGTGCTGACCGCTGGCAATCATTCTGGTGCGCGACGACTCTTGGATGTAGTTCTAAAAAGGAAACGGCGAAGCACACGACGAAAGCGCCGAACATTTATGATCTTCTGAATACAATTCTGCTCAGGGTCGGCGGCAGTGGAACCTCGCAGTCTCAATGGAGACCTCGATCTGAATTTGCTTCGATGATGTCCTGGTATACTGATGGGTACGTGAATTTTCAGCATGGGTATCATCTCTGAATATCTATAGTGTTCCATAGCGTATGCTTTTGGCTGCCTCATCGATGATCTCCGGCTCCGGGTTCTTTTCTCAATCAAAGTCTCGCCTGATATTCGGTCACACCGCGTCAAGTCCGATCACAGCTCTGTCCGAGATCCAGTTCGACAAGCATGCTAAACAGTGGGGCTCTTGCGCAACATCTAACTCTTCTTTCCGCTTTGGTTCTAGAGGAATGGTTCATAGACGGACCGTAAAGGCGTATGCCGCTACGAAAAGAGTATAAGAAACTGAGCTTCGTCCTAGCGAGATCCTCAGCTTCAGAGTTATCCTCGAAAGCTACCAAGAGTCTTCCCTACAATCCTCATCTCATCTTCACGAAATGGCACCTTCCGACTTCAACTTCACCCAGGCTGCTGCCAACGCGGTTGTCCCGACGAGCGGAAGCACCTACCGGATTTCCAACCTCGGTTTCGCACATTGGCTCGACAATGCTAACGGACGTTCCTCTGACGGCAACCCTATTCTTTCCTGGGCGCAGGGCGACCTTGACAATGTCAACCAGATTGTAAGTGTGACTTTTCATTTCTCGGGCGTATACTCATGTCACTCCAGTGGTCATTCTTGACCTATCCCTCGAGCGATGGCTCGACAGTCTTCACCCTCCAGTCCCTTGCGACGCTTCAGAGTGGCTCCAGTGGTGTGTTTGGTGATCGCGGTGGATACTTCCGTGCCGACTCAAACGTATACTGCTCAATTCATCAAGCCCTCATATATACGGCACACTGATTTCTCGCATATATCTAGACGAACAGGATTGTCCACGGTGGCCAGCCCCAAGCGTGGAAGCTCATTCAAGTTGCTCCATCCGTATATAAGTACGGATTCACCGTATTTTCTTAGTAATCGACTCGATCATTCACATTAATTCAGGATTGGCCCATTCGAGGATGTTTTCAGCTCAAATGGAAGGCTTGTTGCGACTGATGTAAATTCTGTAAGTAGCTAGCTCTTCCATTATTGATGAAAGCAGATACTCACCGCACTACAGGCTATCGTTAACCTGGATACGAACCAGGCGCAGCTTCGACAGGACACCAATGCTCTTCAGCAGTTCTGGACGTTCAACTAGTCAATTGGAGGCTGGAATATGTGTATTAGATTCTAAAGTGTCCAAAGTTTGACACCCAGGTTCTTCGTTAGAGTTGTATAAAATACGGCGGCCCGGCTCCTTGTATCTCTCTATATGTGATTTATGTCTATGGTTACTCGACCACGAATGGGTGCTCATCTACTTCTCGCAAGTCCGAAGCCCCGGAGTGTTTCCGACGATGCAGTCCAACAGAAAACAATAGCCATCGCTTGGAGTTATAAACAATCGTCTATTTCCCTTCTCTGCACTTCTGTGTCAACTCACATCTAAGGGAGCACACGCAAGCTCTAGTTCTAGACTGGTAGCATGAGACTTAGTCATCATATCGACTTCGCAACAAATGCATATGTACTCGTAATGAAGCAGAATTAGAACTCCGCCCGAAGTACCCATAGAACGCAACTACGTCACGTGGCTCTCATCGTTTATCCGGTATACCCTTTGTTCGACATTCGACTGACATAAAATCGCACCGCTATGGCTTATAGTGATTTAACAATGGGTGCCCTTGACGACTGCAAAGATGAGTCAAACAGGCTGTGTCAATTCTCTAGAGCATCTTAGATTGCATGTTCCAGGTTGGTTGCTCAGATGAAACTGACTGGAGGGAGAGCTTCCGTACCATTGATTGGATCTTGATTTGGCTTGAGGAGGACCCCTGACAATGCCAACTGATCCCTCCGCCGAATCCGGATAATTTGGGTCAAGATCCAGGCTCAGGCATGTATCAGAATCCAGATAAGAGGCGAGCTGGCAGTTACCTAGGCCTCTGCCAATCTGGATAAAAGTTACCCATTTGGTCCAGATCAGGACCGCGGGCATTAGGCATGTATACTCCTTCTGTATTTAGTTAATGGTGGAGTCTGGCTTTTCTGCATCAAATTCCTCAAATCTAATTGAAATTTACTCAACTGACACTGGAAAAGGACAATTAAGCCTGGGTTAACCAAAAAAGGAGCACCGCCAAGACAAGAAGCCCGATTAAGGCCTCCGCCAAAATCCGGATAACTTGAAGGCCCGGAACGGTGATGCCCGTATTTATCCGTCCGGATAAGATGGGCGCGAAGCACCGGAAAAATCCAGATAAGAAATTGAAAATTTGGCACAGACATTAACAGGCATTGTCAGGGGTCCTGCTTGAGGAGGAGGAATTCAATACCATAAATCCTGATGCGAGCCGATTAAGGGAAAGACGGTGATAACCCAGCTCATGTGAGTAGACCGACCAAATGACTCAAATTCGGACGCTTCATTTCCATTGCCATTGAGTCCAAGTCTACTGTAGGGTCGATGATGGTGGTCATTTACATATATACTTGCACATCACCTGGTCTTGATTCATTTTCGTCCTGAACGCCCTCCATCATGTATATCTGCGGCATACACCTGTCGAACGATCGCTTTACTGAAGGCATCGTCACCTCTTCCCTGCTTACAGGCATACTTGCAACGATCGTCACAAACCACAAGGCATTCAAATCAGCAGAGGAAAGAGGGTCCAATCAAGTCAATGCCGACATCGCTCCTCGGAAAAATCGCCACACCTTTAGTCTATCTTATTGCTATTCCGTTGAATGGAGGTGTGCAACCGGAGTTCATTGCGCGCTGGGCTCTTCCGAAAGGTGACCTCTCGGAGACTGTTGTCAATTTTCTGAGAATATCTGGCTGTATTGCATTGGTCGCTGCTGGGAGGATGGTCGCCAAGGCCCGCGACATGCTCACGCTGCGCCAGGCCTTTCATTATATCGGGGTGAGTCATATTTTCATTTCATATTTTGATAAATCTCTGTTGACTTTTCGTGCCAGGTGCGAGAGGGACGTATCATCTCAGACTGTAATAATGTGATGAACCTCGGTCTTCCTTGCTGAGCCTTCAATAACTTTCAATGTCCATAGCGTTCCATAGCATATGATTTTGCCCGCCTCATCAGTGTTCTTTTCTCACACAAACCCCCGCCTGATATTCGGTCACACCGCTTCAAGTCCGATCACATCTCTGCCCCGGATCCAGTTCGACAAGCACGCTGAACAGCGGAGCTCTTGCGCAACATCTTAGTCCTCTTTTCGCTTTGGTTCTAGAACAGTGGTTCGTAGACGGGCCGTAGAGGCGTAAGCGGCTACGAAAAGAGTATAAGAAACTAAGCTCCAGAGTCACCCTCGAAAGCTACCAAGAGTCTCTATTGCAATCCTCATCTCATCTTCACGAAATGGCACCTCCCGACTTCAACTTCACCCAGGCTGCTGCCAACGCTGTTGTCCCGATGACCGGTAACAACTACCAGATTGCCAACCTCGGCTCTGGACATTGCTGTCGAAGCTGTAAGGCTTCAAACATTTCATGGACGCCGTATCGGGAGTGAGTGTCAGAGTGCCGTCAAGAATGTGATCCTTTGTTCACCCTTTGTAGGCACACCTGTATTTCACTATCGCATGGGCGGAGGCCTCAGCTCTGATTACGGTACGTGAGCTCACTAAAGGTATCCGACGAAGATCATGCGTCAACGACAGTATCCGGTTGTACAGAGCATGTACGACAAGGATAAGAGATGACGGGTCTTGTTCGCACAACGGATGATGGTTTCACTTTCGTTTGCGACTCCCAGATACTCCAAAATAAAATCGCTTTTCTTCGAGAATCGATAGACGGTAGACGGGCTCTTAAAACAGACCATCGGGTGCTGTTTCTTCACTCGCCGCTGCGCGAGTCTTATCGGTAAACCCATTTTTCGAGCATGCATCCTCCACCTGTCGACGCATTTACGCAGAAGTGGGCTTGACACTTCGGCAAACTTGAATAGGCACCAGGTTATAATCAACACCGGAATACGCCTTCACACGGCTTTCCTCTCTTCACGGACATCTGAGAAGATTAACGAACTGCGTTCGTGCGCTTCCCTCAAATATCGAATGAAAGCTAACCCGTGTCACACAGGGCTAAAGGAATGTCTCAACCTGAGCTCGTTTGAGGTATGAGGTTTGTCATCCGGGCGATGGCATATAAATTGGTATTGTTGGACTCTTCAATCGGATTAAGTAATGCCTCTACAATCGAAAATGACAAAGACATCACGTCGGCACCTCCAGATCACCAGTTAAGGACATTCCTCGAGCCACTTTGCACTGGTTCTGAATCTATTCCTGGACCGATCGTTGTTGTGGTGGACGCCCTCGACGAGTGTGGCACCCCTCAGAAGCGAAGGCGCCTGTTGGGGCTTCTCTGGAGGAAGTTCAACAAGTCATTCATTATTCAGTGTCTTCAGGTTCCTCATCACAACCCGACGGGAGCCGGACATTGGCAGGCCCTTTCCTCACTGTCGATGCACATACGTGCAGTAGAGCTCGGCTACGGCTCGGCAGCTAGTCGACATGATCTCCATTCTTTCCTTTGCGCCGGGGTGGACAACGCTGTTCGTAAACGGGTGAGGGTTACAATGGCTGGCCATGCGATAGCAACATGGTGGCGCTCAGAGATATTGCTATCGGTTTATTCAGCTGGGCGTCGACGGTAGTGAAGATGTTCAGGAATAGCAAAGACCGTTCTTTCAGCTCAAATGTCTCATCGACGATTCATAGTCACTCCCGGTTTGGTCTAGGTGAGCTATACACGCCAGTGCTCCGAAACGCAGAAAGCAATTAGAAGGACAAAAGAAAAGCAAAACGCCAACGATGTATGAAACCGTTTTTATAGACATTCGCCACTATTCCCAGTCCATTGTCCTACCAGATCCCTGGAATACTTCGATAACGAACTTTCTTCTTGTACTCCGTATACTCAGGACCGATTCCGGGGTAAGACTCAAGAAGACCCTCCTACAAAGAACAAATCAATGAATTGCATGGATTCATGAGGATACTTGCAACATACCTCGATCGGAATTTTGATGGCAAAAGCAAAAGCGCAAACGGAGCATGCAGCAAGCGGGATATAATTCCAGGACATTAGTGCGAAGGATAGCTCAAGTACAAGGGCAGCACTGAGAATTGGAACTCGTCTTAGCATGAGATGAAGGGTCATATCAAGGGAATTTGCATCGTACATAGACAAGGGGTGACGAACGACTGCAAAAGGACCGGTCGAAACTACCTTCTGTCTCTCTCGCACCTGGTACGAAAAGTCAACAGAAATTTATCAAAATATGAAATGAAAATGTCTCACCCCGATATAATGAAAGGCCTGGTGCAGCATGAGCATGTCCTGCATCTTGGCGATCATCCTCCCAGTAGCGACTAATGCAAGACAGCCAAATATTCTCAGAGCATTAACAGCAGTCTCCGAAAGTTCACCTTTCGGGAGAGCCCAGCGCGCAATAAACTCCGGTTGCACACCTCCATTCAACGGTATAGCAATAAGATAGATTATAGGTGGCAGAAATATCGTGGCGCCGTGCAAAGGTGTGATGATTTTTCCGAGGAGCGACGTCGGCATTGACTTGATTGGACCTCCCTTTTCCTCTGCTGATTTGAGTGCCTTGTGGTTTGTGACGATCATTGCAAGTATGACTGTAAACAGGGAAGAGGTGACGATGCCTTCAGTAAGGCGATCGTTCGACAGGTGTATGCCTGCAATATACATGATGGAGGGCGTTCAAGAGTCAATCAACAGGACCAGCCAAGTGATGTGCTTATTTATACATGACTGCGGCGGTTAGGACTCCCTATAAAATCGCATTCATTCGCGGTTACCTGTCCAGTCTGCAACAGCGCCCACTTTTTACTTGGCTTTTGTGCAGGGTCCTGCCTATTTTGGCCTACCACTGTACAGTCACGAACCGGTCTTTGAAACACCACCATTCCTTGAGACACCCCTTTTGCCATGCAACCACAAAACACTTTACAGCCATTTTCAGAAGTATTGTCACTCATGTGAATTGCCATTTTTGGCACCCTCAGTACCTCAAAACACAATAAATTGTAGCTCACCCAATTCTTGACCCTTTCACGTCATCTAAGTTGCTAAATTCACACCTCGATCGCACCTTCTGAACTGCAACAAACCCAAGTAAAATAGGTCAATAATTGAGTCCGAAATAGCGCAAAATGTCATTTTTTTGTGTATTTCCCATCTACATTTTTTCCTGCACTCAATACTGGGTCTACACCACCTATAAGTGTCTCAGAGCCCTCAGATATAATAACTGTGAATTTAGGGCCTGCATATAAGGTGTATATTGAGCTGTATGTGCCAGTCTGTATTTTAGACATTTCTCAGACTGGCACATACAGCTCAATATACACCTTATATGCAGGCCCTAAATTCACAGTTATTATATCTGAGGGCTCTGAGACACTTATAGGTGGTGTAGACCCAGTATTGAGTGCAGGAAAAAATGTAGATGGGAAATACACAAAAAAATGACATTTTGCACTATTTCGGACTCAATTATTGACCTATTTTACTTGGGTTTATTGCAGTTCAGAAGGCGCGATCGAGGTGTGAATTTAGCAACTTAGATGACGTGAAAGGGTCAAGAATTGGGTGAGCTACAATTTATTTTGTATTTTGAGGTACTGAGGGTGCCCAAAATGGCAATTCACATGAGTGATAATACTTCTGAAAATGGCTGCAATGCTCTAAAAATTGCAAAACTATATGTAAACATACATGGTTTACTGGCAGAAAAAAATGGTATATTTATGTGCTGTGGTTGTGAAGTTAAAGCTCAGAAACTGTTTGTTTGGTAGTAATCTGCACCCATTTGAAAATTTTCTGTGCAAGTACATGATATAAAAGTAATATAAAAATTATTAGAAAGTTGTGTTTATTATTGAACATACAAGGAGTACCTCTGTGTAAACTTTTGTAAAAAAATATTAAGTTTTTGTATAGAAATAAATTCAGAATGTATCTCAGTACTTGTATAAGAGGTGGTCTATGTAATCCGCAGATGTCACATGATCAATATGACAGTTGCAAACTTCTACACAGATCTTAAATGATGGGCTTAGCACTAATAAAATGTAATACTACTTGATAATCACTATGAGTGCCAGTTCTACAAACGTAACTAGTTGATTTGGTATACTCTCTTCTCTCTTTCTTCCCCTCCTTCTCTCTCTTCACCTTCCCACCACCCATAGATTCCTCACCTAACTTTCTCTTCTTCTTTTCAGTACATGTAGATTGGTAGATGTACCAAGGATACATCTCTTCTTATGCTGCTTTGCCAAGTTGTCCTAGTATTTATGCTCCTCAGCAGACAATGAACACCATTGCTGCGAAATTGTTTTGGATAGGTTGGCTTGGCACTGTCATTATATTACAGGATCTCCTTCCTACACCACTGCAGCCTCTGTCTCATTCTTCTACAAGCAGTACTTACAGCAAAACAGAATAAATACATTTTCAGGATGCTTGATGTAGTTCTCATCACCACGCTTTGGCCGTTGCTCCATCCCTGTGAGTATAATAACATATGCATGAGAGTTTGGAGGTATAGGTAGAGGCATGTTTTATATCTGAGATACAGCAGGTTAGAGAGCTGACTGGCCAAAATTGATGGTGTGCAAGTGTGTCAAGATAGCAAGGGAGGATATTAAAGAATCACATCTTCATGCAGTGAGAGTCAGGGGAGCACCAGAGTTTCCATCTGGTGCATTTAACAATCTGAGCTGAGTAGCTGGCAAAGCTGTATCTGTATGTACACGCTGCATGCTCTGGCCCTATCGAGTGATAGGAGGCTCTGTAAACTGCAGTTGGCCTGTCTAGTTCTTTGACATATTCTGAGATTGCTCTAGCTTGAAAGGTGAAGGAGAGATTGACAGTGTGGATGAGCTTGGCTCAAGAGAAGTGAGTGATGGTAAGAGGAAGAGTTGCAACTGTTAGCATGGTCGTATTGTAAGTGCATACATATAGTAATGTAGCTATAAAATAGAGTGACACATGTATTCCAACAATTACACCTGGTCATCTCACCCCATTTTTAATATTGTCTGAAATCCCCCATCAACCTGTAAGTATAACAAAAAGAATCACATTTTTAGTGGCAAAATACATGAGTTGTAAAGGAGAGAGTGTATTAGACCGACTGTCCTTGTTAGGACCAGTGCGGATCGCTATAAGCAGATCAGGGATCGGCGCTTGGCATTTCCTCAACTTGATAAGAGCCGAGCGAAAGGCCAAGTGCAGATCTCCCAGATTGACGCACCAGAACAAGTCCACTCACTCCGCTGATCTTGAGAAGCTATCTTGATCGTGGGGAAGTGCGAGATAGGAATAGTCGGGTAAACAATGAGGCACTAGTAGGGGTCAGGGGACCGGCCGTGCACTAGCTACCTAAGATAGATTAGAGTGGTGCCTAAGGCGACTAAGTGGCAGTACAAAGAAGTCGTAGGCAATACAAAAGAATTTCGCTAAGGAACTTCTGGTGGCAGTGCTCGCTACTTATATACTTTCTAGAAAGTCCGTCACCTGATCCGTTCATCCGCAGCACCGCCCCAACGCTTCGTCGGCACAGCCCCCAACGCTTCTTCGGCACAGCCACTAGCCAATCCAGTGGCTGTGCGGAACCCCGCAATTCCGTCGAGTTCCGTTTCGTCCTTCTAGATCCTTCTTCTCCATATGGTCCTTGTCGAGTGCTAATGATGACGCCATCTTCTGCCAATCCTGTGGCTGTACACCTCCGAGCTAACCCGTCTGCTATTCCTGTCCCCGGTGCTCTCGGAGTTCTCGAAGGTTCCGGGTGTAGCTCCATTCCGATGCCGAGCTGTCTGTATTCATCGGAGATCCGCTTCTGTTCTGTTCCTGGATCCATCCAATGACGTGCCGTTCCTGTTCCGATGGGGTTCCTTCGATCGTTGGATCTCGGGTACTGAGTCCGGGGTAGAATATGGGGTTCCGGTAGAACATTCCCCGATCGTATCCCTCGGGGGTGATGATCTCATCGGGTTCGGTATCCCTGCCGATCAAGAAGGTGGCGATCGCTCCGTCGATCCCTGTGCTCGAGAAGCATCCGCTAATGAGGATTGTTCCCTCTAGTGTGCCCCTCCAGCCGCTCGTGATCTGTCCCATTGTCGTGTCCCTTACATGCCTGAGATATTCTGGGGCGTCGAGTGTCAGTGGCCATGTAACCTGTATCGCCGCCCTGTGGCATTCTTCGACATGTGGGGATCGACAGATCCATGCTGTGGCTGTGGCATTAGCGTAATACGTTTCTTCGTTTCCAGACCACACTACCACTTCATTCTCGAATGCTGTGAGGTAGTGGTTGTAGAGTACTTGGTGTTGCGTCCTGTGTGGCGAGTATCCATAGTTGGTTCGAATTGTGATTGGTTCTGTTTCGTTCGATTATTCCCATTGTTTCTTCCAGTATGTCTTGTGCGCATTCCCAGGCTTGCCTCCATGCCCATTGGCAATTCCTGCAGGAAGGTACTGGTAGGTGGTCTGCCCTTCTTGATCCAAAGGGGCAGTAGCGGAATCGTGTATGGTATCGTCGATCGGGTGCCAATCCTGCATCAGCCATGATATGTCCTAGAATGGCAATCAGTCTATTTCCTTCTAACATTCCCCCTCCAAAGGCGTAATTCCGGACTGAAAGGAGGAGTGAAGCCTGTTAATTGACTGATTTTGCGCATGTGATTATCTTGATTTCCTTCTAGTATTCTTCTCCTTGCCGCTAGTTCGGCAGCTCGTTTTGGGTTTACATGCCATTTGTTTTCTCATGCCTGCAGTTCGGCAGATCAATGGTCTTGTTTGAGGGTGTCCTGAGCGAGTAGCCGTTGCCGTTTTTTTTTTTTTTATTAACCGGTGCCTGATATTCTTGCCCTCAGCGCTGGGGCATCCAATCGGCGATGCTATACTCTCTTCCAAGGACTTTTTCCAATAGGCGCATTCCACATTGTTCCACTACAGGGTGTCCTCCCGAGGTGGTTGCTTGCTCCGACGGGCGTTGCACTTCCCAATGTCGCCTGTCACTTGTCGGATGTGGGTGGTCTTGTACCTTGTGGATCCCTCGAATATTGACGTCATCGATTTTCAGTCCTCTTGTCGACCGTGCTGCTTTTCCCTTCAGCTTCCTTAGCCATTTCCGAATTTCCAAGACCGCTTCTGCGTCTTCCATCGGATGTTCGTCGAGGTAATCCGTTACCACTTGCCAAGCGTTTTCGAGATTGCTCAAGGGTTCCCAGGTATTTTCCTCCTCTGGGTACCCTTTCCATTTGACGTTGAGCTTCCACGCCCCTTTCTTCTTTTCGATGCCGTTGACTTGTTCGACTTCATATTCTTCTTCTCCGGCGATGATTTCTGGTCCAGGCCTCGGTTCCCTTTCTTCTGGTTGTTCCGGTTGTCTGTATGGAATGAGGAGTCCTGCGTGGAATACTGGGTGTATGCGTAATTCGTTCGGCAGGTCTAGCTCATAATTGACTGTTCTGTGCTTGGCAACCACTGTGTAGGGTCCGAGGTTCCTTTCGCTGAGCTTCCTTGTCGGAACTAGAAGAGTAAGGTTCCTGGCATCAAGAAGAACTTGGTCGCCGATCTCGAGGCTTGGCATTCTTCCCCGGTGCTGATCCGCGTATCGCTTCATCTGGTCCTGGCTTCTTTTCATTGCTTCCTTTGCTTCCTTCTGGGCCCGTTCGGCCCGTTCCACCCATCCTTGATCGCTTGCTTCGGCTGGGCTGCTGATATAGGCTAGCTCTGGGATTCTTCCCAGTACAACTTCGAAGGGTACTTTTCCTGTTCCTGAGTGTACTCTTGAGTTGTAGGCATATTCCGCCATTGGTAGCCACCTATCCCAATCATCTTGGTCTTGATTGACGTAGCAGCGTAGGTACTGCTCCATTTCCTGGTTAACTCGTTCTGTTTGTCCATCTGTCTGTGGATGGTAGGCCGTGCTCAGCTTCCGCTCTGTTCCCACTGCGTTGGTGATGTATCCCATGAGTTTGCTTGCAAATTGGGGTCCTCGATCGCTGATTACGATCTTCGGCCGTCCGAATAGACAGAATATGTTGTTGACCAGGAGTTGAGCTGTTTCTTCCGTGTTTGCGGTCTTGGTTGTGGGCAGGAATCTTGCCATCTTGGATAAGCGGTCCACTACCACCAGTACTGCATCGTGCTTGTCCTTAGTTACTGGTATGCCGGTAACAAAATCCATGGTGATCTCCTCCCATGGTGCCTGTGGTACTGGGAGTGGTTGGAGCGGTGGTTGCACCTTTCCTCGTCTTGCTTTGGTTCGCTGGCATGTGTCGCAGCTCTGCACTATCTCGGTGATTTCTTTATTCATTCCTGGCCACCAGTAGTGTCTTTTGATTCGTTCCAGGGTCTTCTCTGGGCCTCCGTGCCCTGCGCTAGGCTCATCGTGGTTTCGTCGTACAAGTTCCTTCCTGATAGCCCTAGCGTCTTCCATGTCCGGGAGAGCTATCTTACCATCCTTGGTCCAGCTCCTCAACCGCTTGTCATACTTCAGGCTCAACTCGTTATTCCCAACGAGGAGGCCTCCACTCTTTCCATCTTCAAATGGTTTCGTCCAGCCGGCCTTTTCCCAGGCTGTCTTCATTTGTTCATACAGGTCGTCATCCTGGATCAGGTAATACATTACCCTGATGTCCGCTTCTGGTTCTGCAAACCATTCCTTCGGTAAGACGACCGATTCCTTCTTTTCTTCGTCTACTCCATAGTCTGGTCTTCTGGATAGTGCGTCTGCACGAGCATTCTTTGCTCCTGGTCGGTACTCGATTGTGAACTTGAAGTTGGATAGAAATGCAGCCCAGTTTTCGGTCTGACTGGGTACTTTCTGCTTCTGCATATAGTATCGTAGATTTGCCTGATCGCACAGGATGCGCGTTGCTAGTTCGTTTGGTACTCCTTGGAGGTGATGTCGCCATACTCCAAGCGCCTTGACTATCGCCAAAAGTTCCTTCTTCATAATGGGATAGTTCTTTTCTGCTCCCGTATATGCGTTGGACCAGTAGGCGATCGGGTGTAGTATTCCATCGTCGAATTCCTGCGATAGAACTGCTCCCATTCCTAGGTCTGAAGCATCAGTTTCCACTACGAATCGTCGGTTATAGTCTGGTCGCTTGAGTATTGGTGCTGAGGTGAATGCTTCCTTTAATGCTTGAAAGGCTGCCTTCTGTCGTTCTCCCCAGGTGAATGTTCGTTTGGCCGACATTAGCTCCGTTAGGGGTCTTGCGATCTTGGCAAATCCATTGATAAATTTCCTGTAGAAATTGGCAAACCCAATGAACCGTCGAATATCGGTTTTCGATTGGAGGTCTGACCATTCCTCTACTGCCTTTGCTTTGTAGGGGTCCATCTTCAATCCTTCCTGGTTGACCACGAATCCGAGGTAATCCAACTCTCTCTGGGCAAAGTAGCACTTCTCTGGTTTACAGTAGAAGTCTGCTTCCCTGAGTCGATCCATGACCCTATGGGTTATTTCCCACAATTTCTCTTCTGTCTTGGCATAGATGATGATATCGTCAAGGTAGACCAGCACTTCTCTGCTAATCATGTCTTCGAATAATTCATTCATTGCCCGTTGGAATACGGCGGGTGAATTCATCATTCCGAACTGCATGACTAGGGGCTGGTATACTCCTCGGTGTGTTCTGAACGCCGCAAATTTCTCGTGACCTGGATGTATGCGCAAGTTGTTGTAACCACTTCGCAGATCGAGTGTTGTGAACCATGTAGCCGTTGCCAGTTCATCTGGAAGCGAGTGAAGGAGCGGAATAGGATACGGGTCTGGTTTACAAATCTTGTTGATGGCTCGATAGTCGATTACCAGCCTGGCGCCTGCATCTTTCTTGCCAACAAAGAATACTGGGGCACAGACAGATGTTTTGTTTGAGGCGCCAATTGGTTGTCGACTCTTCGGATCCATCCCCTTTCCAGATTATCCTTGATGAATTCTTCCACTGCTTGTCGTTCTGCCGGTGATAGGCTGTATACTGGCCCAGGTTTCGGAAGTTCTGCTCCTTCCACGAGTTCGATCTTCATGTCCCACTTAGTCGACTTGGGCAATCGTTTCGCGCGTTCCTTATCGAATCTATCCAAGTACTTCCAGAGTTGTGGAGGTACTAGTTCCTTGAGGGGTCGTTCCTTGCTGTCTGCCGACCTTCCCTCCTTCAGAGCCTTTTCCTGAGCATACTTTTGTGCTACCGAGTTCCACTTGGTAAGTCGTTTTCGGATCTCGGTGTCCATTGCTCGAATAAAGCTTCCGGTGCTAAGTGTCAGATTCAGCTTCTGGGATCGGGGCGAAGTACGATTTAGCGGTACTCCTCTCATGGTAGTGGTTGTGACCATAGTTTTCCCTTTTCGCGCCGACCTCTCCCGCTTTGTTGTACGAGCCGGTGCTCGCAGGTACCTTCGGTCTAGGAGCTTGGACTCTTGACCCCATTGGGGGAGCATGCTTCCACTAGCACCAGGGTCTTGTACCTCGTTCCATTCCCCTGATTCCTTAGCAACAGCTACCACTCTACCTTGAGGAGCTGGAGGGTACTTTCCGGCCGCTTCCCCATTCTTTCTTAATGCGGCATGGGAGCGTTCTCGGCGGAACTGCTGTTGCGTGGGCCATCGCCTACCCACTTCAGCGTCTTCTTTTAATACTGTGGTATGTTTCCACGTCGTCCCTCTCTCTCTGTTCCCCAGGCCTACCCGATGAAGACCGTCTGGGTACTTAGACAGACGTCGCTTGATCAGTGGACGTCCCACTGGGAGTAGCTCATCTCTCCTTCGGTGTAGTCCAATCCCTCCTTTCGGAGTCTGCATGGACCGAGCCCGACGTTCGACATTCCTACGACGTCTACTAGCCATGTGCCTTCCAAGCAAGGTTGGAACCGTCGGCTCGCTCCGATGATTATATTAATCTCCTTGCCTGACGACGGAATGGAATCCCGCCGTTTCACTTGCATCCGGCGAATGACAGCCGATGCGTCATCAGTCCAATCCCTCCTTTCAGAGTCTGCATGGACCGACCCTCCTTCGTCGGTTTCGGATTTCTGCCTCTTTCCTAGTCCTGGTGCCGGTGGGAGCGCTTGCCTTTGCTTGCCGCTTCCCACTCTCCTTCGCTCTCGCTCTTGCGCCGCTACGCGTTCTTGCTCGTAATCATAGATCCATCGCGCTTCATTTGCAATGTCTTCTAGCATCGCTGGGTAGTATGGTCCATAGACCCAGTCGAGTGTTGCTTCATTGTATCCACTGGTGGATCGCTTGTATGCTTCGCGTTTAATGTGAAGCTCCATTGCTTCCCTAGTCTTGAAGCTGGCGAATTTGTCCTTGATGATTACGGTCCAGTCGAGAGCTCCTTCAACAATCCTGAGTTGATGTCCCTTCCAGCTGGTGACCCATTTTCCTTCCTGGAATTCTTGTTCTGGATTCCCTGGGTAGATAGGTTTCGGGGGTATTAGTTCTTGGCTTATCTGTGCGTCCACCCCTTCCATGGGTTTCGATTGTTCTGGTGTGAAGGTCGGCATTCCTGGTAGTGTAAATGGTACAACTGGCGGGTGAGGTTTCAGTGGTACTGTTGGTCGAGGTGGTTTGGTTGGTGTTGGTGACGTTACCATCCTAGTTGGCGAGGATGGGGGTGTTGCCTTCAGCCATTCTTCCTCGTCCTCATCGCTGCTTTCCTCATCTGGGTATCGAGGCTTCCGCTTCGTAGTTACCATTCTCCTGGGTTGTACTGGCTTCTTTTGTCGGATCCTCCTCTTCTGCCGTTTAGCTATCACAGCTTCTTGTGATCGGCGTAAATGTTCCGTGCCGATCATAAAGGTGGTTCTTCCTTTCGATGTGACTGCTCCTGTTGCGCAGTTGATGTTGACTCCGTACCGATTAAGCCAGTCCGCTCCAAATAGAAGCTTGTCCCCTGCAGTCATAACTACTGCCAGGCGGACCCATCCGTTGGTTATACCTGTGTTCATGTTGACTACCACGTCTTCTTTCCATCCATCCTTGTTTAGCGTGCCGTCCGCGTTTCGGATTACGTGTGTGCCGGCGTTGGGCTTGGTGTGTAGCTTCAAGTCCTTCACCATTATCGGGCTGATCGTAGATATCGCCGATCCTGAATCGATCATTGCTTCGACTTCTTGGTTCCTGATTTGCCCCTGCGATAATCTAATCTTGATCTTTGGATGTCGGTTATCGATTCTTGTGGTAGTCCACCGACGTATGAGACTTCCACGCCGATCCGTCGGATCGTCGGCGTGTGCCTCTAAAAACCCTCCTCGGGTTCTTCCTCGTCGTCATTCTTCGTGCCATTCTGACGCCTTGCACGCTGACGAGGCCCTCTCTTTAAATCCTCTAATTCCTCGAGCTCGGAATCGGATTCCAACCCCATCTCCCGGCGGTGAAGAGATTTCTTTCCTTTTCCTTTTCCGTAACGGGCTCCCCTGGCTCCTCTTGATTTCCATCTCCCGCTGCTAGGCTTTTCACCTGCTCGGAGTCTTGGGCACTCACTTTGCCAGTGACCCGTTGCGCCGCATTCCCAGCATGCCCCGCTCTCACGCCTTACTGGAGGGGTTCGTTTCCATGCGGAGCTGGTGACTTGTCGTTTCTGGACGTCTACGTCCATGGGCTCGCCGAGGTACTCTCCTGGGTAAGTACCTGCGCCCTCAGGCCTGTACGTTGCCTGATATCCATTCCTAAACATCGGCCGGTACCGACTGTTTGATTGTGTTGCATTAGCCTGTACTTGTTGTATTTCGATGCGCCGCGCATATTCCTTCCACTGGTCGAGGCTCCAATCGTCGTTATCTACATTGGTCTGTAGTCGACTGCGTATCTTGTCGTTGAGCCCTCGTTTGTAGTGATACAGCAATATGTGTTCGGGGTACACCTGCGAGGGTAGGTTTACCGCAATCTTTTCGAACTCATCATTGTATGCATCCACGCGCACTGTCCTCTGCTCGATTTTGTGTAAGAGGATTTCTGCTTGATCCTTCAAGCTGTACAGCTTTGTGTGTCGTTCTGTGAGATAGGTCCATAGTTCTTCTAGGTCCTTCCATGCACCTTGATACTTGACTGTTCCATTGGCGTCCGTTTCCGTGATTTGCTTGTCCTTGAACTTTGCCCAGGGAGCATCGACCCATGTCTGTGCTTTACCACGGAGAGCTCTGTAGATTAATACGACCTGCTTGTTAAGGTCACCCGGGTGTCGTTCATTCAGCCTGGAAGTCATTTGGTTCTTCCAGCTTTCGATGCTTTCTGAGAGTTCGCCCCTGAACAGGGGATACTTCTCTGTTCCTTTGCTTGTGTTGGCGTTTGTAGTCATTGTCTGTAAGTTGAATGTGTCAATACATAAATATTTTAGTACACTAGTGTTACAGGAGGCGAGCTCTAAGCTACCAGCCGTACCCCGCCCCTCTACTCGGTTGCCTTTGTCCTGTTCGTGTTGCCTGCCGTTGCCCTTCACTGTTCCTCCGCATCCTCCGGTTCTTCGCTCTCCTGACTCGACTCCTGACCGACACCACTGTCCTGACTCGTTACCGGCTGGAGGGGGACGACGACCGGGGTATAGAGCTCTTGCGCCTCTTGATCCCAGTCCGGGGGTGCTGGAGGCCATTCTGACCACGCCTCGTCGTTTGTCGTCGTGGTTGAGTAGTCCTGAGTCGGGAAGCCGATAGCGTCTGACTGGTTCCAGGAGTAGGTGTCCTGCGGACCAGTCCGTCTTGTCGCCGGGAGTGTTGACTGAACCGGCCAGCCGGTGTCTCGGTGCTGGATTGGTGGTGGGATGTTTGGCCCCGCCCCCCGTACGTACCCTGCCGCCGCTTCTCTGGCCCTGACCTCCCTGACGTTTGGTGTCGGTGATCCTGGTGGTGAATGCCAGTTGCGGTGGTAGTCGTTCGAGTGTTCCTGCAGGGCGTAGTTTCCTCCCATGGGCCACCAAGGAAGACGAGCCGGTGCTGACTGTGGTTGGACCGGCGAGGGGACTTGTGGGTGCCGCTCGGTGACTGGTACCGGTGCTGGTGAGGTGCGGTTGCCGGCGAAGAAGTTCTGCGGGTCCACTCGCTGCAGGAGGCTGGCGATGTTTTGGTCAATCTCGTCCAGGCGTCCCTCAGTAGCAGTTCTGTCGGTGACCGCGTGCATGTCGACCAGGTCAAAGATCTGATGGGCCCGCTGGATGATCGTTGTCGCCTCGTAGTCCTCCGTTTCCTCCTGGTGAACTGCCCTGTGGATGTTCCTGACCATACCCTCCAAGCTGCTGAGACGCGCCGCTAGCCTTTCGAGTTCCTGGGAGTTCGTCTCCGTTCGTTGAGCCATCGTGACGTGTTGGGCCTGGATCGTCTGCTGGGACACTTGTTGCTCGTGCCAGCGGACTGCCTGTAAGTGGCGCATGTCGACCCAGCTGGTGTGGAAGCTGTTCCAGGCGGTGACTCGCCTCTCCATGTATCCTTCGAACAGTCGCGCTACGTTCCTTACCGATTCTAAGAGTGACCTCATCGCTTGGAGTTGCTCCACGATATCTGCATCTCTCTGGTCGGTTTGTGCCACCATGTTCGTGCCATCCTCGAGCATTCGTCGCATATGCCCGATGTCGCGCCCGTAGCGGCCCACCTCTCGAGACAGCCGATGTGCAGTTTGTTCAAGTACTGCTCCGACTCCAGAAATCCTGAGGTATAGCTGTTCCAAAGAGGTATGTTCGCGGGGTGCCAGGCGGCCAGTAATCCTTCCAATACAGTATCCGACTTGGAAGATTGCTCCGAGGGACGTTGATACCGCGCGTTGACGAAGATGGGTGGACCAGGTGGCAATTGAACGTGTAGTGGATCGAAACAGAAGAACGATCGGAGACCAGCCGAAGACGATGATGACGATGACGATGCTCGTGACGAGAGAGAGGAGGTAGAGAAGAAGGGCCTCCCTAAGTGCCATTTCTTGCACAATTCCTGAACGCATTTGTCTTCAGCTTTCTGGACGTAGACAAGAATGTTGTGGAGGAGTGTGCAATGTTCTTGAAGGGTGTAGGTGTGTTCGCCGTACTCGCTTAAGTAGTGTAGGAATTCTTCGAGAGTGTCTGGTGTATCGACTGCCCAAATCTTCCAGTTCAGGTGATCTCCTTTCACCAGGGCATTCCGGGCCTGTTCTAACCGGCGTGGCAGCTGAGCCACTTCTTCCGCAGCAGTCTCGTAATACTCCACCGCGGACGTCCAAGGCAACCGGTAGGGTTCCCACAAGCTAGGGAATTGCTTACCGATATAGAACTTGATTAACTTCTGCGCTTTGCAAAGAAGTCGTTCGAATCGGAAGAAGGTTCGGTTATAGGCGGACCAAACCTGATATGCGCGTGCTACCGGGGGTATAGACACTGTACCACCATTAGCAAAATCACATGCGCTAAATAGAACCCTCCCAGGAGTCCCTTATACTTACATCGATAGATGGGGGCTACATCCATCGCATGCAAGTAGGGGAGACCCAGGATTGGAGCGAAATTCTCATGTTAGGACCAGTGCGGATCGCTATAAGCAGATCAGGGATCGGCGCTTGGCATTTCCTCAACTTGATAAGAGCCGAGCGAAAGGCCAAGTGCAGATCTCCCAGATTGACGCACCAGAACAAGTCCACTCACTCCGCTGATCTTGAGAAGCTATCTTGATCGTGGGGAAGTGCGAGATAGGAATAGTCGGGTAAACAATGAGGCACTAGTAGGGGTCAGGGGACCGGCCGTGCACTAGCTACCTAAGATAGATTAGAGTGGTGCCTAAGGCGACTAAGTGGCAGTACAAAGAAGTCGTAGGCAATACAAAAGAATTTCGCTAAGGAACTTCTGGTGGCAGTGCTCGCTACTTATATACTTTCTAGAAAGTCCGTCACCTGATCCGTTCATCCGCAGCACCGCCCCAACGCTTCGTCGGCACAGCCCCCAACGCTTCTTCGGCACAGCCACTAGCCAATCCAGTGGCTGTGCGGAACCCCGCAATTCCGTCGAGTTCCGTTTCGTCCTTCTAGATCCTTCTTCTCCATATGGTCCTTGTCGAGTGCTAATGATGACGCCATCTTCTGCCAATCCTGTGGCTGTACACCTCCGAGCTAACCCGTCTGCTATTCCTGTCCCCGGTGCTCTCGGAGTTCTCGAAGGTTCCGGGTGTAGCTCCATTCCGATGCCGAGCTGTCTGTATTCATCGGAGATCCGCTTCTGTTCTGTTCCTGGATCCATCCAATGACGTGCCGTTCCTGTTCCGATGGGGTTCCTTCGATCGTTGGATCTCGGGTACTGAGTCCGGGGTAGAATATGGGGTTCCGGTAGAACATTCCCCGATCGTATCCCTCGGGGGTGATGATCTCATCGGGTTCGGTATCCCTGCCGATCAAGAAGGTGGCGATCGCTCCGTCGATCCCTGTGCTCGAGAACATCCGCTAATGAGGATTGTTCCCTCTAGTGTGCCCCTCCAGCCGCTCGTGATCTGTCCCATTGTCGTGTCCCTTACATGCCTGAGATATTCTGGGGCGTCGAGTGTCAGTGGCCATGTAACCTGTATCGCCGCCCTGTGGCATTCTTCGACATGTGGGGATCGACAGATCCATGCTGTGGCTGTGGCATTAGCGTAATACGTTTCTTCGTTTCCAGACCACACTACCACTTCATTCTCGAATGCTGTGAGGTAGTGGTTGTAGAGTACTTGGTGTTGCGTCCTGTGTGGCGAGTATCCATAGTTGGTTCGAATTGTGATTGGTTCTGTTCGTTCGATTATTCCCATTGTTTCTTCCAGTATGTCTTGTGCGCATTCCCAGGCTTGCCTCCATGCCCATTGGCAATTCCTGCAGGAAGGTACTGGTAGGTGGTCTGCCCTTCTTGATCCAAAGGGGCAGTAGCGGAATCGTGTATGGTATCGTCGATCGGGTGCCAATCCTGCATCAGCCATGATATGTCCTAGAATGGCAATCAGTCTATTTCCTTCTAACAGATCTTGAGTGGAATAAGACCACTAATACTAGGTGATGAACAACTTTGCACTGTCTTCAAGGTAAACCCAGCCCGTTTCAGGGATCTCCACACTGTAACATCCGAAACATGCTTGCCAGATACCCTTTCCAGCTCTTCTCTCAACTCATCCAAGAAACGGTCCTTGTGGTGCTCTATCGCACTCAGGAGATACTATGGTTGATTATAGATAAGTATAACAAGCTAGCATAAATCAAACAAGCAGGCCCACCTGTGTGTCGGCATATTCAAGTAACCTCGGTCTCCTAGTCCTTGAGCTGATCTGTTGGGAACTCCCTGTGTGTTCATACCGAGCCACTATTCAGTGAATGGTCGCTCGATAAATGCCTGTCACATTTGCCAAATCATGCATGGTGAGAATTCACAATTGGTGCAATTTGAAGATGATGCGTCTTGCATCATCTGAGAGCACCTTACCTGGAACCATCACAGAACAACATGAAGGGAGGAAGAAAGATAAGAAAGGTACAGTGTTTTTCAAAAGTCCTGCAGTATGTACCTTTTGCGTAATTTTTGATGCACGACAGAAATCTTCCCTGCAGCATTGCACTTCTTATAACTCACGCATTTTGACACCAAATAACCTAATTTCTTTTGGTAAATTAACATACTAACAATAGCTTTTAGGCAAGGTATAATTTGAGGCAATATTATTATGTGCATTGTTGAAATACATATATCATTCTATCATACAGACGTCATTGCAGAAAATAGACATCACTTACACCAGAAGGTCAAAATCACACCATTCATACCAGCAGGTAGTTCAGACGACTTGGGAGATGCTTGAGGGGTCGCAAGTGGGACTCAGAGGACATGAGATGATGACGATTGATCAGCAGGAGCAAAAGAGAGTTAGTTAGAAATGAGAGGTTGATGGCACGGATAAATCGGTTGGAGCTGGTGCAGATAATGGACCAGTGTTGGTTGGAGGTTCATTCAGAATGGTGAGCTACAATAGTGCACGTGGTTGGGGTCTTGCAGTTGGAGGCTCTTCATACACATGGAACATAGAATTGTGCAATGGAAACGGCAAAGTTAACAATGTACATAATTGAAGACTGAACAAATACACTACACACCTGAATCTCTTTGTCTGCAGATGAGAAGTTGGGGACTTGCCCTCCCTAACACACCAACATTCAGCGACTGCTGCTGCTGTGGTTGCACATGTGGGCCCATGAACTGGAAGCTGCTTAATGTGTTGTACTCCATTTCTCTTTGCTACACCAGCACCTGTCCATTCACCTGTGTCTATTGCTCACTCGAACTTGTCATGCTCGCAGGCAACCCAGTAGTCGACAATTGTTCGAGTTGGAGTTCACCTTGAGCAATTGTGGGAGCTTGATGGTTGGTAGGGCAGGTGCACTAGTTGAATGATGGTCCTGAGGGAGAACGAAGCTGAGTGGGCCAGAAATGATGTTCTGAGCAGTCTGTGTAGAGATTTCCGTTGACAGCAAGAGACTGCGACTGTGCCCATGTCCTCCATGGTGTGAATAGGACTGTGCTGACCGGAAAGCAATGACATCGAAAGGCTAAGAGGGCGAGGGAATGTACCTAACTTTAGTTTTGCGCATTCTCATTGCTCATGTCAAAATCTGCAAGATCCGTTACTCAACCTCCAGTATGCTGCAGCACACACTATTCACATATCCATATGCGCCATAGAGCGATCTACTAGCAGATAGAGAATCAAGCTTGCTGAAGTCATCTAAGTCAACAGTTGATGCTGAAGAGGACATGCTAGTTGTGCTCACTGTGCTAGCCACTGAGCATACAGAGCTGTTTTGAACACGACTAGACAACTTTGTACGTTCTCTCCTCTCTTTCTTCCCTTCTTTCTCTCTCTTCGCCCTCCTGTCATCCTCTGACTCCTCACCTGCATTTCTCTTCTTCTTTTCAAAATATGTAGGCTGATGATGTACCAAGGATACATCTTCTCATGCTCCTTCTTTCACTGCTTCACCAGATTGTCTCAGTAATTTTGCTCCTCAGCAGATAACGACTGCCATTGCTGCAAAATTGTTTTGGACAATCTGGCTTGGCACTGCCATCGCACTATAGGATCTCACTCCTGTGCCGCTGCAGCCTTCGCCTTGTCTGCAAGCAGCATTTGCAGCTGAACCAAATAAGCAGACTCTCAGGCCTCTTGAAGTAATTCTCATCACCATGTTTCAGTTGTTGCTCTGTTCCTGTGAGTGCAATACTGCACACATGTAGGTTAGGAGACAGAGGCATGTTTTATGTCTGAGATGATTGCGAAGTAGACTGGGCAAAATTGAGAGTGTGCGAGTGTGTGAGGACACCAGAAGAGGAGATTAAAGAGCTGCATCTTCACACTGTGAGAGTCAGGGGAGCTCCGGGATTTCCATCTGGTGCATTGAATGAGCTAATTTGAGCCACCAGAGAAGCTGTGTGGGTATGCGCACACTGCACACTCTAGCTCCATCGAGCGATAGAAGGCACCATGAACTGTGTTTGGTTCATCTGCTGCTGCTGGTTCTTTGATGCATTCTAGAACCATTCTGGCTCGAAAGGCAAAGAAGATGTTGATGGTGTAGATGAGCTTAGCTTTGGGAGTGAGTGATGGTCAGAGAAAGAGTTGCGACTTCCAGAATGGTCACCTGTGGTAAATACATATGTCACTGTAACATAGAGTAGACACATGTATTTCAACAATACACCCAGTTGGCTTATCTCAATTTATACCTTGTCTGAAAGCTATCATTAGCACGTGAATTTACCAAAAAGAATTGTATTTTTTGGTGTTAGAGTATGCAAGTTATGAGAAGTGCAATGCTGCAGGGAAGATTTCTGTCAGCAGACATGAAGGAAGACCATGGAGCTCAATAATGAACAATACAATAAGAGGCCACAAAAAGTTGGATATGGATGGACACTGGGTAGGCCCAATTTATCATGCTCAAACTAGATTTTTACATGCAATATTGGATGAGCTGTAATTTTTGTATTCTGTGAAGGAGGAGGTGGGTCATAGCTTTGTCCATGTTGTCATCACTATTCTATTGCACACACTTGACATTTCTTAGACTTTTTTACATGTGCAGAATCAGCTTTTTAAGTAGTATTTTTACATGGACATATCATGTCTCTATGTGCTGTATTGACCGAGAAAATGGCCATTTTGTTCATTTTTGGCCATTTGGGGCACACAAGTCAAAAATCACACAAAAGGCACATGTCGCAGGACTTATAAAAAACACTGTAAATGCAAAAATCCTGAGAATTTGAAAAATCACATGATTTTTTCACATGTGTTGTGCTCTCAGAGGTAAAAAATGTACTAATTAGCAATTTTCTCAGTCAATACTGCACATAAAAATCTGATATCACTATGTAAAAAAAGTACTCGAAAATGTGCTTCTAACGGTGTAAATATGTTGCTAGAATGTGATGTATGTATGGCAAAAACAAAAGATAACCTTGTCAAGTCAGTATCTTACCTCCTCCTTCAGACAGTGTAGAAGTCATAACTCACTGAATACTGAACGTAAAATTATGATCCTACTATGTAAAAAAAGTACTCAAAAATGTGCTTCTGTACATATAAAAATATCTAAGAAATATTGTGTATATGTGGTGAAACAAAAAAGACAACCTGAGGAACCTCAGTCTTCACTCTGTTAGAAGGTAAATTGTTGTACCTTCTTGTGTAATTCGTTTTTTCCATCACATTTTCATTTTCGTCGTCCATTCATTTATTTCTTCCCTTTACCAATGTCGTGAATTGGACCCATGACCTCTCCCTCCCTTTTCCTTTCTCTACAACATCCGATCGAGCGCAGAACTTGGTCTGTGCACAGTTTACTGCATGGTCCGTGCGTGCATTTACTACATGTAGTAGATAGTTCACACAATCAAAGTGTATAAAGGGAGAGGAGAGCAAGCCGGGCAATCCTTGCCTTGGTTTCTCTCTAACCTCCAGGTGCTAGGTCGAACTCTCGTGCGTGCTCTCACTTTAAGGGGGCACACCCCCTTCGACACTTGACCATGATAAGGTCTTGTGAGCCTGGGTCTAGGACTGAATGCTAGGGCCAACTCTATGGTGTGCAGCAGGGTTACAGCAGGACTCGATGCTACAGACTGGACCTTCAGGCTCGGTGGTGCATCCTCGCTGCCTCGTGCGTTCATCGGTATCTCTCTTCTCTCTCTCTGCATCAGACCCCCCCAGCCATCGGGCCTTCGGGCATTACACCGACAGCCTCACTTGCTGATGCTATTCTTTGCTTGTCTCTAGTCTGGTCTACTAGTTGGCATCAGCATTATCTGAAGACTTCGCTGGTGTAGATGCTCGAGTGTTGGCTGCGAGTGCTGAAAACTCCGGTGGTCTCCGAAGAGCCAGAGGATTAGGGTGAGTTGGCAGGAAGCCTTCCCAGGTGTTCCGGACGGGTTCTGGTGAAGGGACGGATGATCTGAAGGGGATCCGATGAGCAGAAAGAGTAGTTTGAGTAGAGGGGGAGTGTCAGGCACGGAGGCAACGGGAGAAGATGAATTAGACTTGGGGATCGGCAAGAAGCAAGGGGGTGGCTGTGCAGAAGCGATTAGACTGGAATGCGAGAAAGGATCGGTGCTGTTCGACCTCCACTCGGAACTCTCAGAATGCGGATTCGTGGTTTACGGAACTCTCGGAACGATGATTGGGGCATACGGAACGGAGATTCTGGCAAGAGCGAATGCCTGGAACATTTACCAGACACCTCTTAGTAGTGTAGGTGTTAGGAGGTTTTTTCCATATTGGTCATTTTCATTTACTTTAACATTTAATCATGGTCACTCACAGACTCGAACCCTCGACCCCTTAATCTCCTTTTCCCCTGTCTTTCCTCTTTTCCGCCCCGCTCACTTACTCATCATGGTCTGTGCACCATGTTTACCTTCATTGTCATTCATTTATCCTTTCTTTGGTTAAGTCTACCTTTTCTCACAATTGGTGTGAATAAGTAGTTGATCGGTAGAGTAGAAATCCCCTGTCTCGCTTTTCTACTTACCACTACCTTGTACTAGGTAGCTACTAACCGTTCACTCATTCACTAATATATCTACTTACCACCACCTTGTACTAGTGTGCTGGACTCTAGCGTCAATTCAGCTCATCTTAGTGATGGTCTACTGATCTTGGCCTAACAGTAGGTGACTAATGGATAGCTAGGGATGACGAGATTCGAGAAGAGACTCTAGAGGTTTGTTGTGAGTGAGTCCTTAAGTTTACCGGTGGGTTCCCAAGGCTTCGTAATGACTTTGAGAACTTCGGGGCAGACTTTAGAGCGAGAGAGCAGTACCATTGGATTCACTCCCCTCCCTACCTACTATATCCGAGCTCTATTTATAAGAAACAAAGTCCATGAGCCACAGAACAAAGATGAAAGGCGAAGGACAGGCATGTCAGATTGGGGAAGGTTGGGTATATCGAGTAGAGTTGCATACAAGAAGATCAAGATGAATAGGATGAATGAAACACAAAGGTAGCTTGGACAAGAGAAGTGAGCCCCGGGATGAGTAGGAGGTTACAGAAGAAAGAGGGGGATTACTGTGCACACCCAATCGAGATCGAATGGGCTATAGCCCAAGTGGTGCAGATGGGGAACAATAGAGAAAATAGATAAACTGGGGCACAGGAATGGGGGGAATCATAACGAAAGGGGCATAGTCAACATGGAGGTAACATACAGAAAGGAACAAAGAGATGAAAGGAGAGCATACAGTAGCCCGAGCTTGGGAGGCTCAGGCGTGATTGTTCGGATGGTCCTCGCGGGCTAACCATTCAGATTCTCGGGGTGGGACGGTGAAGGGGTGTTCGCAGGATGATCTAGAACAAGTTGGCAACGTCACCTTGTGTCGATGCTTCCAGTCGAGACTCCTGAGAGTGATCGAGGTCGTGGTTCGTTCAAGTGGCATGCTCAGTCATGTGACATTGCGGGTTGGACTACTTGCCAATTTCAGTATCTCGTGTCTGATCCGTCCTTAGTATGTGATGAATCTCTTCAGCGCTCTCCCTTTCATGAACGACCCAGAGGGTAGGCGCCGTCAGAGTACTTGCCACAGATGGGACCTTTGGACTTGGTGGATCCACTCACTGATAGTTAGCTTATCCCAATAGTGTAAACGATAAACCCGGATACTCAGATAAATGTGTCGACCACCCCTACTATCGATGACATAGGTTGGTGGTTAGTTGCTATCAAAGCCTGATGGTTAAGATGATCGCTCATGTATATTTGTAATGTCCCCTCCTTTTGCTCCCACTGCCTTCCTTTCATCTTGTCATCATGGACAAGTCAGTGTGCCATGCCTATCCTCCTCAGGTGTGGACATTGCACTTAACAACAACTCTACAATGGCAGGAGCCCTATACCGGCATGCAAGCTGCACTTCGCTCGATGCCACCTTCAACACAGAGTCGTACTGTTCCACAAATGAGGTTTACTACAAGATGTGCCTCACTTGTAGACGGGTCGTCAGACATCTGATCGAGGCCCAGTATGTGTGTGAATGCACTCAGTGCATAGGTGTGTGGTGGAGAGGTGAACTCTGTAATAATGCCGGTGTAAGGGCATTGCCGATAGCTCTCATCATAGCGTGCTAGGGAGCGGTGAAGAGATCCGTCACGTGCTAAGGACGGATCAGACGCGAGATACGGAAATTGGCAGGAGAGACCGATCAGTGAAGTCACATGACCACGCGTGCCACCTCATGCTACACCGTCGACAGCCTCTACAGAAAGCAGACATAAGCTATTGACACAAGGGGCTGAGGCCAACACACTCTAGACTCTTCCTGGAAAGTCCCTACCACTCTCCCACTCCGGAATCCCGAGTCCTCAGACCCGGAGGCTCACCTGAGCATACTGGCCAAGACCTCCCAAGCCCGAGAAACTGTATGCACTTCCTTCACCTCTCTGCTCCTTTGTTTAGACTTTCTCCGATCCACCTATGCCTTATCCGCTGTATCCCTTCATTATGCTTCCCCTTTTGCTAGACTAGTCCATTATTCATCCCTCGAGTAGGCCCCGAAAAGCTTGTCTTTGCGCCTTTGTCCCTGTATGCGCTCTCTTCCCCCTTTCTATGCTTCCCTACTCGTCCGGTGGCTCTTACCCTTCACCCGAGCCTTCGTCATGCCATTGTTCCTCCGGTCTGTCTTTGTTCTCATATGCACTACTCCATTTTCCTTCAGATCCACCAAGATCCTTGTCTTTCACCCTCTTTGATGACTTATGGACTTGGTTCCTATAAATAGAGCATGGATGTAGTAGGGAGAGCTCAGCGAATCCTATGGTACCAGTTCTACGTTCTATCGTTTGTCCCAAAGCTCTCTAAGTTGGTTACAGCTTGGAAAGACTTCGATTCTATCAAGGACTCACCACACCTCGTAATTCTCGGGTCTCTTAGCTATCTCATTGTCACTAGTCGTAGCCACGGTTATCCTAGACTGTTAGAAGGTGTCTGGTAAACGTTCCGGACGTTCCTCTAGCAGTACTCGCCGTTCTGAGCACCATTTCCGTCGTTCCGCGTATTCCAAAACAAAGGTCAGGCCTCGTCGATCCTGCCCCGCGTCTCAGTTTTAGTCTTCAAAACACAGCCACTTACGCTTCTCGTCGATCCTCGAGTCTAATCCAGCTTCTCCCGCCGCTTCCGTGCCTGGCACTCCCCCTACCTCAGCTCCTGCCCTTCCTCCTCACCGGATCTGCCTCGGATCGTCCATCCCTCCACCGGTACTCCTCCGGATCACCCAGGAAGGCTCCTGCCAACTCACCTTCAATCCTTTGGCTCTTCGAAGACCACAGGAGTATTCATCGCATACCTGATTAGCGGGGTTAAAGGATCTGAGTACTTGGCGGGGAAATTAGTTGGGTCTTCGAGGAAGCGCTTGACGTCATCGAGCCTTCGATCCTTCGCTAGCTGGACGTCCGTATAGGGAAATTGATCGGCGACTTGGGATCCGGTCGATGCGAAGGTCAATGCGAAAACAGATCTGAGAGCGAAACCATATGTTCGATCCATCCATTCTTCATAGTCTTCTTCAACCGGTGGGTCTTCCGGAGCCGGTTGTCGTCTCGAGAGGCCATCCGTGCACTTGAAATCCGTGGCCGGGATGTGTCGTAGCTTGAAGTTGAAGAGTAGTATTCCGGCAATCCATCGATTTATTGTAGCGTTTGGCTGCAGGTCGGGGTTGTTGATCATGCCCTTGATGTACGCGGCGTCCATTTCCACTACCAGGTTCTTGACTCCGATGAGGTGTAACCGACACGCATGTAATGCTCAGAACAAGCCAAATAACTCGATTTTCGGCTGGGAATACTGTGATTGCGTCTGATTCCAGTTGATCGATCCGAAGTGGTTGATCCTTCTGCGTCTGTCGGGGTGTTCTTGTCCTAAATACCAGCCGACTCCGATGACAGATGAGTCGACGGCTAGAATGACTTCGTTCTCGGAATCGTAATTGATAGCGCATAGAGCAGGGCAATATAGAACGGCTTCCTTTAACATGTCCATCGATTCTTGCTCTTCATCTCCCCAATGGAAGACCAGGTTCTTGCGCATGAGTCGATTGAGAGGCCTAGCCATACGGGCAAAGTCTTTGACGAACACACGAAGCACTCCTACTGTTCCGAGGAAGCCTTTTACTTTAGTGATGGTGCGGCACGAAGGCCAGTCTCTGATTCGTTGTATTTTCGACTCGTCTGCTTCCCTTTCCAAGTAGGTGAGCTGGTGTCCTACGAAGGTGGCCGTTTCTTTGCAGGGAATGAGCTTCTTGCTGGAGAACGTTCCTCCGACGGCTTTCATGCGTTGTAGAATTCGGTTGACATCGCAGAGGTGCTCATAGATGAAGCGGCGAATCCCCGGGTTCTCCGGTATGGTTTCGAAAGAGCCGTCTTCGAGTTCATAACGCGTTGGGGGTCCCAGGACGGGTACGTCATCGGTGTAGGGGTTGGTAATTTGTGGTATTTCATCCTTGAGAATGAAAGCTACGTCGTTGTGAAGTATTTGTAGCGAATTTGTGTATCCCATGGGCAAGACCGTAAGTCGAAGTGCTCCCAAGGGAGTTTGGAAGGTTGTTAGGTCTCTCGATCGTTCGTCGAGCTCTCTCTGATCGAATGCCACAAACAGATCGAGCTCGGTGTAGCATCTACGTCCTCTGCAGCTTTTGGCAAGAGTCTCCATGTTTGGCGGTACGGCAGCATCGCGAATAGTAACGGTGTTTAGATTCTGTAAGTCGATTATCGAGCGCAGGGCGACACCGTCCTTCTTGACCAAACAGAACCACCTCAAACGGTAAGAGGAGTTGGATCGTTCTAATGCGCCATTCCTGAGCTTCTCTCTGAGTAGTTCGATAGTGCGGTCGCGAATTCCTGGGGGTATCGGGATGTTTTTGTTAACCCATGGAACGTGCGGAACTGTCGGAATACAAATCGGATCGAAGTACTTGGGACTGAAACTTCCTCGTTCCGCTTCGGTCCATGCGAGGGCTCCTTCCTGCATCATGAGCATGTTGATAATGAGCTTCTTTTCTTCCGGCCACAAGAACTCGTTTGCGTTGATCTTCAGATCATCCAATCTTTCCTTCGTAAGTCGTCCGGTTGGCTTGAATGGAAACGGCCTCTTAGACAACTCGGGCATGTCCTCCAGAGGGTTCGGGTGCTTCCTTCTAATGACTCTAAATTCTTCGGGGAGAACTCCCGGCATGGGACGAACCTTCTGGGCGACCTTCTTGTAAGCCCAGAGAGCTGGATCGTCGATGTCTTGTGGCGATTCGAGCACGTATGAGTCACGTGGTTCGATAATTCCCAATTCTGGGTAGTCGTGGTCGCATCTCGGTGTCTCTCCGTTTTCATTAGGTTTGTTGTACTCTTTCGTGGTGAGAAAAATAGATGAAATACGGGAATGCATAATAGATATTCTGGCTCTGTCTCCGTCTCGCTGATTCGCCATACTCAGGTCCTTGACGAGTGATGAAAATCCCACATTTCATCGCAGTAAGTGGTTCTTACTCTGGTGGCAACCTTGCACGTCCTCGAGTAGTCGGTGGGGTCGGTGAGGGTTACGTGTTGGTCTCCGGAGTTGTAATCCTTAGTCTTGCATTCCGTGACAGCGAAGAAGGGTCTGCCGAGGAGGACTTGGAAGGGAGCTTTACGAATTACATGAGCCAGGAGCCAGACGCTGATCCCAGCGATGCTGAACTTCGCCTTGGGGATCAACCCTAGCATCGATGACTTGCCGGAATCTGCAGTCTCGAGTGTGATCTTCTTTCCAGGTTCGAGGGGTATCCATAGTTTTTCCCAAAGGTCTTCACGTATCACATTAACGCATGCCCCCTGGTCTAGGATGCATTCCACCTCCAGGGAGTCTTCGACAACGGCTCTGATCGTACGGAGGGGTAGTGTCTTCTCGGCCAAGGGTCCCTCTGCCATTGCAAAGGTCGAGTTCGTCGTCCGGGCGCGTTCCGGTCGATCCGCGAAGGGTTCCGGTCGATCTGAAACGACTATGTGGGCTTCATTCACCAGGATTTTCTTGAGGGTCGTCAATTCTTTGATCATTTTTCTGGCATCGGGGGCGATAGCTAACAGCTCCCTCTGCGAGACGGTCACATTCTGGTCGAGGAGTCGATTGACGACCTTAGGGACGAGAGTGGGGTCTTCGATGGGGGCTAGGAGACGAAACTGTGGCTGAGGGCGTTGTTTGCTTATATCGTCCGGCTGCGGTGCTTTCTGTGAAGGGCGAGGAAGACTTGAGTCAGCTTGCTGCGCGGGAGGTGATCGGGGTTTGTTCAATGTGACTTTGGAAGATGGCCCCTGTCTTGCTGGGATTTCGATGCCGTCGAATTTCTTTCGACCTCCAGACGTCTTCCTCTTAGCTTCGTTCAGCATGACCTCTAGCCTAGCTACCTCCAGCATTGCTTGCTCATCTTCATCCTCCCCGTCGTCGTCAATTTCTTTGATCGTAGCCGAGGTGTACGAGTTCTGTGGGACAGTCACGATTGTGAGGTCCTTGGTCGTATCGAACAGGTTGACTGAGTGGCTCGTTTCGCTTTCCCGAGCCTTGTCGACACGCTCCATGAGGTTCTTCCCCTGGACAGCGTTGGGTACGTAGTATCCGTTAGCTAGCACGATCTTCCCATCGGCGTTCTGAGCGCATTTACCGGCCTGAATGTATTCAGTGACTTTTGGGCACGAGCGAATGAAGTGGCCCGGGTCACTACAAAATGCGCAGCCCGGGGGCCTCGTAGCCATAAGGTTCTGACGAGGGGTCGAGGGAGGTGCTCGGTTCGAAGGCTGCCCTCTAGAAAGGGCATCGAATTGAGTCTTGAGGTCCTTCAAAGTGTCCATGACTGCGGCAAGATTTGCTTCTTCTTTCTTGATTTGGACTGAGGGGCTGATGGTGCTGCGCGCCCCCTGTGACGCTTGTGCAGAGAACGAGGTTCCCCCTAGGATGAAGTCGGCGTGCTTGAAAATGGTGTCTATTTCGTAAGGGTCCCCGTCTTCGTGATCGGGCTCCTTGATCTCGAGGCGACGGAGGAGGTGCATCCTGAGATCTCTGGTGATTCCTCGAAGGAACACGTGCTGTGCTTCCACCTCGGTAATCTTGTTGTTCTCGACCAGGTACGAGCTGCAGATCAGGAACTCGTGTCGGTAACGTCCCAAATCGTCTCGGGAATTAATCTTCGTCTCGGACCAGGTGGTTACTAGCTGCTCTAATTCTCCGCGAGAATAACACTTTCTGGAGGCGAGCACCGGATACAAGGACCGCAACTGATCCTTGAGGATATTCAACGACGGGTTCTGTTTTTTGGCTTCAGGCAAGGTTCCCCACAACTCCGCGACCTCTGTGCTGGAGTAGTAGAGGAATCCTTTCCTAATGATTTCCTCTGCCGTCCATGTGGTGTCGGCGGCGATGATCTCGACGTCTTTGATAAATCGGTTTAAGGCTTTAGGGTCACTCCCATCGAAATGGGGCGCGTGCTTCGAGCTCCTTAGCGGAGGTCGGTTGGCCATTCTATTAGGTATTCTGGTGCTTGCTCGACTCAGGACTTGGGCGTTCTGTTGGAGTTGCTGAAGTACGCGTTGATCAGAGGCGAGCTGGGCAATAGCGAGTTGGATTTCTGTAGCTCGGAGGAGTCTAGGCGGCAAAGAATCAGCTCGAGGCGGCTGACTGGTTGTTGTGGAGGCTGCGGGGAAGGTGAATCTGACTGTGGGGTCTTCTTCTTCGGATTCTTCTTCTACGGCGGGGGTGTTTGGTTGTGAGGAGGGTAGCAATGACGAAAATGGCTCAGAAGGGAAGGATCCTGGCGTAAACGAAACCGATCCGAGCTCGCTAAAGTCGATTTCTGGGACTGACGGGGATTGCCCCGAAGGATAGGTTTCTTCCTCCTGGACAACTTCTAGACCAGGCTCAGTTAAGGGAGATAATCTAGCGCTTCGTGAGGAAGACGGCGGGGTGATGGTGTCGGATGGTTGTCCAGAACGTGAGCGGGTGTTACGGGCTAGTGCTGAGGGAGGAACTGGAATTGGCTGTGAGGCCTGGTGTCGAGCCCTGCCTCTGGTACTAATGGTACCTTTGGGGTTCGGTGGTTACGAAGGGTTGGTTGGCTTAACCTGCCTCAGTGGGGCAGCCAGATGAATACTCCTGTGGTCTCTGAAGAGCCAAAGGATTGAAGGTGAGTTGGCAGGATGTTAGGGTTCAGCCCGGAGTTCCACCGGATTCAGATCGTCTCCCAGTCTTCTTGTGCAAGTGTATCTTTGAAGGGCTGTCCGCTGTTCTAACACTGGGTTCGAAGCTGGAATTGGGAGGTGATCCTATTGAAGACAACTGGCTATATCCCGCGGTCCCCTTGCTAGTTGTGATACTGTTGGTTTCCGAGGTCTCACTGGAGGTTCCCTAGTAAGAGCAGGTTGGTATTGCCAAGAGGCAAGATAGTACAAGGTGCCTAAAGCTAGAGCAGGTTGCTAGAGAGAAGCTAAGGTGCTAGAGCTGAAGGTTTGAAACGATTGAAAGATGGGGATTGAAGTCTCTAACTACTGCCCTATTTATGCCCTTCTTGAATTACCAATATCTTTTCCATCTGCTCTTCTTATTGGCTACAAACACCCCCAAGTCTCCTGCTAAGGTCCTACTGAATTGTGGCTGCGGCGTAGTCGATGTCTTGCTGCGCCTGCTGCGATTTCGACTGCGCTTAGCTGCGCATTAACTGTGCATTGCTGCGGCGGACTGTGCATTGACTGCGCACGACTGCGGTAGGCTTTTCTGGGTTGCTCTGGATTGGTCTTCTTCAGAGCCACAGAAGCTTTGCATGTGGTTGCTTCCCTAATTCGGTGTCTAGTGACTGCGCCTATTGAGTGCTCCATGTGTGTCTTGCACTGCTCGCCGTTGAGGGGTGAGTAAGCCTCCTTGAGTGCTTCAGTCATCATTGCTTGGCTCTGGTTTGACTGATGCTCGACATGTTGCTGTGCTTCTTCGATGTCTGGCTATGTGCGCTTGTGGCGGGATGACTGTTACACCTGGTGCGTCTTGATGGTGTTCATCTTGTGGTCCTTGTGGCGTAAGTGTTACATCTGCAACTTTGTCTGAGTAGTCGTGGATCCATTGTGGAGTCTGGCTTTCGCCTAGAGTAATGAGGAATAGGAATTCTTGCTTCTGGTCCTCATGGATCATAGATCAGAGTTGTAGTTTGCTGTGGCAGTGTACTTGCTTCACATGTCCCCAGATGGCATTGACTATTGTTCCATACAGGAGTTTGCCTATTGGCTCCATCGCTGATGGGCATGCTGCTCGAACGAATACTTCTGCTGCATCACATTCGCTTTGTGGTAGGCTGTCATAGATGCCTTGTATCTGCCAGCGCTGTGGTTGTATCTCTGGTGGTGAGCATAACACATAAGTGACGTATCGATTAGTTCGTTGGCATGGAGGATTGGTGAGGTTTATGTGGTGTCGGATTGTCAGGTCGACATCTAAGCTCCTGGTTGCCTGAACTTGAATTATGGTGCAGAACTCCTTGAGTAGTGTTCTGGCTATGAAGCATTTCATGCAGTGCTGTGGCCTTCCTGTTCGTCTGCTGTATTCCTGGCTTACATCAATTCTTGTGAATGGTGTAGACATATTGCGTCCTTGTACTTATATAAGCTGTAGCGCTTGGGAATGTGGCTCGAAAGATTTGCGCTGATTGGCGGCTCGTGTAAGATTGGCGAGATCGACAAGATCGTCGTTTTCGAACGGATCCTATCACAGGAGCCTTCCTGGGTGATCCGGAGGAGTACCGGTGGAGGGATGGACGATCCGAGGCGGATCCGGTGAGGAGGAAGGGCAGGAGCTGAGGTAGGGGGAGTGCCAGGCACGGAAGCGGCGGGAGAAGCTGGATTAGACTCGGAGATCGACGAGAAGCGTAAGTGGCTGTGTTTCGAAGACTAGAACTGAGACGCGGGGCAGGATCGACGAGGCCTGACCTTTGTTTCGGAACGCGCGGAACGACGGAAACGATGCTCGGAACGGCGAGTGCTGCTAGAGGAACGTCCGGAACGTTCACCAGACACCTCCTGACAGTCTAGGATGGCCGTGTCCACGACTAGTGACAATGGGATAGCTAAGAGACTCGAGAATTACGAGGTGTGGCGAGTCGTTGATAGGATCGAAGTCTTCCCAAGCTGTAACCGACTTAGAGAGCTTTGGGACGAACGATAGAACGTAGAACTGGTACCATAGGATTCGCTGACCTTCTCCCTACTACATCCAAGCTCTATTTATAATACTGTGGTCCATGAGCCTTTGAGACGAAGCCGAAAGGCAGAGATAGGCATAGGAAGAACAGGGGGGTGCATACGCGAAAGGGTCGAGGAACTCTAAGGGATCAAAGGCTGACAAGGGAAATGAGGGGCATGGGGTACGTCATTCAGGGGGAGCAGAGCCATAGGACGAGTAGGAGAGCGCATGCGGGGGAAAAGGGGGTGCATATCTAAACAAAGGCGAAAGGAAAGGCGGACCGAGGGGGACCTGACAAGAACTGACCAAAGGGGACGCATAATGGGGGAATACGACGAACGGGGCATAGGCGAAGCACAGGCGGGCATGTAGAAAGGGATAAAGGAAACAAAGGAAGGCATACATTCACATTGGCTTGGGAGGCTTGAGGAGGGCACGTTCGGATGGCTCCTCCGAGTTGTCCATTCGGAATTCCGGAGCGAGAAGCGGGGAGGGAGGAAGAAGGGATGCTCTATGGGGTTCTTGTGCCGGTACCTTGTGTCGGTAGCTTCCTTCGGTACTCCTGGAGGCGGTCGACGACGTTGAGCCTTTGTGTGGCACGCTTTGTCACGTGACTCCATCGATCGGTCTCACTTGCCTAAACCGTATCTCGCGACTGATCCGCTCGTAGCACGTGACGGATCTCTTCATCTCCCGGGATCTTCAAATTGTGACTGTCCTCAGTCACACTCCATATTCGGCAATCACGGATCCTTGGTCGCGTTCAAACTTTTGGCGTTACCTCGAGTCCTTCACTTCATCAACCATGGATGCCTACTGGTGGGTGCTCGACGTGCAGAACGACATGCAGCTCCTTGCGGAGATGAGCCGCATCGAGGGGCTGCTGGAGACTTGGACGAGCGACCTGGAGATTGAGGTCCTCCGGCGGCGTTCGGTTTACGATTTGCTGGAGTCCACGGACGAGGAGCTAGGGGAGTACTTTGAGACTATAGTGGAGGTTTCGGTGAGTGTCATTTTATTTCGTGGGTATCATGGCCTGTAGTGACCATTTGTTGCTCATTTCCAGAGCCGCATGTCTCTGTATGAGCGACGATACGTAATGCTGCAGTCGAGGCGAACACGTGTGTGGTCCGACATGGTAATTCGAGGGCTGAGGGCGTCAGCTGTCAGGCTGTGGGATCGGTTGTCAACGATGGCAAACGACCACCACCATCAGGGCGCACGACGGATTATGGACGAGCTGCGACAGCAACAACAACAGCAAACCGACCGATGGCAGAACGCCTTCGCGTTGGTTCCGGAACTCTCGGATCTCAGGTCGGATCGCTCGGATCCCGTTTATGTTGGAGCGAGGCGGTCTTACGAGGGTTCAAACCAGCGGGCGGACGTGGAACTTCCTCCATTCGTTCGGGCAGGGTCTCAGCTGGCGGCGGAGTACGTTGCGGCGGAGATAGCTGAGCGGGCGGATCGGGACGACGATGCGCGGCGGCTCGACGAGCTCCTTGAGCAGCAGCGGCAGCACTCGGAGCTGACGAGGCCGAGGTTGAATCGTCGGATGTCTCGAAGGCGGATACTTTCGCCGAACGAGAGCGAGATAGGGGAAGAGATGGAGAGCGAGCGCGCAGTAGCTGGCCCAGCCTCCGGCGAGCAATCCGTGCCTATTGCGACTGGGATTGGGACTGAGCCCGCGTCGGCTGTAGACGTGCGCATGGCGAGCCCTTCGGTATGTGACGACGATGGTCCTTACGATGACGACTTCGGGACGTTCGGTGGGCTGTATGCTAGTGACGTGCTACTCGATCCCGAAATTCAGGCTGACATCGAGACCACGAGCGGTCCCGGTTTCGAACGAACGACCGTGGACGAGTCTCCCGCGTCTCCTGACGTGGTTCCAGTGGTGGATGCGGTCGACCTTCCTGAGACTTCCAGTGGTGGCTTCGATCTTGGCGGGTCTGGGCTTGACCGCAGCAACGGCAACTACGATGGCGGCGACAGTAATAACAACACCAACAGCAACAACAACAACAACAACAACAACAACAATAACAACAACAGCCGTATGGAGGCCATTAAGCGACGACTCGCGCAGGCCGAAGTCGAAATCGAAGAGGTTGAACTGGCTGCGGGAGAGATCCGTCACACGCTCGCGTGCACGTATTGTCGGGAGAGGAAACTGGACTGCGTAGGGGTCCTCGGCCTGACGTGCCGGTTCTGCAAGCGGTCGCACGTCCGGTGCGATTGGGCGACGAAGGGCAAGGCGAAACGGCAGGAGCGGGTGGAGGAGGGGATAGCAAGACCGACGCGGAGCGAGGCGCGACGATCTAGGACAAGGAGGGTATCTCCGTCTGGGTCTTCTCGTCGCGTCGGGGAGTTTGTAGAGGGGTCCTCTCGAGGGCCCCTTGAACGTCTTTCAGGGGAGAGCGATCTCCATTTCAAAGTGGCGGGGATGCAGTACGAGGTACGTTTGATGTACCGCGCGGTGAAGCAGATGACTGGGGCTCTGGAGGGTCTGATGCAGTCGCTGGATGAGGTGGAACGGGAAGTGAGGAAAAAGGAGGGGTGGAGAGACGAAGATGAAGATGAAGATGAAGATGAAGATGAAGAAGATGGGGAGGAGGTAGTTTCTCGTAGGAAGGGGAAGGAGAGGGCGAATAATTAATGCGAAGTATACTTTGTATTACTGTCTGCTGGGGAGGGAAAAGAAAGAAAAAAAAGGAAAAAAAAGAAAGAAAAACTCTGGACTGTAGTAGTTTTTATGTACTAGTGTAAATTTTTGAAGTTTTTTGTATAAGGATTTGGTGGTCTTCCGCGTGTTGTGTAAGGATTATGGAGCTGTTTGAGCGATGGCGACCAGAGAGAAGATGAGGAGCAAGGACGGAAAAGGAAAGAAATGCGCCATGTGACACCAGGGTGTCTCGGATCCGGGGCGAGTGTCTTCTCGGAACTCTTGGGTCCGGTCGATCCGAGGCCTGTGGGTCGCGTTTGTTAGTACAGGATTAAGGGACTGGGGGGATAGAATGGCGGGGAATGAATTCTTAGATCAGGATTTAGAAGTGATATTTGAGAGGTGGTGTCTGGATCGAGAAGTGGTGTTGGGATTGAAGTAGTTGGAGAGGTAGGGAGGGAAGGGGCTTAGCGGTGAGCGCGGGTCCTTGGAGGGCATTCGATAATTTCGAATATGCCGGGCTCGGACTCAGGGCGTAGCCCCTGCGAGGTCAGATTCCTCGTCGCTGGCAGTCTCGTCGGTGTCAGGGTCGCTTTCGCGACGATCGTTCTTGTCCGTACCCTTTGCGGTCTCCTCGTCGTCTACAAGGCGGGTGACCGGAACGTTGAGGCGAGGTCGAGGGAAGTAGGGGATGAGCCGGAATGCAGCGATTCGGTGATGCGCAACGGCGCCATCGAGTTCTGCTACCATGTATGATCCTCCTTGCATTCTTCGGACGACTACGAACGGTCCGAGGTAGCGTGGCTTGGTCTTCCGATTGAGTTCCATCTTGATGCGGGAGTTCCGGATGAGAACTAGTCGTCCGGGAGCGAAGTTGTAGTCTTTGATACGGTTTCGATTCACTTGTTCGGCGTGTCGAGCGTACGATTCTCGGGCTTCCTTGACCTGGCGTGCTACCCGTTCGAGATCTGCGGGTCGTTTCTGTAACTGTCGGGCTCGGGTGGCGATGAGGTCTGTTGTCGAGAGTGGGGAATCTAGGGGGGGTGCGAGGAAAGTTGCTTCGGACAGATCGAAGGGGAGTATCGGTTCGACTCCGTGGACTAGGAAGTATGGCGAGTACCCGGTAGACTTGTGTATGGTGATTCTTTCGGCCCAAAATACCGAGTAGGCGTGTTCGTGCCACTTCTTGTCATTTCCGTCTGCAGACTTGATGAGGGCCTCTTGAACGTCATAGTGCCTTCGCTCGACAAGTCCGTTCGCTCGAGAGTTGTATGTCGAGATGCGAATGTGATTGATCTTATATCGGTCCTTCAGGTAGTCCAAGGCCGCGACAAATGGTTTGCCGTTATCAGTTACCAACTCCGGGCACGCTCCGTACCGACAGAGAAGGTCTTCGAATATGAATTGACCGAGCGTTCTCGCTGTTTCGGTCCGTAGCAATCGAAATTCGGGATATGCTGAAAGCGAGCACCTAGCTTGCACGATGTAACGGTATCCTCCGGCTCTTGGCATCGTCTTCGTGTCTATATGGATTCGGTGGAAGATTGGGGCGAGTTCGGGGACCGATGGTGGAATGGCTAGTTGAATGGTCTGTCGAATCTGACACTGGTGGCACGTTCGAATGAAATATTTGACATCCGGACCGAGTGAGGGCCACCAAAATCGTAGTTGTAACCGCATCCTGACTGAAAATATCCCTTTGTATCCTAGGTCATCGTGGGCTTCTCGTACTAACCTCCATCTGCGTTCCGGAGGGACGACAAGCTGGTGCCGGTCGTTCCGAGTTGCTTTGCGGAAGAGGACTCCATCCCGAAGGAAGAACTGCGTCGCGTACCTGATTAGCGGGGTTAAAGGATCCGAGTACTTGGCGGGGAAATTAGTTGGGTCTTCGAGGAAGCGCTTGACGTCATTGAGCCGTCGATCCTTCGCTAGCTGGTCGTCCGTATAGGGAAATTGATCGGCGACCTGGGATCCGGTCGATGCGAAGGTCGATGCGAAAATCGATCCGAGGGCGAAACCATATGTTCGATCCATCCATTCTTCATAATCTTCTTCAACCGGTGGGTCTTCCGGAGCCGGTCGTCGTCTCGAGAGGCCATCCGTGCACTTGAAATCCGTGGCCGGGATGTGTCGTAGCTTGAAGTTGAAGAGTAGTATTCCGGCAATCCATCGATTTATTGTAGCGTTTGGCTGCAGGTCGGGGTTGTTGATCATGCCCTTGATGTACGCGGCGTCCATTTCCACTACCAGGTTCTTGACTCCGATAAGGTGTAACCGACACGCGTGTAATGCTCGGAACAAGCCAAACAACTCGATTTTCGGCTGGGAATACTGTGATTGCGTCTGATTCCAGTTGATCGATCCGAAGCGGTTGATCCTTCGGCGTCCGTCGGGGTGTTCTTGTCCTAAATACCAGCCGACTCCGATGACCGATGAGTTGACGGCTAGAACGACTTCGTTCTCGGAATCGTAATTGATAGCGCATAGAGCAGGGCAATGTAGAACGGCTTCCTTTAACATGTCCATCGATTCTTGCTCTTCATCTCCCCAATGGAAGACCAGGTTCTTGCGCGTGAGTCGATTGAGAGGCCTAGCCATACGGGCGAAGTCTTTGACGAACACACGAAGCACCCCTACTGTTCCGAGGAAGCCTTTTACTTCAGTGACGGTGCGGCACGAAGGCCAGTCTCTGATTCGTTGTATTTTCGACTCGTCGGCTTCCCTTCCCAAGTAGGTGAGCTGGTGTCCTACAAAGGTGGCCGTTTCTCTGCAGGGAATGAGCTTTTTGCCGGAGAACGTTCCTCCGACGGCTTTCATGCGTTGTAGAATTCGGTTGACGTCGCAGAGGTGCTCGTAGACGAAGCGGCGAATCCCCGGGTTCTCTGGTAGGGTTTCGAAGGATCCATCTTCGAGTTCGTAGCGTGTCTGGGGGCCTAAGACTGGTACGTCGTCGGCGTAAGGATTGGTGGTTAGTGGTATCTCGTCCTCCAGAATAAATGCTACGTCGTTGTGGAGGATCTGCAGTGAGTTGGTGTATCCCATGGGTAAAACTGTAAGTCGAAGCGCTCCCAAGGGGGTTTGGAAAGTGGTAAGGTCCCTAGATCGCTCGTCAAGTTCCCTCTGGTCGAACGCTACGAACAGGTCGAGCTCTGTGTAGCATCCGCGTCCTCCGCAGCTTTCGGCAAGGGTCTCCATGTTGGGTGGCACGGCTGCGTCGCGGATCGTGACGGCATTCAGGTTCTGTAGGTCAATAATTGATCGCAATGCCACTCCGTCCTTCTTGACCAAGCAGAACCATCGTGAGCGATAAGAGGAATTCGAATGCTCGAGCGCACCGTTCTTTAGCTTTTCTCTGAGTAATTCGATGGCGCGGTCTCGAATCCCTGGGGGTATGGGAATGTTCTTGTTGACCCACGGAACGTGCGGAACTGTCGGAACGCGAATCGGATCGAAATACTTGGGACTGAACGTTCCTCGCTCTGCTTCAGTCCAAGCGAGAGCTCCTTCCTGCATCATCAGCATGTTGACGACGAGTTTCTTCTCCTCCGGCCACAAGAATTCGTTGCTGCCAATCTTCAAATCGTCCAATCGTTCCTTCGTAAGCCGTCCTGTTGGCTTGAATGGAACCGGTCTTTTGGGCAATTCGGGCATGTCCTCCAGAGGGTTCGGGTGCTTCCTTCTAATGACTCTAAATTCTTCGGGGAGAACTCCCGGCACGGGACGAACCTTCTGGGCGACCTTCTTGTAAGCCCAGAGAGCTGGATCGTCGATGTCTTGCGGCGATTCGAGCACGCACAAGTCACGTGGTTCGACAATTCCCAATTTCGGGTAGTCGTGGTCGCGTCTCGGTGTCTCTTCGTTTTCATTAGGTTTGTTGTACGCTTTCGTGGTGAGAAAAATAGATGAAATACGGGAATGCACAATAGATATTTCGGCTCTGTCTCCGTCTCGCTGATTCGCCGTACTCAGGTCCTTGACGAGTGATGAAAATCCCGCATTTCGTCGCAGTAAGTGGTTCTTACTCCGGTGGCAACTTTGCACGTCCTCGAGTAGTCGGTGGGGTCGGTGAGGGTTACGTGTTGGTCTCCAGAGTTGTAATCTTTAGTCTCGCATTCCGTGACAGCGAAGAAGGGTCTGCCGAGGAGGACTTGGAAGGGAGCCCTACGAATCACATGAGCCGGGAGCCAGACGCTGATCCCGGCGATGCTGAACTTCGCCTTGGGGATCAACCCTAGCGTCGATGACTTGCCGGAATCCGCGGTCTCGAGTGTGATCGTCTTTCCGGGTTCGAGGGGTATCCGTAGTTTTTCCCAAAGGTCTTCGCGTATTACGTTAACGCATGCCCCCTGGTCTAGGATGCATTCCACCTCCAGGGAGTCTTCGACAACGGCTCTGATCGTTCGGAGGGGTAGTGTCTTCTCGGCCAAGGGTCCCTCTGCCATCGCAAAGGTCGAGTTCGTCGTCCGGGTGCGTTCCGGTCGATCCGCGAAGGGTTCCGGTCGATCCGAAACGACTATGTGGGCTTCGTTCGCCGGAATTTTCTTGAGGGTCGTCAATTCTTTGATCATTTTTCTGGCATCGGGGGCGATAGCTAACAGCTCCCTCTGTGAGACAGTCACGTTCTGGTCGAGGAGTCGATTGACGACCTTAGGGACGAGAGTGGGGTCTTCGATGGGGGCTAGGAGACGAAACTGTGGCTGAGGGCGTTGTTTACTTATATCGTCCGGCTGCGGTGCTTTCTGTGAAGGGCGAGGAAGACTTGAGTCAGCTTGCTGCGCGGGAGGTGATTGGGGTTTGTTCGATGTGACTTTGGAAGATGGCCCCTGTCTAGCTGGGATTTCGACGCCGTCAAATTTCTTTCGACCTCCAGACGTCTTCCTCTTAGCTTCGTTCAGCATGACCTCTAGCCTGGCTACCTCCAGCATTGCTTGCTCATCTTCATCCTCCCCGTCGTCGTTGATTTCTTTGATCGTAGCCGAGGTGTACGAGTTCTGTGGGACGGTCGCGATTGCGAGGTCCTTGGTCGTATCGAACAGGTGACTGAGTGGCTCGTTTCGCCTTCCCGAGCCTTGTCGACACGCTCCATGAGGTTCTTCCCCTGGACAGCGTTGGGTACGTAGTATCCGTTAGCTAGCACGATCTTCCCGTCGGCGTTCCGAGCGCATTTACCGGCCTGGATGTATTCGGTGACTTTTGGGCACGAGCGAATGAAGTGGCCCGGGTCACTACAAAATGCGCAGCCCGGGGGCCTCGTAGCCGTAAGGTTCTGGCGAGGGTCGAGGGAGGTGCTCGGTTCGAAGGCTGCCCTCTAGAAAGGGCATCGAATTGGGTCTTGAGGTCCTTCAAAGCGTCCATGACTGCGGCAAGATTTGCTTCTTCTTTCTTGATTTGGACTGAGGGGCTGATGGTGCTGCGCGCCCCCTGCGACGCTTGTGCAGAGAACGAGGTTCCCCCTAGGATGAAGTCGGCGTGCTTGAAAATGGTGTCTATTTCGTAAGGGTCCCCGTCTTCGTGATCGGGCTCCTTGATCTCGAGACGACGGAGGAGGTGCGTCCTGAGATCTCCGGTGATTCCTCGAAGGAATGCGTGCTGTGCTTCCACCTCGGTAATCTTGTTGATCTCGACCAGGTACGAGCTGCAGATCAGGAACTCGCGTCGGTAACGTCCCAAATCGTCTCGGGAATTAATCTTCGTCTCGGACCAGGTGGTTACTAGCTGCTCTAATTCTCCGCGAGAATAATGCTTTCCGGATGCGAGCACCGGATACAAGGACCGCAACTGATCCTTGAGGGTATTCAACGATGGGTTCTGTTTTTTGGCTTCAGGCAAGGTTCCCCACAACTCCGCGACCTCTGTGCTGGAGTAGTAGAGGAATCCTTTCCTAATGATTTCCTCTGCCGTCCATGTGGTGTCGGCGGCGATCGTCTCGACGTCTTCGATAAATCAGTTTAAGGCTTTAGGGTCACTCCCATCGAAATGGGGCGCGTGCTTCGAGCTCCTTAGCGGGGGTCGGTTGGCCATTCTATTAGGTATTCTGGAGCTTGCTCAACTCAGGACTTGGGCGTTCTGTTGGAGTTGCTGAAGTACGCGTTGATCAGAGGCGAGCTGGGCAATAGCGAGTTGGATTTCTGTAGCTCGGAGGAGTCTAGGCGGCGAAGAATCAGCTCGAGGCGGCTGACTGGTTGTTGTGGAGGCTGCGGGGAATGTGAATCTGACTGTGGGGTCCTCTTCTTCGGATTCTTCTTCTACGGCGGGGGTGTTTGGTTGTGAGGAGGGTAGCAATGACGAAAATGGCTCGGAAGGGAAGGATCCTGGCGTAAACGAAACCGATCCGAGCTCGCTAAAGTCGGTTTCTGGGACTGACGGGGATTGCTCCGAAGGATAGGTTTCTTCCTCCTGGACGACTTCTAGACCAGGCTCGGTTAAGGGAGACGGTATAGCGCTTCGTGAGGAAGACTGCGGGATGACGGTGTCGGATGGTTGTCTAGAACGTGAGCGGGTGTTACGGGCTAGTGCTGAGGGAGGAACTGGAATCGGCTGTGAGGCCTGGCGTCGAGCCCTGCCTCGGGTACTAATGGTGCCTTTGGGGTTTGGTGGTTACGAAGGAAGGGTTGGCTTAACCTGCCTCAGTGGGGCAGCCAGATGAAAACTCCAGTGGTCTCCGAAGAGCCAAGGGATTGAAGGTGAGTTGGCAGGAGCCTACCTGGGTGATCCGGAGGAGTACCGGTGGAGGGATGGACGATCCGAGGCGGATCCGGTGAGGAGGAAGGGCAGGAGCTGAGGTAGGGGGAGTGCCAGGCACGGAAGCGGCGGGAGAAGCTGGATTAGACTCGGGGATCGACGAGAAGCGTAAGCGGCTGTGTTTCGAAGACTAGAACTGAGACGCGGGGCAGGATCGACGAGGCCTGACCTTTGTTTCGGAACGCGCGGAACGACGGAAACGATGCTCGGAACGGCGAGTGCTGCTAGAGGAACGTCCGGAACGTTCACCAGACACCTCCTGACAGTCTAGGATGGCCGTGTCCACGACTAGTGACAATGGGATAGCTAAGAGACTCGAGAATTACGAGGTGTGGCGAGTCGTTGATAGGATCGAAGTCTTCCCAAGCTGTAACCGACTTAGAGAGCTTTGGGACGAACGATAGAACGTAGAACTGGTACCATAGGATTCGCTGACCTTCTCCCTACTACATCCAAGCTCTATTTATAATACTGTGGTCCATGAGCCTTTGAGACGAAGCCGAAAGGCAGAGATAGGCATAGGAAGAACAGGGGGGTGCATACGCGAAAGGGTCGAGGAACTCTAAGGGATCAAAGGCTGACAAGGGAAATGAGGGGCATGGGGTACGTCATTCAGGGGGAGCAGAGCCATAGGACGAGTAGGAGAGCGCATGCGGGGGAAAAGGGGGTGCATATCTAAACAAAGGCGAAAGGAAAGGCGGACCGAGGGGGACCTGACAAGAACTGACCAAAGGGGACGCATAATGGGGGAATACGACGAACGGGGCATAGGCGAAGCACAGGCGGGCATGTAGAAAGGGATAAAGGAAACAAAGGAAGGCATACATTCACATTGGCTTGGGAGGCTTGAGGAGGGCACGTTCGGATGGCTCCTCCGAGTTGTCCATTCGGAATTCCGGAGCGAGAAGCGGGGAGGGAGGAAGAAGGGATGCTCTATGGGGTTCTTGTGCCGGTACCTTGTGTCGGTAGCTTCCTTCGGTACTCCTGGAGGCGGTCGACGACGTTGAGCCTTTGTGTGGCACGCTTTGTCACGTGACTCCATCGATCGGTCTCACTTGCCTAAACCGTATCTCGCGACTGATCCGCTCGTAGCACGTGACGGATCTCTTCACCGTTACATCGTACAAGCTAGGTGCTCGCTTTCAGCATATCCCGAATTTCGATTGCTACGGACCGAAACAGCGAGAACGCTCGGTCAATTCATATTCGAAGACCTTCTCTGTTGGTACGGAGCGTGCCTGGAGTTGGTAACTGATAACGGCAAACCATTTGTCGCAGCCTTGGACTACCTGAAGGACCAATATAAGATCAATCACATTCGCATCTCGACATACAACTCTCGAGCGAACGGACTCGTCGAGCGAAGGCACTACAACGTTTAAGAGGCCCTCATCAAGTCTGCAGACGGAAATGACAAGAAGTGGCACGAACACGCCTACTCGGTATTTTGGGCCGAAAGAATCACCATACACAAGTCTACCGGGTACTCGCCATACTACCTAGTCCACGGAGTTGAACCGATACTCCCCTTCGATCTGTCCGAAGCAACTTTCCTCGCACCCGCCCTAGATTCCCCACTCTCGACAACAGACCTCATCGCCACCCGAGCCCGACAGTTACAGAAACGACCTGCAGATCTTGAACGGGTAGCACGCCAGGTCAAAGAAGCCCGAGAATCATACGCTCGACACGCCGAACAAGTGAATCGGAACCATATCAAAGATTACAACTTCGCTCCTGGACGATTAGTTCTCATCCGGAACTCCCGCATCAAGATGGAACTCAATCGGAAAACCAAGCCACGCTACCTCGGACCGTTCGTAGTCGTCCGAAGAACGCAAGGAGGATCGTACATAGTAGCAGAACTCGATGGCGCCGTTGTGCATCACCGGATCGCTGCATTCCGGCTCATCCCCTACTTCCCTCGACCCCACCTCAACGTTCCGGTCACCTGCCTTGTAGACGACGAGGAGACCGCAAAGGGAACAGACAAGAACGATCGTCACGAAAGCGACCCTGACACCGACGAGACTGCCAGCGACGAGGAATCTGACCTCGCAGGGGCTATGCTCTGAGTCCGAGCCCAGCATATTCGAAATTATCGAATACCCTCCAAGGACCTGCGCTCACCGCTAAGCCTCTTCCCTCCCTACCTCTCCAACTAGTTCAATCCCAAACACCACTTCTTGATCCAGACACCACTTCTCCAATATCACTTCTAAATCCTGATCTAAGATTTCCTTTCCTGCCCATTCTATTCCTCAGTCCCTTTGTCCTGTACTAACAAACACGACCCACAGGCCTTGGATCGACCGGACCTGAGAGTTCCAAGAAGACACTCGCCCCCGATCCGAGACACCCTAGTGTCACATGATGCATTTCTTTCCTTTTCCGTCCTTGCTCCTCATCTTCTCTCTGTTCGCCATCGCTCAAACAGCTCTATAATCCTTACACAACATGCGGAAGACCACCAAATCCTCATACAAAACTTCAAAATTACACTAGTACACAAAAACTACTACAGTCCAGATTTTTTTTCTTTCTTTTTTTTCTTTTTTTCTTTCTTTTCCCTCCCCAGTAGACAGTAATACGAAGTATACCTCGCATTAATTATTCGCCCTCTCCTTCCCCTTCCTACGAGAAACCACCTCCTCCCCATCTTCTTCATCTTCATCTTCATCTTCATCTTCATCTCTCCACCCCTCCTTTTTCCTCACTTCCCGTTCCACCTCATCCAGCGACTGTATCAGACCCTCCAGAGCCCCAGTCATCTGCTTCACCGCGCGGTACATCGAACGTACCTCGTACTGCATCCCCGCCACCTTGAAATGGAGATCGCTCTCCCCTGAAAAACGTTCAAGGGGCCCTCGAGAGGACCCCTCTACAAACTCCCCGACGCGACGAGAAGACCCAGACGGAGATACCCTCCTTGTCCTGGATCATCGTGCCTCACTCCGCGTCGGTCTTGCTATCCCCTCCTCCACCCGCTCCTACCGTTTTGCCTTGCCCTTCGTCGCCCAATCGCACCGGACGTGCGACCGCTTGCAGAACCGGCACGTCAGGCCGAGGACCCCTACGCAGTCCAGTTTCCTCTCCCAACAATACGTGCACGCGAGTGTGTGACGGATCTCTCCCGCGGCCAGTTCAACCTCTTCAATCTCGACTTCGACCTGCGCGAGTCGTCACTTAATGGCCTCCATACGACTGTTGCTGTTGCTGTTGTTGTTGTTGCGGCCGGTGTTGTTATTGCTGTCGCCGCCATTGTAGTTGCTGTTGCTGCGGTCAAGCCCAGACCCGCCAAGATCGAAGCCACTGCCAAAAGTCTCAGGAAGGTCGACCGCATCCACCATTGGAACCACGTCAGGAGACGTGGGAGACTCGTCCACGGTCGTTCGTTCGAAAACGGGATCGCTCGTGGTCTCGATGTCAGCCTGAACTTCGGGATCGAGTAGCGCATCACTAGCATACAGCCCACTGAACAACCCGAAGTCGTCATCGTAAGGACCATCGTCGTCACATACTGGAGGGCTCGCCATGTGCACGTCTACAGGCGACGCGGGCTCAGTCCCAATCCCAGTCGTAATAGGCACGGATTGCTCGCCGGAGGCTGGGCCAGCTACTGCGCGCTCGCTCTCCATCTCTTCCCCTATCTCGCTCTCGTCTGGTGAAAGTATCCGCCTTCAAGATGCCCGACGACTCAACCTCGGCCTCGTCAGCTCCGAGTGCTGCCGCTGCTGCTCAAGGAGCTCGTCGAGCCGCTGCACGTCGTCGTCCCGATCTGCCTGCTCAGCTATCTCCGCCACAACGTACTCTGTCGCCAGCTGAGACCCCGCCCGAACGAATGGAGGAAGTTCCACATCCGCCCGCTGGTCTGAACCCTCACAGGACCACCTCGCTCCAACATAAATGGGATCCGAGCGATCCGACCAGAGATCCGAGAGTTCCGGAAATAACGCGAAGGCGTTCTGCCATCAGTCGGTCTGCTGTTGTTGTTGCTGTCGCAGCTCATCCATAATCCGTCTTGCGCCCTGATGGTGGTGGTTGTTTGCCATCGTCGACAACCGATCCCAGTCTGACAGCTGATGCCCTCAGCCCTCGAATTACCATGTCGGACCACACACGTGTTCGCCTCGACTGCAGCATTACGTATCATCGCTCATACAGAGACATGCGGCTCTGGAAATAAGCAACAAATGGTCACTACAGGCCATGATACCCACGAAATAAAATGACACTCACCGAAACCTCCACTATAGTCTCGAAGTACTCCCCCAGCTCCTCGTCCGTGGACTCCAGCAAATCGTAAACCAAATGCCGCTGGAGGACCTCAATCTCCAGGTTGCTCGTCCAAGTCTCCAGCAGCCCCTCGATGCGGTTCATCTCTGCAAGGAGCTGCATGTCGTTCTGCACGTCGAGCACCCACCAGTATGCATCCATGGTTGATGAAGTGAAGGACTCGAGGTAACGCCAAAAGTTTGAACGCGACCAAGGATCCGTGATTGCCGAATATGGAGTGTGACTGAGGGCAGTCACAATTTGAAGATCCCGGGAGATGAAGAGATCCATCACGTGCTAAGGACGGATCAGATGCGAGATACGGAAATTGGCAGGAGAGACCGATCAGTGAAGTCACATGACCACGCGTGCCACCACATGCTACACCGTCGACAGCCTCTACAGAAAGCAGACATAAGCTATTGACACAAGGGGCTGAGGCCAACACACTCTAGACTCTTCCTGGAAAGTCCCTACCGCTCTCCCGCTCCGGAATCTCGAGTCCTCAGACCCGGAGGCTCACCTGAGTGTACTGGCCAAGACCTCCCAAGCCCGAGAAACTGTATGCACTTCCTTCACCTCTCTGCTCCTTTGTTTAGACTTTCTCCGATCTACCTATGCCTTATCCGCTGTATCCCTTCATTATGCTTCCCCTTTTGCTAGACTAGTCCATTATTCATCCCTCGAGTAGGCCCCGAAAAGCTTGTCTTTGCGCCTTTGTCCCTGTATGCGCTCTCTTCCCCCTTTCTATGCTTCCCTACTCGTCCGGTGGCTCTTACCCTTCACCCGAGCCTTCGTCATGCCATTGTTCCTCCGGTCTGTCTTTGTTCTCATATGCACTACTCCATTTTCCTTCAGATCCACCAAGATCCTTGTCTTTCACCCTCTTTGATGACTTATGGACTTGGTTCCTATAAATAGAGCATGGATGTAGTAGGGAGAGCTCAGCGAATCCTATGGTACCAGTTCTACGTTCTATCGTTCGTCCCAAAGCTCTCTAAGTTAGTTACAGCTTGGAAAGACTTCGATTCTATCAAAGACTCACCACACCTCGTAATTCTTGGGTCTCTTAGCTATCTCATTGTCACTAGTCGTAGCCACGGTTATCCTAGACTGTTAGGAGGTGTCTGGTAAACGTTCCGGATGTTCCTCTAGCAGTACTTGCCATTCCGAGCACCGTTTCCGTCGTTCTGCGCGTTCCGAAACAAAGGTCAGGCCTCGTCAATCCTGCCCCGCATCTCAGTTTTAGTCTTTGAAACACAGCCACTTATGCTTCTCGTCGATCCCTGAGTCTAATCCAGCTTCTCCCGCCGCTTCTGTGCCTGGCACTCCCCCTACCTCAGCTCCTGCCCTTCCTCCTCACCGGATCCGCCTCGGATCGTCCATCCCTCCACCAGTACTCCTCCAGATCACCCAGGAAGGCTCCTGCCAACTCACCTTCAATCCTTTGGCTCTTTGGAGACCACAGGAGTTTTCAGCGGGTGAATAGTAGATGTACTAGTGGCAGCTAGGATGTAACTGCACGGTCTCTCGACCTCACGGTCATTAGGCCACGGAGTGTGCTAGAGGAGTAGATGCTATTATGTGTAGGTACATATACCAGTAGCGGGCTGGGAGATTAACCACTCGGTCCTTTGTTCATGTGAGTGTTGGGCCCCTGGGCGTGCCTGTGGGTAGGATGCTGCTGTGTAGGTAAAGACCTACCATGATGGTGGGTTGGGGTATAGAGTCATACTACGTATCAAATGATACTGTAGTACATGGGTATAAGTGCGATACCCAAGATGCTCTCTGCAAGGGGCTGAGGGTTAGTAGTGAGTGTTGCTTGAGCAGATGCACCGAGGCTGTCCCGAGATATAAAGCAAGGCTTCTGCAGATGTGCCTTACCGCTCGCTCGACTGTCCTTTGGTTGGGCATCTCCTTGATTAGGTGGTTAGTCGCCACTCAGTCTCGTACCTCAAGGCACACGTGCCATGGGGCTGGGAACCCCTGGGCTGCTGTCACCTCTCATTAGCTGACATCTGCTCAAGGAGCCGTCTCACTCCTCCATCCCTCCTTCCTCCTCCCTAGTGAGTGGTAGTACAGTTCAACTGCTGCGATCTCTCTTACCTTTAGTCGATCATCCATCGACTATCGTACCGTCTTCCCCCTCCGTCCTTCCTACCGACCGATCCTCTAGAGTGGGGGGTGTGGGGGTTAGTTCCCTTGCTCCTTGCTCATCTTCCTCGATGCAGATGCTTGGCAACCCTTCCAAGGCGTTAGACCTCCTGTATGAGGACTGTTAGAAGGAAATAGACTGATTGCCATTCTAGGACATATCATGGCTGATGCAGGATTGGCACCCGATCGACGATACCATACACGATTCCGCTACTGCCCCTTTGGATCAAGAAGGGCAGACCACCTACCAGTACCTTCCTGCAGGAATTGCCAATGGGCATGGAGGCAAGCCTGGGAATGCGCACAAGACATACTGGAAGAAACAATGGGAATAATCGAACGAACAGAACCAATCACAATTCGAACCAACTATGGATACTCGCCACACAGGACGCAACACCAAGTACTCTACAACCACTACCTCACAGCATTCGAGAATGAAGTGGTGGTGTGGTCTGGAAACGAAGAAACGTATTACGCTAATGCCACAGCCACAGCATGGATCTGTCGATCCCCACATGTCGAAGAATGCCACAGGGCGGCGATACAGGTTACATGGCCACTGACACTCGACGCCCCAGAATATCTCAGGCATGTAAGGGACACGACAATGGGACAGATCACGAGCGGCTGGAGGGGCACACTAGAGGGAACAATCCTCATTAGCGGATGCTTCTCGAGCACAGGGATCGACGGAGCGATCGCCACCTTCTTGATCGGCAGGGATACCGAACCCGATGAGATCATCACCCCGAGGGATACGATCGGGGAATGTTCTACCGGAACCCCATATTCTACCCCGGACTCAGTACCCGAGATCCAACGATCGAAGGAACCCCATCGGAACAGGAACGGCACGTCATTGGATGGATCCAGGAACAGAACAGAAGCGGATCTCCGATGAATACAGACAGCTCGGCATCGGAATGGAGCTACACCCGGAACCTTCGAGAACTCCGAGAGCACCGGGGACAGGAATAGCAGATGGGTTAGCTCGGAGGTGTACAGCCACAGGATTGGCAGAAGATGGCGTCATCATTAGCACTCGACAAGGACCATATGGAGAAGAAGGATCTAGAAGGACGAAACGGAACTCGACGGAATTGCGGGGTTCCGCACAGCCACTGGATTGGCTAGTGGCTGTGCCGAAGAAGCGTTGGGGGCTGTGCCGACGAAGCGTTGGGGCGGTACTGCGGATGAATGGATCAGGTGACGGACTTTCTAGAAAGTATATAAGTAGCGAGCACTGCCACCAGAAGTTCCTTAGCGAAATTCTTTTGTATTGCCTACGACTTCTTTGTACTGCCACTTAGTCGCCTTAGGCACCACTCTAATCTATCTTAGGTAGCTAGTGCACGGCCGGTCCCCTGACCCCTACTAGTGCCTCATTGTTTACCCGACTATTCCTATCTCGCACTTCCCCACGATCAAGATAGCTTCTCAAGATCAGCGGAGTGAGTGGACTTGTTCTGGTGCGTCAATCTGGGAGATCTGCACTTGGCCTTTCGCTCGGCTCTTATCAAGTTGAGGAAATGCCAAGCGCCGATCCCTGATCTGCTTATAGCGATCCGCACTGGTCCTAACAAGATCTCAAGAAGAGCACTTGAATGCAGCAAGTCCACCCAGATACAATATAGATTGAGGATCAGCTTCTAATATGAGGCAGAACAGCTTGTCTTTGTTGATGAGAGTGCATGCAATCAACGTACATACTTGCAAAAGAAGGCATAGGCCTTGCAAGGTTGCCAAGCAAGCCATAAGCAATTTTTTGCTCAGGGAAAGAGGTGCAATAGTTCCCTGTTGATGCAAGTCTGGCTGATTGTTGTTAGGTATTCTGTCCTGCCCACGATCAGCCTGAATGGTATACTTAACTGTATGATACTAGAAGGATCCTTCAATACTGCCTCCTTCATCAACTTCATCAGAAATCTCTTGGACCACATGCAACCTTGGCCGGCCCCAAATTCTGTCATCGTGATGGACAACTGCACAATTCACAAATCTCAAGAGGTCCGTGAGCTCATTGAATCCAAGTCCATCCATTCTGAACCCATTGCACTGTGGTACAGTAGTACTTACTAATCTAACCTATTCACACAGAGGTATGAAGCTTGAGTTTCTTCCAGCATATTCTCCAGACTTCAACCTGATTAAACTGGTGTTCTCCCTTCTAAAAGCCTGTCTTTGTCATATCGGTGTCAATGACGAGAGTGGGGAGGCCTTGGTCATCGCGCAGCTTTATGGCAAAATGATGTCTATCAGCACCGTAGACTGTCGCACCTTCTATCATCATTCTAGTTATCTCTGCTAGTACTACATTTGCTTGTCTAATGAGTTTGTTGGCATCGGACAGTGCTTTTAAACCTTGTTTGTAATAATAATCACTACATTGTGTGCTAATGTACATAGGAATTGAAACTACTTGTCCTTAATGTGAGAAACATCCTCCTCAGCATATCGGACAATCTGGTTAAGTAGACCTATGCTTGCCTGCACTTGTGCATCCTTCACTATCTTCTCAAGCCCGTCATATTCTAATGAATCAATATCATCCAAGCATTTAATATTATTGTGCTCAAAAAGAGGCAGCAAGGATCTATAATTGAAGTTATCACATCCCCTCTCCATGTCATTGTGCAATGACTCAAGCCAATTCTGAACAGGAGGGTAATTATACAGTCTGTGCTCGGCTGACACCTGGGTATACTTTTGCTAGAGCTGGATGAGTGTGGGCTGATCTGTGGCATTTATCGGTCTTGCCATTGCTGTTGTTTCCACCATTGAAGATGCTCTTGCAGTAAGTATTGCGGCAGAATCTATCATCATTCCAGGACCGACCCCTGCATCAGCACCACCAACTGTCTTCCATGCCTTGTCCAACACCTTTAATTGCTCCGGCACTTCATCTACCCTTACTCTAGGAGTATTCTTGTACTGGACAAGGGATAGTTTTAATCGTGTAAAATTGCTAGGACAATAGACTCACAATCAATTTCACGTGTCCAAGAAGATATTTATGAGAATATCTAATATGGTCCCTCAACCCACGTATTCTGCCACAAAGTCTGCTATCATGCTCGTCGCATTTAAATGCCACCACAATCCTTGCTGAGATCCTTTCAAGTGCAGCATTATAAGCATCCTTAGCGTTAGCGACTCCTGCAGAACTGTTGTCCTTTCTGGCTGCGTTATACTGCCTACTACTGCCTGTACTATTGCAATGCAGTCTCTTCACTGCATGTCAGGAAGTAGCCATGAAAAAAAGGAATGTAAACAGACCTGACTGTCAATATTTTAGATGATAATTCCTGGATTTTTATTGCCTCATTTCTTCTTCCTTTTGGTTTCCTGGTGCATGCTGTCAGGCCAGAAACTTGCCTAAATATAAATTATCATATTATCGTCAAGCATCACACTATCTAACAAGAAGTATAACAAGGCATTAAAAGAGCATTAAGGAATGAAAAGATAAAAGTAATAAGCGACTCCATAAATAGGTTAGCAAGGAAGACATCAATCAGAGAGGCTAAGCATATTAGTGCAACTTGATCAAGGTGTGCCTAGCAACAAGCACTGGAACCCACTCGACCCATTTCTCCTCGATCATAATAGTCATCTCTACAAAACCTCTTTACATTAATAAGTATAAGAAGAAGTTTATCTTGAGAAAAAGACACACTGTATCGGGTTGGAGGAAGCTCGATGATTTGTAAAGGCCAATTTAAGAAGGCCGGAAGCATGGCCAAAGAAGTGATGAAGATGTTGTTACAACGCAATTATCGATTTCCTTTCTCTCCCTAAACAAACAGTCACTTCCTCTTATATTAAAACATTCCTTTAGCATTCGACACATTCCTTTATCACTATGTCATTCATCCAAAACCTTATTATTCATCATGATGTCATTCGATTCTAGACTATAATGTCACCCTTAGTAATATTATCTCAGGTGCACCACTTCACCTTCATTGCCACCTGACTTCTCTTGTAAAGTAAGACTTATCTGCGGCCATCATGTATATAAGGTTGAGAGCAGAGAGCTGGGGTTCCCCACTCTCTTGTTCTCGTACTATCATGACCTCACAGGTAAAGTCTCCTCCCCTCTGTACTAGTATAAAGTAGTTGCTAATAAACTCTCATACTATCATAACCTCACAGACTTAGTGTCTTTTGCTTGTGCCGCGGTAGCTCAACCTCTTGCGTCGTAGACATCTCTGGCCTCTCGCCGACGTCTCTTACTTCACAGGTTGTAACAGATGTGCACAAAGTCGTAATAATGACATGACAAAAGAAGATAACTTTTAGCAACAAAGAGACAACTCATATCCAATATAAGCTAGCGTGAGAAAAAGTCAAGAAGACTTAGAAGCTATTAGTCATTTCATATGACCAATTTTGCCTAAGAAGCTATTCAATACATCACTTAGAAAAGAAGACTAAAAGCACCACGATCTAAATAGAATAAGAGATAATATCTAGTCAGAACGAAAGTCGAACCTATAGCCTCAAACCTTCAAGCTATAATGCACTGCCACTAAGTCACTCATGTCATAACTACTTATTGATGTACTTTCTAAAAGGAAAGGGTAACCAAATAAGTACAAATTGTATCCTAAACAATAGTCGTTACTAAGAATATATATCACCATGATATTATGCAGTAGGGTTGTATATTTTATTCTCTTTTAGATTTACCATGACAATGCATAGAACAATTGTCTTTATTGTTAAAAGTTCCCATGACAACATAAGCTTATTGTTCTATTGTTGAATATGTTGCTTGGATACCAAGACAATTGTCATTATTGTTAAGATTTACTATGACGATATGAACTTATTGTTCTAACTATTTTTATCCTACACTTTTGCTTACATAAGTAAGACTCAGAAAAAGTATATAAGAACAGCATGTAGAGGCCTGGGGAAAGAGAGAACATGACAGACAAGCCAATATAGCACAGATATAACCTAAGAACAGATCACTCAAGGATCTAAAATACCTCCAAGTAAGCTGAGCTGCTAGGCTCCTCTATCTAAGAAAGTCTTAGTAGAAGGTGTCTCTCTCAGGCCTCATTTAGTTATTAGGTCAGGAGTCCTTAAGGCTAAGACCAAGAGAATAACAAGTGAAAGTTTTCAAGCACGTTTGCATACTCATTACTACAGTTCAGTGCTATAAGCAATAGTATTATTGGACAAGTTGAATTCTTGTCATTACTGTAATAGTATCTTCTAGTCTGACAAGACTAGAAAGTACTACATCTCTCTCTACTCTCAAGAATCAGTAGTCTTAATCTCAAGATTACTTATTTGTGTGTGTTACCTCTAGACTCAAGACTTCTATATTATATAGTTTGTCACTGTCTAGCACAGTATGGTCAACTTTGGTTGTATCTCACCCTCTGTAACCTACAATAAGTAACTAAAGTGATTGGGAAAGTATTTCATCAAGTTAAGTAGCTAGTGCTTCTATTGTGAAAGCAACTAGTATCCCAAGAATCTATCTAAGTATATCACTTAAATAGATTATTCTCAATCTCTCTATTCTACCTTAACCTCTCTATCTCAACCTCAACTACAATTATTGACTTTAGCTTTCTCGAACAACTGGAAAGACTGCCCACCTACATAAATAGACTGGCTGACTCAGTAGAAGTGTATTTGGAACTCTCATCCAATACTATTCCAGTACGACAATGCAAATCCGATTGAAGAGAGCATCTAGCTGGTCTTGGGTGTCCAGGTATTCTGGTATCAATTTCATTCCAGCCTTTGTTAACCAGCAGGTGATGTAACCAAGTTTCTCGAATGTAGAATGACCCCGAGTAACCGAGATGGCTTCATTGATCAAGTCACACAGCATCATTTCTGAGTTGATCTTCATGTCGCGCAGGCCTATGCCATCATGGATTTTGACTGAAATCTCCAGCTTGGGCTGTTTCTCTGCAATGGGCATTGACGTGACCCATCCATAGGCCTCTGCCTGTCCAAAGGAGAGTGTATTCCAGTCTAAATCTTGACAGTCTGTGATGTATCTTAGCCACAGTACCAATCGATGGTATAGAGTGCTTATCGTCATCCAAAAGGAAAGGATTATTACCAGCTTTTTCAGGAATTTTCTGAAGATCGAACTCACTATCATCAAATTTCTGCATTTCATAGATCATGTTGTCAAGGCCTGAGGTCTGAACAACATCTACAATAGATATATCTCCTGGCGCTTGTGGTGAATTCTCTAGATCACCTGTATCATTGTTATTACTAGGCTTGTTGCGAGGCTATGAACGTCAGAGTCAGTCAGAGTACCTGATAGACATTATTTAATTTGCACAACTTACACTTTGGCGCAATGACTTTGGAGTTGTCACCTTTTATGACTTTGACTGCTTCGGTGCTGGAGTCTCAGGATCTTGATTTTTCCTGGGATGACCATGAGGCCATTTCTCCTTTCATACTGCTATTGCCCCTTTTATTCTAGCTGCTTCTCCACTTTCTATAAGCTTCTGAGACTTCTTTGGCACCCACTGAGATGACATTGTGAGGTGGTAGGTGGAGAAAATCTGAATGTGAGAAAAGAAGTTTGCTACAATATCACACTGCTTACCAAAGAAATTTATACCCTTCTCTTAATATACAGGTACATGTACAAGGCATAGTCAAAGCGATGCATAACCTTTGGGTGGTTTCTCCTCCTCAGAGATGGGTGAGCGCATCAAGCAAAGCAAACCTCCCACTTACAAATCTGATGTTGATAGATCACGCATGTAGTGGCTTGTCATTTGCTACATATAGGGCTAGGGCATCCTCCCACCCCTCAATCATCCTTCTCTCTATTCCCATCACCATCGCTCAGTTGCACATCATCCCCGCCAATGAATAGAAACAAAATTCTCTATGTGACTGGTTTTGTTGGACTAGATGGCTAGTATGAACCAGAGTTGGGTGCAGGTGGCATTCTTTGATTCTTTGGTGGCTGACTAATAAATATTGTCTCTCATGCAGTTTCTGATAAACCACCTGCAGAGGAATGTGCGAGTGATTTTGAAATATTGGGTGGACATGAAGGTGTGTACTGCTAGCAAGTTATAGAAGCGCTTCTGATGCAGTATTCCAGGGGATGAAGAAATGAGTGGGATAGTAGCAACATTACAGAAGGGGAAATAGCTAGAACAAGAGAGTCTCTTCGACTGATAGGATTCGTTCAAAAATGTTGATCTTGTCGATCTTGCCAATCTTACACGAGCCACCGATCAGTGCAAATCTTTCAAGCTACATTTCCAAGTGCTACAGCTTACATAAGCACAAGGACACAATATGTCTATACCATTCACAAGAATTAATGTAAGTCAGAAATACAGCAGACAAACAGGAAGGCCACAGCATTGCATGAAATGCTTCATAGCCAGGACACTACTCAAGGAGTTCTGCACAATAATTCAAGTTCAGGCAACCAGGAGCTTAGATGTCAACCTGACAATTCGACATCACATAAACCTCACCAACCCTCCATGCCAACGAACTAATTGATACGTCACTTATGTGCTATACTCACCACCAGAGATACAACCACAGTGCTGGCAGATACAAGGCATCTATAATAGCCTACCACAAAGTGAATACAATGCAGTAGAGGTATTCGTTCGAGCAGCATGCCCAACAGCAATGGAGCCAATAGACAAACTCCTATATGGAACTATAGTCAATGCCATCTGGGGACATGCAAAGCAAGTACACTGCCACGGCAAACTACAACTCTGATCTATGATCCATGAGGACCAGAAGCAAGAATTCCTATTCCTCATTACCCTGGGTGAAAGCCAGACCCCACAATGGATCAATGACTACTCAGACAGAGTGGCAGATATGACACTTACACCACAAGGGCCACAAGATGAACACCATCAGGATGCACCAGGTGTAACAATCATTCCATCACAAGCACACATAGCCAGACATCGAAGAAGCACAGTAACACGTCAAGCATTAGTCAAACCAGAGCCAAGTAATGATGACTAAAGGGCTCAAGAAGGCTTACTCACCCCATCAACTGCAAGCAGAGCAAGACACACATGGAGTACTCAATAGACGCAGCAAGCAGAAGCTAATTATATCAGCAGGCGCAGTCACTAGATACCCAATTAAGGAAGCGACCACATACAAAGCTTCTGTGGCTCTGAAGGAGACCAATTCAGAGCAACCTAGAAAAGTCTACTGTAAGTCAATGCACAGTCTACTGCAGCAATGCACAGTTAATGTGCAGCTAAGTACAGTCGAGACCGTAGCAGGCACAGCAAGACATTGACTATGCTGCAGCCACAATTTAGTAGGATCTTAGCAGAAGACTTGGGGGCATTTGTATCCAATGGGAAGAGCAGATGGAAAAGATATTAGTAATTCAGGAAGAGCATAAATAGGGCAGTAGTTAGAGACTTCGATCCCCATCTTTCAATCATTTCAAACTTCGCTAGGACAGCTTTCAAACTATCCTAGGGTACTCTAGCTTCCTCTCTAGCAATCTGCCCTAGCTTAGCACCTTGTACTATCTTGCCTCTTGGCAATACCAACCTGCTCTTACTAGAGAACCTCCAGTGAGACCCTGTAAATTGACAGTATCACAACTAGCAAGGGGACCATGGGATATAGCCAGTTGTCTTCAATAGGATCACCTCCCAATTCCAGCTTTGAACCCAGTGTTAGGAGCAGCGGACAGCCCTTTGAGGATACACTTGTACTAGAAGACTGGAAGACAATCTGAATCCGGTGGAACTCTGGGCTGAATCTTAACATCGATGGAAATGATGAACAAATTAAACTCGCTTATAGTAAATTTATTGAAGACAGGGACAGTGAGTTGTTTATAGTTTGCAAATTGGTGCAGAACTGACTAGGTATCCTTAGAGTCGAAATGTTAGAAGGTTTTCCCCTTTCTTTCAATTTCCTTTCTTCTCCTTTAATCATGGCCGCTCGCGGACTCGAACACACGACTCCCCAATCCCCTCTTTCCATTCCTTCCTTATTCGTCTGCTCGCTTACTCATCATGGTCTGTGCACCCTGTTTACTTTTATTTTCATTCGTTTATCTCTTGTTTGGTTAGTCTACCTTTTTGCACGGTCGAAGGGCATAAGTGGTTGGTCGGTAGAGTAGAAACACCTTTTGTCTCGCTTTTCTACTTACCACCACCTTGTATTAGGTAGCTACTAACCGTTCGCTCATTCACTAATATATCTACTTACCACCACCTTGTATTAGTGTGCATTGGACTCTAGCGTCGGTTCAGCTCGTCTTAGTGACGGTCTACTGAACTCGGCCTAACATAAAAGCGAGACCTCCTTTCGAACTTACCAACACGCTCGGACTTTTACTTACCACTCGCATACCATCGAGCGGAACACTTATCAAACATCGCCCAGCAGCAAGGACCATCGCCTTGTCGCTGTGTACGTCCGAACCAACCTAAACAATAAATCAACCTGGCGCTGCGAGTGTCCGTCTGGTAGCACGCTCATCTCATCTGGACAAAGGTCTCTAGACGCTTCCAGTGTTCAACCTCTCTTTCGTTTGTCATCACCGTCTCAACTTTTCGCATCATCATTAGCTTCCGCGACGAATCGTCAAGATAGAGTCGCTATCGGATCAAGCGCGCGAGGCCTTCCCAGAAGGAGCTTGGTACGACACCAGCCGACGGATCTTTCGTTGGAACGACGGAGACGAAGAGTGGATGATACAGTGGGAGGAAGAAAGTCTTGTCTGGCAGTGCGTCAATCCCATTCCTGAACCAGCCGCCCCTGCCATCGAACGCTCGATGTCCTTCACCGAAGTACGAGAACCCGAACCCCTCATCCCCTCTGACAACGAATCGGAAGATGCAGTCACGATGTCGTCGACAGTCGGCCTCTCCGCCCAAGCGAGGGCTGAAATCGCTGCGCTAATGGTAGAGGCATTCAGAAACTACCAACCCCCCGCTCAAACAAGCTCAAGCGGCATGAAAGGAAACAAGCCTCGCGAGTTCTCAGAAGGAGAGAGCTACCAGGCATTCATCCATGAGGTCCAGCTGTTCCTCCATGCAAATGCGTCAAAGTATGCTACCAACACGAGCAAGATCTTGCTCACACTCTCGTACCTCAAGGGGACCCACCCATCCTCCTGGGCTCGCATCTACATGAACAAGTACACGACCAACGGCGTAATCACGTTCATGCAAACGTGGTCGCAGTTCTTGGACGAGCTTGCCGTCACCTTCTTGGATGCGAACGAACAGGAGAAGGCGATGCAGAAGTTCCGAGAGGCCGAGCAAGAAGATGACACGGCCGCAGATTTCTTCGTCCAATTTGAGACAATCCTGGCAGAAGCAGGTCTGACCAAGCCTGAGCACGACCTGATCATAATCGATCGCCTGCACTTCGCCCTCCATATCGAAGTAGTCAAGGGCATCGCTCACGGAGGATCCATCCCGACGATGTACCAGGCCTATAAGATGGCGGCGATCGAGGCGGACAAGGTCGATGAAGAGATCTGTCACGTGCTACGAGCGGATCAGTCGCGAGATATGGTTTGGGCAAGTGAGACCGATCGACGAAGTCACGTGACAAAGCATGCCACACAAAGGCTCAACATCGTCAACCGCCTCCAGGAGTACCGAAGGAAGCTATCGACACAAGGTACCGGCACGAGAACCCCCTAGAGCATCCCTTCTTCCTCCCACCCCGCTTCCCGCTCCGGAATTCCGAATGGACAACTCGGAGGAGCCATCCGAACGTGCCCTCCTCAAGCCTCCCAAGCCAATGTGAATGTATGCTTTCCTTTGTTTCCTTTATCCCTTTCTACATGCCCGCCTGCACTTCGCCTATGCCCCGTTCGTCGTGTTCTCCCATTATGCGTCCCCTTTGGTCAGTTCTTGTCAGGTCCCCCTCGGTCCACCTTTCCTTTCGCCTTTGTTTAGATATGCACCCCCTTTTCCCCCGCATGCACTCTCCTACTCGTCCTATGGCTCTGCTCCCCCTGAATGACGTACCCCATGCCCTTCATTTCCCTTGTCAGCCTTTGATCCCTTAGAGTTCCTTGACCCTTTCGCGTATGCACCCCCCTTTTCTTCCTATGCCTATCTCTGCCTTTTGGCTTCGTCTCAAAGGCTCATGGACCACAGTATTATAAATAGAGCTTGGATGTAGTAGGGAGAAGCTCAGTGAATCCTATGGTACCAGTTCTACGTTCTATCGTTCGTCCCAAAGCTCTCTAAGTCGGCTACAGCTTGAAAAGACTTCGATCCTATCAAGGACTCGCCACACCTCGTAATTCTCGAGTCTCTTAGCTATCTCATTGTCACTAGTCGTGGCCACGGCCATCCTAGACTGTTAGAAGGTGTCTGGTAAACGTTCCGGACGTTCCTCTAGCAGTACTCGCCGTTCCGAGCACCGTTTCCATCGTTCCACGCGTTCCGAAACAAAGGTCAGGCCTCGTCGATCCTGCCCCGCGTCTCAGATTTAGTCTTCGAAACACAGCCACTTACGCTTCTCGTCGATCCCCGAGTCTAATCCAGCTTCTCCCGCCGCTTCCGTGCCTGGCACTCCCCCTACCACAGTTTCTGCCCTTCCTCCTCACCGGATCCGCCTCGGATCCTCCATCCCTCCACCGGTACTCCTCCGGATCACCCAGGTAGGCTCCTGCCAACTCACCTTCAATCCTTTGGCTCTTCGGAGACCACAGGAGTTTTCATCGAGCAGAGGGTCCGAAAGATCGTTAGGGACAGGCGCAAACCGACGAACCGCTACACGGTGCCACAACCGGCGCTGCAGTGTCAAGCGCCCCTGCCTGCGGACCGTCGCGACGCGACAGGGATCACGTTTGGAGGCGCTGGCCAAGCGATGGACGTCTCCATGAACCAGGCAAAACGCCGAGACGCCTGCTACAAGTGCGGTCAAGAGGGACATTGGGCGCGGGCTTGCCCCAAGTCGAAGGAGAAGATCCGTGTGATCGTCGCTGCAATGGAGGTCGAAGACCGAGCGGCCTTCTTCGAGGAACTCATGCATGCGAAGGAATCAGTGATCGAGGAAGCGATCAGGGAGCTGAGTGACGAGAGGGGCATGGAGGTGTTTAGCGAAGACGAGCGCCGCGTTCTAGAAGACGGAGCGGGTTTTTCCGAGCATCGCGAGTAGCTAGGTCTCCCGATGCGAACGTAGAAGCTTTTGTACGTAGGAACGGTCAACACTTTCGACCGGGACAGTATGTTATGACCAGGCCCGGAATATATGTGCTTCACTCATACAAACGACTGACAAAAGTTTCGAACAAACTAGCAGATGTGGAACTAAGAAGATGTGAGGAAAGAGAGAGTGAGGAAGCGGAGAGAGCAGAGGAGGAGGTTGCAGACCATCTACCAGATGAACGAACGAGCGTAATCGTGCGTAGCTTGGCCGATCGAGAACTTAATGCCTATATTACACTAAGGGCGGAAACCATCGACGGCCAACTCGAAGAAACGGATGCTCATGTGCTGATAGACTCAGGGGCGACAGGGACGTTCATTGATGCAGGTTTCGTAGAGCGATATAACCTGAAGCAGGAGCGATACGTTCGTCCGATGAAGGTCCAGATGGCTGACAGAACGGCGGGAGGAGGCGATACGATTTTTCACTTCGTCAGAGCGAAGGAGGATCTGGTGATGTCCGTTACAAAGCTATCATCGTCAAATGTTTACCTAGGGCACGACTGGCTGGTTCGGCACAATTCAGAGATCGATTGGAGGGCTGGGGCCATCAGGTTCACACGTTGCCCAGAAACGTGCGGTTTTCAACGACAGGCAGGAAGAGAGGAAGCGGTCGTCTGACAGATAGCCAAAAGGACATGGCCGGAATACCTGGACGAATACGCGAATGTCTTCAGTGAGGAAAGCTTCGAGAGGTTGCCAGGACGGCGAGCGTATGACCACGCGATTGATCTCAAACCGGACTTCAAACCCAGCGAATGCAAGGTATACCCGCTCAACCCGAAGGAACAAGAAGCCCTCAAGGCGTTCCTGGAAGAGAACCTAGCATCCGGACGAATCCGCGAATCAAAGTCACCAATGGCGTCCCCCTTCTTCTTCATCAAGAAGGCCGACGGTTCGCTCAGGGCCATCTAAGACTATCGCAAGCTCAACGAAGGTACGGTCAAGAACAAGTATCCGCTCCCTCTGATCCAGGAGCTAGTTGACAAGGCCAAAGACGCTCGCTTTTTCACTAAGCTGGACCTGCGTTGGGGCTACTACAACATCCGGATATGCGAGGGAGATGAGTGGAAGGCGGCTTTCAGAACAAACCTCGGACTCTTCGAACTAACGGTAATGTTTTTCGGACTCTGTAACGCTCCGTCCACCTTCCAAGCGTTCATGAACGATGCCCTACGAGAGCTCGTCCATGAAGAGAACGTGGTGGTATACATTGACGACATCGGGAGCTGGTCAAATGGGTGTTCAAGGTGCTGCAGGAAAAGAATCTGTATCTGAAACCCCAGAAGTGCGAGTTCGAGCAGGACCACATCAAGTTCCTAGGACATATTATCGGACGAGGGTACGTAAAGGTGGATCCAAGCAAGATCGAGACGATCGAACAATGGCCGATACCAAGGAACCTCAAGGAACTGCAGAAGGTACTAGGGTTTGGGAACTGGCTCAGGCAATACGTTTGGGATTACAGTAAGATCGTCAAACCGCTCACGTCACTGACAGGCAAAGCGACCTGGGTTTGGACAGACGAACAACAGAATGCATTCGAGGAACTCAAGCGGGCGCTGACTAGCCTACCCGTCTTAGCGTTACCATCGACCGAACGACCGTTCCGAGTGGAAGCAGATGCGTCGAACTTTGCGACCGGTGGTGTTCTTATGCAACAACAGGAGGATGAAACCTGGCGACCGGTAGCCTACCGATCGTCGGCTCTGACAAGCGCCGAGAGGAACTACAAAATCTACGACAAGGAGATGCTCGCGATCGTATTATCGCTCAGAGAATGGAGACAGTATCTCGTCAGCACGCGACACCAGTTTGAAGTTTGGTCGGATCACGCGAACCTAACGTACTTTAGGTCCCCACAAAAACTGAACTACCGTCAAGCTCGCTGGAGGCTCGAACTGGCCAAGTACGACTTTGTTTTGGTCCACAAACTGGGCGTTACAATGGGTAAGGCTGACCTCTTGTCGAGACGAACGGACTACGACTTGGGCAACATCGACAATCGCGACGTGGTTTTCCTTGAGGAGAGGTGGTTGAAGGCACGAAGGATCGTCAAAGCACTAGACAATGAAGGGCTGAGGGAGAGGCTCGTAGAGGCGACTCGAACGATGGACAAGGAGACGCTGCCACCATGGTTGGAAATGAGGGACGGATTGGCATGGAAGGACGACGGTCGCATCTTCGTCCCCAAGAATCTCAGGGAGATGGTCATCCACCAACAGCACGACACTCCTCTAGCAGGTCATCCGGGAATCGCGCGAACAATCAAGTTGATATGCAAGGACTTCTGGTGGAAGGGGCTACATAACGATGTTGAACAGTACGTAAAGGGCTGTGACAAATGCCAAAGGACAAAGGCGCCCCGTACGACAAGGACACGTCCCCTACACCCGAACACCATCCCGACGCGCCCCTGGCAAATCATCTCAATCGACCTAATTGGAGAACTACCTGAGTCGAAGGGCCATAATGCCATCTGTGTAATAGTCGACCGTTTTAGCAAGCAGATGCACACAATCCTGACCACGACCGGACTAACCACGGAAGGAGTGGCGCGCATCTATCAGGACCACGTCTTTCGCCTGCATGGACTACCAAGCAAGCTGATACACGATCGAGGCGTTCAGTTCATCAACAAGATGATGAAGGAGCTGTATCGACTCCTCCACATCGAAGGTAACCCCTCCACGGCATATCATCCGCAGACGGACGGATAGATGGAGCGAGTCAACCAAGAGCTCGAGCAGTTCCTTAGGCTGTACGTCAACCACAAGCAAGATGACTGGGCGGACTGGCTGCCGGTAGTGGAGTTTGCGTACAACAACAGAGAACATTCGGCCACGCGTATGACCCCCTTCTTCGCAAACTACGGTTTCGAACCAGCAAGCTTCATAAACGTCCAGACGGCATCGGCGAACATCTCAGCCGAGGAATTCGCCAAGGGACTTAAGGAGGTACACGCAGCAGCCGAACGAAGCTTGACGAAGGCGGCGGAAGATATGAAACGCTACCACGATAGGCATGCGGGTCCGATAGAGGCGTTCGAACCAGGAGACAAGGTCATGGTCGAGGGAAGGAATATCCGAACAGAATGATCGACAAAGAAGATGGATGACCGATGGTATGGACCCTACGAGGTACTCGAACAAGTGGGAGTGAGCGCGTACAGGCTCAAGCTACCAAGAGGATGGAAAAAAGTACACCCCGTTTTTAACGAGTTCCTCCTCAAACGGTACGTCGCACCGGCATACGATTCACAGAGACACCCGCCCCCTCGACTGCCAGTTCTAATCGACGACCATGAGGAGTACGAGGTCAAGGAAATACTCGACTCGAAGGTGCACAGAGGAAAGATACAATTCCTCATCAAGTGGCTCGGATACACGGAACCGACCTGGCAAACGGAGGCAGACGTCGCAAATGCTCAGGATGCAATCGAGGAGTTCTATCACAGTCACCCTCATGCCGTTAGAAAGCCGTAGACGATCAATCATTTGGGACGAACGACCTAGAGGAGGGGGTGATGTTAGGAGGTTTTCCCCTTTCTTTCAATTTCCTTTCTTCTCCTTTAATCATGGTCGCTCGCGGACTCGAACACACGACTCCCCAATCCCCTCTTTCCATTCCTTCCTTATTCGTCTGCTCGCTTACTCATCATGGTCTGTGCACCCTGTTTACTTTCATTTTCATTCGTTTATCTCTTGTTTGGTTAGTCTACCTTTTTGCACGGTCGAAGGGCATAAGTGGTTGGTCGGTAGAGTAGAAACACCTTTTGTCTCGCTTTTCTACTTACCACCACCTTGTATTAGGTAGCTACTAACCGTTCGCTCATTCACTAATATATCTACTTACCACCACCTTGTATTAGTGTGCATTGGACTCTAGCGTCGGTTCAGCTCGTCTTAGTGACGGTCTACTGAACTCGGCCTAACACGAAAGTTGACGAGTTGACAAAGAAGCTAACTAGTGCATTGGACAGAAGGAGCCCTGGAGGTTTGAGGACTGTTGCATAGAAGGCTGTTGAAGCTACAAAGGATGCTGAAGCACGGGAAGAGCAAGCATTTCTATTCCTTGAAGCCCGATTGTTAGGAGGTTTTTCCCTTTCATTCATTTTCTCTTTTGTTTCCTTTCTTTAAGTCATGGCCGCTCACGGACTCGAACCCACGAACTCTCTAATCCTTTCTTTCTCTCCTTTCCTCATTCGTCCATTCGCTTACTCATCACGGTCTGTGCACTGCGTTTACATTTGTTATCATTCGTTTATCTTTTATTTGGTTCGTCTAGCTTTTCTCACGATTGGCGTGAATAAGTAGTTGGTCGGTAGAGTAGAAACCCCTTGTCTCGCTTTTCTACTTACCACCACCCTGTACCAGGTAGCTACTAACCGTTCACCCGTTTGTTAATATATCTACTTACCACCACCCTGTACCAGTGTGCGTTGAACTTTAGCGTCGATTCAGTTCGTCTTAGTGATGGTCTACTGAACTCAGCCTAACAGTTTGCCTTCAGTCATGAATTGCTTCTTGTACTTAATATGATCTGTACGTGCGAGCTGTGTGCTGAGCGATAATAACAAATTGTAGCTAACTGATCTGTTGTTGAGGCTCCTTAGCCTGCTTTGACCGCTTTGGCTCGAGATGCAAAGAAGAATATGAAGATGTTGATAGACCTGGCTCCAAAGGCTGCTGCATTTTCTCTTCAGAGCTTTAACTGGATGGGATAGGCAGTGAAGGGCAAGTACTAACGTGCTGGTAATCAAAATGATGAGTACTAGTGCCCTGCGAGGAGGCTGAGGAGAGGGGTTCTGCAAGTGGGCATGAATGGCTGTTGCCTTACTCTACCATTGAAGGGCCTATCAATATACTACAAGAACTTGTACACAGATACCTTCTGCACTTGCATGAATTATGCCACCTGAATTATATTTTTACATGGAGTATTTCATGAGTGGTGATTTTTCAATGGCCTGAGGGATAGTTGTGAGAGATGGGTTGACAAGGTTATCTGTTTTGTTCTGTCATGTACATACTATATTTCTCATACATTCTTACACCATTGGAAGCACATTTTCGAGCACTTTTTTTACATAGCCATATCATATTTTTACATGCAGTATTGACTGAGAAATAAAGCACTTAATTCATTTTTGTTGTTCAAGGGCACGACATGTGTCAAAAAATCATGTGATTTAGGCTTTTCTCATTACTTTTGCAAATAGCTGTAAGGAAGGGTCCAGAGTTGCCAGATGAGGCAGGTCAGGGTCGCATAACATGCATCACACCTAGTCGAGTTTATACTTTCTCTACCTTAGCTCAACTGTTAACAAAAAACCACTAGCAAAACTTATTAGTATTATCATCATTCTATCAATTCTATTATATATATGATGCATATATTTACCATAGACTATTGCAGTACTTGTTTTGCAGTGAAACAACATGTATTCTTGAGAGAGAAGTCTGGCATTATAAAAGGTAGGGCAGTAAAAATATATCATCGTTATTAGCCATACAGGCAAAGTGTAATCCCCCGATTACATCACTTGATCGACACTGTCATTCCTGTATATAAGACTCTTGTTTGGTATCGCTCCTTCAGCTTATCCACTCTCCATCCTCTATATTCTCTTGTACTCTACTACCTCTTAATCTACCTAATATCAGAGTTTGTACCCATTCTGCTCCAGTGTGCCTTTTTTACACAAAGATATGTCCTTTGAACAGGACCATTCCTTTGAACACCATGTCTTTTTCACTCATTTCTTTGTCTCTGACCTCAAAAAAATAACAACATCTGAAGAACAAGTGTTTGAATGTGTATGCAAATTTATAGAGAATTTGACCAAGGTTTTAAGTCTATAAAAATCATCTACTGTCGAAATTTGGTGAAACTGACAAAGACAGGTCCAAATTCACTTCATCTGCAACTGCTCTAGGCATACAATAAGAAAATAAAGTGCATAAAAAGAGGTAACAACACCTCTGCTATGTCTGTACCAAGTTTTATGGAGAAATAACCGTTCAATCGATTAAGAACTTGAAAACAGTCTCAGGTGTGACAGACAAATGATCGACGCACCACCATGATTAGAACTCTCGGCAAGCAAGTTGTAATTGATCGTAACCGAGCACTAGCGTAATATTACGTCACAAAGTGTTCAAAAGTGGTTTCTGCGACATTTTCCTCAGTTTCTTCACAAGGGTATATTTATTTATCTAGACCAGGTCACTCCTCAGAAAAAAATCAGCATGTAGTACCAGCATCAGGCTCCATAAATATGTGATTAGAACTGTGAAAACGTGTGTGTGGTGTGTTCTGGGGCAGATCTGTGTTGGGTATTCAAACGACGCATCTTTTCCTATATATACAGTCATTCACTGGTCCTTTAAACATACCCCGTTCCTTTGAACACTCGGAATTTTTCACTCAATTCTGATCCTATCCACTCCAAAATTTGCACATGCTCCCCTACTATATACGCCGATGCTCATATAAATTTTGAGGGAAATCCATGCAAGGGTTCTTTCTGTAGTAGCAATATATCTCGAAAAACAGGCAAATCATGATAGAAGTGGAAAATGCAAATTTCCCTGTGCCGTTTTCTCCATTTGAAACAATTAAAAAAATATGGATATAGCTTTTAAGATGCACTGATTACACTATGGGAGAATTTCATGAGGATCTATGCAGTGGTTGAATTAAAAATAAGCAAACAAGTGAAAAAGTTCAGGAAATGTGACGAAATGAATGATCAACACAATTACCTAATTAGGAATGAAGGACAGATCGGCTGTATACTCAGTCTCTCTGATGTCTATTCATCACTTTTCTACCCATATATTATCCTTTACGACTTAATTGCATATAATACAGAAGTCATAGCTACACAGAAAGAAAGGGAGAGTGAATATTGTGTCATTTTAGTCAGTGTGACGTGATGTCACAGCTGTTCAAAGGAGTGGGTTTTGCGTGACAAGCGCCTCATTTCTTCATGCCCCTGTATAACTTTCATTCCATAATTTTTTGCCACAGAAATAAATTATTATATAGATCATGTAGAGGCCTATACAATCAAGTATTTAAAAGATAAAAAAATTGAGTGTGGTGTGCTCTAGAGTCAGCAAGTGAATAGGTGTTTAAAGGACCAGTGAATGACTGTAGTACTTATTCGAACTCCGAACGAAAAAAAATTGTCGACACTTTCGCATGGCCAGTCCCCACTTGGATAGATGGCAACGATATCGCCAGTACTTCCTTCACAACCTCGGCGAATCTCCGAACCCACCGAACCCGAAGTCACTCCCATGACTCCTGCGTCAAGCTCCTCACGGTCTCACTTCGACACGCCAGTCGTTCCGCTCAACGCAGCAGACTTCGCTTCGTACGGATCTACTCGACTAGTTGACAGTGGGAAAGTACCCGCGGCCAGTGAGAGTGTGAATGAGGCACCGGAAGAACCTCAGGATAGCGCGAAACAAGATATACGGCAGCCTCGACTACCTCAGCTACTGAGCAGCAATTATTCTCCTTATTTGCTACTCGAGAATTCTGGCAGCGTCGCTCGCGATCATTTAGCGTCAGAACGCACGTTCCTAGCGTATGTACGCACGAGTCTCGCTTTATCATCTGCGGGTGTCGGTGAGTACGATCGAGCTAGAGCCATCAGGACCTTTCTAATGGCATGCCACTTTGATAGCTCTTGTTCAATTATTTTCCGTCGCATCTTCAACTGGAGAGAATAACGACAAGTTGTTTCAATATGCGCGTCCTTTGGGTGCAGGTTTAGTGATTGTCGGTGTCCTTGTCCTAGCAATTGGTGCGTTCCACCACATGAGACTTTTCACTACTCAAATCAGACCACGTCGAATGCAAAGGGTTTTCCCGTTACTTCCGCATCCAAGCAGCGTTGATCTCTGGGCAATTCCCTGTTGCACGTTTCTCTATTGTCTTCTTGTCTTCCGTCATCGCCTTGCTCGTTGCTGTTGTGTTTGGCATTCTTGTCCATGCGGTACACTGACTCGAGCACCGTATTATACACATTCCGAATCGAACTGGCTCGGCCTGACAGGATCGCATATCGGAAATTGAGCGGCAATTACTTCCTACTGTTCTACAGCGCATCCAAGAAGAATTGAAATCTGCCTTCTTCCTTCTCATCTGCAGCAGTTAGAACGAGCAAGCTACTTTTGTGGGCTGTCTGTTCTCGCCTTTCGGTTGGTCGTAGACTACGAACGTTTGTCCCTGGTTCAGCGATCTATTGCTTTCTGCATGGGTAGTTGCAAGAGTTTCTCTTTAGCCAGACGCCACTCCGTATTAGCCCAGATCTTGCTCGATTACAGTCGTGAGGTAGCGCTCGGGGGTTAACAAGTTCCTTACATTCTGCCGACAAAGCAGGTCTTCAGAGGTCCGTGCCTCAATGTCGCCATTCTTCTTGTTCAAAGCGGCTTGTACTCTTAGTCTGCCGTACCTTTCTGATCCGACATGACCGTACCTACCAGGTAAATATAGACCAGGGAAGCAAAATGTGATCTGCAACCCTGGTTCTGGCGATCTTTCTGGTGTCATGGGATAGCCAATGCACACCTGAAAATCAGGAGACGCACCCTCTGCTGGATCAGAAATGGTGGATAGAGCCCAAAAAAAGCTGTCCTGCATGTCTTTTCTTACCTTGTGTGAATCATTAATACAAATCCACTCGGCACTGCACCCTTGCGCTCTCAACGGACCTCGACCTGAACTTGCTTCGCTGTCGCAGTTAACTGATGGGAACGTGAACTTGCAGGCTGGTCAACATGATGCAAGGTACGCGACCGTCGCTTCCCATGAGTATTGTCTCTGACTAAATTAATGTCATCAGCTCAACAAGGCACTGAGCTGCCTCTTCCTTAGCATGGCCATTCCGCTACGAGCATCGGTACTCCTTGCTGGGCCTTTCAGAATTTCCAAGATTTATACTGTATGCCTTTACTTGTCCCACCAATGATTTGCGGGTTTTTTTTTTCATTCAAAGTCACCGCTTGATTGGACAGAAACGGTGCCCTCACCTGACATTTGGTCACCGTGCCGCGGGTCCGATCACAACTCCCTCCCGGATCCAGTTCGAAAAACACGTCGAGTATCGGAGCTCTTGCGCAACCTCTGCAAGGTGCTCTCCTTTCCGCTTTAGTTCTAGTGCAATGGCTCGAAGGCGGAACAGCGACAGTCTGTGTCGATACTCAAAAAAAGAGTATAAAGACTGAGCCTCGTCCTAGCGAGATCCTCAGCTCCAGAGTCACCCTCGAAAGCTACCAAGAGTCTCTCTTGCAATCCTCATCTCATCTTCACGAAATGGCACCTTCCGACTTCAACTTCACCCAGGCTGCTGCCAACGCTGTCGTCCCGACGAGCGGTACCAACTACCAGGTTGTCAACCTCGGTTTCGGACATTGGCTCGACAATGCCAATGGCGGTCTCTCTGACGGCAACCCCGTTCTTTCCTGGAGTCAGGCCGCCCCTGAGGTTTCCAACCAAATTGTGAGCCATGATTATTACTGCGACGGTTCATACTCATGCTACTTCAAGTGGTCATTCTTGACCTATCCCTCGAGCGATGGCTCCACCGTCTTCACCCTCCAGGCCCTTTCAACGCTCCAGAGCGACTCCGGTGCTGTGATTGGCGATCGCGGTGGATACCTCCGTGTCGACCCAAGTGTAAGCTGCTCGATCATCAAGCCCTCATGTGTACGGCGTGCTGACTTCTTATATTTCCCTAGACGAACAGGCTTGTCCACGGTGGTCAGCCGCAGGCATGGAAGCTCATTGAAGTCGCTCCATCCGTATACAAGTACGAATTCTTCATGTTTTCTTAGAAACAGTCATTCACATTACTTCAGGATTGCCCCATTCGAGGGCATCTTCAGCTCCAACGGAAGGCTTGTTGTGACTGATGCAAGCTCTGTGAGTAGTTGGCTCTTCCACGATTGAGGAAAGCAAATATTCACCATACTACAGACCATTACGGACCAGACGGTAAACCAGGTGCAGTTGCAGCAAGATATCACCGGTCTTCAGCAGCTCTGGACCTTCAACTAGTCAAGCTCAGGCTGGAATATGAGTGTATTGGGTTCCAATGTGCCCAAGGTTTGAGAACCAAGTTCTTCGTAGGATTCGTACAAAGGACAGTAGCCCGGCTCCTGACATTTCTGTGTATATGATTTATGTTTATGGTTGTTCGGTTGCAAATGGATACTCGGTGTTGATCTATTTTTTACAAGTCCGAATTGAGCTGAGCCTCGAAGTGCTTCCGGTGGTGCAGCCAAGCGGACAACTGGCACCGCCTGGTAGAATAAGCAAACAGTCACCTGATTTGCTTCAGCACGTTCATACGGCATACAGAAACTTTTGGTTCAAGAGGGCGCGCATATAATAAGCTCTAGAAAGTTAATGATGCACAGTTGGAACTCCGCCCGAACAACGCCTTCTCAGAACGCGACTACATCACGTGCATCCGACCCCTCATATCACGTTCCCGTCTGTCCTTCGAGTCCGACGTGGACGTTGCGGACTTACCATGTGTTCATCTTTCATGGCTGCGCGCTAATTCTCGCTATGCTTCAAGTTCGTACATCTGTTCTTCCTCCTTAGAAGAATCTGATATCGATCTACATTGTCGGGTAGCTGATTTGCACATGTGCGTTCGCGCGATTTCTTGATACGCTAAATCGTGTTCTGAACGCGCCAGTCAGATTCCATGCTCTGTTAGGCGCGCGAAAATTTGTCCTGTTCTGGCGCTCTGCAGCGCTTTCCAAGGCTTCCTTGAAGAATCTGATTAAGCCTGGGCATAACTACTGGACTATCCAGCGCCCGTCGTATTGCGAATCCCGCCTTTGCTACATCCCACCTTCACTTTTCATCTAAGGTCTTTGGTGACTCCCTCGTCCCAGATCGAACTAAATCCGTATGTTTTTTTTCAAGCTATGTTTAAGCTACGTTTCCTCAAGAAACAAAGAGAGAAACGGGAAGGGTGTCCGTGTTACCAAGGACAAATAGCCGCTCAATCATTCTTCTCGATGGGCTGGCGATGCTGTGCACCTGGGCCACATCTGTTCGTCGACTTCTACGAATCATATCTCAGTTATTGCTTTTTGGAAACGCCAATAACTGATGCATCTTCAAGCGCAATGTCAGGTTCTAGCAGCCATTGTCGATGTGCTAGCGCTATCCTCCGACTTTTGCGTCCCCGTTACGATGCCAGCCACTACGCGAGAAGCAGAGCGAAGCGCAGGTAGAATATCTAACTGTGCAATCTCGGCGTCTGGAAGGATTTCCTTAGCATTCTTCTCGGTTCCAAGTTCCAAATCAGATGAAGATAACGCGCAAATACTGTAAGAAATTTAACAAATAGCTCATCAGTTCTCCGCGGGGGGGGATAAAAGCTGCGTCTTGTCCTATCGAAATCTTCAGCCTCAGAACCACCCTCGAAAGTCACCACCAAAGGCCCACGAAGCGATTTCGTTCTCTTTCACGAAATGTCCTCCCTTAACCTCACCCAGTTCGCTGCCAACGCCGTTGTTCCTGCCACTGGTAACAACTACACAATTGTGAACGTCGGGTTCACCCATTGGCTCGACGATGCTAGTAGCTCCCTCGACGACGGAAACCCCATCCTTGGCTGGAGTCAAGACGTCCCCGACTCTCCCAACCAATTTGTGGGTTGTCTTCTCGTCTCTTGCAAGCACATACTTACAGTATATTGTACATACTATTCGTAGTGGTCGTATTTGACATACCCTTCAAGCGATGACTCGATTGTATTCACTCTCCAGGCCCTTTCTACCATCCAGAGTGAGTCCGGGTCTGTGATTGATGGTCGTGGTGGCTACATGCGTGTCGACCCGGAGGTAATCATGTTTTACGCTCGATCTGTCTGTATTCACCGCATTCATGCTCTTACTCCTAGACGAACAAAATTGTTCACGGTGGCCAGCCACAGGCATGGACACTCATCGAATTTCAGACAGGTTTATACAAGTGAGGAATTCCGAAGGGTCCATCATCCATTACCCGCAAACTAACATACGATTCCCGGTATCTATCAGGTTTGCTCCGTTCGAAAGCGTCTTTAACCCGAACGGAACACTTGTTGTGACAGACGTGAACGAAGTAAGCATCTAACTATCTAACTATCTCTATCTCCCCTATCAGGAAAATAATCCTATTTACTCTTCAGACTATCTCGGACACAGCGACGAACCAGCTTGTTCTGCAGCCAGAGAACTCCACTAATCTACAGCAGCTGTGGACCTTCCACTAGTCCAAAATCCAAAATCGAGTTTCCTAAAGTACCCGTATGAAGATGAAGGATTGTAGCAAAGTCTTAGCGTACATGTTTGACTTGCTCGGTACATCTCTTCCATCTTACCCGATCTTTTTTGACGTTTACCAAGACCAAGAATGGTCGAAGGAGACCTTGATACTTATACCTTGCAGGAAACTCGTTAACAGAAGATCATTTCATTCCATTCGTCCACTTTCACATTATTCACACTTGGACCATTCAAATTCCTCTCTTTGTGTTGTGCTAAAGTACAATTCACATTCATACAGGATCCTTTCTCGTATTCCGAAACTTTTTGACATGTGTCTTACTCGCCTTGTTGTTACCTCACGTAATCAACATCAGATTTGGATTGATGAACCATCGCATGAGTCAGTCAAGGAAGTTGACTTCATACTAAGGGAGAATACTCCACCATCTACATTTGTTTCGACTCCGGGCTCTAGATTTGCATAAATCGGATTGACTTTGTTGTGGCAAACAACTATATATCTTTGAATACATTATTGCAGAGTATGTTTGCACGAATCCTGCTTTATTGTGGTAGGTTGATTCATACATGACCCACAAACCATAATGAAAGACTGTTCTTCCATGAGCGCCTATGGGCACAGTTTTAGCGATTAGTAATTAGTACATCCTTCTTCTAGCAATAGGCACCTCCCATCACATCGAATTCCCACTAACCGTAACCGAGGCAGACAGACAAGCCACTACAAAACTCAGAAGTTTTCCCTGGTACTTCCGCTTCCAGACGGCATTGATTCCTTGGTAAATCCAATTGTACACCTTACATCGCATGGTATGGCTACGTCTTGCTACTCCATCATTCACTCACTCACTCAGCCCTGCTCTGTTCGGCATCCCATAGCACACGAGGATCTCTGAATCTAGTTCAGTAGCACACATACATACCTTGTCCGCCTTTCGTCGTCCGTAAGTAACTCGGCCGTATTTCGGAATCTCGATGATCCCTCTACACCCTCGCAGATCCAAGAAGAACAGAAGCTTGACTTCCCTGTCTTCCTTCTCGTAAAAATCGGAACAAGAGGGCAGCTTTTGGGAATGGGGTCCTGATACGGATACGTTACGTTCGCGATCCTCTTGCCGACTGATGCAGTCCCACAAGCCATAGATTCTCGTACCTGGTCGGTCCAGCTACTTAATGCGTTCTGCAAGGGCGAGTGTCCAGATACCCGTCTCTCTGGTCTGCTAAACGCCACTTCGAAACATACAAATTCCGGCCGGTTCTAGTCATGAGATACCATGAACGTTCGGAAGGCCACCGAATTCCGCAAGTTCTGCCGGGTACGCAGACAAAAATCTTCAACTGCAGATTTGTGGGCGGAACGTGCCTTGATGTCGCCATTTCGTCCTATATATGGAACGCCTTTACTTGGTAGACGCCCTGGACTCTCTGATCCGACGCGGCCAGGCAAAAATAGAATGAAGAAGCGAAAAATTCCATGTGCAGTAAGCAAGTCTAGTGCTGGCGGAATGGTCTACTCTACCATCACAGGACAGCCAACGTACATCTCACTGCAAATCCAGAAGACCGGTTTCTACGGGAGCGAGAGCTAACCGGCCTCCTTTGTCTGGACCTCCAATACGCCTCGCTGGTACTTGCATTCTTAGCGGGCATCAAGGATCTCGACCTGAGATACCTTCGCCGTCGCCGTCAACTTTTCAGAACACGTGCGTTGAGCATCAATGCGTGATTCTAGCTAGGTACGCGTCCGTTCGTGCGTGCGTTGCTTAATGATAGAGTGTCATCAGTGCCTTGCGGATCTTTTATGTCCGAACTTACCATTTGTACGGATGAGCCAACAATGCATTTGCATGACATTTGACCACGGAGCTGCAAGTGTGTTGTTCTTGTGTAGCACCGCGCCCAATGGAGCTTATGTGCAATTTCCGAAAGGTACCCTCTCTGCCGCTTTAGAATTGAAGCGATGTGTGTCGAGGAGCCACCGACTAAAACTGTTGCTGGCTGTCGAGCAGGTATAAAAGACAGGCCTCGTCAGAAGATATCTTCGGCTTCGGTGTTCTCCTATCCTCGAAACCTGCGAAGTGTCTCCATCTCCCTTGTAACCTCATCCTCTTCACGATATGGCTCCCACCAGCCTCAACCTGACCGAACTTGCCGCCAACTTGAACGCTGTCGTCCCAGCAACCGGTAAAAATTATCAGGTAGTGAACCTCGGTTTCGCGCACTGGCTCGATAATGCTGCTAGGCTCCTTTCGGATGGAAATCCCGTTCTTGGTTGGAACCAAGAAAGCATTAGAAATTCCAACCAGATTGTAAGTATATCGTATATATATGTATCCCAACTGACGACGCTGATGGGAATTCCAGTGGACATACCTAACGTATCCTTCAAGCGATGGCTCGACCGTGTTCACCCTCCAGGCCCTCTCTACGACCCAGAGCCATTCCAGCGCTGTAATCGACGGGCGTGGAGGCTATCTTCGCGTAGACCCTACTGTTAGCCATCTATTCCACCAACTTTAATCCCACCCTCGGTGTACTGAACCAACGTTTAGTCGAACAAGCTCGTACACGGTGGTCAACCTCAGGCATGGAGGCTCATTCAGGCTGCTCCATCCGTATACAAGTACGAAGCTTTCGTCAATCCAATATTCCTCCCTCTTCAAGTTCGAGTAATCCTCTCACTAGAATTTCTCCATTCGAGGACCTTTTCAGCTTCGACGGAAGACTCGTTGCGACTGATATGAGCTCCGTAAGTGTTAATCCCATCTCTGAGTGAGAGAGTGGCACTCACTTTATTACAGACGGTCAAGGATCCTTCAACGAATCAAATACAATTGCAGATAGACCAGACCGCTCTCCAGCAGCTTTGGACCTTCAGCTGATTGCGATACGAATCTCCTCAGGCTCGATGCGTCCCGATAGAGCCAGCGCGAGTTCTTGGCCAAGTAGCACAAAAGGCGGATGACTATTTTTGCTCTTGCCGTTGACCTAGTTCGTATCTATACTCGATGTAATTATACGTGGATGGTTATTTGGTGTTCCATAATCATAGTAACTCGCAATGGCAATGCGACATGACGGTGTTTTGGAACGTGTAATTGGGACGAGTGGCTAGGATTAGGAGCAGAGGCAATTGGGACTCCGACCCGGACAACACCGACGACCCGATAGTTAGTCTCCTCCTGACTCTGATGCTTGCTTTAGTCATGTCAACCTTCCACTCCCCACCCTTCAGAGGGAAAAAGGCGAAGGAAGCTTTGATACGACAGCCTAGTATCATAGCGCGTAGCTGTACTAGCGGCGTCAGCCTGACAAACAGGCTTCGAATCCTACTACACGTAAAACCTACAAGTAGCAACCACGAGGATCGCAGACCTCCTATCCTATCCCAGGCACGAGTCTTCTAGTGTAAGAGGGTGCACGTATCTTTAGCTCGCTCGAGAGGGGCCTTCCTTCGTACGAGTAAGCGCCCTGTAGCACGAGGTCCAGTATACTATACTCTGCCAAGCGCCGAGTACTGTACAAGTCCATCTAGTCCAGTCCAGTAAATGACTACTACGAAACCCTATAGCACGCTCGATCTAGTACTATGTAGTACAGCACTAGCCTACTATAGCCCAAAACGAGCTAAATTAGAGTTACGGAAGAGGAGAAACTACCGACTACCGACTGCAGCTACGCATTCATCTTCTTCCCGAGAGTTTCCCCAACGAAACAGAAGATTGAGAAGAAGAGAAGATAGAAGAGAACAGGAAAAAGGGGGGAGGAAGAAGAAGAATCTCCTCGTCGTAAACTCTTCACTTCTCTCAGTCTCTTAGTCTTAGCCCCTGATCATGTGTCCGACCGACGAAACAGTGACACGCGGCCGTACAAAAGAAAGGTCACAACACAACACCAGAAGAGCCCAAAAAAGTACTAGTACTTAGTACAAGCACCTTTTCATCTCTTCTCAATATGTTATATGTTCAAAAAACACCTATTCCAGGCTGAGTATAACAGTAGCCGATTCGAAGCTAGCCACCACGAGAACAAAAGAGAGGGTATACTTCCAACTTCATGTTCCTCTTCATATCATATGATTCATTCAATGAACGAGTGCCCCAGTCTCCTCTCCTGTGACCCCCTATAAGCACCCTCGCACGGCATCAGCATGGAACAATCTCTCAGCAGATACAAAAGCTTCCGTCAATATTAATTTCTTTCAATCTCGTCAATCAGGCACTACCCCACAGGTCCCCCCCACAACTGTGATCCCCAGGGCGTCGCGTCCAATTATTGTATTGCACTGTATTGTATTGTGATGCTCGTATAACAAACAACGATGGATACCAGTCCATATCTGAATCATATGACGTTCCCAAAGGATAACGTGATGCATACATACAGGCACGCAGGGGCAACTGCAAACTAGCATAAAATCGCACAAAGCGGAACAACAAACAGTCATGTGGTGGAAATCGAGTCGATGATGCATTTGCCTTGATTGGAGTCTATTATAACAAAAGGTATGTATGCTGCTACTGATCTGTGATGAGAGTTGGGGATGGTGGAGTGATGATGCGAAATGAAGGAAAAAACATGAAAAATGAAAATGCTAATGCGTGTGCGTAGCGTACACTATTCGTTATACCAAGTATCGTTGCGAACAGAAGAAATGAATGAGCTGCTTTTGAAGTCTTCTCGTGAAGAATGCTTGATCACGAAAGGCATTAAACCGAGAACGTTCAAGAAAGGTCACAGGAACTGCAAGGAGAACGCCGGCTACGAAGCACGTCGCGACTCCGTTTTTTTCAGCAATGACGGTGGTAATGGCACTCCGCAGTGCGAGTACATCGTGAGGATCACGCACGGGTGTGGGTGTGGGATCGAGAACGCCGTCCACCGGGAAGCTTGAATGCATGGAAAAAATGTGTTCCAATCGAGCGAAGAAGGCGAAGAAGTATGGGGGGTGGAAACTAATGACCCAGAAGAAAGAGGGTGATTCTTTTGGCGTGAAACTTTCAGAAGGAACTATTAAATGTGATCCTCGTAGTGGAAGGTGGATGTGAAAATGCGAAGAATGAACTATTGCTTGGCCCAAATGAAAAGGAACATAATGAGATATGGACAAATCCCTTAACTCGAGGTTGATGGAATACAAGTGACGACAAACAGTATGTGAAAAGCGAAACGGACGAGTGGCAACAGCCCAACCGTCGGAATAAGCGGGCTTAATCCAGTTGTACTGTACTACTGCCTTTTGTTCTTGGGGAGCCTGCTGAATACTGCGCGAAATCGTTTAACGAATTTTGGTCCGATCGTCGGCGACAGCATTGTGCCCATCTTTTCCGGATCGCCAACCAGGAGGTGGAGTCCTGCCACGACCTCGGCGGTCACCACCTGAGTACTCAGCAGTGGGTTGTCGTCCCTCATTGCTTGCACGTTTGGTTGCACGGCCACGATTCATCATAGCGGTCGCAGTCGCCTCTGGATTGAGCTCATTAAGACTGACACGCCGCGAATTTGCTCGTGAGCTTGAGCCGGAGTGTGTACGCGAACGAGAAGACGGCCGGACAGGGAAGCAAGCTAGAAGCGAACCTGGAGCGTGATTACTGCGACTACGACTGACACTGGCGACGTCGCTGGTTGATGCAGATGAGATTGATGACGAACGCTGCGACCATAAGTAACCACTATCGTATAGTTCTCTGTCATCTCCCGTTGTCAAGTAGGAATCCTTCTCGGGGTCAAGCGAAGCAGATTGAAAAGCATGAGAAATAAAGTTCGTATCATCCACATTGTCAGATAGCGACTCGCCGCTTTGAATGCGGAGATTCCGAGCTCGGATAGGTCCATGACGCGGACGGGGATTGATGTTGATGTCCGTTCCCAATGAAACTTTCTCTCTTCCACCAGTGAACTCTGAATCTACGCCATCAGTTAAGTACTCCTCACGTGTGCGCATATCCAAGTTGGAAGGTCGTCGCGACGCCCGTGTTTCTCGTGCCTTCGCAAGAGGGCTGGAGCTGAAAGTCGGGAAGCTGTACATGAAAGGGTCTTCAGCTGGTGGAGACGGCGGCTCCAGTGGAGCATGAAGCACCGGAGAGAGGTCGAACACCGTCCTGATGCTCTGCTGCGGTTGGTGTTTACTACGTCTCTCCCGGCGAGGAAAATCGGAAGCGTGTGTATCAGAGAATCCACGTTGGTGCTGAGATACGGAATCAGCGCGTAAGCTTGTACGCCTGGTTGGTGTCCGTGGCGAGTGGGGTTGGGACACCGTTGAAGAATGGCCAGTCCTCTGTTTATCCCACAAAGCCGAAAGTGTCTGAATCGTAGACTGCTTTACTCGATTGGCGTCCGCGCGTACTTCACGCTTTCCCTCAAAACAGCATAACGAAGGGGATTGACCTTGCACAGGTGACATCTGGAAGATAAGGTCATCATCGCCACCGGGAGATGCTACATCAACGCGAGAAGGTACAGGCGAACAACATGCAGGTAGACCGAAGGAAAGACGAGGATGCGCGAAATTTGTGTTTAGCGTGAGACCATTGCGAACAATCCTAGACCGTGTGCGGCCGCGGGTGGGAGACATCTCTCTACGGGTACGCTCCGGCATGACACCATACCCAGTGCTTCTTTCTGGGGCGATATTACCGCACTTATTCTCGTCCGAGATGGTTCGGGTGCGAGTGCGAGTTTGCAGTCGGAGTGCACGGAAGGAAGAGGGAGGCGTGAAGGGACGCTCCATCGCTCGACTGCGAACGAGAGAGCCCGATCTTTTATGCAACGGGGCCGAATGAAACGTGCAGGAAACGCGAAACGGGTGGCCTGGGTAGAGAATTGCGTTAGTCGGCGTGCTGACACGGTCAAGCACGTAATGATCACACCTTCAAGATCGCACCTTTACGGACGTGTTCTGCTTCGCCACCAATAAAAACTATCGGCTGTGCAAGGTGCAACGTCCAAAGGCGGAAGTTTGCGTGCCACCAACACAATGCAGCACGTTGGATAGAGAAAGGTACAGATTGCTGCGCCGCAATGCACCCTCGAGAGAGGAGACGACCGAGTAGGGGATGGATGGATGTTGGGGGGAGGAAGAAATAGATAGGGAGCGAGTACTAGTATTTGTATGTGGGACAAAGAGACTGAAACGGATTCAGTTCCCAAAGAGGATTAAGGATGTGACGAGGACGGTGATTGTTGTTGGGCGGGAAGACAATACACGTTGTTCCCGCGTACAGAGTGAAATGAGATGTTATGTATGGTTGCAGGGTCACGACGCAGGTAGGGACGAAATATGAGGTGGATAAAGAGGAGGAGGAGGTAGTGGGAGGACAAGGCGGTGAAGGGAGACCATGGACGCGTTTATAAAAGTAATTTTGTGAGTCACATTGCGCGATATTTTGTGTGACCGGCCAGGTAAGAAGACGACAACGAATTGACGTCACGCACATGGCCGGTCACTTGAGGACCCTGTCAGTTCTCTCTGCTGAGAAAATCGCAGCATATAGTCACTCAACGGACACTCGCCGAATATTCCAGCGACATTAGGATAAACGCTTTTCAACGAGCGTGCATTCTTACTCGGTGCAAATGGAATGGGCACGTTCGGTCGGCCCTCCTCGCGATAATTCGGACTATCCGCGAACGTGACCTGGGGCTCGCTACTCTAATGGCTGACACGCATGTGCAACCTGCACCTGGCCAGTAATGAACCAACTAGACCAGGTTTCTCTTTCTTCTGTTTTCACACAAAACAAACGTTACTCTTTCACATGGTCTCTGTCTTGGAGACTCCGAAGATCGAGAAGCCTGTCACCGCGCTTTGCTGGCACAGATTAACCGCTGTCTTTATTCCTTCCTCTCTCCAATCCCTCTTTTCTTTGCCACTCCCGCCGTCACATATAGAATAATCAATTGCGATTTGCGTCTCGGCCTGTTTCGCGCCACTCTGATTCTTTGTCATGATGCACAGTCGTCAAGTGACACCTATGCATAACGGCATCGAAATACTTCGTTCCGGATTATGAATACAACGAGGCTCATTCACTTTCACTTTCGCCGGCGCACCGACACTTCAACCCTTCTTTCGTAATTCACCCCTTCAACTGCCAACTCTTGTCTTTCTGTCGCCGAGACATATTTGATCGCGTCATCCAGGTCATATCCTCGTAATCTGAGCATCTCGTCCCCAATAGTAAAATATTATGTCGTCTAATCCGAACTTCGCACAATTGGACGTCCTTCGGGAATCGCAAGATGGCGTCAGAAACTCGACCACATCCATCTTCTCCGTCATCCCTTCCCCAGTCACGCAAGTACTGCAACAGTAGTCAAACTTGCCATGTATGTATTTGTATGCCGCTTCGCGCGCTGCAACGCGCAGCTTGCGGTACTAGTAGTACTTACGGACAAGATCGTGCCATCTTTCATTCATTCTTCAAAACTTTCATCTAAGTCTAAGGCTTCTTCATGATTAATCATACCCGCTTCTGGACCTCAACCCGAAATCGTCCACTTCACAAATTTGTGCCGAGCGCCCCACATTTTGTGTGTTATTGCAGCGGCATCCTTCTTGATGCCACGTTCCAAGGCCTGGAGCCCAAACGTTTCCCTTCGATGACCTTCTCCGTGCATCCTTGTTGCTATGGTGGTCACATCCACCTTATGTTTATCATTTTCTGAATGCAAAGCATGATGAGTTGATATACCCCATTATTTTATGAAATGGGGCGTCCTTCGGGTTACGTGATGCACACTCTTAGGTAACACGGAGCAACAAAATGATCGCAAATTATATTTGTGTCAGGTGGTCGCATCTTCAAAACTGCGGCGGCACGTCTGATCTGCGATGTGAGATGAGAGTGACGACCATATGTAACGCATCGTATGGGGTTTTAATTCTGTTAATTTTAGGGTGTTATTCTTAAGAATCCAGTCTCACGAGGTCAAGTGGCATTCTGACAAAGCATCCATCCGGACTCCCATAAATGGATTCCCGTTCGCCAAGTTGGGACAATGGCTTCCGATCCTTAGCCGCATCTAATCCATCCCGTCCGGAGGACTGTCCAGCTTTTGCGATATTTCCGAGGATAATCGCCAATGAAACGAAGCGCGTTACCATGTCCCTCGGTTGTCCCGCATATAGTGGTACGAATGTGCATCCGCCAGCAGAAACGACGCTTCTTAACCCCGAGTTCTTTTGGGGGCCACCGAGTCGGGATGCTAATACTGCATAGTGGTTCTTTCCCTATGACAAGACAAGGACTATAGCCGTGTTGATTGATATATCAGATGCCGTGGATCGTAAAAATACACCCCGAACTGAGCGCAGTTGCTATTTCTGATCTGCAACTTCCGCCCAGGATCAGGTCGGACCTGAGCAAATACGCGAACCGAGATGTCTTGTCCGGAGCCACCGACAAAACCGGAGGATGCGATTCCGGTTATGTCCCCCCGTAACGTAACATAACGATGTTCAGTTTGGGTTGAAGGGGAGTTACTATATGATTATTGACAAGTCTAGCGTCATGTTTCCCGGTGTAGTTACGCATATATGCGTGGCGCGAGTACTAATTTCGTCGTCGCAACACTCAGTCTTACCGTAGCCTAAGTGGTGAACAAAAACTCCGTCTAGTGGTGGAGATCCGGATACTAATATCTTGTAATATGGAAATCTGTAATAAACGACGCTCAATCAGCGTTGCCGCGCAAAGCCGCGTCTTGGATCTTGCATAGAGCTGCGGACGACAGATAACCAGATACTTCGATAGCAAGTACCATTAATCTAGGCGAGTTCATTGTACCGGCTAATTGAGATGCGAAAGGAGACTGATATCGGCGTACCTTCATTTGCAGCTCAGATATGAGCGAAAGAGATGGTACGTTAGTCATTTGAGTGGACAAAAATGGGCCTAATTATGTAAGAGTAGATGACGATTGGGGCTGAGAGATCCGATGCTGGTTATTCAGTCACTGGCCAGCATAAACGCCGGAGGGCATTTGCCACTTAGTGAGAAGTACCGTTAAGCGGAACACGCTAGCGGAATCCTGAGGGTACCTTGTAGAATTAGTCACCGGCCAAGCACAAGAAATGCCGAAGGAAGCGGACAGAACCCCAGCGGTCAAGCATCGGAACAAGAACCTTTCAGATAGATGTTAGCTTCTAAGTCATCACTACCGAAAGAATTCCTATTGTTCGAAGGCTTTGTGGTACCATGATCAGTTGAGTCGCCTAGTAATTGATACCCACACAGTAATGCTCCGTGACGAAGAATTCTTCGCGGCATGGCGCAGAGGAACCGCCGCAGTGCTCACTGCTCACTGCTGGTGGTCAACTTGAACTTAGGCTTGAGGATCAACCGTCGGTGCTTGTTACGTGTTACGTAATATGCTACGACGCGCCACACGTGACATGACAGGACGCGTTTTGTTGTGCATTTGTGCAAAAGGCATTGCCGTCGTTATCATCACCGCGAACAGCTCCCAAGGACGAGCTACGCGATGTCATCACAAGGCAATGCCGTCCCTGCATGGCAAACCGACGACTTAGCCGAGGAATGGGTCGAGGAGGAAGGAGAGGGAGAGGAGGCTGGCGAACCAATCCCAGACCCAGAGGAACCACAACAACCGACACAGGCTATTCAATCTACGCTAAACGCGCGAGGCTCCTGTAATTTTGGAACGACGATCGTCAGCTCGGACAATGCCAACGAGATAGCTGAGCAGACTATGCAAGTCGGGACATTTGTCGTTCACTCGGACCGGCCCTCCTTGCGTTTGCCACAGACACCAGCACTCGGAAAGAAGAAAGGAGTGATGAAGGATATTTTCAGCCCCTTGCAGCTTGAACGGTTATTCGACCCACCTTCCCCGCCGAAAACTTCATCTGCGGAGACTCCGACGCCTCAACAACGCGTAGCTTCTTCCTCTCAGCTTGTCCTTTCGACCCGTCCGGCAAGGCCTTCAAAGCTCTCGCAAGTCGTTGGAGCATCAACGGTAGCCGAGGAGAGTGAGGTGAAAGGACAGGGTGAGGACCGAAATGGAGGTGCTGCGGTGACTGATGTGCCGAATACCCAGGCTCTCGACCGGGTGAAGGCAACTCCGACATGTCAGTTCACTTTCGCTGTACCGCGTTCCCCGCAACGATTTCCAGCACGTGTAGCGTTTGGCACACCCGGTGCTTCATGTTCCACGCCCAACAATAACAAAAGCCACAATCACCAGATACGGAAGACTCCCTTTCCTTCTTCACGATCGCAACGACACACGGACCAGCAACTCAATCCTAACGACTCTCGACTACGACTATTTCAATTCCAATACGACACATACACTCGTGACCACCTGTCTGCCATTGTTGACTCCTTCGGCATCAGCTCTCCGTCAAATATTAGTAACAGCAGGCAAAGTGTGGGCACAGTGCTTCATGCATCGCTCCAAAAGCGAGATGAGGACCGTGAAGACCCAGAGACATTCTCGCGGCTACGTGCAGCGAAACGCTTGAAGCTTACCCCTCCTTCGGAGTTTACTCCTGTCGGTACACTACAATCCACCCCTCAAGCCCAACGCCCTGCTGTGCGCAGGGATTATGTAGGAGAAGCGAGGTCGTTCATGCAGAAGATTAAGCATGCCCGCGGACTATCGCTTATTTCTACTTCCGATGCAGCTGAACAAGCACCTGCCGGAGTCCGAGTTTTCACAGACAGTGAGTTAGTTAACTGCATGGGTGGATGCGATCTCTGAATGATTCTTGCCTAGCTACCAATACCCAAGCGCCTAGTACGCGCTTTGATAGCTTATTGCCATCCGTAGCGTCTTCAACATCGACCGTCGCTACGAATAATACGCTAGCTAGCAGAACTTCAGCCACGGCGTTTCGGAAGCAGGCGGAAGACCTCATGGCTAAAATAAAGGGGGATCCCAAAGTCGTCGCAGGCAAGAGTGACAGTTCCCTTTCCAGTCAGAAGAGCGACGAAGAGATTGTGAAGGTACGACAGCGCTCATGGGCTCCGTCTCCTGAAACGAGGCCAACGTCTCCAGTCAAAAGGCAGTTGGAGAATCAGGAGAACGAGGAACCAGAGCCTGATCGTGATCCCCCATCGTATGCGGCTAGCATTGCATTGAACAGGGGGCATCTTCACAACAATCTATTCATGAAGAACCAACGCCACGCTGTTGCAAATCTAAATGAGCAGAGAGTTCTGGTGATGCCTGTGACAGTTCCCGAAGAAGTATCGCCTATTGCGGCTGATCGAATCCGTTCGTCTAATCCCACTTTCCTGGTCCCGCCTCCCCTGATACACGCGGGAAAACTCTTTCCCGCACAACTGCGCAGCACGAGTACGGCAGAAGACCTTAACCGTCTCGTCTCCTCAGGAAGTACGGCGACAACCACGACGACTCTGACAGTTGGTAGCGCTGGGTCATGCGTGAAGCATGCTGGGCCACCGCATATGGTGCACATAGCACCTGCCGACTTACCGCCTATACCAGAGCGCGTTAATGGGATGGTATTCGATCGTGTACTTGGGCGTTGGATAAAAGAACGTGGGACGTCGGATAAGACCGTTCCGCGGTCGTCCACTCGACGGAGCTCTCAAGGCTCGTTGCCTCCCGAGGGATTCACCGAAAGTGAAGACCCTTTCAGGGATATCGAAAGTCTGGGAGATGGTGAATCCGGTCATGCTGCTTCACCACAAGACGGTCAGGACGTTTCAGAAGAAATCAGCCACAGCCCAGAAGAGAATGACGGAACAGAGGATATGGATGTCGTTAGCTCGGATTGCGACTCAATCTTTGACGATTCGGAGGAGGTTCATGTATCAACATTTACGTTTGACCGTCCACCGACCGGCGTTATACAGGCGATGACGGAAAAGGCGGAGGATCTAAGCGAAAGCGAGGGGACTCTTGCTTCAACGGAGTCGGAAGATGACTCCGTAGCAAGCGACAGTAGTCCTGCAGTCGACGACGAGGAACAGGGCGATCTTTATGATAACTTCGCCTCAATGTCCATTAACGAGGAGCAGTCGGAACTTGAGGAAGGCGTTTCAACGGCCTTCGCTAGTATGAAACCAGAGCAGCATTACAATAATCCAAGACCTACGGACACCGAGAAGCCGCAATATGCTGCGGCGACGCCCTGTAGGCCACATCGAAGAGTGCTCCAGCCTCCTCGCTCAGCATTGAAGAGCGCGAGTGTAACGCCCATTAGCCGGGGAGGACGCTCTGTGAGCTTTTCTGATGGTCGTAAGGAAGGAAAGATCGTTGGCTTACACGCTGGCCAAAAGCGACCGGGAGTCGCGGGTCAAGTGTCTTCGTCAGTCGGTCAGCCTTCTGTATCTGCACGCTCGAAACGCGTTATGGAGATGCTCGACGACTTGGAAGACTCACGTAAGTCCCGGGTCCGAGTCCTAAATGTTATATGAGAGCTGACAAGAAGTAAAGTGCTTGATGATGATGATCGGAACGCTGGTCAAGAATATATGCAAGCAGAGACCCTTCCCTACGTCCCGGCTGACGCGCAGAAAGACACAAGCCTTACCGTCGCATCGCCTCGGTCATTTGCACGATCACAAACCATCCGACGGCCGGGACAATCCAGCCCCCGTCGCGTAAACACGCCATCTCGAGCAAACGCTACTTTTCTTACCGAATGCTCGTTTGGAGTTGCTCACGACCGTCTCGTTGAAGTCATTACGGATGTGCAGCCATTTGAGCCTTATTGGGATTCGTTGACCACCGTGAATCTTTCAGGCAAGAGACTCGACAGCGTCGCGCGACTGAAGGAGTTTCTGCCAAAACTGGACTCGCTGGATCTGTGAGTACTTACCAAACATATTTAAGGGGAGTCAATGTTGATACTAAGGATTCGGTGACTAGGAATGACAATCTGCTATCTTATCTCAGTGGAATCCCGAGTACTGTACGAACGCTCTCAGTGGCATCCAATGCGTGAGTACGATGTTCGGACTCAGTCGTCCTTCTCTCATTTTTCTCCTTACAGCCTCACGAGTCTAACATCCTTTGGACATCTGAAAAACCTGGAGAATCTTGACCTCAGCTACAACGATGTCGATTCTTTACAACGTACGCTTTTGCCTATTTCTCTCACCCGTAATTCTAACTGCCACTCACGCAGAACTGAAATGCCTTCGTCACCTTCGAGAGCTACGGGCTGATGGAAACAAGATCACAAAACTGGACGGGCTGGAAGACTTTGACGGCCTGTTGAAGCTCAGTTTAGAAAACAATCAATTGCATGAAGCGGACTTGAATGGTTGCCAATGGTAGAGTCCTTTCTCATACTTTAAGGAAGCGTCTTGCAGAGTCGCTGACGGACGTCGACTCACAAGGTCTCGGCTTGAGCTACTGAATCTGAGCAACAATCGACTCGAGAGCGTGCGCGGACTGGATGCTGCCCCTGCTCTCGTCTCATTGAACTTAGGTCGGGCGTTCTCAATTTCACGCAGCTCACCTTCCTGATCTGTTCACAGACAATAACTTTCTGACCTCTCTCGAACAACCTGGAGGCCTTGCTGACCAAGATTCAAACAAAGCCTGGGAGCGTCGAACCTTGCATAAATTGCGTATATTGCGCTTGAGCGGGAATAGGCTCAAGTACCTCAATGTAGCTCGCTTTCCCAATTTGCGAACATTGTACGTGGACAATAACTGCTTGGCCGAGAGCAAACTCGGTCAGCGAGGGCAAGGTCAAAGGAGGAATTTACGGAGGCTCCATGGCCTTCATCGCCTCAGCAAGCTCGAAAACTTCAGTGCACGAAATCAGAGTGCACCTGGAATGCGGGATTCTGGCTTGTAAGTGTTTGAAATGTCCTCGATCATCTTTTCGTATTTCATCACTGAATTCGTAATATACCAAAAGGCAGGTCCAAACAGGCGAAGTGCGGGACATTAAGCGGCTGTATCTCTCAGGTGATCAGTCTCTAGTCTCAGATGGCAAGGATAAGCTAACTCGATTCACAATCCAGGAAATCCCTCGCCCGTGCTATTCGGTACAGATGTGCAAGCATGCTACAACCTCATCTATCTGGAACTTGCCGCATGCCGTCTTACTTCTCTTCCAGTGGAGTTTTCCTCTCTCATGCCGAACATCCGCGCTCTGAATCTCAACTACAACTTCCTTGAGACGGACGAGATTGTACGCGGGCTAGCTGGGCTTAAGCGCCTCCGGAAACTGACGATAGTCGGAAACCGAATGACGGGAACGAAGGCTCTTGTAAAGATGCTGAGTGTCATGGGACAAAATATCGAAATGCTTGATTTCAGGTACGTTCTCTTTGTTTTCTTCTGCGGCATTTCCCACCCCGTTATGAATGACGGCAGCAGTAGCGCAGTGCTATGCCGAGAGACTTGTCTTCGTCTACTGTATTTGACGGAATGCAGTGCTTTCCCCCAAAATGGCCATGTGATGGAAAACCACATTGTGATTTTTCCTCGGCTTAGATGGGAATTATTGCGATTCCGCCGCCTTTTTATTGAACTTCTTCAGGTACATCAATGAAGATACTAATGTGTTTTGTCGGATCAGGATGAACCCTTGTACCCTCGGCTGGTACCTGCCATTGCTTGTGCAAGACAATGATAATGGAGCACTCCTGCAACCCTCGGAGCCTGCGAAGGAGAAGCATCACGCTCCGTTCCCTTCGGCACTTCCACAGGCCACAAAGTTTTCTACGAATGACGCCGAGGGCTCAGAAGAGAATCCCACGCGGCGGGCCAATGCTATTCCGTCCTCGTCCTCTTCCTCGTCATCCGGTCAGGGTCAAGCGGACAATGAGACCCGGTACGCCCATGACGCACTGAAAAACAAGGATAGAGATAGACGGAACCACCCATCACACTGGGAATCCCTAGATGCCCAATTCCGGCGAGGACTTCCGGATAAGGCGTACGTGGGTCGTCTGGCTTACCGGGGACTGATCATGCGGGCGTGTCCCCGGATTGCGGTCCTCGATGGAGTGCGGATTGCGGAGAAGGAGAGGAGAAAGGTGGAAGCGCTCCTGAAGCGGGTGTTGAGAGACGCGGGAAGCAGCGATGATGGTCCGCCTCCTCCGTTGCGAGTTGGTGAGCAGCGATAGGTGATAGGCATAGGTATAGGATTCGTATTCCTCGTTGCCTTTTTCCTGGTTTCGTGCTTGGAAGCATTAGGGTGAGATTTGGATGGATTCATCGACGCTGTTATGCTCTTCCATCGGCGGAGGCAACGTAAACCGGTCCATCTCTCCGAAAATAACGAGCAAGGTGGATGAAATAGGAATTGTGAAGGCTCCGCTCACAACACGATAGCGTCACTGTTTACAACCCCACACCTCCGTGCCACAGGACTTCGCGCATTGTTTATATTTGTCCACCGTCCAATTATCCGTCCTTTCTCCTCGGGCTCCTGATCACATCTTGAAGTCTCTCGTTTCCGACCAATCACCATTTCTTGCGTGCGTTTCCTACCTACTCTTCCAATCCAATAATGTATATGTAAGATCCTACGCAAAGATCTAATTTCACCTCAGTTGCAGTTGCACAGTTTTATAGGTTGCGTTATCCCACTTCGATCATTACGATGACTTCATTCGCTCCTTTTCGCTCCTTTTCGTTCATCTACCTGGTATCTTATGATTTTTTCCCTTCCTTTTTCTCTTTTCTCCTGTCTGTGTTCCTTTCTGTCCTGTCTCTTTCTCACTTTGCGCATTCCTTTTCCTCGGCTTTCCTTTTATGTACGCGGCGGTGTTGTATCTATCCTTATCATATTGTAGAGTTTCTGTTGGTTTCGTGCGTACGATATTACTGTACAGTACAACGAATGATCAGTACTAAATACAGTGGCATCCGCAGTAGGATGGATCTAGCAGTTTTATATCGCATAGTGCTGTTTCGTAACTTTGACATTGCCCAAATGATATTTTTACACCCTGGTCCATCTACTCCGAGGCTTCTAGCTCAGACCAATTACAGACTTTCTATGAGGAATTGGGTAAAGATCTATTGTGACTGTGAAGCCCTCCTCCATATCAGGTTGTTAACTTTAACCAGTTTGATTTCGTTTAGTGTTAACTTATTTATGTAAAGACAAATAAAGGGAAGAGTGAGAAACCTTCCATATAGAGGGGACGGAAGTATTATCGGTGAGTGTAATTGATAGTTCAGTTCATAGTTCATAACCTTGCAGTTTCCTCCTCCTTCCTCCTCCCCCTTTTTCATGAATGCAATGGTACGGTATTTGTCTTGCCCGTTTTTATTTACAGTACATTGCATTGCGCGGTCGGTCGGTACTGCTGAAAGGAAAGAAAGAAGATTCAGCCTGAGCGCGCGAGTTTCAGTGCTACCGTGCCTTGGTTACTCTTTACTCTATAAACCAAACAAAGTAAGAAAAAGGTAAGGTAGTGGTAAGTCGAAACGCGTGAGCTGCGCTTCCCGTGATGTTGATGTCGTAGGTACTCTATATGTATATGTGTATGTGTATGTGTATGAAGAAGGCAAACGATGATCCTGTTCAGCTCTAAGCTCCATTAGTATTCATACCATGTGAAATGAAATACACAAACGCAGTACTACAGTGGACGATTACAGTAATCGCGGGGGGCGGGGATGTCACTTCCCGAAGGTACTGATGAAGATGAAGATATGAAGTTGGTGACGACGATAAAATGATGAACGATGGAACGATGGAACGATGGAACGATGAACGATGAAGGTAAATTAAAGAGTGCGAAAATTCAGAAGAAAACGAATCGGGTCTCTAAAACTTGAATCTCAAGTCCAAGTCCGGGTCGTAGTAGTAGCTGGGTAAGGCCAGGTCGAGAAAGTCAAGTCATTCTATTCTATTGGTTCCATTGGTCCTCCGTCCATGCGTAAATGTACTGTATGTGTATGAGAGAGCACCGCATCACCGCAGAATAACATCGCCGGCGGCGCCGAGATTTAGTTTTTTTCGCAGGCGGGGGTAAAGCGAACGAGGGAAGTAGGGTAAACTCCTCCATACCTCTTCTCTCTCTCTCTCTCTCTCTCTCTCTCTCTCTCTCTCTCTCTCTCGAAAGGGACCAAGCAAGAGTAAGGGTAAGAATATTTCGTATGTACAGTACATTTCGGTCCTTGCCGTTTCACCTGTTTTTCAAATTTCCCCCCTCGTTGGTGTGTGGCTCGTGGCCCGTGGTGTAGAGTAGATTCTAGACGAGATGGGTATTACTATCGATGTTGATATTGTTAGTACTGATGTTGATGTTGATGTTGATGTTGATATCGATATTGCATCCCGAAACGCTTTGAGAGAAACGAAGATCCGGAGATCCTGAACAACAAGTAATAACAAGGGGTGCAGGGAAGGCAAGGCAAGGCAAGGCAAGGCAAGGGGGGAACTTGAATGAGTATTGCGTGTGAAGCATCAGTAACCGGTTATGCGAATTACGATGTGCGCGTTCTGTTTCTGGTCGATCGATGAGCAATAGTTGAGTCTCGGAGTTGGTTTGGTAGACGCCAGAGTGAGAGCAAGAGCGAGAGCTAGTCCAGCCCAGAGCACCAAGGTGAGAACGGATTCGCAAGGGACTAGAACTAGAACCGAGGCCTTCAACACAACAAGAAGTACAGTACAACAGATTTGACGTATACGTATCTGCGGGTTACCGAGGTTAACACTCGGCACAAAGCTCCTCAATACCTTGTGAACGAAAGGGACCGTACCTGTTCTGGTCCGTTCTAGCTTCCCGATGCGCTGAAATGATCCTACGCAATCGCAATATCTCTGAAAACGTACGTGGCCTGACCTGAAATCTCCGGAATCATCAACAGGGCCAAGCGAAAAAGGCACAATGTGGCGCTTTCCACCGTGCATTCATTCCAGTGGAATATCCACAATCGCAATCATCGAGGGCACCATCTACCCTATTCATCAAACCGGGCTCGGAGAATAATGGATTTCCCCTCTATTCTCTATTCTCGGACCAGCGAACCCCCGAACCGAACATCATAAAAAAGGAAAGTACTCCTTGCCCGGCCGGAATTCAGGGTTCAGGGAATACAAAATGATCTTGGACGCGAAGAACACCTATAGTTTTCATATGATCATAATATTAATATAAATCATGCGTGTCAAAGAATAGGATAATATCAATGCACGAAAAAAAGTAAGAAAGAAGAAAGAAAGATACTTGGGCGAGTTCCGCAAGAAGGAACGACGCCACGAAGGGACGAGTCGAGTCGAGTCGAGTCGCTCGAGCTCGGCATTTATCACTCACCAGTATGTGTTCCGCCTTCAGCCTAGCTCCAGAACTCAGGGACCTAGGGACCCAGGCCAGGAGAAATGACCCATATGCTCGCCGAGCTGGCAGGGCAGAATCAACGAACTTCTCGCCTCTCGCATAAGGCATAAGGCATTGTCCGATTGACGAGGAAACGAAACGAGGGAATTCAGTTTGTGTTTATGTTTTTAGATGAAATTTTGAGTTTGAGAAAGTGGAAAGAAAGAATGAAGGAGGAAAGAAGTCGTGCGTGGTCACTATCCATGCCTTTGGGGTCGGTAATAGCCGAGCCACCTACACAGCATCAGCTATAAGCTCTTACCCAATCAGGCAACAGTGGATCCAGTTACGTTACTCAACCACGCCAAAAATAGGATGATCAGCACTCAACCCCTTTCCTTTCTTTCTTTCTTTTCCTTTTTTCCATCATACATCATCTGAAGAAAAAAAGCTGCGGCGGGTACGTAGTGATGATCTGCGATTTAGCCATCTGTAGCTTAGATCCAAGGAGTTCTCTCTCCCACTCCCACTGGTGCCCAGCCTAGGATAGCACAGAATGCGTAAGTTACAGTATGATGAAAAAGGGGATACTTTATCTGACGACGAACGTTAAAAAAATAAACTAATGTGAATGGGAGAAGGACGGTCACGGTGGTCATTGGACGAGGACAAGGGGGTGTCAGGTCTAAACTAAGGAAGGGACCGAGGACCGGGGACCAGGGATAGTTACTGACGCTAGGCCAGGAGAATAGAATCGAAGCGAAGCAATGAAGCGCACAACAAGGCAGCGATAGTAACTAAAGTCGAATTCCGAGCGAGCCTTCTCCCTCGAGCATGATACCGTCCAATCCAATCCAATAGGCGCCTCGCTCCGCTCAATCAGATGAGGTGAGAGTCTTTCTTACACTTACGAAATAAGGCAAGTCTTCCCGCCTTCGTAGGCTTAGGGGCTTCGTAGTTACGTTGCCCCAGCCCAGCTGAGCTATGAAGACTCCAATGGGATAAAACGAGAAACGAGAGGTCAGCAGCCCAATCCAATTATATCCTCTTTCGAGCTTTCGCACTACAAATTTACATACTCTCAAGGTCTCCTGATCATGATCAAGAGGGTGATCATTCCGCCACTAGTACTACCACGCCACACTTCCCCTCCTCTCCCTTGCTTCCTCGTTCGCGAATTCCTTCGCTAACAATAAGCGGGATCATGAGCTGGTTCTCAGGCGTAATAGAAGAGAAGCGCGATAGTTTTGTTTTTGTTAGGTTGGAGATGCTTTGCTTTGGAGCGTTGGATCTTTGGATGCCTCTAATGCTTATGCCTATATGCGATGCGATGCGAGAGATTTCCAATTTTTTTGATATTCGATTTGACGAACTCTGCTCGTGGAGTTTTCGCGACGCAGAATCTCGCTCTCTCTCTCTTTTTATTGCCGCGTTCGGGTTTGGGCTTATTGCGGAAACTCGACTCCTTTCAATGAGAGAACTGGCAGTGATGAAAAGAAACTCTCTTCTCTTGTGTATGTTTCGCTCGAGGGAGTCATCATAGACCTAGATGAGATGGGCCCAGAGTTCTCCTGCGCGTCCGACCATACCATACCATCTTGGAAAAATCTCTGCTATTTGGACTCTGGACTTACCGAAGAGCCTCATTGGCAGAAGCGGAACTTGATAGCTTGATTCCAATCAGGTTTTGGCATGGCGTCTGCGTCTGGGAATATGAGAATATGCGGGGGATCTGGGATATTGGAATCTCGCGTTCGTGATATGATATGTTTGCTGTTTGCGGCGCGGGAGGAGAGGGCTCGCCTCAGTCTCGCTTTGTGGACAGGACCATTTTGGGATGTATACGCGTCTGTCTCAAGCGAAAACTGAACGTCGTCATGTGAAATATCACATACGGTACATCAGTATCGATATCACTTCTTTCATCCGGGGCGTCTACACATTACACTCTATCATCGAACCCTCAATCCAATATGTCCACATACTTACCAAAGTCAAGCATCCTCTCAAGTAACGACAGGCGAAATCTACAGTATCTGATGAACTGTCTAATGTTTCGATTTGCGTCTGCTGTGGTAGGGGGTTGTCCAGTCCAGAGGCAGAGGTAGAGGTAGGCAGGGTTGGTTGGTTACATACCAGACCAGACCAGACAGATGTATGCAGATTACATATGCGTCGGTTATCAAGATCAGGAGACCACTCGGGGTCGTCCGGTGGATCGGGGAGGGGTCGGGGTCGGTCTTGACAGCATCACGATCCGCGCTGTCCATCTCACGCATACATACACCTACATTTAATTAAAAGTAAGTAACTCGGTTCGGTCGATCGTCCTGGCCTGACGGATATCTAACCTACGTTATGATTGATCCGCTTGTAACACTAGTACTCATACGATCATATGAACCACTGTATCAGCCTGAGATTGTGTATTCTGGCGTATACGGAAGGCTCACTACCACAAGCACGTGAAACAAAACATAAGGGCGCGTAGCATAGAAGACCGTGACCGCAACCTCCTTTGACGCCCAGTATTAATATTACCATTACCACTAGTACCAGTACTGAACCGAAGAACACCGAAACCCGAAAAACGGGAACCCGGAACCCGAGATTTGGTGTAATTTTCGAGAAGTACCAGGACAAGTAGGCCAAGCAGCTCATTGATATTTACAACTACAACTACGATATGCAACGTATGTACTGAATGAGACCGTTGATCTCTCCCCGCGTACATTTGCCGGTACTATACATGTACATACAGTATATCAAATCGCCACAAACGGTACTTATTAATCAATCCACAGTCCACGGTCTACAGTCTACAATCCACAGTCCACAGTCCAATCCAGTCCAATCCAGTCCACAATCCACAATCCACAATCCACAATCCAGTCCAGTCCACAATCCGGTGACAGGACACACACACCCACACCCACACACGTCTCCCCAAAACCCGAAACATATCAGCTTGAAGTGGCATCAAGCAAGCAAGCAAGCAACAAAATCCGAGTCACAGCCAAAACGAAACGAAACGAAACGAAACGAAAGCAGAGCGGGGTGGCCCCGGGCCGGGTAGGGGCTGGGGAGAGCCAGTCAAACAAATAAACAAACAAACAAACAAACAAACGAACTGATCCTTCCTCCATTCCTATTCTTATTCCTCGTCTCATCTCGTCTCGTCTGGTCATGTCATGCCTTCTTGTCATGCATAACATAACATAACATAACATACAACACATCTCGCGTACTACTGTACATCCACCCCCGGGCCGCTTCAGAATCGAAACCGATCATCCTCCCCCTTCTCTCTTCCTCTCTCCCCTTCTCTCTTCCCCCCATCCCTCTTCCTACCCCCTCTTCCTCCTCCTCCCCCTCCCCCTTCCCCTCTTCCTTCCCCTCCCCTCCCCTCTTCGCTTCGCTCCAAGGCCGTGTCCGGGGGGGGGGAGGAAACCCATCAAGCATACCACTGGCATACCCCCGATCCGCTTCCCCTCCCTCGGTTCCAAAACCTCGACCGGTTACCTCCTCGGAAAGCTCAATCCGGACTAGTAAGTAGTAGTAGTAGTACAGCACCATACCATACCATACCGGCGTTCGTTTCGCAACAGGACATAAAGAACGAAGGAATAGAAAGAACGAAGGAATAGAAGAATAGAAAGAATAGGAGAATAGAAAGAGTACAGAAACAAACAGAAACAGAAACATATGTCAAATTACGTAATGCCAATGGCCAATGTTATGGATGTACAGTACGGCACGGCACGGAACGCACGCACGCATACATGTTTGCGTGTCGTGTCTGTTCTCTATTAGACTTTAGAAATGAAATGACAAATAGAAGAGAGACGCTTAAAGTCTATGAAGAACGTACGTACGGTACATACGCGACATACGCGACGAACGAAAATGCACTGAACCTGAACCGAAGCGAGAATCAGAAGAACTAATACTACTGAATTGATAGATAACTTGTAATATGTTTATTTGAAATTGGATCATTATATTTTATTTACTTTATATTTTGATACGGTACAGTACAAGAATCTTCTCTTCTACATACAGTTCCGAGTTCGGCCTGCATCATAGACATATGTATGTAGACATAGACATGGACAAGCGGACATGCAGAACACACAGACACACAGACTGGGCGAACGAACAGCGAAATCAGCCGATTGATAATAAATGGATGGATGGATGGATGGACAATCACCAGACCAGACCAGGCCATTATACAATTAATATAATATTACGTTCTTATGAATGAAGAGACGAAAGAAAAAACGGTAGCAAGTCAGAGTTGGACTGGACTGAAAGCGAAGATTGAATGATAGCCGAACGAATAGAGAAATAATAGGGGATTCCGAGATCAAGAAAAGAGGTGTAAGAGTGGTGAAATCGGGTTGTTTGTGTTAGACGAGACGAGGACCAAGAAAAGAAAAGAACAGAAAAAAAAAAAGAACAGATAGAAAACACCAGTCCATTGAGCGTCGAACAAGAATGCGGAACACAAAAAAAGAACACGAAGTCAATGCACAAGTCAAGCACGTATCACAGACCAGGCAAAGCAAAAAATAGGTTACAATCGAAAAAAGTGGGGGGGGGGTAGAAAGACACTACAAACGCAATCGTCACCGCCCATCATCACCACTTCCGCCGCCATTGCTCGACCCTGAGTTCACAGAAGGCGGGGGAAACACGTAGCCTCGCTGCGGCATTGGGGCCGCAGCAGCAGGACTGCCAAGTTGTGCCTGCTGCGGCGAATACGCGCTAGCATGCTGCGTATACCCGACTTGAGGCAGCGGGCTTGGACCTGGTAACGAGTTGCGCGACGCTGCATTGGATGTTGGTGGATAAAGTTGAATCCCTCCGGAACCCCCATTACCGCCAAGGGAAGACAAGTGAGCTTGTGAGTGTAGGGCAAGCGCTGGCATGCTGGCACGCCTTTGGGCGTGCAGGTTGATGTCATACAAGGCTGAATGTCCCAGCGTTTGGTGTTGCTGACGGTACTGCTGTTGGTACACGCCGTTGCCCATCCCAAGTCCTTGCGCTGAGTGGAGCTGATGTCCTTGTTGCTGTTGGTAACCCATGCCACCACCAAGTCCTCCAATAAGTCCGAGACCCATGTTACTCATGCCTGAACCCATCCCCATGCCGTAGTTGTTCTGAGAATGTGACAGGTGACTAGAGGAGAGGGTGGGATGTCCATGAGAGTGAGCTGGGGAAAGGCCGAGCGGCGTGCGGCCACTGGAAGAGTGTGAATTCGTAAGCGGGAAGGAGGGCACGGTCGTCGTTGGACCTTGCGGCGTCCGTTGAGCCGGAGCAAGAATACGCCGACGAGCCTGTATTATTCATGTTAGCCTCAACTTCGAAAAGGTGAAGAAAACTGGAGATACATACGTTGATCATCCAGTTGGAGACCTGGCTCATACTCAACCCTGTCGCATGACAGAGTTGCTTTTTCTCTTCCTCGCTGGGGTAAGGATGGTCGCTGTGGCGGTGCAACCAATCCTTTAGGAAATCTGTCGTCGGTTTCGGCAACTTTCCGCGTCTCCGTGCTGGACGGGCAGCAACTTGTGCGGCAACCTGAGCAGCTTGCATAGCTGCAGCGGGAGAGACATTAAGAGCTGCAGCTGCTGCTGCAGCCGCACTAGCTGTTGCAGATGACGTACTGGAGGACGTATGCAAGCGCGGCGAGGGAGAAAGCGAAGCTGTTTGAGGGTGTTGTGACTGCTGTTGAGCCGAACTCGCTCCAGAATTTGCATTTGGAGAGGGAAGTACGAGTTGACCACTCGGATTCAACCACTCTTGATGTTGGTCAGTATTCTTTGAATGGCCGGAGATACGGGGTAGGCCACCTAAACCCGCACTGGGGGTGTTGAAGCCGAATCCACCAGCAGACGCAGGAGCATTCACAGAAGAGGGTGATGAAGAAGGTCGTGCCATTGAATTCCAGTCCGCGCCACTTGTCATGTAGTCCTTTTGATTCTGGTTTTGTTGACCATACGCAGTTTGATAGGCCGACGATTGTTGTTGTTGCTGATGCGCAAAATCAAGTGGTGTCTGCGGGAAGCCGCTGCTTGGTCCGGAGGAAAGAGAACTCGTCGGCGTTGCGCCAGAGCCGAAGGGAGATGTACTAGTCGCGGTTCCCGAATTTGGAGTCGGTGTTGGCGTACCGCCGCTACCGTTGCTACTGCTACTTGTATTCCCATTCTCGAGAGTGGAGGGCCCAGGGAACTGATACCCTGCAAGTCCTGAAGTATCTCCTGATGTATCAGGAGTGGAGAGCGAGGATAATGGAGAAGGACCAGGGCTGACACCAGATGGGAAATTGTAGCGGTTGCCTTGGTTTTGAACATACTGTCCTTGATTTGGCAGGCGCTGTGCAGACCGCGCAGCAAGCGAATCACTATAAAGTGATGGCAAGGAACCGCGCCTTAAGTCGAGACCAGTCCCAGTCACATTGAATGCGAAATTACTGCTTGGGAAATGGCTCTGACTCATAGTGTTTGAATGCGGGGAATGGGCGAATGCTTGCTGCATCGGATTTCCCGACTGTGCGAACGACGCTTGCGCACCGTAGGACGTCGGCGGAGCACTATTCGATGTATTCTCGAGGGCTGAGAAGAGCGGGGGAAGCTGCACACGACTCTGACCAGAACCCGCGCTGTCACCACCGTTAGCTCCAGCACTGGCTGTAATGTTAGTCGGAGCGGGACTTGAGCTGCCAATACGGTTCACGTTAGCTTCGAGGCTAAGACTAGGCCTGGGGCGTTTAGCGCGGGGAGAATCATCAAGAGGATCGTAAGAGTCGAAATCATCGATCAGACCGGGGCTCTGAGCGCGTTTCAGACTGTGGCCATGTTGTGCACTGTAGCCGGAATGGGAAGTTGGAGCTGTTGAGCTAGTATTGACTGACTGAGAAGACTGTACGGAGGTGGAGGAGATGGCTGAGGAAGACATTCGACGATGGACGTAATCCGAATCGTCGAGGTCGTCTGGGTGTTGTTGGTGGTCACAGAGGAGGTCAATAGTGCTGAGATGCATAGTGTTGAGCGGGTTATCCATGGAAGTCCTGTTGAAATAGGATGTGGTTAGCACATGTCAAAGTGGCCGACGAAGCGGAACAAAGTCAAAGAGAAAGGCGCACACTACTTGGTGGAATGAGAATGAGTGTGAGAAGAGAGGGAATGAATGTGGGAGAGAATGAGGGAGAGAGAGAGAGAGAGAAGTAGAAATAGAAGAGTAAGTAAACGAGAGACGGATAATGGCCAGCACATAAGCCATGCTCATTTTCAAATAAAGAAAAATCATATAGTGCAGGATGACTGCCTGTTTTGAGCAAATTAGAAATCAGACGCCCGGACAGCATCAGAATGTGACAGCGGACCGCGAGCACGGAAGCACAGCTCGATCCCCGACCGCCAATCCTTTCAAATATATCATCAAAATCGCCTTCTTCCCCATCACCCGCATATATCCACTTTTATAAAATAAAATATTTAAAAATATGCCACTCACGTCTCGTACTGCATTTGCAGTTGCGCAATGTTGAAATCGTTCAATTCCGCTTCGCCAGTAGTAATAGTAGTCGAACCGTTCTTCGTATCAGAGAGCAGTGACAAATCCAAGTCGTCGACGGGGTGGGAGAGGCTGAGTAGACTGCTGGTTGAGAAGGAGGACGTCGGTTCGAACAGGAGCATGACGCACTAGCTTGCTAGAGCGTCGTATCGTAGGGGAGGTGGAGGATGACGGTGGTAGAGGTAGGTGGAGAAGGGAGGGGAGAGATCCGCAAGAGTTAAAGTACTTGATTCCGTGTGCCCGTTATATTAGGCTCCCAGTGAGTGAGACCCCCCGTCCCGTATCTGTATCTGTATATCTCTATCTGGTGGTCCTCGTATGCGGACGGACGCGTGCCTAACTATTGATGCCGGTCGGTTCGGTCACTCGCCAAAAGGGTGAACAATGACAAACAAAAAAACAAATGCACCACAACCAATGCCAATTTGCTTCGGTCGGGTCGGGTCAAGTGGCCTGTGTGCCGTACCGGCGGAGCAAAGGCAAGGGACGAGGACAAAGTTGAGTTGAGTTGAGGGTACGGCGGGAAATTTAATTAAGAGCAGGTTTGGGGATCGTCGCTCTTCCTGGTATATATGTGTGTAAATTTTTATCACCAGTGTGGGAGCCGGATGAACTCTCGAAGCCGTCGGCGAAGCACTCCCTGGCGAGAGAGAGCTGAAAAGAGAAGTAGAAGAGAAGCAACACCCGCTTGTCGTGAAGGTACCCTGCACCTCGGTGTGTGATTCGCTTCCTCACTCTTCCCTCTGAGCTGGCTGTATCCAATAGACCTCGTGTTCGTCTCGCAAAACCTAACCGTCGCGTCAAGTACGGGGGACTCGGTCAGTTGCGGCGCTGACGTCGAAGGACAGGACCAAGGCTGACGAAAGGGATAACGGAAGATCGGCAAAGAACAGCTCTGTCTGTGCGAGTCGGATAGGCGAGTCGAAGACGGGAATAAAATGCAAAAGCGCGTAAGGTGTCAAGTTGTGGCGGGAGCGGGGATGGAATGGGCGATATATGAGACACGTCCGTCCGTGCTAGCAGCCAATAACTAGTACTACTCGCACTCGTACTCGCTACCGGTGGGTGGTTTAAGTAGTAGCTTAGCGGATCGGAAACACGATCCACGCCCGTATATGAATGGATGCGGAAAATAATATGATAAATAAACTTTGTGGGAGTGGTTAAAAGTAGCGAGCTGGGTAAGGACGATACGCGCAGTTCCGCCGAGGAGAGATGATGTTGGAGTGGACTGGATTGGTTTAATGTAATGAGATGATGGCGCACCCAAAGGAAAGACGTGCAATCAGATGATGAGAGGGAGGGAGAAACAGAATCAATGATCCAGGTGTGTGCTCTATGTGGTGGTCCTCTCGGGCAAAGGGAACAGAAAAAGTGCAATGACCCGAGAGCGGGACTAGAATATATGATTTCTGAAAGAGGTATACCTCAAGAGGATATCCATTCGCAATTAATCACAACCTCTTCTCCCCCTCCCGCTGTACCTCCGTGCCTCGTGCCACCTCTCTCAAGCCCCATTTCCTATCCCTTCGGACTCTTACTCCCTCCAGTGACTCATAGCCAAGGCTAGCTATTTCATGGGCGCAACACTATTGCTATGCAATTGCACAACGATCGACAAAAGCCGAGCCCTCTTCGTGCAACACGCACTAACTCGATTCACAGGATGATGCACAGTACTAGTACTGGATGCACCGCCTCAGGTTGAAGTTGCAGATCAGTCGGGGCGATTTCTCCGATGCTGGCCCTGGTCGTCAAGAGATGGAAGGGGTAAACGCGCCTCGCGTCGTAAAGAGCGCACTCCCGCTTAGACCGTCGTCCATAAGCTGCCCATCTCCATCTGTACTACCACCGGTCGGTTCTCCACAAGAGTTCTTCTACCCAAGTTCACATCATCAAACAGCACCCCACACGAGACACAGTACGTACAGAGCCGAGCAAACGACACCCACGCGTGCCATCAAAACGCTGAAGAGCACATAAACCCATTTTCGTCTTGTAAAGCAGCAAGAAATCATCGCTCGTCCATAAACGGTTAAATTAAAGAATAATAATAATATCGGTTCATCTTCACAAAAAAGGGATCTCCGCAATTCATTGGTCCACCCACCCCACCAAGATCGAGCCCCGCTCCAAAGAGGGAAAAGATGGTTTCGAGATCTAGGTTTGAGAAGGTCAGAGGCAAGGTTTTCATCATTTCGACACGGAGCGGTCCGACTCCGACCTGAGACTCATTCCCACGCCCAAAGAGACGAGACGTAAATAAATGACTTGTCTGGTTCGTTAATCAACTAACCAAATTAGGAATTTATCTCGGCCCAATCCATGATCCGGGCGATCCGGGCTACTCATCTCTGTGTGGTACGACTCTCTGCTCCTCTGCTTGCTGTGCGGGACAGCGAAGACCGCTTGTAACCCAGGTGAATACCATCCTCCTTGTTGGCTTGTTCGTTACAGAAATACGACATACACTTCGCGCACAAATGACAAACAGGATCCCGACACACGGTATCACTATCTACATTCACTCAATTCTCTGCTTCCCACCTTTTCTTTCTGCCCAGACAACAGTCGACTTGATAACACAACCATGTATCCTTTATCACCAAGATAAAGCACAACGAAGCGAAGCACTGGAGTGCGCAATCTCTTACACATGGTCCACAGAGTCCGTTGAGGTTGCGCAATGCGGGATGTACGATACCCTGAGAACTTTGTTCGCATATGGTTCCGTCACATCCACGTTGTGTGAGGATGCAGCCCACAAGCTTCAGCAGACGATAATGAAGTATGGATATTCCAGGGCCATTTCTCATCCGTCTGGTTTCCTATCCAATACTTCGCAATCCTCGCATCGCGCGGAGGAGGAGGCAGAAGAAGAAGAAGAGACGTCTCAGCACTCACGCTGAAACGCTGAAACGTATATTGAGTCGACAAAGAAACGACCATCAATACATCAATTGCTCAGTTGACGCTGACGCTGAACGAAATTGGCGCGCTGGGGAAAAGGAAGAAGTCAACGGCGCGCATGAATATCCCTAGATGATGACGACCCCGCCTCGTCTGGACGTGTGGGAGACGTTTATCCGCTACCCTGAAGAGTTGGAAGCTCAAATCCGTCCATCCCATCTAGCGCGCGCGTTTGGTTTTTGATAACCTCATTAACCTCCATGACAGCATCATCATCCTCCTTCGACTTACGTGACTTTTGGATACTATTACTATTACTATTACATCGGCTGATGTACATGTATTTCCGATTCGGTACTATCATATCGCCTCCCAGTGTTCTCCGAATTGCCCGCAGGTTCCTTTCTATCGATTCTATCCTTGCATCGTTTTTTTCTCACCTTCTGCAGGTGAACCTCTTTTCCGGTACCGGTACGGTATGTTCATCTCTTCCTCAAGATTAATGGTGTCACTCACATCCCGAGTTCACCTTTTTCCCAGTGTATGTTTTTTATTTTGTTTCTTTTTTTGCAGAGGTTGCTGTGCTACGTGTAACACCTCAAGTTCGTCGCCTTCGCAACGAGTTACGTTACGTTCGTCCACTCACACTCACACTCACTCACCATACGCGATCGTTTTTCTCGAAGTCATCTCTGACACATCTTCTATCGTTTATCTCACTCGAGTTACAACAGCCGCATGTTAATTAAAATCAACATTAGGCTCTGACTATTCTCTATCTTTCTGTGTTGAGTTCGGGCTTGGGATCTCGCACTCCTTATCCGGTACCCTCCTACCCTTCATTTTTCTATTCCTCATTGGCACTGCTTTGAAGTTTTTTGTTTACAGTTTGGTGAATGTGCTCGCCAAGTTTGACCACCATCTCTTCTCTATGAAGGATGGGCTCTCTCTAAGCCGCGGTGCCGCTCACACGGTACAGTATTTCCGAATATCCAATTCATCACGGCGAACGCCTCGAGAAACTTTGGTTTGAACCCATACATGTAGTGACGGGATCGGAGCTAAAAACGCGGTGAACTTAAACCCTAGTCCTAGTTGTAATCCTTCCTTTCCAATATCCCCGACTAGTAATATTTCTTCGCCTTCGCAAATGCCTCGAGGCTATCGAATCCGGAACCTTTTTCTCTGGACTGGGCTTCTCTCCGAGAGAACTTTGGCTCAGAAAATGGTAAAGCGCCAGGACGACCCGGCTTGCGGTTCTCCCGCGCCGTTCTCACAGGCCAACTTCGGCCTGGATTTGATTCCTTGCCTTGCGCAATATGGAGATGAATTAGGTTTTGTTTCTCGAGCTTCCCGACCTTCGATTTCCATTCCAGGAGGACAGACAGACAGACAGATGGTCACGTAAGTGAGTGATGTCCTGAGAAACTAGCTCCGTCTCTGGACTTATGTAGTGTAGTGTAGTGCTGGCGTCCTTGATCTGCGTTGCGTTGCCTGTAGTATCAGTCTCTCTATCTCCTCCATCGTCCCGCCCTATCAAGTCTTGGGACGAACGATGCACGTTTCCCAGTCCTGTTTTACATTCATCATGAGTACCATCGCATCTTTTACTTTATCACCACATATTTCCCGCCCTATCAAACAACGATGGAACATGAGGCCGAGGCCGAGGATGAATTCAAAATACGGCCGTGGGGATGGGGACTGGGACTTGGGACTTCTAGACTCGCTGCTTGTTGTGGTGTGGTGTGTTTGTTGCTGTTGACCTCCTGGCTGGGGCCCGGGAAGGTGGGTGGGTGATCTTTATTTTTCTTTTCTACAGTACCTCCGTACTTGCAGGATCCCGAACCTCTGATTGCCCTTGCGCTCGTAGCCTTCGATGAAATAATTTAATGTGCCTCGACTCCAAAACGTAAACGGCATTGCAGAATCCAGAATCCAGAATCCAGGCCGTCCGTCCGCGGGGGCTCATTAACGAGTACGTACAAGCACCGTCCGGCTTCCGCTTTGCCGCGTCTTGAATAGATGGATAGAATAATAGTTTCCGTCCGCTGGAGTGATCGAACGTTTCACGAGGAACAGGATCTGTCGCTGGATGGATACGCGATGTACATACTAGCTTGGGGTTCTGGTTCTACACCATTCGTCGTTCGTCGTGAGACCAAAGAAGTGATGAAAGATCGACCGCTCTAACTGCTACCTGCAACGACTCTATTGATTTCGATTTCGTACCTCCCATCCCATATGTACATCCTGAGCTCTCCTCTCAGCTATTCGAATCAGGACGTTGAATTGGTACTTCCGCTCTTCTTCGTCGGCGGAGATCAGGAAGAATATCTCCAGTGGTTGATTCTTGATCTTTGCCTATTTCTTATAAAAGTAAGTAACTTGGAATGGGTCGTCTTCTCTTCTGTCCGAGTTGTACACGATATCACTCATCATCGGCTGCACATTATTTTTTTTTCCTTGCATGTGTACAGTACAGATAACGGAGCCATCAGCCTCGAGGCTATTCACAGGCACAACGGTCCCACGACAAAACAGCCTGATCGACCAACGTACTTCCGTTTTCAGCTGGAGAAATATTAATCCATTTGATGCATGAAATGCTCGAGAAGAAGCCAAGAACTGATATCGAACGCATAATCCCGTTCTTCCATTCAGACCTTCGGCAAGCTTTCGTCCCGCACGTTTTGATGTGTTGCCTTTTGATTTCTATCACAACGGTGATTCTTTTTGACGGTTGGAAAGGTACAATTTACGTGGGTTGCGATGTTTCGCATATTGATTCATGGCATGGAGAAGATGTATGTGCTGAATTGGTGTTGTGTTTTAGGATTTGATAACTCGACGAGCCATCGTGCAATAAATGGAATAGGTGCCGACTCGAGAGAATAATTTCGCGGGACAGTTGCAAGATAACACGCCCGGAGACAAACGAATCATACGATACGACACGAAGAATTCGAATTCGACTCCACAATCCTCTGTCGGTGTCGGAACAAGGTCAAGGTCAAGAAGTTCAGCTACGCTCCTCAAAGGTGCGTCCTCCAACGATATGGGCAAAAATTTTCTTTCACATGCATCATGCCCCGTTCATTCAGTTTCCAGTTTCCAGCAATCACAATTTAGACGTTATCGCAAGACCCACATAACGTCTGTATTGCATATGCATATGCAGACCTATCCACTTACTCACTCAATCGCCATCAGCTTCGAATATTTTTTTCTCGTCTTCTTCATCTAGCTTCTTGATATCAGTGATCTACAAACTGAATGGCGACATGTGTGGAATACTGGATTGTGCCTTGACCTGAGACTCAGCAGCTGAGACTGAGAAAAAGAAAACAGATCTGCCGAAATTTGGACGACGGGGAACGGGATGAGGTCAGGTCATGTCAGGTCGCCGCTCCGTCCGTCCGTCTTGGGCCAAGTTCTGTAGATCCCCCTCCCACGGCATTACGGTTAACCCCGTGGGAATTGATGCTCACACTCAACAACGCTCCCCCTCGATCCCGATCCATCCTTGATGCTGTGTGATGGTACATAGATAGGCTCGAGTTCTGGTCATGATGCTGTGATGATAGTACGAATGCTAAAACCCGAATTGCTTTTGTCATCTTCCGAGCCGAGATTAACGCGCATTGTCGTTGTCGGCGGACGTAGGGATTTATGCGAAAAATCGTAAATGGTGAGTTTCTCATTATACATTATTGAACTGTATGTATATATTCAATGCGCTTTACCTTATCGATTGATTCAGTGTTATTAAGTGAAGTGATGTAATGTAATGCAAGTAATTGGTGTTATTGCCTCGTTGCTGAGCACCGAGGGGTAAACTTGCTGCGCTGGATGCGCGCTCGCTGGCACAGTCGTCTCGTCTCTTAGGGACCTCCGTGATCTCTTGGAAATTAGGGCGCTTTCGACTCGGTTATTGCTCGTTCCGTGTTAGGGTGCGTGTTCTATACATCCTACTCTTGCTGGCTGGTAACAACTCGCTTCCAGCTCAGGTGTCGATGGTAAAGATGTGAAATTCTTTCCGAGCCGACTGTCTTATTTTTGGGTATCTTGTCAGTCTAGCCTTGAATATGTGGGTACCACCGGAAAACATACGGGCGGAGTCTCCCATGGTAATATAACTATACTTAGGGAATCGATTCAGACAATACTCGAGGGCTGATCTGACTCATTATTAGGAACCCTTGATTCTTCGCCTCAAATCCATATCCATATCCATATCCATATCTATATCCAAGTGGCTTCTTGAGACGATGATCGGATTCACTGTACACCTCCCCTCCCCTCACTTAGTTCAGCGCTGAGCACCTCAACTGCGCCTTCACCCAATGATGATTCGCCATGCAAACAATCTGTTGGTGGAGCCTGGCAATGCAATGAGCGGAAATGCGGAAATGAGCGTCTCCCCGATCAAAGTCGTTTGTCCAAAAACGGGAGTTGAGCTCATCGCCTTCATCACATTTTAGATAGATTCAAGTCTCATATACAGTGGTCCATATCATTTTGTGTACACGGATATATTTCTCGCAGCGGCAGGAGTGGTGCTGGTGCTCCTCAATCAAGCCAAGCAAGATATTAAGATATTATAGAAGACACAAGACACAAGACACACACATACATGATTATATTTGATTCCGTATTTACTATTCATTCACCCTCCTGTCAATCTTGCACAGCTCGTCGTAGCGGGACACTGAGCGCATCGCAACAACCGCCATCCGCGCGAATGATAGTGAAGACAGCGAGTGAAGATCCTGTCTGCGTCGCCTTCATAATTATACGAACGTATCGTGAACTTGTTTTGGCGTGGATGTTAATCATTAATCGACGTTGACGCAAGCCTGAGGGGGTGGTGTATCGCGAGGACGACGGACACGGACAGGTCATGGTCGTACTGTACACTCCATATCATACGATTCGATATGATACGATACCACACCATACCTTACTTCACTTTCTCACAACTCAGCTTTACTTGGTTGTACTTTATCACACTGTGATGGATATGATACGATACGTAGATAGACACGGCGTACCTCGCCGGTGGTGTAACTTACTATCTAACGCGCGGGTCAAAGGCTATTCTTCTAGCTGGCATGATGGTGATAAGTTAAGCTTCCCGGTCCGGACGTCCCCCCTCCCCTCCCCCTATTCAATACAGTACCTCCTTTCCTTTTCCCGTCTAAATAAATATTAAATGTTGATGTGGCACACTGCAAGCTGGCTCAGTTGTAGAATCAATCTGTTGCGTTTGCGTTTGCGCCTACGGTTCAGGTTCAGGTTCTGGTGAGTTTCTCCGCTCAGTATTAACTCCGTATTCTTGGAGTCCAAGTCAAGTTTCTCTAAAGACCACGAGTATAGAATCGTCTTCGTTGAGCTCATGACCCACAAACCCGGATCTTCAATTTCGCTTTCAATGTATCCCCCCCCTCCAAAAAAAAAATCAAACTTACTTTCTTTACCGTTCCGGAAAGGCCAGGCCACAATATTAATGTGACTTCACACGAAGACTCGTCTTGTCAATCTCAATCCGTATCTCCCCACCTGCAGAGTAGTACTAATCACTAATCATATCCGAGAAGCCCATACAACACCCCCGAAAAAAAAACTGCTCTTCACTTACGTTCACCAGGGCCCAGGGGGGGAGGCCCGGGGGTACCTAGTCGATAATGCGGATTTGGCACGTTTACCAAAAAGTAAAGTAAAGTCACTCACTTGCAAGGAACCCCTAAATGCAAAAATGGTTTAGCGTGTAGAGTACGGAGCATAGAAGGAGCGTGTATGGTTTTTGGTTCATAGTTATTACGCGCCTTGTACTTTTTAAGTCGTCCGGTTATGTGGCTCTAGTCGCTAAAGCCGGTAGAACATGAAATGAAGTGCAAGCAAGTCCTTTTTAGAAAAAAGAAAGAAAGAAAGACAGACAAACACCCTCGCACGATAAGTTTTCCATTCCGATTTCCGACACCCCGAAGGGAGCGTCCAGAAGAAACCGGGTAATACAGCGTACTGAGATCACCGTACTCAGAATAACACTCCCGCCTTGGCCGAAGAGCACCTCAAAAAGCCGGATCCCGGTGGTGCTTTCATTGACTTTGATTATGTGTATGTGGCTCTCAGTAGCGAATTTCAAATCGGCGGAGTTTCATTTCATCCACAAATCTCCCATTCGTTGTGATATAGTGATATATATAAAAAAAACCAACCTGGGAAGTGACACCATCGACCAATCGAATATGTGATCAGCTTTTAGGGAGGCTTCTTCTGTAGTTCTACCGCTCGAAGTACACGTTCTCCAGTTAGCCGGTAAAGATACGCACACACAGAACGAATGCGAAGAGCATCAAAAGAAAGGCAGTGTAGATCGATCCTAATTGGGTAATATTGTGGCGTGCTTAGCTTGGATCACCATCTTCGGACTTTGCCGTGCCGTGAACCCATCAATCATCAAAAGATTATTTTGTTTTGTAGGGTAGGAGAGGATAGGAGATAGATCGCCGCTCTCGTTTGTCCATGTGCATATGACTCGACTCCTGGTCTTGTGCTGTTCTTTGCAATGAGGCGTCTTGGAAAGCTCTTTGTGCTGCCGACCTTTTGCCTGGAGGCAACTCAGAAACTGATGAACGAACGGAGTGAAGGAGGATAACTCCTCTCCTCTTTTGCCACCAGCCCCTCTGGTGCAGTGGCTGGGTGCAACTACTTTGTCGCGTCTGTCCGCGCCCTTTCTGATACCTAGTCGACTTGCTCCTACTGCTATTGAGTTTGGGTTTGGGTTTGCTCTGCTCGAAAGTTGCGAGGAACATGCTCATGCCCTTAGCCCTAGGTGAATATCCCATCATCGTGCAGTGCAAGCAAGTATCGAGTGTATCTCAACGTCAGGTGAAACGAAACCTTAGATCTCGTCGGACTCGTTTCCCCGACGACTCACTCGAATACTCGGAGTACTAAAGAGCAAAGAGCCAAGACCTTACTATATTCAAACTTTGCGCAGAGCGCATCAGAATGGAGCTGCGCCTCGTCTTGTCTGAGCGCTGCGCCAATAGAAGGAATAGGAATGCTGTGTGATCAGAGTCCCCCTTCAAGGCGTGTAATCCTCCGTTCTCTCTTGATTCTGATCCTGACTCTGTTGTTGGTCTCGCAACCCTACTCGTCCGTAGTTATCTACTGCGTTCTTAGTATCCAAGGATCCATATCGGTGAGTGTGTTTCTCAATGCGCATTACCGTTACCCGGGAGGCCGATGGATCAGCGGGAAGGAAGATAGCGGCAGTTGTCGCTGATGACTTCGAGTCCTATTTCCTTTTTCCGCACAGTTTCAGTCTCTCGAGCAAGGAAATCTCGCGACGGGGTTTTATTTGCGCCGTCTATCGACTCGTGATTCGTCTCGAACGTTGCCTTATTCAATATTCATCCAGAAAGCAAAGGACAAGTCTTTCACCAGTATATCAGACGCAGTAGCATCCATCGAAGGAATATCAAACTGAGAAACACTAGAACATCTTACACTCCGATTCATTAATATTGCTCTCTTGTTTACCATGTTGTCAAGAAAAGAGTTTTGCACTTGCGGAGAGAGCTATCCATTTCAACCAAGTTCGTCTTCTGTGATCTGCCTTTCGGGAACGGAAAAGCGAGAGAAAGGTAGCGCTTGAATTTGATGGTTGTTTTGACACTTGTTTCAATGCTCCTTCAAGCTGACGACTGATAGGAAAAGGTGTGACTCTAAACGTCTAGGTGAGCTACAATAAAATTATAGTCGTCCGGCTGCACTGGTAAAGTTCGTTCATGAATGAATAATCACCTTGCGACGAGACAGAAGCCGAGCATACGCATACGAAAGATCCGCACTTGCTCGTAGGTATAGGCCACGCATTTGACAGGAGGTTTCGAAGCTCCTCATCCTGCGAAGTAGACAAACTCCATTACTTTCGGCAAAGGTATGCATGTGGTATAAATGAGTATACAAAAGTAGCAGAGATGCATGCCGAATTAGATAGGGTACAGTAAGACATGAACATATTCTATCTAAGTTGCTGGGTGGGTAATAATGGAAAGCAAAATGCGGGTTCGTATACACCGAGCAGATGGGGATAGATACAAACTTGCATGAAGGGAAGTGCATGATAAATAGGAAGTAGTGTAAAAGAGGATGGAAAGCCATGGATGGAGAAATGACGACAAAGGGAACAATCAGGCCCTCGACGCTACAAACTGATTAAATGACAATTTCACGCGGATGCAAGGCCGAGGAAAACGAGTCGGTGCATTACACGTCAGCCAGAGTATGGTGAAAGAATGTCATCCGTGACAAGAGACATATTCACTGCTGCGTCGTCGGGCTGGCAGCAGCAAACCTACAGCCTCGAAGCACAATGAACCAGTCGCTGTTTAATTTTTCAAGCGTCTGGCACTTTATCGACTCTGGCGTGCTATACCCTCTCCGAGCCGCCATTGATCTGACGCGGATGAGGATGACGGAGTAGCATCTTCGACACGCCTAACGAACAGCGGCATCTGGTTGCCGCGCTCGGGCTCGGACTTGACGCATGGACGAGTGACGACGCTGCACATGTGCAAGTCAGCATGTTTGACACTCCCGATCAATATCATGGCCTTCCGTAAGGAAGAAGAGAAAGCGAGAAAGCGGAGTTTGCGACAGGTAGCAGACGGACGCGGAGGACATCTGATATAACGAAAAGGGACACTCACTTGACTTTTCGCTCAATGACCAGTGAAGGGTCCATGCCGAAGTCAAGATCGCGAAGTAGGACGTATAAGAATATTTTGATCCTGAAGACCCGTCGAAATTATAAGTCAGCGTCTCAGAAACGAACAGTGGAGAAGCGAAAGAAAAAAGCACGGGGCGGGGACAAAGAGTGGTCAAGTGCATGCAAGCGATTCTAGCCGCCAGACGAGATGTCCAACCCTGCACATATGCAACAGCCCCGTGTGGACCGAACAAGGAGACTAAGCCATTATCCACATCTCGGAACTCCTTCGCCGATTAATTACTCCTGGGCATACAAGACGATTGCAAGGGTATGCTGGACAGCAAGTCCGCCTAGCCAAGTAACCGGACTGGCAGGTAGAAGGGAAGGGATGGGATGGGAGTCAAAAAAAGGCTGCTACGGCAACAGATTACGCTCGGAAGCAACTCAAACGCCGCAATTAACGGTATTTTGAAACCATTATCTGACAGAGGAAAGTGTATGTCGTGTAACATACTACCAAGATAGAAATTTTCAAGGCGAAATGTATCGAGACTCACTCAGCAATGGCAAACTTGTACCCAATGCATGAACGATTGCCGTTAATGACATTGCCGTTCAGGAATGTCAGAATGTTAGACCATAGACCAGGAATGGCATTTGTGGACGGTGGCAAAGTCTTCCATCGTTCAGGTCTAGCGTGAGATTAGGTAAGCCTGATGTTCCCAACTCATGTATGACACGATGCTATTTTTGAAAAGCCGACTTACTTGAACTCAAGAGCGTCTTCCCCCCATACCTCTTTTCGCCTATTGACAGCTGCTAATGGGATACTTACAATGTCCCCGCGTCGTACTCGCACGGTTGTGCTCACTCGCCCATATTTATCGGTGACGCTCCCAGACAAGGGAATCTCATCCCAGCCACTCGGTGACTCGCATACACGCATGGTACTTGAAACCGGGGCGTATAACCGCAGTCCCTCGCGCACAACCCAGTCAAGATACTCATGGCGTTGAAGATCATCACTCAGATCTGTGGTTGATGATGACAAATCTTGCAAGGACTTCCGAAGTCGTGATTGCACATCGCGATGGTTCGCAAGGGCGTACAGGATCCAAACCAGAGCGGAAGCCGTCGTCTCATGGCCGGCAGCCATGAAGGTTGATATCTGGCAAAGGATTTCCTGTGTAGACATCTGTTGCGAAGGCGTCGTAGCGAGATTCGATCGGACTGTTCGAAGTGGAATTAGTGGGTTTCGGAGTAACTCATTGAGCAAACATACTGAGTACGCTAAGTAGATCCTTTCCTATGTCAACTGGGCCGGTCTTGGATCTAGCCAATTTGGATTCGACTTGTACGGCGTTCTTGCGCTCTGCGATGAGTCTCGATCCAATGTCTCGGATTTTGGCACGAGTTCGTGCTTCAACCTCGTTTTCTTCACGCTAAAAGGAAATAGCGGTTAGTAAAGGCGGAGAAAATATATAGAAAATAACTTGCAAAAATGCGTAAGACAGGAAACCAGGCTTGTAAGATAGTCATAACGCGAAATTTTCGGGCAGTGCTGAAAACCGCTGCGAACGCTAGAGCGAGCTCATTGGAGTCGTCCGTGAGAGAATTGAATGAATAGCCAAAGCCTGTGGAAAACATTCAGGCTAAGCAGTGCAACCGACAGCGCGTGTCATTGGCTACTCGGAAACAATACCTGCTAATCCAATGATATCCAAGGTAGCTCGACCTAGCCATGCCAACGCATCGATACGCGTGCCGGCCTCCCCCTCCCTCGATTTTGAACTTTCAACTTGCTCGCTGTCGTCGATTATTTGAAGCCAAATGTCACGAAGCTATTGAGGTGCTGGATATCAGCCGTGATAGAAGGAGGCATAAATAAATAGCGAACCTCGCACGCTTTATCCCAAAAGATTGGAAATACCGCTTTGATACTACCGGTTGAAAAAGCTGGCGAAATTATTTTCCGTTGTCGCTTGTGTTGCTCGCCTTCAGACGTGAGTAGACCTTTGCCATTGCAAGTGAAAATCAATACTACAACTTCAGAGAGGAACTTTGGTGCTTACCATCGTGTCCAGCAGCCATGCTGGCCAGACTATCCCTCACGAAATCAGGTTTGGGATAATCATACGCGTTACCAAGGACATGAGCTACCGCACGGGGGTCGGTGATCATGAGTCTACACCCTCCAAACAAACCATGGTAGATGAATGCGGGACCATGCTCCTTCTCCCAAGTGGCAATAAGGTTGTTGTTCTCCTGGTCATGCATAGCCGCAAGGTTTCCCGTAAAGAACGAGGGAGAGCGTGGCCCACGTAGACGGCGAAGCGGCGAGATCTGCTGGCGCACAATGATCCGAACGAGGCCAGAGGCAGCACATAGGAATAGGACGATAGGCGTCAGAATATACACCAAAGTCGTCCTTAACGAAGGCAAACACGAGGCAAGCCAAGCAAACTGAGTGAATGGGCTGCCATTGGTCGAGACAAAGAAGGTAGTTCCAGTGCCGCCAGTGACGTTCGAGATGCTGTGCATAGTACAAAGGATATATTTACTGCTGGCCGGCAGCGGACATGGAAGATAGGGCGTCAAGGGCTCGACAAAGTCGACGGCGAGGGGGGGTATGAGAGACCAGCTCTGTAACTTAATATGAGATGAGAGAGAAAGACTACATCTGAACGGAACGGGACAACGGCACTTGACGCCGAACAATGGTCGGCGATCCCGGGAATCCTCCTTGGCTTCGAATTCTTGCGACGTCCAAGTTTGGCAAGAACCTTCATGTTTGTCATCAAAAGTTGCTTCATATGGCTATCTTCCGAATTTTCCAATCGTGTTCTCTTGCCACGTCGGGGATTCTGATGGGAAATCAGTGGCTCTGCCGCAGGTCTGCACGTGGCACTATCCGAGAACGCCGTACGGGTTTCCCACCTCGACATCAGTTCACCTTTCCCATTTCGTTCGATACAATCATACAAAGCCGGCGTCGTCGGGCAGGTTGACCTTGAGGAATATCAGAACCTCGTCATTCGCTTCTGAGCATGGTCTTCTTTTTGCCTTGCGGCGGTCAGTTGTTCGACTGCTTTCGTGTCCGTTTCCCCTCTTACAGCGTCGGGCACATGCGTCTTGGTTGCTGGCTGTAATCCCCATCCCCAGCCATCAAACTTAGAGACGGTTTCAAATTGATGAGGCAAGATCTGGTGATCCTTCTGGTAACCAATACGACACATTGCGCGGGGAGTAAGACTTGGGAAGTAACATATGACTATTTACTTCTCAGTGGAAGGTTGGCCGGGGAGCCCAACCGGTCTACCAAGGTTATTTTCCCGAATAGCGCGTCTGACTGATTGTTACATCGGCTACTGCTGGTTGTACATATCAAAAGGAACTTCGTCAGCAGGGAGATCTTATCCGGGAGGAGTATCCTCGTTCATACCCAAGCAAACGACATACCTGGCACGGTCGCACCGGGCACCCGATTACTCGTGCCCTCGTTCTGCCCCATATCACCTGCCTCCTTCAACATGAAGCTGCTAGCGAGACACATTGAGGCCCGTGCTTCCGAGCACGGTCACTATGACGTGGAAGCTAGAACCACCCTGCGTGTAACATTTATGACGATCCACCGCGAATGTCCAGTATAAACATGAAGCTCCCCTCGACCATGAAGTTGGTGCATTCAGATTAGAGGCTGCTGAACAGATTATGCATCGCAATTGGCATGAAATCGCCTCCTGGAGGGTATGTATTCACTTTGTACTGTATACATTTCAATGAATATGTTCAATTCGAGGACTAACCATGAGGAAAACCCGTCACTGGCTTCAAAGTGTGATAATTGCAGGGCGACAACCGCTTTGAGCGTGTTTCAACTTTCAAGTATACGCGAGGCCCAGACAGTACAATGCAAACCAGATGTCATTGACCATGGTACATGCGCAGAGAACAAGATGTCAAAGATGAACAGGCATTTCTAAAGAACGCGCCTTGCATCTTCATCTCAGCCTGAACATTGGAAACATGAAGACCAGCCTATTTATCGTCTCCGTAATAAGCAGTATCCTGAGGACCAAAGAACTTCGTCTGGCAGAAGGCGAACGTGAGTAACCACAGGACAAGGAACACTGTATCATTGGGTAATATGTATTCGCCTGTTGTAAAGAGGTGGAATATGCAAGACGGGGATGTCGACAAGGTGTGATTCCGTCGGGTTATCTAATACCCCACTGTTGAACGCAAGCATAGTGAACCAATCTGGACCATCTATTTAGTTTGGGATTATGAGTATGAAATGGTACACGCGAACGTACCACTAAAATGACGAATCCATCTTGCCACTGCGCTTGTGTTTAAACTTAACGTCGTTTTACTTAGACTTTCGAGCAACAAACTTACAGCTTGCAAAGCCGTAAATATCTATATCGCAGATGTAAAGTTGAAATTTACAACTTAACAGGGATACTGAAAATCTGGATTAGAAAGCACTCGATTAATGGTTTGTCCTTCGAGACCGTTATGTAAAGGCAGTCGTGCATTAAGGGCTGGTGAAAGCAGAGAGTAACCCGATATAGTGGTTCTGCAGTCACAAATAAATAGGGTGGAACGTGCTTCAGAATATTGCTGTTGTCGATAATGGAGGAACGTTGTTTGAGCTTACCCAAAAGTGTTTCTCCTGGATCAGTGAAAGATTGCTCATAAGCCTTTTTTTGGTCATGGTAATCTGAAAGACGAGACTCGCATCCTCGTCTAGTGTTGTAACTGGTAAGAAGTAACAGTAGAATATCGAGAGTAATTGACTCAACTGATATGGTATACCAAGAGTGAGATCTCGGAGGACAGCTTGATCCCATTATTCTGCACGACTGCACTGAGGTCGCTGGATCCATCAGACAGTATATTGAGGACTTGATAGTAGTAAGACATTCCAAAGTATGCTGAGCCGGTCCATGTAGAGCATGAGCTTGAGACTTAAGTTAACGATGTGAAATGGCTAATAGAACCCAATACGTTCAGAATCCAATCTCGTTCAATGGTGGTGACCAAGACGGACTAACTGAAGTCGGGAAGAAGCCACTTTAAGGCGATAGCACATAGAAGGGATGGTCGATGAACCAGGAACCGTGCAGATATTGAGCATCAGAGTTCATTGTTCATCAACGGGCAAGAAGATCAACTCTATATTCGGGTTGATGCTTTATGGGTCATCACCGTAATGAACAGTTCTGGAAGGCAGTCGTTCCATTGATTCATTACAGTAACTAGACAAGAAAGAGAAGCTGAAAGGACGAACCTCAACCTGAAGAACGTGGAAGTTTGATTGAGCCCCTTGCTTCTATCGAGGACGCTAGGGACCCTGTGACATTGGATAGCGATGATACAGTTACAAGTCATAAGAATAACTGTACAGCACGCACAACAAAATAGGGCGTATAAGTCTAAATGGTATAAAATCGTGATCATGGGCATCAAACGTTACAGTCGTTAAAGTCATAGAAGTCATGAAAGGAGGGGACCACAACGCCGCGGCTTTTGGACCATCAAGAAACACGATAGATATGGATCGAGGGCATTATGTTTCGGCGGCCTTTGTTTGGATCTCATTCCAGAAAGCATTCCATTTTCCCCTGTCCTCCTGCACAGTAACCGGTTTGTCATCGACAACAGGCAGACCTGATACGCCATCCGATCCGCTCACGGGAATCGCAACATGCTCTCGCCGATGGCCCGGAAGCGCTTGATGGCCTGGTGTTGAGACGGGCGACACTCCTCTATCAGGAAGGTGTCCATACGCGTCAGCTTGCGCCTTTGCAATCCTCCCGAGTGCAGTAACGAGGGATGGTGTCATAGGAACTATTCCAACAGGCGATGCTGGGGTGTTTTCTATGGGCTTTCGATCATGCGTCGTGTCTCCTGGCACGTTCGGAATCAAAGCGCGTCTGAGAAATTCTGGTTTCCATCCTGGAGACTTGAGATGGTCATGACTGTTGTTTCGGCTGTAAGCAGTAGTAACATCCTCCTCAACATCTGAATACTCTGGTGCGGCTTTGTTGGGCGTCCCAACTCTCGATATCGCTCCAAATGATGCTTTGATGTTCGTAATTTGAGCTTTCTCTAAGTCTATATTCAGGTCATCAGACCCGCGCAAGTTTCCTTTGTCATGTCCCGAGCTTGACGAGGGATATGCGGTGGTCCCCGACAGCATGCTTGTCCTGGAGTTCGTACGCGGCGGCGAAACTCGCTTGGGATCGTGTCCTTGAGAAGAGCCGATTGCTAGGCCGTCGTCACTTGATTCCTCCCCATCTGATTCGGATGAAAACCCCTCTTTCGGCATGAACTCGACTCGCGGGCGATGTCTGTCCTGAGTGAAGCGATGCCAGCAGTGCTTCATCCTTACGCTCTTTGACTTCTGTAAGTGCGTGGGACGGCGAGAAAGGTCAAAATCAGTTGTATGCGAGTCCACATCAGGCTCTCTGTCTTGTACACGCTTGAAGCCGCCCTTATGCGATGATTTCCCTTTCCGGAGGATTCCGGGACCGACCGCCAGAGCATCTGACATCCAGTTATGCGCCTCTGGGGATGAAGATGTATGTAAGTCCTCCCGAGGAAGTCGACTGATCGGTTGACTATCGAGTAGCGCTCCCGATATGGAAGCATAGTCAGTTTTCCCTGTAAAGTCTCTTTCGTCCGGAAAGATGATTTCGTTCGGGGAGACAGGAACCAAATGCAGCCTTTGCAATACACGCTTCCACCAAGGCTTGTGGCCCTCAAATTGGCCAGCACGGTCGCGAATATTCGGGAGCGTGGTTGCATATTCAGCAAGATATGTATCCCATTTCTACCACTCGTCAGTATTGATAGCATCGACCGAAGAATGATGATACCTCTTCAGGATCTTCACCGATCCACTTCCTCAATGCCCAATCCGCCATCGCACCACAGATCCAAAGAATAGAGAATAAGGCATCAAACCCCCTTTCTCGTCCCGTTCCCCATCCCGGGCCGTTAGCAACCCATAATCGTTCCCATATATTTGCCCAGGAATGCGATGAAGGCGAGCGAGTTAAGATAGCCACAGCCATTGTAACAGAGAATGCTCCTGAGCACGAAGATGCCATACGTGTTGTCGAATGCGCCAGATTAGACTGGGATAACGATGGAAGCAGGGCGGGCACGACAACAGCTATAGTCATCAGCGGCGTAATGACGGATGTTAAGACAATCCGCGAGGAAAGCGAAGGGTGGGTAATGACGCTGAGAGCAAGAGATAGTGTAATTCTGGAAACGCAGCTTGAAGTGAGCCGCCCTTTGAATCGAGTACTTGACGTACCCTCCACAAATTCCCAGGAATAGTATAGCAGCAGTCCTCCATCGGCCTCCAAGAATAATTGGAGGAAATATGGAGAAAAGCCATGTCAAAAGAAATGCGGTCGGACCAAGCGGTCTTGACGACGTATTATTCGATATGAGCAAAGTACAGAAAGTTACGCCATGTACTATACATACAAGGCTGTTAGCAAAGCTTTCTTCCGTAGCGCAAGAACACTATACACGTACCACCGAAGAGATAGCCGGAAATTAGACCTCCAACGCCTCCATTCAGTCGAAACGCAAATTTCCTCGCAGGTTTCTTTTCATCGAATGCTCCGGGGAATGGTTTCATTGTATCAGACCGTGGAGCAAAGGTTCGGGTTCGATCCAACGTCAGGAAAGTACCGGCGAAGGTCAATACAAGAGATAAAAGCAGGAGCGGGACAGCATAAGCTAGCAATAGAGACGTTTGGCTTTCCAGGAGAGAAGTGACTGAGAAAATTCGCGTAAGCTATATGGATTGGGATCAACGAAGAAAACTCACGTTGTACAACCATCGTGGTCAAGATAGGGGTGAGTTTGGATGTCGTGGAATACGGGTGAGAAACAGTGGGTAGAATTAAATTACAGCGTCATGACCAAATAGTAACAATATGGGCGTATAGACGCATATAAATGAGCGGTACCGCTACTTCCTTGTCTTGCAGTATAGATGCGACCGGGCGTCCTGTCCTCTATAGTGCAGTACGAGAGAGAGCAAGTTAAGCCTTCTATGTGTCCATATTTGGTAGGTGTTTGATCGACGGGATATCGAGTTACGTAACACATTCTCAAATTTCAGCCAGGCAGCACGAACAGACCAGGTGTTGTCAGACACGAGTGCCACAGTACCCATGACTACTGAACCTGGAAGTTCAAAGTCTGCTCTGCTCTCGAGCTGTTCGTTTGATGCATACAATGCCGATTCCCAGACTGCTATTCTCAAGGCGACGAAGCTTGCTGTGTCTTTGCCTGCCGACATTAGTTTTCATCGAACTGTCGACGATGACTTCACTCGTGCAATAGACTCTTGCTCAACCAGGACGCTAAATCTTACGAATACCCTTATTGGACTTTCAACGGTGGGAGTTACGCCATCTTCTCGCGTAAAAGGCAAGAGGAAGCTCGAAGTGCAGGAAGATGTTGTGGACAGTTTTGGGTCATCAGTTGTGGATGTCCTGGATCAGCTTTTTGAGCGAATTGTACGTGGTATCGTTATTCGGCTCGGAAACTCCTAACACATTCCTTCCTAACCCCTGCTGATAGGACATGGGCTTGGATGAGTTTCTGGGGAGGAACAAGTCTATTATGAAGCCTTCTCCGACAGCATCTTCCTCTGTGAGTTTACTGCCTCGCTTTCAACATGTTAAGATGCTTAGTTATCAAATAGATGACGAAGATGTCGGTTACCAGGAGTGGCCGACTGGAGTCATCGATTCTGCATGCTGCATACCTTTCAAAGCCCCAACTCAACTTCAAGAAGAAGGTGGATAACAGCAACACATCCTACAGGCGGGCGAAGCTCAAGCACAAGTATAACGCTCAAGTTCCCCTGGGCTATTCCTTGTATGACTCGGCTGATGAAAAAGAAGGTGCTGACATCAGTGCTATTTCGTCGCAGTACGTTCTCTACCCCCTATACCTCTGTTCATCATTGATTTTTGTCCAGACGCTTGCATCCATACTTCTATGAGATCAAACGTATCTCATACCCTCGGCACATTTTTGAACACAGGGACCCGTCATCACCTCCGTCATTCGAAGCTACACCATTTACTTGGATAGACACGAAAGAGAGTCTAGAGTTGCTACTAGAGAAATTACGACGTGCCCAGGAAATTGCTGTTGATCTCGAACATCACAGCTATCGCTCGTTCTCGGGGTTTCTTTGTCTCATGCAAATTAGCACTCGCGAAGAAGATTTCATTGTCGATACTTTAGCGCTCAGGGAAGAGCTAGAAGCGCTGAATGAGGTCTTCACGGACCCGAAGGTAGTAAAGATCCTCCATGGGGCCGATAGTGACGTCGTATGGTTGCAGCAAGATTTCAATATCTACATTGTGAACCTCTTCGATACATATCATGCTTCAAAGATATTAGGTGTGTTCGCTGGCCTGCCAAGCATTCGCAGCTTCCTGACTTCTCTTCAGACTTCCCGAGGCACGGTCTAGGCGCATTACTTGAAATGTACTGTGACTTCGTACCGGACAAACGCTACCAGTTAGCTGACTGGCGCATTCGGTAATTCCATTCCCAACTAAAACATCTCTACGCCTAATTTATTTTCCTTTGCTTTTAGACCTCTACCGGACGAGATGCTGCACTATGCTCGGGCGGACACTCATTTCCTTCTTTATGTTTATGATAACCTGCGTAACGCACTCTTGGATCGTGCACGGGGAGAGCCGCATCTTGTACAAACCGCTCTTGATCGTTCGCAAGAGACCGCTTTGCGTGTTTATGAACCAGAAGTTTATGATCTGCATAATGGCAGAGGACCAGGAGGCTGGAATACTTTAGCAGAGAAATGGGGTCGTGCGCTCTTCGGGACGCCACGCGCCGTTTTCCGCGCCGTTCATGCATGGCGAGACGCCGTCGCGCGAATGGAGGATGAAAGTACACGTTACGTGTTACCAAACCACTATCTGTTTCAACTGGCAGAAAGGCCTCCCGCAGACATGGCCTCCTTGTTGGCAGTGTTCCGCCCGGTTCCACCGCTTGTCCGCACCAAGGCAGCTAATTTACTCGAAGTTATTCGCTCCGCAGTAAGAGAAGCGTTGCCGAGTGAAGAAAGTGGTCTGGAAAATGAAAACACGAACCACGTCCGAGCCGCAGTAAATGATTCACGAGAGGTTCTTTTGCCACAAAGCAGATCACATGAAGCTTCTGTTCACAGCAAAAATACCTCCAAGAATGCTAAATCCCCGTCCTTTGAGGTATGGACAAGGAAATCATGTGGTGAGTATCATTCTGAGGTCACCAGTGAACAATCGAACTGAGCATCACACTCAAGGTCTCGTTGCGGCTTCATCGTCTCTACTAAGCACAGGAGTAGATGCGCGAACCACAGGAAGTGCACTTCTCCCAGTAGACCGGCCTTCTAATGTGAGTTCACGCAGGCTTTCATTCTTGCTACTACGTATTGCTGAGTAAATGTCCGGCAATTCGGCTGCGCTTTTTCATAACCATGGAGGAGTCTGCAAGCAACTTCACTGAGGTTGATCGCAAGCGATATGAGGATGTCGTTTCACGAATCCACAGTACGCTCGCGGTCACACCAACTATCCCGCGAGTTCCGACCACGACCACTTTGTCTCGCGTCAAACGGGAAGAGTTTGATACAATTTCATCAAGTGATCCTGTTCCTACTACGGGCTCTACACTAGGGACAGAGCAGATGGAAATACCTTCTGTCCCTGAAAGCGAACAACAGCCAAGCCTCGTCATCGCCAAAGTTGAAAGCGATTCCATTATCACCGTGGGACGCACCCGAGAAAGAAAGCGGAGACGGTCCAAACAAGGGGAGACTACTGACGTTCAGAATAAAGATATCAAGAAGGCTAGAGGTGGCGTGATAGATGGTCATGAAGTTGAGGCAGTTGAGCCAAAGGCTAAAGAATTCGACTATGAAGCTGTTCCGAACTTATTTGACCAGCCTATCAGGGAGTCCAATGCCCTGAACCCTCGGAAAGGGAAGCTATCGAAAGGTGCGCAATAGTCTTATGCTAGCCTTCGCAGAAGAATTGACTTCCTTTCCACACCTCGGCTTCTTTCAAGGACACCCTACCTTCGGGAGTGGAAATTTCCCAGCACCACCGCGAGCGTATAATGCTGTTAAGAGCGCCAATGTATCCTACACTTTCAAGAGATGAATTTGTGTATGTACGGATATTATGCATCAGGAGGTCCATTATTTTCCCTTCAGGAAGACTATGAGCGGACATTCGCAATGATCTCTGATCGATCGACTAATCCCTTCTGAAATCTTTGTACAGCAGTGAACATTCGCTTCTGAGAAAGCGTAACGTCTTCGCATTTCTGTTATGTGTTCGAAATGATCTGATGCGCCATCATGTGTTGTTGTAAGGGATAGAGAGGGTGACATCTTTTTCATCTCCGTCGCCGAAACTTCTTTCATGTGTAAACAGATTTCAGGAGTCATCTTCAAACATCATGTGAGTAATAACCTTCGCGGTTCGACATGAGTGAAAGGAGTCGACTGCGTCTGTCCCATTATTCAAGGGCTGATTCGGCAGAGTGGTACAAAGATGCAGCACTGATTTTAGCCCTTCACCGCAAGGCAAAGGAAGCGCCGAGTAGCTCCGATACGCGGACCGGTCGTTTTCATGCTTCGCGAGCTTCTGAGAGGCCGACCAACGAGGACTAGGCATGACTCCTTCAAATCGCAAGAAATAACAGAAGTTTAATCGGGTCTATTTAATCGGTGGGTCGGACTGCACGGACATTCTCATCCTCCCCAGTCATCCCCCCCCACTGGACGAGCAGCACCGACTTCGAATTCCTACCCACGGCCAATATGTCTCCTTTGGTGACCTCGGCAAGACTCTCGTCTAGCGCGGAGCCAGTGTCCAACGTCGACATAGAACATGTCATGGTACAGGACGACCCACGAGAATGGTCGCGCACGAGGAAGGTGAGCAATAACCGCTCCCGTTTCCACAAAGGTGCTCACCCAACACGGAACTACGACTAAATGGTCTGTTCAGACGGTTATACTAGCAATAGTATCCTTCTCAGCAATCATTGCAACTTTGGCGTCAAATATTTATTCGCGTAAGTGTCAGCAGACCCTTATCAAAGACCAAAGCTAAGTAGTATTTTTTAGCTGCATTGAGTCAAGTAAAGGCCGACCTGCATGCATCAGATACGGAGATTGCAGCAAGTTTATCCACTTTCATCATTGTTCAAGGTGTTACTCCATTGTTCTGGAGCTCGGTCTCAGAACTCAGAGGTAGAAAGGTGTGTAGCGTGTCGTCGTTCCTAAATTTCTTTCGTCTGAAAACTTTTGGGGCTTCCAGATCGTCTATATTACGTCAGAGACTGTGAGTGTTCATGTCATATAGCCGCATTAACAGCACGTTAACCCTGGTAAAGATATGTATTGTCGGATGCATCATCGTCGGCTTGTCAAGGAAGATCGCTGTTCTAATCGCCATGCGCTGTCTTCAGGCGTTCGGGTACGTGATTAAGAACTCAAATTCCTGTTTCGAGGCTCATGTAATGTAATAGTTCCTCTGCTGTCTTCAGCGTTGGTGCTGGCACACTTGCCGATATCTATGAGCCCTATGAACGTGGCACTATGATGGGCATTTATTACGCCGCACCGCTTCTTGGACCTTCGTTGGGTCCGATTATAGGAGGCGCGCTTACGGACACGTGGAATTGGCGGGCTACGTTTTACTTCCTTGCCGCGTTTACCGCTGTCTCTTTATGCAGCTTCTTTGTGTTCAAAGACACGTTCCGAAAGGAGCGCAGTCTTGCATTCCAAGCCGCGCTCGTTCGAGCGAAGGCTCACAGTGGACATAGAGAAAGGCGAGCATCTCCGGCACAGTCGCAAAGGACAAGTGTAGACGGAGACGATAAAACTTTACATGGGGATGCTCCGAATAACTCGGAGAAGGATGTTGAGTCCCAGGATCCGAAAAAATCATCTGTTGCAGTAATCCATACTGTGGAAGACGTGAAGCTTTCTCTACGCGACATTAATCCGTTGTCGCCTTTACCCGACATCTTCAAAGTTAGAACCAATCCTATTATCCTTACGGCCTCCGGTAGGTTTGCGGGACGAAGTCCCATTTCCCAGACTAACATCTTCTGGCCATCTCAGGTCTTCTCTTCTCATTTAGCTACTCGATACTGTTCACGTGTTCCCGGACCTTCTCGGACAAGTATGGCTATGATGCATTTAAGGTTGGATTGGTTCTCTTATCATTCGGTGTCGGTAAGTGCTACTTTCACGTAAAACACGACTTGTTAATCTCATGCGTACGTCCGCAGGCAGCATGTCAGGCAGCATCCTTGGAGGCCGCTGGTCGGACTATGCGCTACGTCGACTCAAGGCGAAGAAAAATGGCAAGGGGAATCCCGAGGTGAGACGCTCGTACTTCCCCCTGGAGTGGATCGTTTACGTTACCGATACGGGGATAGATGAGGCTTGAAAGCACCAAGTGGGCGATGCTGGTTCTTCCTTTATCAAGCGCAGCGTACGGCTGGCTGTGCCAGGAAAAAGTCCACGTTGCCGCGGTGTCCGTCGCCCTGTTCTTTGCAGGATTCCTATCTATGTACGTCTTTTCCTTGAAAACGTTCCTTCGGCGCGTGCTGATAGCTTCTACTTCACTTCAGCTGGGTGTATTCCTCCACCCTCGCATATATCGTTGATGCGAATACAGGACGGTCAACAACAGCCGTCGCGTGCAACAGTGCCTTCCGTGGAACGTTTGCATTCATCTTTGCTGAGGTCGCGGTACCTCTTCAGAACTCGATTGGCGACGGTGGGCTTTACACTTTATGGGCAGGCTTGTTGGGTATCGTCGGCCTGTTGATTACGCTTCTGATTTGGAAAGGGAAAGAGTGGAGAGAGCGTGATTTGCTGAAGAGCAGTGAGAAGTCGGGTTGAGTGTCGGTACTCGCGGTCTATGCTATCCATGCCCTATTGTCTGTGATTTCTTACTCCCCTTCGGGCAAGGTATAATTCTAGACTTTCCCTTCTCTCCCTTTACACCCCTAGATCGCTTTGCAAGCTCGATTTGTATGATTGATATGCGTTTTTTTTTCGCGTAGACCCATAGAGCATAGAGTCAGATGTTAGAATTAGATGTCCTTTACGATTGTCACCTATAGCATCAGCCTCTGTGTACTAGAATCAGTTTTTCAGACAAGTAATAGGACCGGATTTTCAGTTAGACATTAGGATTCTTCGCCTGGTAAGCCACATGACACTCGTTCACAAACCCTCATCACCTACTGGGCCTTCCTTCCCAGGACTGCCTGCCGTCCTCCAAGCACCGATGACGAGCTGCGCTACATCTTCAACTCCCAGTCCATTTTTAACAGACGTGAAAAGAGTTGGTCCATCTCCTCGCATCGTCTTTGCATCACGTTCCATAACCTCCAGAGAAGCTCCGACGAAAGGAGCAAGATCGATCTAGGTGCATAGTTGTGAAACAGATACGGGGAGTAAACAAGTCAACGAACGAACATACTTTATTGACTGCTAGAAGGTCGGATTGGGAGACGCCCGGTCCGCCTTTCCGAGGAATCTTATCCCCTCCCTATAGTTCGATCGAATCAATGAACGAACGGAATCGTTCTTTGAACGGAATGACGGGCCCACTAACCGAAACATCGATAACATAAATAATGTAGTCCGCCAGTTCACGGGAGTAGTTAGCCGCGAGGTTATCTCCTCCACTCTCAACGAAGAGAATCTGACAGCCATATTTTGCCTGGAGCGTTTCAAGTGCGCCTAGGTTTGCAGAGATGTCCTCCCGGATTGCGGCGTGCGGACAACCACCCGTCTCGATTGCTTGAATACGCTCAGCCGGAAGTGCCTTGTTACGGATGAGGAATTCCTGGTCTTCGCGAGTAAATATATCATTGGTGACAGTCGCTATTTTCGTATAGAGGAGGTGAGCAAATGAATCGGACGAAAACTTTGGATGGGCGAGGCATACCAATGTTGAATTCCTTCCGCAGGCGTCGACATAGCGCGAGGGTGAGTGCAGTCTTTCCTGACCCCACGGGTCTGCATATATGCGTGTAACATTTACGATTTAGTTTCCAAACACTAAACAAATTAGGTGAATGAGGCATACCCTCCAATCCCTACTGTAAAACCTCGCTCCTCGAAGTTACGCGCTGTAAAATCCGGCATGTCGCGTTCCGCGAACTTGCCTTTGGTTGAAGCAAATAGTCAGCAGTTTCCTCATCGGCTTGAGGAATCTCCGAGACACTCGCCTGCATCCTCCAAATGCTCATGGGTATGCCCATGCTCACCGCCGTGCTCATGAGTGTGAGTGGCACTGCTATGATCATGCGAATGCGGGGTAAGGGCCTGCACAGCCGCCCTCCCCGAGAGACCATTAATGAACTGCACAGTCTCGTTCTTCATTTCAGATGAATCCAAGTTTTATACCAGCCTTGATTTTGAGCGGGAACAAGGGAAATGGTTGCGGGGAGAGATGAGTGACGCTGATAATGTATGCCCAGCGCCGGCTTGGAAATCGATACTGTACGTCACGTACGTATGAATGCGGGGAACAAATAAAACAAGCTCCCGCTTATCTGTTATCACCCCGCTATCTCTACTCTATATTCGTTCGCTTAGTTAACACCTCTATCGGAATTTCCATTTCAGTTTCAGAGAATTTGTACCACAGTGAAGCTTCCCGACAATTGACTTTACCGGCCGCCCTTCTCGATATTGGAGGCAATCGCCTGGTAGTATGCAAGTGTAGCTACCTGAATAAACAGAGACGAGGTGATGATGCCTTTGACCAAGCGGTCGTTCTGGACGTGCATACCGACGAGGAATACATGGTTATCAAGACGGGGTTGAAGAATGCGTAAGGGGATGTTTAGTTGCGGAGAGACAAGTATGCATCTGTGCCTCTGCAGCAGTATATAAACACCTGATGAACCGGTGTTTTGTTCCAATTCCAATTGAACGCCTGCTGGCGAATGCGGTGGCTGTGAGTTACTGAGTACCGTCGCAGAACTTGGTAGCCATCAAGCACGTAGTATGATGAATATCTTATTATCAGACTTACAAAGTGAGAAATGTAATATACAAGAACTCGACCAAACTAACTGCATTGGGTAAGACAAATATCGTATAAAACTGACATTTGTGCCACTTCCTTGTCCCTTCTTCTACCAAATTCCTGGAATAAGTCGATAACGAACTTTCCTCTTGTATTCTGCATATGCAGGACCAATATTCGGGTCAGACTCGATGAGACCTTCCTACAGAGAACAAATCAACGACTTGCAAGGATTTACGAGAATGCTCGCAACACACCTCGATCGGAATTTTGATGGCGAAAGCAAAAGCGCAAACGGAGAATGCAGCAAGCGGGATATAATTCCAGGACATTAGTGTGAAGGAAAGGTCAAGCGCAAGGGCAGAACTGAGAATTGAATATCGTCTTAGCATGGAGTGATGGATTACATCAAGAGAATTTGCATCGTACATATACATGGGGTGACGAATGACGGCGAAAGGACCGGTCGAAACGAGCTTCGGTTTCTCTCTCACCTGGCACGGAAAGTCAACAGAAATTTATCAATATATGACAATGAAAAGATGTCTCACCCCGATAATATGAAAGGACTGGCCCAGCAAATCTCGGATCTTGGCGAACTCCCTCCAGACCACGGCCAAAGCGATGCAACCAGAAATTCTTAGAGAATTGACAACAGTCTCCGAGAGGTCACCTTTCGGAAGAGCCCAGCGAGCAATGAACTCCGGTTGTACACCCCCATTCAACGGTATAGCAATAAGATAGACTAAAGGTGGTAGAAGCATTGCGGCACCGTGCAAAGGCGTGGCGATTTTTCCGAGGAGCGACGTCGGCATTGACTTGATTGGACCCCCTCTTTCCTCTGCTGATTTGAATGCCTTGTGGTTTGTGACGATCGTTGCAAGTATGCCTGTAAACAGGGAAGAGGTGACGATGCCTTCAGTAAGGCGATCGTTCGACAGGTGTATGCCGCAGATATACATGATGGAGGGCGTTCCGGACGAAAATGAATCAAGACCAGGTGATGTGCAAGTATGTAAGTATATGACCTGACCATCATCGTCGACCCTACAGTAGACTAGACACTCGGATTCAATGGAAATGAAGAGCCATTTGAGTCAAAATTTTGAGTTGGTCGGTCTACTCACGTGAGCTGGGTTATCACCGTCTTTCCTTAATTTCGGTTCGCACCGGGATTTATGGTATTGAATTCCTCTCGTATTGAATTCCTCCTCAAAGATCCAATCAATATTGTTACGGAAGCTCTCCAGTCAGTTTCATGAGCGACCGATGGATGGAACATGCAAAGATGTTCTAGAGAATTGACACAACCCGTTTGGCTCATCTTCGCAGTCGCCAAGGGCGCCCATTGATAGATCACAGTTTTTCTACTATGAACCATAGCGGTGCGATCTACTAATGTCAAACGTCGAACAAGGGGTATATGCCGGATAAAGGATGAGAGCCACATGACGTTCTCGCGTGCTACTCGGGCGGAGTTCTAACCGCTTCATTACGTGTGCATACGCAGTCAACATGATGACCAAATCCTGGCGGTCTTTAGAGCTCTTGTGTGCCCCCCTAAGCTATAAGTTGCTGTTTGTGTGCGGATAGGGAATTGATTGCTTATGATGCCAAGCGATGGCAATTTTTCTGCTGGACTGCACCGCCGGAAACACTTCGGGGCTCAGCTCAGCTTCGGACGTGCAAGAAATTTATAGATCAACACTGAGTCTCCATTCGTAGTCGAGCAATCATAGGCGTAAATCATATATGTATATAGAAATACAAGGAGCCGGGTTACTGTCCTTTATACGAATCCAACGAAGAACCTGGGTCTCAAACTTCGGATAGTTTGGAACCTAATATACTCATATTCTTGTTTTCAAGTCTCCGCTGGACTAGTTGAAGGTCCAGAGCTGCTGAAGAGCGGTAGTGTCCTGCTGTAGCTGCACCTGGTTAGTTGTCTGGTCCCCAATGGTCTGTAGTGCGGTGAGTATCTACTTTCATCGATAGTGTAAAGGCCAGCCACTTACAGAGCTGACATCGGTCGCAACGAGCCTTCCGTTGGAGCTGAAAACATTCTCGAATGGGGCAATCCTGGAGTAATGTGAATGATCGAGTCGATCGCTAAGAAAACATGAGGAATTCGTACTTGAATACGGATGGGGCAGCCTCAACGAGCCTCCATGCCTGCGGCTGACCTCCTTGGACGATCCTATTCGTCTAAATATATACAAGAAGTCAGTTCACCGTATACGCGCAGGTTTGATGAATGAGCAGCTTACGCTTGAGTCGACACGGAGGTATCCACCGCGATCGTCAATCACAGAACCGGAGGCGCTTTGGAGCGTTGAAAGAGACTGCAGGGTGAAGACAGTCGAGCCATCGCTCGAGGGATAGGTCAAGAAAGTCCACTGGAAATAGCATGAGTACGCGCACTCGAAATGAAAAATCGTGACGAACAATCTGGTTGGGAGTCTCTGGGTCAATCAGTGCCACAGAAACAATGGGGTTGCCATCATCGAGACCAGAATTGGCATTGTCGAGCCAGTGCCCGAAACCGAGGTTCAGGACCTGGTAGTCGTTGCCGGTCTCCGGAACGACAGCGTTGGCGGCAGCTTGGGTGAAGTTGAAGTCGGAAGGTGCCATTTTGTGAGGATTATGTTAGGATTGTCAGAGAGATTCCTAGTAGATTTTCGAGGGTAACTCTGGAGCTGAGGATTTCTCCATGACGATGCTCAGGATTTTATACTCTGTCGACACATGCTATCACGGTCCACCTTCGAGCATTGCTCTTGAACCAAAGCGGAAAGAAGAGTAAGGTGCTGCCCTAGAGCTCCGCTGTTCAATGCGTTTGTCGAACCGGATCCGGGACAAAGTTGCGATCGGAATCGACGCGGTGTGACCGAATGTCAGGCGGGAGTTTGAGTGAGAACAGAACTCGGAGATCATTGATGAAGCAGGGAAAGGCATAAGGTATAGATGTAAAAATTTCTCGGTGGAGTAGCAAGGAATACCAATGTTCATAGTGGAAGGGCCATGCTCGGAGAACGCCTCAATACCTTATTGGACTGGTCACAATATTTCAGTCAGAGACGATACCAAGGTTGAAATCCCATCAGTTAACCGAGACATCGAAGCAAGTCCAGGTCGATCCGTTGAGAGCGCAAGGTCCCAGTGCCAGCAGAACTGTAGTGTGCTATTTGTATCCAGAAAGTGAAAAGACATGTGGGTGGGTGTGGGTGAAATCCCCGACTACATCATAGACGATTGACGCTTTCGTCATATGCTTCGTCATTTCCTTTTATAGAATTACATACCTTATTCGACATTCACTTCTTCTCGACAACCCTTTTGAAAATGGTGAATATTCTCCTTTTGTTTATGACTCTTGACTAGACGCAATACCAGATTCCTGCCCGTTCTGCTTTCTTTGCGACATTACGTTCCAGTAGGATGACATTTGGGCTTTCCACCCACCATTTTTGATCGTCCCTTGATTTTCTTCCAACGTGTATTATTAGTTGCCCCGTGGCGTCAGAATGATCGCCAAGACTATACCATGTTCTATATTTACCTGGCGATGCCGAGGCGCTTTAACCAAGATGAATGGCGACATTGAGGCACATTCAAAAAGAGGCCTCTGAAGATTTGCTTTCTCGGCAGAATTTATGGGTCTTGTTAACGCCCCGGTGTGGGCTTCTACTTCACGACTGCGACCGAGCAGGATCTGGGTTAACACGAAGTGTGTTTAGCTAAAGAGACACTCTTGTACGTACCCCTGCAGAAACCAGTAGGTGGCCGAACCAGGCACAAATGTTCTCAGTCTATGGCGGCAACCGAACGGCGTGAATAGACGCAGTCGCAAAAAGTACCTTAGTCGCTCCGACCGCTGCAGATGGGAAGGAAGAAGGGTGATTTAGATTTTCCTTGGATGTACCGTAGAACAGTATGAAATCATTGCCGCTTCGTCTCCGATATGCGTTCCGATCAAGCACCGCCAATTCGATTCGGGGTGTTCGTATACTACGGCACTCGAGTCAGTGTACTGCACGGACAAGAGTACCTAACACAACAGCAACGAGCAAGGCGATGGTTGAAGACACGAAGACAATAGAAAAGGTGCAACAGGGAATTGCCCAGAGATCAACGCTGCCTGGATGCGGAAATAACGGGAAAAACCTTTACATTCGACGTGGTCTGAATTGAGTAGTGAAAAGCCTCATGTGGTGGAACGCACCAATTGCTAGGACAAGGATACCGACAAACACTAAACCTGCGCCCAAAGGACGCGCATATTGAGACAACTTGTCGTTATTTTTTCCAGTTGAGGACGTGACGGAAAATAATTGCACGAGAGCTAACAAAGTGGCATACCATTAGAAAGGTCCTGATGGCTCTAGCTCAGTCGCACTCACCGACACCCGCGGATGATAAAGCGAGACTCGTGCGCACGTACGCAAGGAACGTACGTTCTGACGCTAAATGACCCCGAGCGACGCTGCCAGAGTTCACGAGTAGCAGATAAGGAGAATGATTACTGCTCAGTAACTGAGGCAGCCGGGACCGCCGTGTATCCTCTCTAGAGCCATTCTGATGCTCTTCCGGTACCTCTCACTGGCTGCGGGTGCTTCCCCACCATCAACTAGCCGAGTAGACCGAATGAGGCGAAGTCTGTCGCGTTGAGCGGAAGAATGTCCAAGTCAGACCGGGAGGAACTCGACGCCGGAGTCGGAGTAACTTCAGATTCAGAGGGCTCAGAGATTCGTCGAGGGCGTAAAAGAAGCTGACGATATCGTCGCCATCTCCCCAAGTTCCTGGCGACCTTGGCGACCTTGGGTTGAACTCAAGTGGTGGCTTGAAGGGAGAAAAGCACGTGCTACTGACCTACCATAACGCTGTAGCTGTGTAAGAGCCGTCTCTTGCAGTTGCACCTCCGTTTCTACCTCACTTTCTTCCCCTTTTCGACCGTTTGTCCCACACATTGCATGGCATGGATCAGTTCAGAGTGGCACATTCAAAGTTTGAGTCTTGTCGCAACATGGTGGTTCTAACGTCCTAACGCTAGCAATGGTTGAAGTCCCTGCCGACCCTGGCACCAATTGCGCCGGATATCGCCGAGTGATGCGGCTTTTGCCATCAAATATACTCAGTATAATATTTTTCGACCGGTTTTTCTTGAACTCGAAAATGAAATGACTACAGTCGATCCACTGGTCGAACAATTCTTCACCAGATTCTTGGAGCAAGGCGATAAGGCGCTTTCTTCCTGTACCCTATGTACTCAGATCCAAGTTCTGGGTCAGAGACCGTCAGACTCGATGAGGCTCTCGAAGCATTCGTGATATTGCTTTGAAGGATAAAAGCCTTGTCACCGACCTCTATCAGGATCTTAGCCATAAAAGGCGCAGTGAAAAACGAAACATCAAGTGCTATATTATTCTGGAACGGCCTTACTATCAATCTAATGATGTGCACTTTTTGTCGGCGATGTCACCTACGGTTGATCCAACCTATCCGCCTACTAGAAATATACCGTAGTGCCAGCCTTCTATGCACACTTCTGGAAGAGGCACAACACTCTCTGCCTTCTGCAAAGCGTGCTCCGCGAAAGGCCCGGCATCTTATGTCCAACGTCTCTGTGGCTACTCCATTCCTAAGGGCCAAGATGATACTTCCTTCCCGATCTTGACACAGATACAGTCCACCTCATAGGAGCCAATTTTGGTATCTGAAAGTAGTTGTCCGAACTGCTTGTTGATATTGGGAATGAACGAGGAAGGAAAAGACGCTATGACGCTTGGCAAGGAAGCCATATCTGCATCCGGTGAGGGAGATCTGGACGCTGCGGCTGAGGACTTAGCCGTAGCAGCAAGTAACGCCCAAGCAATTGAGGCATGAAAGCGTGGCTCGGAGTAGAAGCTTTTCTGGTGCAGAAGCTTAAGGGTAGGCTCAATAGCCTTTGATAGTAACTCCATCTGTTTTTCATCAGCATCTTGGCATTACAGCTAAAGGCAGCCATGTCACGTACCTCCCGATGGCCTGCTCCGACCTCGACACCGAGAAATGTTCGTGTACGCTCATCATTTGTGAAGCTAGAAAAACACGAGAATGATGCTGAAAACCTTATAGATCACACGTTAGTCGTTACTTGTGGTTGAGCGAGCAAAGGAACATACGGCCAAATCGAACGCGCAGCAGCTTTAACAGCTCGCTTCAAGTCTTCCCGCTGATAATGACGCAGATATATCGGCCGGGTTAGAGATATGTGCAACGTATGTGTCCCTGAATTGTCTTGCCAGTCACACATTAACCCAGGTTCGGCTTCTTTGGCAAGTCGTATAGCTTTCTCCAACAGTGATCGTAAAGCAGAAGTCTTCTTCAGCGCCACAGGCACATAGACGAACGCAGAAAACTGGCCGTCCACATGAGGTGTTGTACGTATTCGTCCTTGATGAAGTGCCGGATTGTCAATGGGCACAGGAACGGTCAACGACGGTGATAGCTTGGGCAACTTTCTGGGCAAGACCGTTAGCGATCTGAGCACGCTCTGACAGATGCATCTTACCGTCTAGATACGGTGGCCTTGCAAGGGGCATCAGGTATGCTTTCAGCATTGTCATCAGAACTTTCGTATGAAACGAGACTTAGGGTTCTTTTCATTCATGCACCACGACGAGGTTTGGCTGGCGACGGCAACGAGGCAAAGTGCGGATTGCTGAGTAATCATGTGTAACGTGCAATATTTCCAAAAGTGGCATCTGGCCACTTCCCCACCAAAAACTAACACAACACTGCTTGGCCGCTTACGAATTGAGTTACTACGCGTCGAGGGCCCAAACTCGACTTCAACTCATAGTAATTCAAACAATCTCAAGTCTGCTGCCAGACTACTTCATGTTTGCACTATTGTTCCATGACGAGAGTTTCATTATCTCGCCAGTGCTGGTGACTGGAAGTTTGCATCCGCAAAACAGCTCAAGGAGGAGCAATTGTTTGGGCATCCTGTCTCCACACGTGACGTGGACTATGAACTGACTTGTCTGTTAACGATCTTCATCTAGTTGCCCTCCGGGGGCTAAGATCATGCTATCGCATGAGGTATCGCGATCTCCGAGTGGTGTTGTGAAACCACGACCGCACGCCTCCATACCAATCCTCACCCCTGTCAAGTTGCTCTATGCGCTCATGGTACTTTGCATATGGTACTTGGATCGGTTTGCAATAGCATCATAAATAAGAGTATTGGGGGACGTCTCTTTCTCTGTAGGTCCCTTTCTTCTCCACTTTCTGCTAAGCTTCGGGCCGTCCAAAAGAATTGGTAACAGGCTCGTTGCATAAAACAATGCTACCAGAGCTTATAGCTGCTCCGTTCGCCATACTTTCGGCGGCGCTGCCGAACACTAATATCACAGATATATCCCGTGTATTCAATGAATCAAACGTGAGCCAACTACCTCCCTTATCGTGATCTTATTGTACACTGTACTGATTCTGTACACGTAGATAACGACTACCGGTAACTTCACCTTTGAGCCAACTACCTTACTTTTCGTCAACCATCCACAGTCCAGCGGACACGGAGAGTTCGACTCGCTTCTCCTGACTGCTGGGACTGGTAATGGTACCTTCAACGAGTCATTGTCTATAGGTACCCTAGCTGGTTCCAGCGGAAACAGCACTGAAAATGACGAGGAATACTGTGATGAGGATGAGTTAGGAGAGCACAGCAATGCCAAGAATGGGACTGACAAGTTTCTGGCAGGACTGAGCTCGACTTCTGCTCTTCAGGTCTCGTTAAATACGACTTGTAACTTGAGCTGTAAGTATACTGATTGTCACATGCAACATGTACCCGACTAATTGATATGCGACATAGCGATCAAAGAAGCACCCATCTTTGCTGTGAATGGCACCTATAACGAATCGGAATTGTTTTTCGTTGGCATCTTCCACTTCCTCAACTCGAGCAGTGATTTCACTCGCGTACATTACCTCGGCGGAAACTTTACGGCTCAGAGCATATTCGGAGGCACGATTTCCGTGTTGACGAACTCTACGCCTGCGTTACTTGAATATGTCCCTCCCGTGGATATCGACGCAGAAGAAACGACTGGCTCGTGAGTATCTGGTTTTGCCAATGTGGACACGGTTCTCTGACCCTTTATTAGGTTTGTGTATCTGCTTTTCTCCCAGAGCAGCAAATTCCATTATTCGGAAGAATGGTTCGCATCAAGTAGCTACAACCAGACTATCAGTATTTCACTGTTCATCGAAGAGACTGGCCTAGGCTCGGCCATCGGAGGCTCCCTGATCTGGCTGTCCTCAGATGGTAATAGCACGAGTAGCGGGGGCTCGAGTCTTACTCTTGAAGGCTCTATCCCAGCAGAGGTCTACACTGCTAATGCCACTTTCTCGGACGCTGATGACTCATCATTGTCGGAAAGTGATGCATCCGCAACAGGTACGGCAACTGAACTGGGTGACTCGGGCTTCTTTACACCAACGGGCTCAAACACGGGGGAGACAGCACCCAGTCAAGATTTTCCGTCGGGTAAACCTGGACCAGAAACTGATGACACCTCCTTACCAGTAGCCTCTGAGACGGACGTAATATTTACTCACCCTTTAGCCAGTGATACGGGAGCGTTTCCATCTAAAACCGACTCCGGGTTTCCCTCAGAATCTGAGACAGGCTCTCTGAAACCATCAGAGTCGGCAGGCGACTTTGACGAAAGCGAAAATCCAGTTTCAAGCACGGGATCAGAGGAAGGTCCTTCGGAATCCGGAAGTGATGATTTGCCAGCACCATCGGGAACCATTGACGAATTCTCAGAATCTGGTACGGGAGAGGAACCAACTTCTCAACCGTCCGGATCTGGTTCTGACAGTTTCCCTGAAGCAAGTGGTGGTTCCGATTCATTCCCAACGGCTTCCGGCGGAGAGAGCGGGACAGGGCCTTCAGAGACGGGCGGCAGCCCTGACCTCTCAGAGCCTAGCTCAGGTACGGGCTTGGACACCGTCCCTTCAGCAACTGGTTCCGACGATTTCCCTGAACCAAGTGGTGGTTCCGATGCATTCCCAACAGGTGCTTCCGGCGGAGAGAGTGGAACAGGGCCTTCAGAGACAGACGGTAGTCCTGACCTCTCGGAGCCTAGCTCGGGTACGGGCTTGGACACGGTCCCTTCTTTAACTGATTCTGAAGGTTTCCCTGAAGCAACTGGTGGTTCCGACTCATTCCCAACGGCTTCTGGCGGAGAGAGCGGGACAGGGCCCTCGGCGACTGGCGACAGCTCCGATTTCTCAGGACCCAGCTCGGGCACTGACATGGACGCAGCTCCTTCAGCGACTGACTCTGAGGGTTTCCCTGAAGCAAGTGGTGGTTCCGATTCATTCCCAACGGCTTCCGGTGGAGAGAGCGGGACAGGGCCTTCAGAGACGGGCGGTAGCCCTGACCTCTCGGAGCCTAGCTCGGGTACGGGCTTGGACACGGTCCCTTCTTTAACTGATTCTGAAGGTTTCCCTGAAGCAACTGGTGGTTCCGATTCATTCCCAACAGGTGCTTCTGGCGGAGAGAGCGGGACAGGGCCCTCAGAGACGGGCGGTAGCTCGGGTACGGGCTTGGACACAGTCCCTTCAGCAACTGGCTCTGAAAGTTTCCCCGAAGCAAGTGGTGGTTCCGATGCATTCCCAACAGGTGCTTCCGGCGAAGAGAGTGGAACAGGGCCTTCAGAGACGGGCGGTAGCGCTGACTTCTCAGAGCCAAGCTCGGGTACGGGCTTGGACACGGTCCCTTCTGTGACCGATTCTGAAGATTTCTCTGAAGCGAGTGGTGGTTCCGATTCATTCCCAACAGGTGCTTCCGGTGGAGAGAGTGGAACAGGGTCCTCGGCGACTGGCGACAACTTTGATTTCGATACATTCCCAACGCCTTCCGACGGAGAGAGCGGAGAGGTGCCGTCGGCTACTGGCCCGGATGGTTTCCCTCAAGGAACTGGGGATTCACCAAGCGACACCTTTGGTGGGCCATCTAATACAGGATTTGATTCGCCCTCCTCGGCTTCTGATATCACAGCTGCTCCGTCGTTTACAGACGGAGAATTCACCCATCCTTCAGACAGCACCGGGGATACGGAAACCGGAGGATTCCATTCATCTTTCGAAGGCGATTCTGGTCATACCAACACTGGTGGAGCGTCCGGTTTTTCGTCAGGAGCGGATTTCGATGATTCCTATGGAACGGGTACGGTAGATCCAAGCATGGCCTCGGAGTCCTTCAATCCGACAGAGTTCCCAAATCCGTCTGCGACCGACGAAGAACCTGAAATAGCGCTACCGACTGCACCCCCTACTGAATATACTCAAAGCGATCCGTTTGGCGGTCCTGAAAGCACAGGAACCTCGCCTGATGGCGAAGTCTCTATTCTACCTGTCGATGACACATCTAGTGAATCATTTGGCGGACCGTCAGATACAGGGTTAGATTACCCACCCTCACCCTCCACAGACTTCCCGTCGATGACAGCCGGAGAATCCGGTGATTCCACAGCTAGCGCAGTGGACTCGGAGTCGGGAGGAATCCATTCATCATTCGAAAGTGGTTCTGATCATCACAGCACAGGCGGAGACTCCGATTTCGCGTCAACATTGACTTCCGATGGAGAGTCCGATGTAAATGCGAGTTCGGATTTCTCAAATCCGACAGCGTTCCCAATGCCGTCCTTTACAGACAGCGCGGATTCCGAACACTTCACGGATAAGCAGTCAGACTCTGATCATTACGGGGGTTATCACGGCGGAAAATCAGGAGATAATTACCCAACAGGGGAGCCAATGCCGTCCTTTACAGACGGCGCGGATTTCGAACACTCTACGGATAAGCAGTCAGACTCTGATCATTATGGGGGTTATCACAGTGGTAAATCAGGAGATAATTACCCAACAGGGGAGGAAATGCCTTCAGAAACGAGCGGATCTGGCGAGTCTTGGAAAACCATCACCATAGGTTGATACTAATCTGATTTAATCCAGAACATGACAAGGATATTCCTTGGTGCGACGAAGTAGAAGGAGACGATAATGGTTTCGCAAATAGTGAGACGGCTACCGCTACTGCTACGGCATTCCGGCGCTGGCTGCGCTTCGACCGTGGAGAATTTCATCCGCTGTTCTAGATTAATTTAACAAGATTCATCCGAACTAGTCGCAGTGGTATTGTACCTATACTCGGCATTTTTTCGTATCTATCATCTTCATCATCAGTAACATTATTAGTCCCTCATGCAGCAGAGATAAAGCTATCTTTATACTTATCTTCTTTCAAGTATTACTAGATTGAATGTATCGACTGAGCGTTGCGGAGGCCGATTGCAAGTCGAGAAAAAAATAAGATAGGCTTTAGTTTTGTGTTGCTATGCTCTGCACATGGCCGGCAGCGAGAAATCGTGCAGCTTCTATACTTTTTTGTGAACCGACTAGATTTTCAAATTTTCTGAAATACTGACGTACCGTGAGAAATAGCAGCCATTTTGGTTGGTTTCCGCGGGAGTTCCGGTGGCCAGACCCCAAGTATATCTTGCACCTGCACCTCTGCGGGCATGTATAATATAATAGTATACTCAGCTGACCATATGCATGTTGTAACCCCTTATCAACGTACTAATTCTTGAGCCTAATAGCGGGAAGCAAGCTGTTCCAAGTGATGAGATTGATGCTCCAATGTCCGACATGACGATTCGTACCGGAGACCCTCGCTACTGGCGCCTATGGAGTGTGAAAGCTATGGAAGAGCATAGTACCTTAACAAACGACCGGCGAACGGGTACAGTAGAATCTTACTTCGCAAATCGTTGCGAGTAACTGGCATGTATGGAGTAATTTCCAAGAGCTAGACTAACTCGCAGGCTCACGGTTTCACGATAAATATCTTTTCGTCCCCGATGCGTTTCTCACCCTTGCGTTTCTGAAGTTGAGATAGCCGAATAAGGTCTCGTAGATCCTATCAACCGCTGACTAGGATACAGATATTTTTGGATATACCTCAGCTTCTTCGAAGTACTCCCAGGAAGTTCTTCCAAAAAATTTAAAACAGCAAATCACTAGTGAAATAGTAGCACTCATGAGGTACAATTCCCTGCTTGGAACCTCCTAGAAAGCCTCATGCCACACAATCGTCGTTCCCATCGTGAAAGGTGCCGGTGGCGGTAACAGAAAGTGGTAGAGTCCATTGATGAGAAGTCATCGGGCTGAGCGGGACGACAACGTAAGGCGGGCGCCATCTGCGGAGACTGATAGGCACCGGTATTTTGATGACCAGGAAAGGATTTCGGTAACATGGTCATTGTGCTAACTCTGGTCTCCCTTTATCATTGGTCGTCTTTGGTTGCAAGTGGATTGCCTTCCCGTCTTCGAAACTCCCGGGTCGTACGTAAATGGCGTTGAATACTGGGTATGCTTGGATTCTATGGCACATTGGAATCAAGATATAAGAGGGAGCAGAATGAGTTGAATCTTCACACAACCTCCCTCATGTACTTCGCAGGCATCAACGTCCCTAACGATCCTTTCTCTGTCGGCACTGAGACTGTCGTGTGCGGGACGCTCGCCCTCGGTGCTCTTGCGTCGTTCCGCAAGCTCGTTGCTGCCTTTGCGCGAGCCCAGGCTACAGGTGGCCGCCTTATTTCTTTGCCTGACTCGTGGACTGGGAAACTCGTCACTCCGACGCATGCAGCTGCAACTTTCATTCCTGTCATCATTTACCTTGCTACAGTTCCTTTCAACGGGTTTCAGCAACCCGATTGGGTCAAGGCCTACGCCCTACCGAGTTATGATCTAGACGGCTCGAATATAACTTTACTGAGGGTTGCGGGATGTATTCTGTCAATTGCGTCTTGGCTCCATGCGGAGTATTGTGTACGCAAGCTTGGTCCGTCCTGGCACATAATTGGAGTAAGCACTGACGCGTGAAACGCCGGGTTTGGCGAGTGCTCACATTGCTTTTTGTAAGGTTCGTGAAAAGCCGAAGATCGTGAACACAGGTCCCTATTCAATCGTCCGTCACCCATTTTACACGTACGGTTGTTTCTCTTTACTGTTTCATCACGGGGAAGCTGAACGATGTTGCACAGTTCGGTTCTGTGTCTCGAAATGGGTTTGGCCTTGATGGGATGGAACGTTGTTCCTTTGTATGCGCTTGGCATTTGCGCCGCGGCTTTCACAGTGAAGGTTCCCATCGAGGTAGGCGAAAACACTAGGGAATTTGCCGAATCCGTGTAAGCTTACCTGAACTTTCATTAGGAGCGTCTAATCGAATCAGACAAGAACATTGGCCCCGACTATAAGGAGTACAAGAAGACGGTCACGTCCAAATTTATCCCTGGAATCCTCTGAATTTGTCATTTCTCAAGCAGATAGTCGCTTTCTCCGTCGTTTGCCTGAGCGAGGTGTATTTGATTTGGATAGTACAATGGAAGTACTTCTTGTCCCTAGTACACGAAGGGTTCGATGACTCCCATCGTCTGCACTGCGGAAGCAGTTCTTTTTACCCAAAGATAAGAAGATGCATTATTTGGTAGGCTCTCACAGACCGGAATAAGGACCTGCAGGCAAACTAAAATTAGCTGCATACTACAAAGAGCATGATGAAGTGGGGCGGAGGAAGTAATTTGCAATGAGATCCTACCAGAACTTTGGCGGTGGTTTGGCGATGCACGTGCGCGACAATGATTCAAAGCCGGAAGTTCGCTAATAGTTGATATCATCCCCATCCACCCCAGGAATGGGACGTTATTAATACTTTATCAGATTAGAGCATCCTGTGAAAATGTGAATGGGATATAAAGGCAGCGACATGTTTGGCAGTGGAACGAACCCCGCTTACAGAAAGGGACTGCACACGAACTGCTTCTGCAAGAGGGTCAGAAATTCACTCCATGTTTGCTATGCGAGTCGACCTAGAGATGGTGACGTGAAGAAGCCAGAACCAAGACGGCTCCGGCGCGCACACCAACTTGACATGGTCTCTCGGACTTCACACTCCAAGCTGAGCAATGCTCACTGGTGCGTAAGAAATGGACACATCATCCATTCTTATCAGGAATGGTTGCAAACCGGGACACATTATGAACCAGTTACAAGGTTACTACGCAACTCGGGAGGCAAAGCGTTCATCACCTGAAAACGGTCGGTTAAGAACGACGGAGAAGAGCTCTGTGAGGGTGCTTACCTTCTGCAGTATTCTTTCCCCGCCCACCTCCCAACCTGTTTCAGCGATCGGACGCACGGACTGGTCGATCAGTTCAGTGATCATCTGGCCAGCTCCGAACCTCTCTCCTGTGTATTTTCTCCAGCGAAGCAGGTTGCTCAATAGTTTGTAGCGGCGATACAGGAATCGTTGGCGGGCAGGGATAGCTTCAGGATCGAATCTTGCCGAACTTTCGACTTCGAGATATGACTGCACAAGGGCCACATGCTTGTCAATCGCTTGTCGGAATGTCGAGTAGACCGTCTTCTGCAGCAATTCGAGCTTCTCCTGCGTCGCCGAGGCCTCTACTTGCTCAGCAAGATCAACGACAACTCGGACATGCTTCGCTGAGTAAGGGTCGAATGCTCCTCCTTGGATAGTCTTGCAGAGACGCGGTACAATGGTAGAAAGCATTGCCGAAGCGAGATCACCATCTGGTCCCAATGCAGGTTCCGCATCGCCTTCGTCGGTAACACCATTTGACTGCCCTGGTCGCGAGTAATTGTATAGTGCATCGAACCAAGCAAAACTGTCTAATGGCCTCGGCTCCGAGATCGGATCCCATCCAAGCATTTCGAGTCGTACCCAAAATTCCCAAGCACTAACCATACCAAGCCCACCAAACGCGCCAGAGTAAGTATCTGAATAATTATCCCGCCACGCTCCAAACCACCTAGCCACACCCTTCTGCGGATCTCGAAACTCGTCAGATCGCACGTCGTTAAGGATTGAAGATGCTTTCTCATGAAGGCTGGACAAGGCTGCTTGATAATCTGCTTCGTCGGATGGTAAAAGTGACGAGTCAGTGGAATATCCTTCCTCTTCCTGTGGATGGGCATGTCGTAAATGTCGTGCTGCTCGAGCTTGGCGGTGCTCTTTTCGAGCTATGCTAGACTTGACATTTGGTACTACGCGCCCCAGCTCATCTATTTCCTCCAGCTGCTCCTTTTCAATTGAGGGTAGGGGGGCAAGGAAGAGACCCAAGTCATCTTCATCGTCCAGATTACGGCGCCTAGCAGTCATGTCACTTCGTTCCTTCAGCAGAGAGATATATTCCTCTTCAAGTTCCTCAAGTTGGGGATACTACGTGACAGGTCCAGGTCAACAACGAAAGCGTACTTTGAGGGAGTGATTCATACCTTTTCGTCCAAGAACGTGGCTACAGTTTCGACCCACTCCCGGAAAGAACTAAACCAACTCCGTTTTGATTCGGCTTTCTCTACCATCATTCTCATCTCCTTCTCCCTTCCCTCGAGAAGAACTCGCTCGTCAGCCAGGTTCGTCATTGAAGTTGTGCTTGAAGTATGGGATAATGTGAGCTGTATCAAAGAGTCGCTGAGACGGGAGATAGCGGCTTCAAGAGAAGGAAGTGGAGTTGGCTGTGGGACTATAAAAATATATGTGAGATGATCGCCCAGAACTCTAAATAACAAAACTATGTACTTGGTGTTGGTCTGTATTCTTGTTTGGCGGGGTGTCCGTTGGTCGTATCGGAAGTCAGGCGCGTTCCTCTCCGCAACTGCTCCATTTCCCATTCGGCCGTTTCTTCATCCCCATCTTCACTATTGGTGCATGTGAGCTAAATACCTACTAGCGCGCTCTGGTCTGAGAGACTCACGCATCTTCGATTAGTTCTTCCATCGCTGCGCGACGGCTTGCCGCCTCCTTTTTCTTAGCCTTTTTACCGAGCGCAATCCGCTCTTGAGCAGCGGTGTACTCAGAAAAATCTACCAGACATTCCGTCAATACACCATATGAGCTCCATAAAATTTCTCGTACCATCATCGCCTTCGCCTAGATCGTCCTCCTCTCTCATGAGTCGACTTTCGGGGTGAGGGCCCTGATACGTGTCCTGCTTGCGGATGACAGACAAGGATATGAAGTCACCATCGTTTTCAGCAGTAGTTTTGGTCTGCCGAAGACGTTCTCTTCGTTGCTTGGCTTCACGAATTGACAGCTCGGAGGGTATCTCCGGGGCGGTTGCTGCAATGTTAGGTAAATTGTGAGAGTTCTCGAAGTCGAGCAAGGGGGGCCTTACTTGATGCCGCTTCTTCATCCACTGTTACTGCACCGGCAATTTCGCTCGCATCGAGGAGCATTTCTGAATCGGGTAGATTGCCGGCCAAAGATACTGATTGAGTGCTAGCTCTCAACTCAGATAGGTATTCTTTGCTATAGACGACACCACTGGATTGAGCCGCCGGTGCAGTCCCGAGATTACCAGGAAGAGCTGTACTGACGCTGAACTCAGAATTGTACGTCAATAATAATGCTGGGAGAGTTATACCTAGAACTAGCTGATGGAGCAAGCTTGAGCTTGCGGCTCAGACTCGACTTTTTGACCTGAAAGGTATCCCCATCCCCTTCCTCTCGACGAGAGCATAAGCGAGCTTCAAGTGGTACAATTACAGTAAGCTCACCTCTTCATCGCCGCCAAAGCTCAGCCGTGCTTTTGGTTTGGCGCGTTCCTTATGCTGTTTCTTTAGCTTTGCAGCTAAAGTACTCGGGGCCACCGTCCCTTGATCATCTTCCTGCGCATTCTCCGTAGGGGATACTGGGCGTGTCCGCGGTGCTTTTGCCTTGGACCGTTTGAAGATTGCTACTGAAGCATTCTCATCCATTTTGTTGTGCAAGTGATTACTGGTCAAGCCGGTCGTGATGTCGTGACGCAAACGAGTCACGTCGTAGATGCGGATCGTCACGCGATTTGTTGTCACTCCCTTTCCGCATTTATGAACGTGACGCCCATGGCGCAGCTTGATCTTGTTCCTTCTCCTGTCCTGTATGTCTGAACCGTCCCAGAAATCAAAGCCACGCCCGCGCCCGCGCCCTCGACCACGAGGTGCAGCTTCATCAAATGAAAGTGCCAAGCCCAGTTCTTCCTCAAAGTCGCCGGGGGTGGATGAAGATGCGATGTTCATGCGGAACAGGAATAGGAGTGCAATTGCCTGGAATAAGATGAATGAGGCAGTCGAGAGTGAGCTCACTCTCTGATTACTTCTGATGATCTCTTCATTCTAACTGCGTTCAGAACGAGAAGCAACTCGAACACGATCGCCTGATGTTGACTCGAGTGACTCCGATTCACCACCAGTGAACAAGACCAAGAGACCACCATTCGTTGCGAAACTGAAGCAACTACCCGCTTGGACCAAATCGGATGGGCTCATACAGTAAGCCCGCTGTAGTACACTACGGTCGATATTAGACTTCTCTGCCAAAAGGATCAGGGATTCCGACTCCGAAGACGGGAATAGAAGTTGCTCATCAATTTCGCGGACGCATCAAGAGGAAAGTTCACCTCAAGTAACTCCCAATTCCAAACGAAAAAGGCAGCCTAGTCATTCGAGCTCTGACTTTTCTGAACCGGAAGTACTTCTGGCGGAACAGAAAGGTCGTGAGATAGCACGGTTAGAACTTGACTGCTCTGTGGTGTTATCCTCTCACTCATTGCTGGTGTATTAGTCAGATTCTAGACAGTCAGACGTCAAAGCGCGATTCTCCTCCTATCTATACCTTAGATGACGATGAGGAAGACGATGTTGATGGGTTGCCTCCAGAACTTGCTGCAATCAAAGCGGAAGTGACAAGGAACTTAGCCAGAGTCGATAGCACCTCTTCGACCATGGCTTCCATTGAAATCAGGACCATTCTGAGGCCGCACCCTGAAGATGAATCGGGCAGATCGTACAATTACTCGCATACAATGAAAAGGGTATGCTATACAGACTCGACCTCTGACGCATCACTGACGATCGGTTTAAATTCTCAGAACGAAAAGTTCGAGCAGCTATTCGACGAAATCGCTGATGCTGGAGGAATCCCCTCCGAAAGATTAGTCGTTCTATTCAATAACAATCGAGTGTATTCGTGGTCGACACCGCAAACCTTATCAATATGGTCAGAGGCAGAGCTAGGTACGATAATGCTTACCATATCTTCGGATTAGAAGCTGACAGTAATAAAAATTTACGCAGTGGCATACGAAGAACACGTGTACAAGTATATCAAGGCTCATGGGTACCGTGCATCATCTGCTGATGATTCCGGCACTGCTCCGCAGTCCACTGCCTCGGAAACCGCACCGACAGAACTCGCTACAGAACCAGAATCATCGCAAGACAGGGCCGACACATTCAAGCTGCAAGTTCGCTGTGGAGACAGGACTGTGGCAGTCACTGTGCGACCGACGACGAAATGTGGTGCCATTGTCGAGAACGTTCTGAACAAGATCGGGAGACCTCAGGCGAATGAGGCGTGCATTGAAGTTGATGGCGTAAAGCTCGGCCCGGGAACTGAAATCGGTGATACTGATTTGGAAGATGGTGATTTGATTGATATTATTGGTGCATGATTGTACCTTGGTTCTCAGTGTGTCTCGCTTTCCTTTCTTTTCTGTTCACACTTTCATCACGCACACCTAATGGGAGAGTATCGTCTCACAGTGGGGTTTCTTTGGTTGTAGAATCACGCAGGGCCAATGTGTAGCCGTTCAGTCAATCCAGATATAACTGTAGCACGTCGCTAGCAAAGGCAATAGATGATAAAGATACAGAATGTTCCGTACAGTCCTTTGAGGAGGTACAAACAAGTAAGAGCAAATAGTAAGTTGATAAGTCACCAGGCATTTGCAAGTCTACCGACAGCCCAAACCATCCCCCCACCTCCGACTGGGAGAAGCAGAATCCAAACCCCGATATCCCACATAATTCGTCGACCCAAACGTCGACGCTGCAGAGCCCGTTCCTTACGAAGAAGCAGTTCCTGAGTGTCTCGGTCATAACCAGATGCACCGAGTTCTTCGTCATCCGAGATGACGCCCGACGTGGGACGCAGTAGCGGTCGAGGATCGACGAGAATAGAAGTTGGTCGGCGGATGATATGGAGGATGATGTGAAGTAGAGCCGGAAGGAAATAATTGGAAAGGAGAACGAGGAGTACGGCTATGTCTTCCAGAACAGGTTCCAGAACACGCGGAAGAATAGACAGAACGAAAATAATAACCAGGTACATAGATCTTGCTAACGAGCGTTTTGATATCTTGGGCAAGGTGAAAGGGAAGGGAATGGAGGGAGATGTCGTTATGAGTGGAGGTATCGCAAGGAGAAGAATGGAAGCGGTTATAGTCATCAAAAGCGCTTGTACTGTTGAAGTTGTCTCCTAGCAAAGACCGTCAGCCTTACTTCTCGAACAGTGATAGGAACGTACAGGGTGGTCTTTATTGCCATGCGACTTCACCGAAGGGAACAGAACCGGAAGAATCAGACATGTTCCGACGACAGTTGCCGAGGATGATATTGACGAGATCGAAAGGTATCGCTTCTCTTTCCTGCCGCCACTTCCTCGCTGGCCCACCAAACCAGAGTATATTTGTAGGTTTGACACTGAAGAAAAGGCAAAGGCGACAGATGCTTAATGAAAAGAACAGTGAGTATCTGGAGCAAATCCTTGGCTCCCTTCTGCTTACTGATATCATCCAAGAGACGACCCTGTGGGACCATAACATCGTCCGTGTTAAGAGCACCCGTCGCGTGCGAGTATATAATGACGCCTAGCCACGCGATATACAACACGTTTGATAGTCCCGTCGAATAAACAAGTCGTCTGCCCGCTAAGTTGGACGATATGGACAAGGGAGAGATGACCAACATGAAAACAATCGACAGAGAGAGGGATTGTGGTAGAAAAGACACGCTCGCTGGCCAGAGCGGCACCATACATTTTATTGCACCTTGAATTTGGCGCCGTCAGGATCTTGACTGCAGTTACGAAGAAATCTCATACCTCTCAAATATACCACGGCAAGCAACACACGTTCGGCGGCACTCAGCAGATATGTAAGAGCTTTAATAGCAAGCTTTCGTCGTTCCTTTCTTCTTCCCCGTGCGAATGCTTCCGTCGCGATTTCACTCATGTTGGATTTCCGAACATAGCGCGCCAGTAGAAACCAAATCTGGCGAGAGAAGGCGGAAAGCAAGGCGAAAATGACCAGTACAGGGATGGACAGCTTCAACTGTGCTTGACTGCTTAGGATGAGCATTGAACCAAGCTTTAGGTGAGGAGACACGAAATAGCCAAATACGACCGATGGGGCGAGAGCGACCTCCGGAGTGAAATCATCCTGCAATATGTCCTCCTCTTCGGTCATTTCAAATGACTGTTCTTCATCGTCTTGCTCGTGCACGAGGATGAGAGCTGCGCTTGAATGGTCGCTCGACGACTGGGAGCTTCTGTCTGAGTGTCCGGAGCTTCCGGAATCGGACGACAGACGAGTTGAGGACGCCATCTGTGTTCCGGACATACACTGAGTTCGTTCGTAAGGAGCGTGCTGAGTCGTACGCCCAGTTGGGCCTCAGAAGGCCTGGATGCCTTGAAGAAACCTCCGGGAGGTTTAGTCCTAAAGTTTCTTGTTGAGAGTACGCTGCGGATCTGATCTGCTCACTCCCAACCAACAATGCAAAAGGTATTTTCAGCGAATAAAGTAATTATTTCACACATTTTTAATAACTAAATCGTCAAAAATTTTCCCGTCTCTTATTTTTTGTTCTTGAAAGGAGTCCTTTGGTAAGTATGTAGGAAAGGCTTTCCGAAAGGGCCCTCAGCAGAAGTACCGATAAAGCATTACGCCGCCCACCCTGAGTGCGAAACGTTCATATAGCGGTGAATGTCGGGGAAGTCACAATCACAACCCTGTCCGAGGCATAATGAGCCTTCTTAGATCGGATCCTCTACTACTTGTGATGGTCTCTGATCTCAAAGGGCGTTGGTGCATACATACCCAGATTAACAACGTCCCGTACCGTAGTGAGTAGGTGTCCTTGCCTTACACACACATACAGTCAAGCAGATCTGAGATTGTCGGCTCTGCATCGGTTATGAACGTCCGTTGTCAGCTGGAGTCGAGGTCCGCAGAGAAAACTTCCTCACTGTCTGCAGAAGTGCCTGAATATGTCGACGAGGCGTGTAGCGGAGAGCACCATGAAGTCTGGGACGTTTAACGCAAGTTAATAAGATACGTTATATGGGAAGTGATTTTTATACGCCCGGTAGAACCTATGCCCACGGGCTCAGAACTAGCTCTTCCACTATGCATAATAGTTGAGATAATCGCGTGTATGTCACATCATACTGACCACACTGAGAGTAAATGAATGCCAGGGACGATGTTTTGAAGCTCGAGGAACGAGTTTGTTTAACACCTCCCTGCTTGTAACCGACACCGTATGCTCGCTCTGGATATGTGGTTTTACCCGGCATTTCGTTGCAAGATCCTAGCAATAGCCGGGATAGTTGTCTAGGCTTTCATGACCCAATTCCACTTGTCAGCTTTCTTCGTGAGTTATTGCCTTTCTGGGGAATACAGTATATAGCCAGATGTTCGATCATAGCTAGAGATCGACTCTGTAGGCAGATACTGAACACGGACAATTTGATTCCGTCACGGTCGATACCATAATAAACCACAGCGTGCGCCTGTCATTTCCAGTTTAAGCACATTCTAGTCGCAATCCAGCACTAGTCTCCGAAGTATTTCTGTTATATCAGCTGGGATTATGTCGCCCCTCCCTAGGCTAGGACTCGGACCTAAGAAGACTGGAGAAATATACGGGAAACATAAAAAGCATAAAAATAACAGAGCTGCTTACTCTGACCGTGAAGATCGCCGAATGACCACTGAAGTTTGGCACATCAACTTCCATATGGTAATAGCTTATGAAGCTTCGTTTTCTGCGTCGGATTGGAGTACGTGGCCTGCGCGAGTCGATTTTTCCTGCTTGGCCGCTTATACTCGTTCAAATGCTGGTGGCCGGCATGTGCCTAAGAGTAACAATGCTGAGTGTAGTTGCTCGAAGTCTCTGATAGAATACGCAAGAACGTACGCGCTTAAACTGCCCGTTCGACAATGCTTTCCATCGTTTCTTTGCGCCCGAGTGGCTCTTAAGCTTCGGATAGTGTGTTATAGCGCCAGTTGAGAATGACCGGATCGCTCCAAACAAACCAATAGCATTGGAAAAGAGCATTTTGATGAAATGGACGAAGCAAAGCAACGACGACACGAACGAGCATCGGACTTTTCTTGGATCGGCACGTGATGTTATACTCTGACGCGCGTCGAGATCTAGTCAGTAACGAGCCCCAACCTTTCGAGGCGCCACCATTACCTTGCTCTGCTCTAAACCACCATGAGCGACGCCAACAGGTCAGCAACCAGTGATGATGCGGAACGCGTAAATGTGTATTGTATAATAGATCGTGCTGTCATCTTACCCTTCTTCTTGTAGGTTCGCTTGAAACGACTGGCGAAATTGGGCACGCCAAGTCCTTCAGCTGGTACCGCGTCCACCTCATCACCAGTAACACCGAACCCACAGGAGTCAGCGCCCAAACCAAGGCTGCAGCCCGTTGCTAAACCACCACCTCCCCCAACGCCCGTGGCGTCGACTTCTGCACCCGTAAGGAAATCCCCTCCTGGTCCAGCAAAGCTTGATTTCCCGGCTTGGGAACATGATACTATCGGTCATGTCCTTAGCGTGACACTGGACGTGAGTTTTTGCAACGAGAATTTTCTGAAGTGTCTCATTCTTTACAGAGAGAATACGCAGAGCAGCGACAAGGGAAACCTGTTTGGTTGAAGAATCTCCAGGATGATTTGGATTCTGAGCAACCTGGTGCGTGTATTTTATGGATGTGCAAGGACAGCATCATCTTATTTGCTCGTAAAGATGATCACAGGCCCAGAAGGCTTACTTCCGAGCTTGCCGATAGACTCCTCATCGCAAGATTGGAAGTAAATCCGGAGACTATGTCGTACGTTGTCAATGGTTGCGTAGACCTCCTAGCTCACATCTGCGAAAGAGATGACTTAGATTACTTGCCTGCACTCGCATCACTCCCAGCAGACGAAACAATATTTGAGTATCTTGTCGGCTGTTGGAGACGACATAACGCGATCAGAGCATCTCTCGGGAAGAAAGTCAGGAATCCTCTGCCAGATACTTTCATTTAGCAAAGTTGCTGAGGTTTCGGTTATCAGGGCTATACTCCGCAAGATACTCAGCAAACCATTTCGGTTCTTGACAAATTAAAGGACCTGATCATTAGCTATGCTGGCTTGAATCTGCAGGACCCCGAGATGTTTGCTCAGCCGCGAAAGTAAGTATATGAGGTCATATGGGACAATGCTTTGGCTCATTCCTTTGATTCAGTAAACCGATAGGACCACCTGAGCTGGTCTCAAGTCTACTGGCTCTCTCTAGTCTTACGGATCCTTTGTCGAGTAGCTCGTCTGGTACGACCCTTTCCGCGACCGAAGTACCCGCCTTCCTTCAAGATCTTGTGCTCCGCTTTGAGCCAGAGGGTGAGCTGGAATCAATCCTTGGTACGACGATAAAGATGCTCTTGTTCCACACATCTTTGGCGCGCCCGGAAGGCCTTGGTGGTGTAGATGCTAGCTGGCGTGGGATCGTGAGCGGCTTAGAAGCGCTAGTTTCTATCAAGCCGATTGCTATCATGATTACGAAAATGCCGGAATGGAACCCACCATCCGCAACTGCGCCCAATTTTGAACTGATGAGCCTTATGGGCCCGTTGCTACGACTCAATGTTTTCCCAAGGGAATGGGTGAGTATCTGGATCTATATCCTATATGAATAAATCTGAGTTCCTGGATAGCCGACAATTGCTGCCACTTACTTCTCCGAACCAGACAAAAGATCTCACAACGACGTTGAATCGTCGAACGCGAGCTTCAGGGGCACTCTCAAGAGCTTGCAGGTAAGTCTCGCTAAACCTGAAACGAACACGTCGTCCGACGAGCTTTTCAAGTCTTCCCTGTTCCAAGTCTTCAACTCCCTCGTTCGTGCTTCACCTGAATCAAGGGAAGCCGTGTTACAATACTTCTCAAGAATAGTTTCCTTGAATGTCAAACGTGGAGGGATGCAAGTGAGTACGAACCCTCTTTCGATGGACAGTCGGGTAATCTTCGCGCCACTCTAGGTCGACCCCACAACAGTTGCTTCGGACAGCTTTATGATTAATGTCCAGACAGTACTTCTCAGATTTGCGGAACCATTCATGGACTCTCAATATTCTAAAGTAATTTTCTTTCGCTGTTTATTTCAACGGAATCTCATATCCTCATTTTCAGATTGATCGTATCGATCCCTCATATTTGGGTCGATCGTTTTGTCGTGTCGACGTAAAGGAGGAGACGCGTATCAAAGCTACTAGTGACGAAGTAAACGAATGGGCCAAGGAAGTCCAGGCCTCTGATGGTATGCTGCTCAACAGAGAATCAAGTAAACTGAACGAAGATCTCATTTTGGCTTAGGGCCAGCACCGAATTTCATTTCGGACATATTTTATCTGGCTTCCGCTGTAAACCATTACGGACTCAATCGCACGATTCAAACATATGATGACCTCTTCAAGCATGCGGACGACTTACAAAGACACGTCGACCTACTCACTTCGAGCATGGCACCGCTACGCCCTGGAGTATGTTATCTTTGCAAACGCTGCGAATTCAGCCCTAACTAGGATTTTCGTAGGATCCATTTATGATACGCATCCAAGCAGGGATCGACGCCGCAAAGGTAATCGAGTCTTGACCATACAGAATCAGGGCTAATCGTTCTTGCAGCGAGAGATATCCAAGATTAACATGGAGCGACTTGCATATCAGGTTCAACTTCTCGATCCCGAATTCGTCTTCCGGCAAATTGGTTTCACAAACTTCGTTGAGACTTGGCTCATTCGGCTAGTGGACCCAAAGAAATCGCATCCTAAACCCACTGTCGAGTATGGCGTTTCGTTCCTATCGAATTGTTTCAATCATTAATTTAGTTTTTACTAGAATACCTCTACCGAAAGAAATTCCCACTGTATTCCTAATGCTCCCTGAATATTTCTTAGAAGACGTCGTTGACTTCCTGCTCTTCTTGATGAGGTATGAGTTTTAATCATTTGACGTGCTGGTCTCTTCACAATGCGCCTTCAGGAACTCCCCGATGAGCTTGGATCTCACTGGTCGGAATGAACTAGTCATTTGGGCGTTGACCTTCCTTCGCTCAACTTGGTATATCAAAAATCCATTCTTGAAAGCGAAGATAAATGAGGTTTGTTGTCAAGTTTGTGTTGTTTCATCTGAACGTTGATGGGTATCCAAGGTTCTTTTTTACGGAACTCTTGGCTATGGCAGGCAAAGCGGTGTCCTCACAGGCGTGCTGAACACGCACATTTTTGCATTGAAGCATCTCATGCCCGCGTTAATGTCGTTCTACATTGGTAATCTTGATGATTCTAAGACTGTTTGTGGAGACTGACTCTTAAACAGAGGTGGAGCAGACCGGAGCGAGTTCCCAATTTTATGATAAATTCAGTGAGTGGTGAACTAAACGTCCTGAACCGCTCCATTGACAACGCTTTAGATGCTCGGTACAGATTCAAATTGCGTTCTGGCGTGTGTTGTTGAGCTCATCTGCCATCTAGGCGCAATATCGCCTATATCCTCAAGGCGGTCTGGGATAATCCTTCCCACCGCGAGGCATTGAACAACGAAGCAAGGTAAGGCTTTCGCGCTTCTTTCATCACTCGGCTGACTTGAGCTTCACGCAAGTAATATGGACAAGTTCATACGCTTCGTCAACCTCATGATCAATGACGTGACATATCTCATGGACGAGTCCTTGAGCGAGTTATCTCAGATCGCGGCGATACAGCATGAAATGGACAGTCCCGAATGGCAAACTAAGCCCGCAGAATATCGCCAGGAGAGGGAAGGTACCTTGCGTTCTCTAGAGCGACATGCATCTGGATATACAACGCTGGGGCGATCGACTGTGGATATGTTGAAGATATTCACTGCTGAAACTAAAGCTCCTTTCATGGTACCCGAGATTGTAGATCGCCTTGCAGCAATGCTGGATTATAACCTCGACGCGCTCGTTGGCCCGCGCTGTTCCAATCTAAAAGTCAAGGATCGGGAGAAGTATCATTTTGAACCACGGAAGCTGCTTAGTGACGTCCTGGAAATTTACTTGAACCTCGCTGACCAGCAAGAATTCGTTCGTGCTGTGGCAAATGACGGACGCAGCTACAAGAAGGAGTTGTTCGAGAATGCGGCGCGAGTTGCACATAACAGAGTACTGAAGACGGATGATGAGATCGAAAAGCTTCGTCTGTTCGTATTGAAAGTCGAAGAGACAAAGGCGACAATTGAGGTTGAGGACGATCTCGGAGAAGTACCGGACGAGTTCTTAGGTGTGTCCATCCGGGTCGTCTTCCTTCAAGCACTAAGCACTCGTCATTGTAGATCCATTAATGTTCACTGTTATGAGGGACCCAGTCACACTACCATCGTCGAAGGTGAACATTGATCGTTCGACGATCAAGTCTCACCTCCTTTCCGACACGAAGGATCCCTTCAATAGATCCCCGTTAAGTCTAGAGGATGTCGTCCCCAGTACGTCTTAATGCATACCTTAATTTCGCAACTTTTACCCTAAACGTTTGACAGACCCAGAACTGAAAGCTCGTATCGAGACATTCCTGGCGGAACGTCGGAACAGGTCTACCGCCCTCGACATACCGGAGAAAGATGTGGTCAAAATGGATGTCTCTGAGTGATGCTATGTAACTCATTGAACCAATGATTCTTTATTGCAATGTACTAATTGTCGTAGGAACGGAAGCAATAACTAGAGACCAGGAACTACTGTAACGATTCAACTATGCCATGCATTTTCTTGCAGAACGAGGACACGTTTAAAGGTGTGATTCAACTTGCAACAATAAAGCAGATATAATGTTCGAGCGTCGTCGAGCCATTACCGAACCGGGATATTAACAAAGACGCAAAACTCCAGACTCACGTTGGCTACCGAGACTTCATTTAGCTTCACAATACAAAGAGCGACGCGGCGACACCTGCGGCTATTGAATACGGAAGAGGTGTGATGTGCAAAGAGGCAGAACTTTCGCTTTCATTGGCACTTGAGAAGCTAATCATTCCCACACGACCGGCTAAGTACAGACATAAGACTCACGCGGCTGTAGCGGGGTCCGGCCCAACCAGGATGAACGTTCCACCCAACGGGTCGCCCAATCCGACGTCTAGAGCGAACTGACTGATATTGAAATTCTGAACCGGGGTCGTCACGTTCACCTCTGCTTGGTTGTTGAAGTTGTCGGGCTGGTTGAACAACAGGAAGACGTATCTGCAGGCGGATAAAACAACTTAATACACGTGCCGTTCGGGGGAATTCTGGGACTGATGGTTTGCTCACCGATGAGGATCCGACCCAGTAGGCGGAGTCGGCTGCCGGAACTCTGACAATGCAGGTGTCGAATTGGAAAGTAGAGCGAGGCCGTCTGCGTCTGCATCTCCAAGGACGAAATTTCCGCCCAGGAAATGACGGATCTGCGAGCTTGTGGGGTTCTGAGGGGTCGGAGCGTCGAGATCGACTGCCGCAACGACGAATGTGTCTCCGATGTCGGAGGGAAGAGAAGATTGGTTCACTCCAAAGAGAGGGGGTCCAGCGGTTTCTTTCAGTATTATTGGTTGAGTACTTCTTCCGGTGGTTCATGTTTCTGAAAAGTATAATACTCACGGTTACGTGGGAGTTGTACACCAGCCGTCACATTTACCGGTGCTCCTGATGTCTGCGGGAAGACGAGCTGGAAGAGGACCGTCGGGTCGAAGTTTATGTCCGCATCCTCTGGGATCTACAGTGTTGTTTAGCCTCGCCCAAGCACGGATAAGGACGAATGAGACGAGGGAACCTACAGATGCATTCGCAAATGAAGACACGACCGTGGCTAAATCAGTATCCTGGCACGATGCTAGGAGAGACAGGGAAGCGGTGAACAAGGCAAAGAGAGAGTACTTCATGATGTGCAGGTGAGTGCGTGCGCTCGGGGCATCAACGAGCATATGTGGGAGATTTATATCTTCGACAGTCTCTTGTCGCACCAAAGGAGCCTTCTCGACGGCACGAACTGCCTCGCAATGCAGGCATAATACAACGAACAATTCTTCGTTCCTTCTTCTGGCTACGAAAGACTACAAGAGTGGTCTGATTACTATGGCGATTCTCTCAGCTGCGCAGCGTGTCGCGCGAGGGAACAGCCGATATGTCTGCGACGAGAAATCGGTAACCATTCGGGGGAGAGGGAGGAGCATTCTTGGGCCTCACGGAAATTTTAGCTTCCTCTTGGCCTCTCACAGAGGCCACTTAATACATGCTGGAATACACACGGTCGATCGCGCCATTCGGAGAAGGCCTGTCTGCTACTGAAGTACGTGCTCAGCGGGTCGAATGAAGGAACGTGTAAGTCAGGTGATGTCATTTTAGTACACATGGGACATGAACAAAACGGCACCACAAGGATGCACATTTATTTTGCCGCATGGAATGTTCACAGGGTTATCATGCGCTTGGAGTTGCCGATCCGGTACGCCTTTACTCTCGCAATTATTCTGCCAAGCCTTACACCGTATTTTAGACCAAGCCCCTGAGAACTGAACTTCAGACCTCCGAGTCCGATTGAGACGTTTCGCCAGCCAGAACCGACGGAATAGGCCGGCCGACCTCGACGAACTAGGGAAAGTTCGTGTTACGATGTATACTCTATGGTACTTGCTGCATAAATCGACGACTATATGCATTGCAGAACGAGGTCAAGCTCGAAGGAATAATCCGACGTGCCACAATGAGGGAGGGTCTAATATGGCTCTAACTCTGTCGATTTCTCATAACATTCAAGTTCGCAGGGGCTAACCACTCCGGACTCTGGCATCGAGTTATCAAAAAAATACTTTGTATTGACCCCAAACTGTATAAAGCAACACTGCTAGCCATACTACAGTAATAACTACTTAGCAGAGCGGCGGTATGACTTTCGTTTTCACCTGCTCTTTCGATACTACTTTGATTGAAGTTCCTTGTCATTCTTGAAACGAAGAACAGGGTCACCTGCCGGTAGCTGGAGGGTCAGCTCCGACCAGGATAAACGTTCCACCCAACGGATCACGTCCAGAGCGAATTGGCTGATGGAGTCGAGCCGCCCAGTTCTGTCTGGTCGTCGAAGTTGTCGGGTTGAAGTTTATGTTCAATTCCTATGGTATCTGTAGGTATGTTCAATCTTGCTCGTATCCGGCCGGATACAGTCCGGAGGACATATTGGTGAATGTCGACTTGACTGTGGCTAGATTAGTGTCCCGGCACGAAGCAAGGAGACATATACGGCGGCAGCAATAAAGCACCAAGAGCGTAGTGCATCACGCGCAATAGGTGGACTCTCGAAATCCCTATCAATCGAGTCATAAATTATACGATCGCCGTTTTCCTAGTGGGCCGAGCTGTACGCGAGGAATCCGCAGGTTTGGAAGCTTGCTCGGCCCCGTTATTTGCGCAGGTAAATACGCAATCGAGATGCTGCGGCGATGAGACTTCGGTACTGTAGCGATTAGTGAGACACGGAACACCCAAAAAAAATTGCTGGCAGCTTAGCGGAGTCTGCTTACTGACGGACACAAATCACTCGTGTCGCAGAATCAGAGATAATCAAATATCAAAGGAATTCGTTCTTCAAAGACAGATCTTACAAGACGTCACACATGGGTTTCCATGAATACACATGCAGGCTCTTCTGTCATTCACAGGATATCATGCGCTCGGGTCTGGTCCAACCAATATGAACGTTCCACCTAGAGGGTCGCCAAGACCAACATCCTGTGCAAACCGGCTAATATTGAAGTTCGCAATAGGTGTCGCAGCGTTGACGTCCGTTTGGCGGTTGAAGCCCGGTGGCTGCTGGAAGAGTAGGAATACATATCTTCATTTGAAGTTCAAGGTTATATGTCAGCGACATGTCCTTAAACTCCTTCCATAGCACTTTCCGGCTTACCTGTGCGGATCGGATCCTGCAGGAGGAGTCGGCTGAAGGAACTCTGAAATAGCTGGCGTAGAGTTGGATAACAAAACGACTCCGTCAAGTTCTGTGGGACCCAGCTCGAAGTTGCCTCCTAGGAAGTGCCGAATTTGCGCTTCCGATGGGTCTTGAGGTGTCGGAGGATCGAGATCGACCATGGCCACTACGAATGTTCCACTCGCTTGCTGCAAGGAGCCGGAACTCTGGATACCGAAAACAGGAGGAATCGCCGTCTCTGTTAAATAGATGCAAAATACAGACAGTGAGCCATTAGCTTGTTTTGTATGGAAAAGTAAAGATATGGACGAACGGTTTCGGGGGAGCTGAACCCCTGCGTGAACCGGGACTTCAGAGCCGGAGGCCTGAGGAAAGGCAACTTCAAACAGGATGGTTGGATTGAAATTGATGTCCGTCGCCTCGGCTACCTGGGTGTAGACCATCAAGACGTCCAATAAATGTCAATGGCATGGGGAGAATAGGTGTTCGGGCCTTACATTGTCCGTTTCAAACACCGCCTTCACAGTTGCCAAGCTCGTATCCTGCGCCAAAGCACACGAAGCGAATATTAGCACAAGAGATAATCCCTTCAACAGTAGAAACATGTTGATGTCAGTCGAGATTACGCTGCAGATCCTAGCTAATGGATGCTACTCCGCAATCTCTACATCGCCCTTTTATGAATTTGCGGGTCGAACAGAGGGTGCCGTCTTCCGCAGTGAACCTGAAATAACTCAAAAGAGAAGCGCCGACAACCAAAGCTCATTGGTTAGAGGAGGGAATCAGGCGTCACAACCGGGAACATATTCCCAGTGTTCTAAATCCTCTACTCAGCATGATACAGGCACTCGTGCAAAATCAGAAGCTGTATTAGTAATGACACTCACAGCGATACTTCTTGAAGAACCCCGGTCTGGGAGTCGTTCTCGGAAGTCATCCCATGCCTTGAGAATTAGAGCGCTGCGCAAGAATCGTATGATGCAAATAGCACAGCTTTTTGTGACAAAAGTGTGTTGCAGAAGTAGAAGAGTGAGACATCTGAACGAGATTAGAGGCTTGAGCAACGTCCTGTGCGTCTCTAGTGGGGATCCTTTATGGGCCTGCCTCGGGCATTTTCACCTCCGGTGGACATCGACTTGTGAAGGATAGTAGCGATTGATTTCTCGAGTCCAATCCACATACCCCAAATACAACGCTTATAAACTCTTCGTTTCAAAGGAGCGTTAGATTACAACGGTGGAGAGTATCGCCACGAAACTCACCTGAAATACACCACTACACGACATTCTATAATAGTCACATCACTTCGAAACGTCGAGTACAACCCGACCAACTATCTCGCCCCTCGTCATCTCCTCGTAAACTCTAAACAAAGTCCTTATCACTATGATGATTTCATAGCAAGAACGAGGCACGTACTCATTTAGTTCAGACAGCCCGCGCAAAGTGTATTTCACTTTCACTTTCCCAGCAGCAGCAAGCTCCGTCGCCTCAATTGATTCCCTTCGATTACCGACAAACGTTCCTTTGATAGTCAGACCAAACCCAGCGACGAAGAAAATAGGCAGCTCGAGCATTGCCCCAGCGGGCAAACCAACAACAAGCAAGATCCCAGTGCGCCTGAGATATGCCGTTGCGGTGTTGTATGCTGCGCTACTTCCTGCTGCAACGAGGACACCGTGGGCCCCGCCGCCGGTGGTGGCAACAACGTCCGCTGTGAGATTCTGGGCAGTCTTGAAATCGAAGAACGCGGATGCGCCGAGTGAAAGACAGAGTTCTTGTTTTGCGGCGCCTGTGTCTATGGCTATGACACGGAGACCCATGGCGACTGCATACTGGATAGCTAACATGTACGATAAGTTCTTTGGCAAAATTGAGAGATGAGTTAATTGAATTGAATGCACCGAGATGACCGAGCCCTCCACCTGCCCCAGATACAACAAGCCAGTCGCCAATAGATAGACCACTATGGCGAAGAGAGCTGTAGACGGTAACGCCCTAGCAGAAATAATGGGGGAGACTGAGAGTCTGCGGCAAACATGGACAAAATAAAAAGACAACACCTACCGCACACATTACTGCTGCTGCATCGCCGCTTTCCAGCCCGTCTGGAATGGGCGTGACGCAATCAACATCAGAAACGGCGTACTCGCAGAAAGTTCCGTCTATGTCAGTCCCATGCAACTTGACAAACGGACAATCTCATGGTCGATATCAGTCGAGATAGCCATCAAACTGGAGATGAATGGTACTTACGTTCCTCCTGCCCATTCAAGCAAAAATTACAACTGAGGCATGCTGTTCCAAGAAGCTTCAAGCCCACACGATCTCCAACTTTGACATTGGTCCCTTTCGTATACTTTCCTATTGCCACGACATACCCAATGCCTTCATGACCTCCAATAAGATTGGGCTTAATCGGGACTGGGAAACCCCCATTCTTGATACTGAGATCGGAATGACAGACACCAGAGTGTGTAAGCCGGACGAGGCATTGACCGGGAAGCAACTCATCGGGTTGTACGACTGGGTGATCGTTTACAAGTATGGGAGTTTCTTTCGGTGCCGGTAGGATGAAAGCACGCTGGGTGCGCGGGATCGATATCGAAGTCATAGTGGAGGAAGCATCGAAGTTTACATCCTAGCCGCTTTATAGTCATAACGCATGGGAAACACTAAGAGTGCATGAACGAATTATCCGCTATACAGACGAGGTCGTGGTCATGGTCATGGTCATTCGTCAACGGGGCAACCAGTAATACTTACTTGGCGACGCTGTGTAAAAGATTAAACGGTATGCCACGTGATCGCAGAATACCGTTTACAATGCAAACGTGCAAATAATATCCACGCAACACTCTCCTATTATAATCTGAAACCACCGAAAGCACCTGGTACCGTGCACTTCCATACACCTGCGGAAGAACCAGTCCCACGGAGATACCCATGCTCAGTCGAAACGACAAAGTTCGAGTGATATGTCGGCAGTGAGTTGCCTGAAGAGTCCTCAGCGTTGGATAAGCTAAACAAATTCGCCGCATAACTCTCCGGGGTATCGACGAGTGCACCAATAACTGAGCCTGACTTTCCAGGCCCTAACATAGCAGTCGGTAAGTGGACCGGGGATGTCCGGTGACGACAGAAAAACTGTGAAACGATGAGTATTTTTTTCGGAGGCCAGTCCTTCTTGACAAACCTCAATACGAGAGCCAACTGGAGGGGCAGGGACTTCCTCTACCGCGATTGAACCCCGCGACGGGCTCCCGGCGATAATCTTCAAGAGTTTCGCCTAAGAGTGCTTGTGAGCTTCCGTCAGCGTCAACCCAGAAACCACAACGACCCACGGGAATAGTGTCTGTCTCCTGCTCATGCACATCTCGTAAACCGATATAATAGTCGATATCTTTGAGTTGTTCTTCTGGCAACCCGTGATCTTGAATGGATTTCAGAAGAATCCTTGCCGGTAAAGAATTCTCAAGTTCGTGAATAAGATTCCCTTCCGACCTGTGCGAAATAATACTGAGTCGGAATTCATCAGGTTCAAGTAGTAAACCTTAGTTCACCTTCTAATGAGCAACGGTCGTGTCAGCCTCGTGACACCATCAAAGCATGATACATTCTCCGAAGGATCTCTCTTCAACGCAAGACCTACGCTTCCGGAAGACTGCACTGTTCCATTTCGAAGGAGCGTAAAAGGGTGACCTGTGATGAACGGCGTCGACGAAGCAATCACACCAAGCTACCAAGAAATCAAAAAGAAGTCGCAATACGTCAACAGAAAGTCACAAACCTGGCTAGCCTGAGGAAGATGATGTTGCAATGCCGTCGCAAAGTGCCACGATGAAGTATCACAGAAATATAGAAGGGTACGTACATCACTGAGACGGCCCGGAGTCAGTGGGAACCGAATGTGTACCAACGTAAGTCATACCATACATTCTTCAACTCCTGGGGAATATACCGCTGGGAACCCTTGGCATTCCAAACCGCGTCCCAATCCACTCCCTCACGGATCCCATGCTCTTCAACCTCATCAAATGCACGGCGTGTATTTCTCTTATTATAAGTATGCCATCTCCCGACCGATACTGGCGCGTCACCAGTTTCCAACGAGCTAAACGGCACACAGGAGTCCCTTTCGAAGATCGCAACAGCACATGAGAAGAACCGTCGTCCAATTTTCGTCGGAAGCGGACCGGAGAGGCAACCGAGTGATTCTTTGGCGCATGAGCTCAATTCCCGAACAGACTGTTCAAGGTCAGGTGCATCGTGGCTGAGAGAAAATACAAGTAAACGATCTTTGCAGACGTCATGAATTGACTCTAGAAGACGAGTAAATTCTGCTCGAGATCTGAGAAGAGAAGTCCTGGCGTGGGTTAGACATCCCATTAGTCCCTGGAAGGCTAGCAAGCGAGCTACGTGTGTTCACAAGCAGTGCCAGTTTGTCGAGGCAAGGTAAGTTATACCGACAAAGACGTCAGCGTCCAACGTACCGTTGTTTGTACATATTTACTTGTGTAGAAACAGGCTTCCATCCAGACTGTTCTCTCTCACGCTCATATACATTGTCGTTCAGAACCTATTTACGAGTTGCAGATCCTGCCGAAGGTACGTACCCATATCTGATCTATGATATGCACTTCATCATAGAGAAGCGAGGATGTAAAGCTGGGACGTGCGACAAGCCGATTGTTGAGGGGCAGTTAACTGTTTTACTGTTGAGGCGAAACGACAAGGTAGCCTGTAACACATGGATCCAAACGGCACAGCGCTCTCACCACGAGCCTTTTCTTTCTTTGAACACAAGTTGAATAGCTTGATCCACAAAAGCCGGACCAAAATCCGACGAAAAAAAGTAGTTATTTCTTAATCATATGCATCATTATATAATGATATATCTGGACTTAATTATTTAAAGCGGCGTGGCGCAGCGGCCAAGCGCGCAAGGCTCATAACCTTGAGGTCCGTGGATCGAAACCACGCGCCGCTATTTGTCTTGGGACACTCAGAGTTTTTTCCTCTTCCCAACCCAAAGTGAAACCCTTACTACGACGAGGAAGGCTGAGGAAGGCTGAGTGAGTATGTCTAAATAAACATAACAAGACAACTAGTATACTTATTCAGTAGTATTATTTTGGCTTTCGGACTCTGACTGACGACTATTTACCAGATCTGGACGTCGATCATTTGAGGAGGAGGAGTCAGGACACGTCGCGGGTTCGTGTTGTTTGTTGTAACGGTGCAATTTCTTAGAAAGAACGATGACCACCATTACACAAAACTTGCCCTGGTTTATCCGTGATCCTGCTGTTGCCATTGTTGGAGAGGTACGTGCGACGCAAAGTTTCCAATGAGATCGCTGCAAGTTCTGACTTTTCCCTTCCCTTTAGAAATGCTACCGCTCGCTTGTCGAACAACTTGATGTTGGTGACGTTGAGTGCCTCAAGTATGCTTTGTCCAAGGGTCTGGGATTGGGCATCGTTGTTGGAGGATCGATTATGAAGGTTCCTCAGGTTCTTATAAGTGAGTTTGTAGCAAGTGTTGGCTCGTTTTGATCATTCTCATTCTCTTTTCTTTTTGTTGGTTCGTTTTAGTTCTGAGAGCACGTTCAGCCCGAGGACTGTCTTTCACCGCATACGTGCTCGAGACGCTGTCCTACGCAATTACGCTCGTCTATTCATTCAGGAACGATTTCCCATTCTCGACGTACGGCGAGAACTTCTTCCTCACGATCCAAAACGCCCTCATAACAATTCTAATCGCGTACCTCCCTTCCTCCTCCTCCTCCTCCTCCGCGTCGTATCACCGCGCCCGGACCAGGACAAACTCCACAGCAGCACTAATGACATTCATAGCAACAACAGCAAGCGCATTCACACTCTACAACCTCCCACCATCAACACTATCCCTCTTCCAACTCGCAACAACACCCCTCAGCGTCCTCTCAAAGCTCCCACAAATAACAACCAACTACCACGCCCGCTCAACAGGGCACCTCTCAGCCTTCGCAGTCATCTCCCAAATAGCAGGGTGCGCAGCGCGGTTGTTCACAACAGTCACAGAAACGGGCGACGTGTTGCTCTTCATCGCTTTCGCAACTGCCTTGGTGTTGAATTGTGTTTTGGGAGTGCAGATGTGGATGTATTGGGGGCAGGGACTGGGGCATGATGTTGAGTCGAAGGGGAATGATGTTAATATTGGGAAGATGTCGCAGGTGGAGATGGAGATGGAGATGGAGACGGGGAGGGAGAAGGAGAAGGAGAAGGAGAAGGAGAGGCAGTGGGGGAGACATGCGCAAGTGGATATTGTTGTGCCGCCTGCTTCCCCGTCTGCGCCTCCGCGCTATGCGAGCCCGAGTGGACGTCGCTGGTCTCGTAAAGTCGATTAGAGTAGTGTTTTCTGTGTTTGCGTAATTTCTTGATAATTATTATTCTAAAGTTCGTAGAATCTACTGCGCCACACCAAGATTACTATACGTACAACATGGAAGTTGTGAATGAATACTATTCCATAATACTGATACAAAGACTACAAAGTCAATATACATAAGCCCTGCTATAGCTACATTCTCATAACTTATCTCGAAAACAAAGTCATACGCGAAACGAGCTCTATCGACAAGCGAAACTTCCAAACACGAACACAAAAGCCAAGCGGACAGGTAGGGCTCAGTAATGACCATTACGGAGTTTGGCGAGCTGAGACAGCAGCCGGGCACGTTCATCCAGCAAAGCAAGGGTATGTTGCAACGGCGACGTATGTCGAGTGATAATCCCACCAGAACGATGTGAAGTATCCTACAATACAATATTAAGCACGTTCATTCATCAGTCAAGTCAAGAACGAAATCGCCAGTACCAAATACAACTCACATGTACAGAAACATGACGTGCCGGGCGTCGGTCAGACAAATTAGACCTTCTAGCACCAGCACCAGCACCGGACTCGGACCTATCGTTTGACTTTTTCCGCCTCGATTCATACGCCCTCAGCTCATCCTCGACATCGATTATCTCCAAGTAGCCGGTTCTCCGTATGGGCGGGGTGATAGTACTAGTAATATTTGACGAGGAGCCCCCTTCGAGATCTGACGTGCAGTGACAGTACGAGTCGTCAATGTCACTTGTACTATCTTCTGAATTGACGTCCCCGCATCGTCGTCGTCTTGACGTCGTTAGATTTGTGGCAGAAGGTAAATCGTCCCATGTGTCATCATCGTCCCCTTCTTTCTCGAGACGTCTGCCGTCTGTACGCAGAGGAGATAACGGACCGAAGAAGGATGGATCGTCCTCGTCCTCGTCCTCGTGCACGGTGTACAGAGAGTTGTCTTCCGAGGCGAATTGCGTCGTAGCCGTCGTAACAGAATCATCAAAGCATCGAGTAGAGTCAACCAAAAGCGAAGAACCATGGCTCGTCGATACCGCAGAATGCATGGACGGCGAGTCCGGTCTGGTGTCCTTTCCCAGTCCATCGCCCTCGCCATCGCCATCATCACCACGTATATTCCCAGTCCAATCCCCCGCCCTCGTCCTCGCCTCGTCCTCGCAACATAAACACTCCCCCCACCCACCTCCGCCTCAACACCCACATACCCCATCCTCTCCCCAACCCACCCCAAAACCCTCGCAACACGCAGCACATCCCCCTCCCTCCCCTCCGCCAACCCCCTCGGATCCACCTCCCCCAGCTCAAGCCCAAGCCCCACATCATCACCACCATCACCATCACCATCACCACCACCATCACCATCAATCCCAATCCCAATCCCAATCCCAAGCACATCATCCTCCAACACCCCAATACACATCTTCACAACCTCCACCCTTGCCGCATAGCTCGCGCATTTGCGCGTTTCCGCCGAGATGGGGAGACGTGTTCGGAGCATTGACTCGAAGATTTTGAGGATGAGGGGTGGGGAGAGGGAGAGTGAGAGGGGTGAGTGGAGGGTGAGAGGGATGTTTAGGCTTGTGAGGAGAGAGTTGAGCGTTCGGGTCAGTTCATCTGGGTCTGGGTCTGGGTAAGGTGGCTTTCCTGTCAGGAATATTGAACCCCATACATGTCGTAGAACAGCGATACTTGCATTGATCTATATCAGTTCGCATTTCCCTGGCTGCGAGTTCTGAACTTGACAGTAGGAACGGAATTTGCACGCGGAGACTGAGGGAGAATCATACAGAGGTACCGAAAGTCATTTCATTGTGATCGGCGTGACTAGCAAAGGTAGATCATCTCCCAGAAGTCTCTTCTTTCGATCGTACCCAATCTTGCACAGAATATATGCATAGAAAATACTAACTTCAAGCTGGCGGAGCTCTCTCCAGGAAGGACTGTAGCTATTGAAAGCATGTCGTAGAAAGTACGCAGTCAGCCGTTACGTTCATAAACTACTTTATTCGATTCGAACACTATGCAACGCCATCACAATGACTTTTATCCCTTGGTAAGTACACGCAAATGACAAATATCATACACTAAGCTACACAGCAAAGAAGCCAATCACACACAGAACTTGCCCAACACTTAACTTTACGTTCTCTTTTGCGCGCCCTGTTCCGCCTCCGCCGCCTTCTCTTTCACATCCTTCGCAGCTTTAGCAGCCTCACCAGCCGCACCCTCCTTCACATCCTCGCTCTTCGACTTGCCCCACCCGAGCCAGCTCCACCACGAACTCTGCACCTGGTGCGCCTTGTCTTCCGCCTGAGCCCTCGCGTCATGCGCGCTTTCTCCGTCGCTTCTTTGGTTTGCTGCAGGGAGGCGGAGGCGGCGTCTTTGTACGAGGCTAGACGGGCTTGTGCGTCGGCGGCGGCGGAACTGGCTTTGTTGGTCGTGTCGTTGTATGATGATTGTATGCTTGATTGTGCAGAGTCGATCTTTGCTCGGCCGTCGGCCTGTGAAACGATCAAACAATGAGTATCGACGAAAGGATCTCAACAACAACAACGGAATATCCTCACCTTTGCCTGATCAAACTTCTCACGTCCCTCCTCAATCTTCTGTTGCGTCTGCACACGAGCAGCATGATCAAGTTCCCGCGCCTTCAACCTAACATCTCTCGCATCTCCTTCCCCTCCTCAACACTCCGCGCTTGCGTTTGCGTTTTTTGATTATTATAATACCACCACGCGCCAACACCGATTCCAGCGACGAACCCACCCACGAGGAGCGGCCTTCCCGAACCTTTAGTCTCCGCATCTGCGAGTGGCGGAGGACCCAGGGGCGGCGGAGCGGGGTTCTTCGACGGGTTGCTGGAGAGCGTGCGTCGCACTGCGATTGCGATTGCGACGCGTGGGCGTGGATGAGCGATTGCGCGTGCGTTTCTGGTTGTGCTGCGTGCGATGAGCGTGTTCATGGTGGTCAATTGTGTTTAGATTGAGTTGGGCGACTAGAACAAGTTGTATTGTATTACTATAATACGTACGTTTGGAGGGGTGGCGAATGGTGAGACGGATGACATCATATTCATGCCTTTCGTCATTTTATACGGCACCTCGTGATGATCTACCTACACCCTCAACTTACTTGTAGATTATGTGTCTTGCTTGCAATACGAGAAAGTTACGTTACGATCGGAACGTTTCTAGCATTGGTGGCGTTCTTTCTCCATACATACATGAAGACAGACAGAACCAATGTCAAGGAGCTCGGAGGATTTGTCGACCAGATAGTACTAGTGTCAGTAAAAGCAAGGTACTGTACTTCACGGTGAACAGTTTGGAGCCGTTTACTAAGTGTCTCCATGAACGCATGTCGAGAATAACAATTGCTCATCCGAAGATGAAACTAACAGAAACAAGCGATGATAGTATAACCGGATCTAGCGTGAGCCATTTTCCAATACCAGTCACCGGAAGTGGATCCGCGACCAATAATGTCGCGTAATCTGCGGGGTAATTTTGAACGCGTTACAGAGTAGCTAGAACGAATGATGCCGATCCCAGGGTACATATATGACGAGATCGCAGACGGGTTTACTTCAAAGCGAGCTGTCATCGCCTACGGATCAAGACCGCGATTGGATGGATGCTCGCTACCGGGGGCACTGGAGACGCGTCAACATTCAACATTCAACCCCCACGACAAACTTTCACGCTTGGTAAGCAGTGAGCTTGACTTCTGCCGAGCAAGAGCTAGACTACCCTTCCCTTCCCTTCCTTCCCTTCCTTGAAACACACACCCAAATCCATCGACAAGTGAGCAACTTCCGCGAACCCCGAGTGGCAAAACCCGTTGCAGATCTAGCAATTAGATTCAAAAAACGTGTCCGATGCACGGTGACGGTTCGGTAGATACCGTCGCAGATACGTAGGCTTTTGGCAAGAGTCAAAGTCAAAGGCAAAGGGCAAAGGGCGAAGGGCAAAAGAAGTGGCGTCTTATAACCGCGCCTCACCTCTAGTTAGAGTACAGTAGAGTTGGAACGTCAAACGCATTCCCGAAATGGCAATGACCTTGGATGGGGCTGTGCCACTCTTCAGGTACCACCCCAACTATTTGTGGGTCCACATCTCACGGATCTGGTAAGGCGACGACCAGATCGGAACGAAAAGGAACGGGGTGTGCCTGCCATAAGCAGATATTAAGGCTGGGAAGGGGAACGGAGGCGATGGCATTGTGGGTGGGCAAGGAGACGGTATGGGAAAAGGGGCAGTTTCCTTCGTCTTTCGTATCTATGCAGCGAGGAGCCGTGCGACTGGTGACTGGCGAGTACCAAGGCGAAGCCTCGCATGTACATACATACAATAGTTGGGTTTGTGGGCATGTGCTTCTAGTCTCGTTTACTGGACCAGAGCTTCTATGTAATCACTTGTCAGGACACGCCTAATATATATCAATGGCGTGAAATGTGCAAAAGAAGGCGCGTAGTTCCCGATGGGATATAACATAACACCCGCAATGGAAAATGTCCGGCCCCGGTCGTTCGCGTTCGAAAGCAAATTTTTCCAAGAAGCGTTCTATTGCGGATGAGTGCGTAGATAAGGACATGACGGCTTCTCTTGTCACTTACTCACCCCTCGCGGGAGGGACAAGTCAGGACAAGTCAAGTCAGTACCGGCCGACCGCGTGCATGGCCACGAAAGGGATAAAGAGCACTTTGGCATGCTGCCTTATCGCGGACAGGCACAGAAATGGGTATGAGTGACGATTGTGTGACGTTGTTGCTTTGCGGCGTCGGCCGTCATGCGGGACATCCGAAAAAGGCAAGAAGCCGTTCGCCAACAACATGAGCGCTGAGCCGGGAGTTTTTACGGGGTGAGAATAGTTTCACTTCACTTGATCAATGGTGGAGTGCGTTTCAAGTGCCGGGAAGTTGATGAATCTGATTTTCTAGGAGGTTCATGAGGGGATAGGGTCATATGAGGAAGAGGGATATAGCGGAAATAGAGTTGGGCTGTGACGTGTTTGGAATTGTAGAAGCTTCTGTTGGGGCTATTGAGTTCAACCCGGGTCGATCAAAGCTCTTTCTGATTGGCTGATCATTTTCCACTTTTTACCAACCTCGCTAATGGCAATAAAAATCATCCACGTCACTTATCCGGAAGCTAGCCGTCTATCCGTCCGTCCGTTCTGTCTAATCGAATATGAGAATAATTAGAAATGGCAATGCAAATGGAAGCGTTGTTTAGGAAGTACAGCTGACGAAAATGAAAAGAATGCACGGGATCAAAAGGAGAGATGATAATGGACATTCCAAATCGGATGCACTCGGCAGGTCACTACTAATACCATTACCACTAGCCTAGCCAACTCCCCGAACCGAGCGAGCGAAACCAAACAACAACAGTCTCACTCACTCACTCTCTCTCTTCTTCCCTCCCGCTTATCCCCCCCTCTCTCGTCCCCCTTCCACTTCCATCTCCCCTCATCCCTCCCTCATTATGAGCTCAAGACAAAACTTCCGTCCATCTCAGGACAGAGACTACCACATGCCTCCTCCTCCTACTGCAGCCTGGCAGCCTTCCCCTTCAGTCAACGGAGGAGCTGAACGTCCCGTCCTCACCCATCAGCAGCTTACAGACAAATACAGCAACCTGAAAAGGCGGTATTTCCAGCTCGACGATGTATGTTTTTGGTTTTTCTGCACCCCGTCTTATTGTGGCTGCTTCCTGACATAAGTATATACATCTCGGTTCATGAAGAGATTCAAGGAAACACAAGTAGAATTACAAAAATCGATGGAGCGGAATACAAAGCTTCGGAACGAGAGAAAGTAGGTCCACGTCTATTCTTTTCTACCGCTTTCTATAAATATAACAGAGAAAACGGGGAATTTCACTGATGTCGCTTTTGATTTTCGTTTTTGCTCTAGTATCTTGCTCGACAGAATCATCGAGCTAGAAGATAGAAACAGGCTCTTTGAAAGACGCATGGAACAGGTCGACCCGGCGTTCGTTGCTGCACACAAGGAGACGGCGGCTACTGCAACAGGAGCATTCCCGCGGGCGCTTGTTACGCAACGCGCCCAAGCGGCATTCGTGGCTAATTTACAGCAGGCGATGGCCGAGGTCGAGAATGAGGACCCTTCGGTCGATCCAGTTGTCCTGTCTCGACATGTCGGGCCCACTGCACGGAAGCGTGAGGCGAAAGAGATCGAGCGTAGTCAGGAGGACGAGTCACGAGAACTGAAGAAACCAAGAAGAACCCGGCCCATACCCATACCAGGAGCGGACCCTTTGCTGCTGGAAGGCGCCTCAGCTCCGATAACTGCGAGGAACGGAAACGGAAATGGTGTGACCGCGTCTGGTAAATAGCCTCCTTCCATCATTTTTTTCTATCACCGTTGACCTCGTCTACTCCGGCGTTACATTTTTCTTTCTTTTTTTCTTCTCCTTGGTTGCGATCCGTGTTATTCCGTGTACTCACATAACAAATGTTGATCGTTTTCATGATTCCACTTTACTGGCGTCTTGAAACATATCTTTCGCGTGGATGGCGGATTCGTTATTCTTAGATGCAGCGCAACTTCACCCTGTTCAGTTTCAGTGGCGGGCATCCGGGTCCGGTACTCCGCTGGTACATGTGGAACGCAGCAAGCCCCAGCCGCACCGCGACGAGGCAGGCTCTCCTCCACCTTCTGCTTCGGACTCGTCACAGACCACGCCGGGACCGCCAAGTATTCCTTCGGCATCGCAGGGCGAGATACCAACACCTGACGATGCGAGGTCGCTTCCACAGTCGGAGTCGCCGGTCTCTCCTGGCCCAAATTATCGGATTCAGACACGGTTTATCCATTCGGACATAAGGGACATGAGGGAGCCGAGCGTCCCAGCATCTAGGTCAGCAGAGCGTCTGCCTATCGAGCGAATCGCCACGCAATCACCACTGTCGCCGCGCGTGCATTCCGCACCGAGACAGCCGATGCCTCCTCCGCCTGCCCCAACTTTGCAGCTGCCGCCGCCACCCTCGGCGAGCTCAACATCGACTATCAGTTTTTCGGCACCTCGACCTTCGGAATTACAGCGACTGACGAAGCCGAAGCGACTCAAGGCGCACACAGTGACTTCGAAGAGTCACAGTATCCCGACTGTTCCTCGGGATCGTGTGGCTGGGCGCCCGTTGCTTCCACTTAATGTGGGTATCATGACCGTCCTCTCTCTCGGCGAGGTGTGCATGCGAGAGCATTTCCACACTGAACGATATATATTTCCGATTGGGTATGAGGTGACGAGGTGCGTATATGCGTTTGTCCGCCGCGAACGTTTAGTGTGCTGATGAGTGATCGGCATGTCCGGTCCGGTGGAATTGATCAGACGATACCTGTCGACGCAGGATCCGAACGCCGAAGTCGTTTATCATTGCACGATCCTTGATGGTGGGGATGGACCCAAGTTCCAGATTATCGCAGCGGACATGCCGGACAAACCGATCATCGCGGGCACCGCAACAGGCGCATGGTCTGGAATTGTGCGCGCGGCAAACCTCATCCGAAAGCGCCAGCACTCGAACAGTGTGTCTGGACCGGACTACTTTGGACTGGGACAGAACACGATTAAGCACCTCATCCAGGAGCTTCCTGGTGCAGACCGGTTGAAGAACTATGTCTGGCAGAACTTTGTCGAGGGCGGGTAAGTATTTCCACTACGTCTAAATACTTGGTTATTAAATATCCCATGTAGCCCACTGGGTGGACGGCATGCTGCGGTGGTCCCTGCGCTACCAGAGGAGCATGAAGCCGCAATGGCCGTAGGTAGTTATTACACCAGGGAACGCGAAAAGGCACATCCTGGAGACGGTGGTTCGAATCTGCAACTATCTGAATTCGTTCCTCCACATCGCGTGGACGACTTTGCGGATCGCCAGCAAGCCGGGCGGGAACGAGGGCGTAACCACGAGCAAGGGCAACGCAGTCGTAGGGGTCGGAGCACGTCGTCAAGTTCGACTTCGACGATTCCCGCTCGTCGTGCACCATCCACCCATCGTCAGAGTAACGCCTTTGCGGCGTCTCCGTCTCCGTCAACTGCGACGTCCCCACAGCCGCCTCCTTCTGCGCATTCGCAGTCCTCTCGGTCTTCTCGTTCTGATTCCCATTCTCATTCGCAGACTCGCTCGCAATCTCATGCGGATATGCGACAGACGCGTTCCCATACGCAGGTTCCGAGTCCAGGTCTTCCTGCGGGATTGGCTAGCCTTATGCATGCGTATGTGCCGCCGAATGCGCCGCTTGCGTCGCATTCTCGTGCTGGTGCACCTGGTGCGCGATCGTCGTATAGCCCAGAGGGTGCTATTGTCCAGGCGTAACGGCGAACTGGATAGATCTTTTTTTTAAGAAGTTTCAGTCTTCGACTATCCCTGTCTTGCTTGCTTCTGTTCTTTCGTCCCTGATTCGTTTTTCGCCACCGCTTGTGCACTTAGTGGCGTCTTCGTTTAGTTGTGAGGTTTTTTTTCGTACGATACATTTGCGTTTCTTAGTGTTTATTTTGGAAAAAGAGTCGTATTTCCTTCTATCTTTTCTCTTTGGAGCTGTCCCCTCATCTCAACAGTTAACACGAGTCGGTCATATTTTATTGTTTTTGCACATATTCCCCACGTCTTTCCCGCGTTTCGACCTTCTGTTTCTCTGCGATTCCCACGTTTGGCAATTCTTCTTCCCTTTGAAATTTCGCCGAGTTCGACATCCCGTCCTTGCGCGAATTACTAAACGAAAACTGAACTTCTAAATAGGATGCATCAATGTTGTTTCATCATGGTCATCGATTGGCGTTACGTACGTCATTGCGAGTTCGTCCTGTCCCATGGGAGTCGGATTGAAGTATCCAATCCGATTCCAAACTGCACTTCACATCACGCAATGCAAGTGGGCTTTACCTCTTCCGGTATCTTGTCTACCATGCCATGACGGTCGGCCGGATTGAGTTGGGTTCTGTTCTGCAGCCTTGACCCCCACCCAGTCCAGAGCAAGCCATTAATAATAATATTATTATTGTGCTTACCCCCAACTCTGAAACTGGCAAAGGGGAGATCTCGAACTTACACGTACGTTTCCAAGCCTGGCCTGACGGTTCTTCCTGACTCGACTCGCGCGACTCGGCTCCGCCCATTCCGCGGGGATGTGTGTGTGCTGTCCCCCCTGCGGTCTCTGGGAGGTAGGTCGTGCGCGCGGGAAGGGGATGAGGAAGATCTATTTCAAGCGAGTTGCTGCCAGGATGGTCTGTCGTGTACGAAAACGAAAGCCCTACTGAACAAGGCCAAGATTGAGGCCAGGAGGCCGATGGACATTGGACGGCAGAGGACTAAGAGGGTTGTTTTTTCAGATGAGTCAAAATTCCAGCTATTCAAGTCGGATGGACGGGAATACTGCTATATCAGGCCTGGACAGGCCTATGATCAACGATTCACCAAGAAAACAGTCAAGCATGGAGGGGGAACATCATGGTATGGGGTGCATCACTTCGAAGGGTATGGGAGAAATTCATCACATTACCGGAAACATGGACGCTCCTGGATACGTCGAAATTCTTGGAACTTACATAAGTCACTAAGGAAGCGTAGCATGAAGTCAACGGGGCGATATGAGGTGCGTTCTGGTTCTGGGTTCTGGACGTGGTGATGGAGAAGAGATTGGTTTCTCGAGTTGAGGCTAGATGGATAGAGGACTGGGAATGCTACATCCCAGTGTACCGCCCCACAGTGGGACTTCCGCTTGAGCGAGGATTGTGCTGGAAATGGGAGTAGTATATGGGGCTGACATGTTTCTTTTTTTTTTCTGAGTATCTTTACCGTAAGCTTTTGTCTTGTTCGCGTCTTGCAAGCACCAATTAATAGCAGTACTCTCCTGCCTTGTCTTGGAAGCACATAGCATATATATGTCCGTCTTTTTCTGTCTGTCAACCAACCTCCCATCCGTTTTCCGTAGTTACATACACACACACATACACACATACATACATTAAAAAAAGAACGGAAGAACCGAATTCGCGCCGCGCCCACGTTTTGCCGGTTGCTACTGATGTGTTTCTCAAGTCGCAGCTTCTCGCGGTATATTTCCGATTGTCCGTGGTGATAGAAGCATATGGTGCTTGGATTGGATTGGAGGGGTGTGCTCACGATCATGGGAGGGAGGGTGCATGCGAGTTTGCCTGCGTGATTGGCGATTAATGCTACCGGACATGGACACGGACACGATTTCAATCCAAAATTCCGGCATCCCAGCAACAAACGGCAACAGCGTGGCAGACAGACTCGAGGCTGCGATACAGGGACAGGAAGAGAAGTGAAGTCGACTTACTTGTGGTCTGCTGCTCTGCTCTGCTACATGCAATTCGTTTCACATTCACAACAGGTATCGCGGGAGAAGCAGGACAAGACGGCCGGAAATCCAAATATGGTAATGGTAATCTAAGGAGAACGCCGACAGCCAAATTTGGCTCGGATTCCGGACATTTGTGACCTTATTTGGAAAGGACAATCTGCGGTGATTTGGATCGACCCGGGATTATCGCGCGTCAATTCAGTTTCCACGGAGGATAGGAGGAAGGACAAGAAGAAGAGGTTTTCGTTTTCGTTTTCGCAACAGCAGCAACCCTGTCTCCGGCCGGTCTTTTCCTCGTTTCGACCTCCACCATCCATCCATCTCTTCTCTCGTTCCCCTGTTTCGTCCTTTTCTGACACTTTGCGACGTGTAACGTCGTTTTCTCTCTATCTCTCTGCCTGTCTGTCTGTATGTACAGTACACGGTACTCACTCTCATTTATCCTTGACACTCGTTCTGTATACTCCTTTCAACCTCACTTCACTTATCACCTGTTGTTGAGACATTACCTCGTTTGACCCCGTCTATCTATCTATCAACACAACACAACACAACACGATTCCGAGCCAACCATCAGGAGAACAAGGAAGAAATCTCGTCGGACGGAGAATGATGGTGCATGGAACGGCTCTTCATAAGAAAGCTCTCGGGCTCGGGAATGGCAACCCAGTCGCAAAGCGCGCACCTCAGCCGACTCCAGCACCAGCACCAGCACCGGCACCGGCACCAGCTCCAGCCCCAGAACCGCAATTACTGGGGGATATCGTTGGTGGTGTAGGCACTATTGCGGAAGAAGCGGTTGATGGGGTTGTGGGGCTTGTGACGACTGTGCTGAGCGATGTCAATGCGCTGTTGTCTCCTGCGAGGGCGTCTTCTCCTGCTCCTGCTCCTGCTCCCTCCTCGGTTCCGGGATCGCCGACGGCGCAGCCCCCCAACCCCAACCCGCAGCCTACGGGGACGACGGCTGCACCGAACCCTGTATCTTCGCCTCCGAGTGGGGGTGGTAACTCGGGAGGAGAAAGCTCGGGTGGAAGTAGTGTTGGGGAAAGTAGTGTAGGGGAAAACAGCGAACAGACCAGTTCTGGACGGGTTTCTGAAGGCCTTGCTGCGAATGGTAACCCTGCATCGACGCCCGAGCCTTTATCCGGACCATCTCGAGAGGCTGAGTCGAACAGTAACGGAAACGTTGGTCCGCCGGACAACGACTCGAGTTCAACTGGGACCTCCCCGGTATCGGAGGGAGTTGACGAAGACGAAGTTGATCCGGACTTACAAGTCTCTGGAACGTCCCGAGAAGAGAGCCCGGCGGCATCCTTGTTCTCTTCGAGCGCCTCCCATGCTGCTGCAGTGGGCACGGAAAGTACGGCTAGCTCTAGGGTTACTGTCGTGCCAGTGGTCAATGCCATCAGCTCTGTAGACGGCGCGGACACGGTAACCAGTCCGCTGCCTGCTGGTGCTCGGACCACCGGGGTTACGCGAAGCACTTTGCATTCCCCGTCCTCCACAGGATCTTCAGGCTCCGGACCCGATTCTGGGGGGAACGGTGGAGGCGTGGGCGATCAGGGTGCCTCCTCAGCCAGCCTATCGCCCGGCATCATTGCCGCCATCGTCCTCGGGACCACATTAGCTCTGATCGCACTTGTTATCTTCATCGTCCGCAGGTTGCACAGAAAGCGACGCGAGCGGCGCATCACGACGTGGATGTCGCGTCCCGGTCCGTTTGCGTTCCTCGGCGCTGCGTCTGTGAGCGTGAACAAGGAGAAGAACGAGAAGTCTGATGGCGGCGGCGCGGGGTCTGGTGGTACGCGGAGTGCGCGGAGCAGCTTTGGGACGACGTTTGATCAGGGGTTGAATCCGTTTGCGGCTGAGCCGTTCGGCCCGTCGACGACGAGCTTTTCGTTTTATAGCACGGTGAACACGTCGACGAGTGTCCAGACGCCGTCGCCGGCTGCGTCGATTGGTGCTCATTCCGTGCAGCGCCCTGAGAATGCTGTCAGTCGACACTCGCTTATTAGTCTGGAGAGCGAGAGTTCCCACTCGCACTCGTACGGAGCAGGAGGAACGGGAACGGGAACGGGAACGAGTGCACGGGAAGGCAATACTAGCACCGAGGCAGTTGCTGGCGATAGGGATTTCAGCTCAGATGGACACGGGCAGTATGTCTTCCTATCTGCGGCACAGACACAGAACACTCCGTATGCGCCGCAAGCGAGCCCCATCTCCGTTCGGCCTTGGAGTCCAAGTGAACGATGGGCGTTCCCCGTCCCCCCGTCTGCGTCTGCGTCGGCATCTGCGTCTGCATCGGCTAGAAACAGTATATTCTATCAACCGCCTGCACCGCAGGCTATACAACCCGAGCGCGTCCCGGCTTCCCAGTTCCCGTCATTATCTGTATCTCCAGTCCCAGTGACGTCCCGCGAAGCGACTGATCCGTTCGCAGACCCGTCGCAGCGTGTTTCGACTGAGAGTGATGTCCGGAGGGAGTCGTTCGCGTCTGTGTCTGCGTCTGCGGCGACTGAGGGAGCCGTGACGGCTAAGACGAGTCCTTCTGACATGGATACAGACGTAGGCACAGACGCAGAGGCAGAGGCAGATACAAACACAAATGCAGACGCAGACGGGCTCGTCGGCGTAGTAGACCACATCCGCCGTCCGTTCATCCCTACGCTCGCAGACGAGCTGTCCGTAGAACGCGGCGACGTCGTCCGAGTGATGCAGGCCTTCGACGACGGCTGGGTCCACGTCGAGAAACTCTCGTCGAACCCCAACTCGAACTCGAACTCGAATTCGAATGAGCGAGGATTGATACCGATGGACTGTCTGCGCGAGTCTGGGGAACCTCTGCCTAATTTCCTCGTTTCGCGCCGTGTGAGCAGTTATTATGGGCAGGGAGTCGCTATTTGACTTTAACCCGCCACACCACGAAAACAAACGGAAGAGATAAGAAAGAGAGAAAGGAAAAAAAGGTACGCCGCATTACATTCTGAGGGAGGACGTACGTTTTCTGACGATTTTCGTGTATCGGGGATGTTAGGTATCGGTAAATTATGCTATACTATTACTATCGAATATTGCGAACCTACGAGTCGCGTCCACCTCCACGGAACCTTCTCCTTTTTTTTTTGGTCGTCGTTTTGCGAATCGGATATCCAAGTCGAGTGTATCGCTGACATACTCTGTGTCTGTGTCTGGATGGATGAGTGGAGGGATGGAGGGACGAAAGGGCAAGAACGTTGTTGTTGGAATCTTATCCCAGTCTGACTTCAGACTTCATCAATCTTCAACCTTCCTTTGATTTGAGCTTTTGAGTCGGTAACAAAATTAGTACTGATTTCATCGTTTGTATCTCTGACTGACCTTCACCTTCACCTGCACCTTCTGTGTCACCCCTGTTCTTATTCTTTCCATCCATCCGCCTATTCGTATTGACTCCTCCCATCTCATGAAGGGCCATCTCATATAATTCACCACCACCCCCTCTCGCTCTTTACCTCTCTCATCTTCCCCCTCCCCCGGCGGGCACTTAGAACTTCCTTACCTTACCCCCTCCTCTAAAATACCCTCATCTTGATTAATCTGTCCCGCACCGCGTATCGTTGCCTAGCACCCCACCTCTCCTCCTCCTCGCCCTTCTTCCTTTATTCCTTTATTCCCGAATATCTCGTTTCATTTCATTTCTTCGTTCCACTCTTCTCTTCTCTTCTTGGATTCCATCCATCCTTCCAACCTCGTCCACGCACCCTTTTATTTTTTATTTTCTTTTTTTTACCTTTCTCACGCTACCGCCCTACATACCCATACCCATACCCATACCCATACCCAAAGAGAGCAGCAACACAACACAACACAACCCAAGTTAAGATAACGATAACTTTCTACTACTCTCGGGATCATGTAAATACCTACAAGCATCCTGTCCGTGGCGTAGCTATTTTTTTTTTATGTGGTATGGTATGGTATGGTATATTACAGACAGTACTAGTATTTTGTACTGGAATTTCAGGAACCTCTGGCTTTGGGCTTTGGCTTTGGGCTTTGGCTTTTGGTCTGCCCGTCTTGTTTGCGTTTGCGTTTGAACGACTTTCACGGTGTACGTGGGTTTGCTATTGTATCGGTCAGTGATCAGTACTAATGGTCACAGGTGAGATGAATACTCGGATCGAGAATCAAATCAAATCGAATAGACAGAGGTCGTAACCAAAATAGTAAGGCGAAGAGAGTAAGAGTAAGAATATTAATGATACAGTGTGTCGCAGGTAAGGTACTTAGGTGTATCTGATGCTCTTTACCGTCCAAGGACCAAAATATTGAGTTTAGAGCTTGGTGCGTAACTGTAAAGTACGGGAACGGCCCGCATCGTGTCTGGGTCTGCGTACCGTCGCGCCGTATATGGGACTGGTGACCGTAGGGTTCGGTTCGGGAACTTACCCGCGTAAACCCAACACTAATTACACGTACGGGTCGTACTGTACGACTCCTTATTCTTCATCTCCATAGGGCACGAATACGCAATGAGCGTATACAATAATACGGCCATATGTACAATTTTCGAGAGAGAGAATTGACAAGAAATAAAAGTAAGACACCTCATCAAGATGTGTATTCCAGTTGACCCAGACTGTGTACCTTGCTCCTTCAATAGCTGACAAGCAACAACATAAACGGAGTCTTGTCTTGAATCTTGATCCGTGCAAAGCTATTGATATTTGACCGTTATGCATGTCCTGTCAAAAAAAACATAATTGGAGAGTAATCAGACAGGTGGAGAAAAATAATGGTTAGATGGGACCAGTGGCTGTAAGACCAATGTTAGGATCGAATGACAAAATACAAAGCACAGGGTCATATTATACAGGTCCGTAAAGACATACCTATTCCCCCATACAATTACAGACTGTACCCATATACGTACGGACCGTTTCCGTACATCACGGTACCCTGCGGTTCCCTACGTGACTGGTGGGGTGCAGTGACGGACCGTAAAAATACAGGTACGCACCAGTCCAAACGTAGACAAAAATGGCTGTATGATACACATGAATGCACAAAAGCAACCAGATCATCGTCCAAAGTAGGGTGTATCCTTGTCAACTGGTATCGGGCTCAAAGGAGGTGGTGTGGATGAATGTCATCTATTTTATTTTATTTTTATTTCTATTTTTATTTTTTATTTTTGGGACTCACCACGTATATGTCAATGCTGCATATGACAGGTCGTACCCGTACCCGGTCCCGAGATGTGAAAATACGCACCGTAATGCACGGCTGTATCCATACCTGACTTCGAGTGAGCCCATAATAAACCGCCGTCACCGTATACTAGTACCGTTACGCACAGAGCCGTAATTGGTTTCCACCGAGCGCCAATCCTCGTCCTAACACACTTTGCTAACTGGGTAGACGAAGCTCTCGAACGATCGCGGGTGAGATAAAAGGAGCAGAGGTAAGACATCCTCACCAGGAGTACCCGATCAATCAAGAGAGTTTGTAGGGTAGGGAAAGCTCAAGTAGCCGAATGTTCTTCCTGGTCCTGGCCGTCCGGCATGTCTCCTACCTCCGCCAGGCGAGAAATGAATGCCGGGTAATGCCGATGAAGCCTGGATGATATTCGTATTCGCGAAGCACAAGACTTTGGCTCTACAGCCATTTGTGGCTGCAACCACCCTCTTCCATAAGTCTCACAGAAGTTACGACTGAGATGAAATTCCGCAACGCAGCATCCCGCATGTCGCCGACCCGTGCTGTTAACTTCGACCCGAAGTGGTGCCCTCAAGCCCCAGTTTCACCGATTTGCTCCAAGGGCAAGGGGGTCCGAAGCATTGTTTGATAGAGCTGGAGTCCCGTGATGTCTTCTCCCGTAGAAGGCAGAAGCCAAGCCAAGCTTCTCATTCAAAAAGAGCCTGTTATTAATATTAGTCTTGATCTTCTGCCGTGTATTACGAGTCAGTCTGTCCATTCAAAAATGACCGCATCGGAAAAGAGGGTAACCGCGTTGCATCCTTGAGGAACGAGTACTAGTGTCGACTCCTAACTGCGACAAAATGACACTCTCATGGACTTCTGGGGAATTCAGGACTCGACGTTCCCCGTATACTCCATATCGGGAGATCAGTACTTGTTCTCCCGCATTTCTCCTGTACGAAGACCTTCGAAATTCCAAAGTGAGTGTCCGAGATACAAAACGAACCCGCGTTACGCGCCCTAGAACATCAATAACGAGGGACACAAGTCAAATGATACACGTTGTATCTTGATATTGGCTTAACGCTAGCGATGGTGAATGTGCTGAATCGTGAGCTCATATCCTATGAACATACCTGCGCGTTAATTCGCAGATTTAGCCAAGTTATCGCTGATTACAGTACTCGTGACGCTCAGTCAGCTATCCTTTTCTTGCCAAGCACAGCAATGGCTCTGGTCGGGTCAGGTCGCTCATTAGGCCGAGCTTTTAATTAAAGTACCAAGCACTATTATGCTGGTCCGCTTGCCGCTTGGTCGTCCAGGTCCAGGAGAGATGGTGTTGCTCTTGACGGACCAACTGTAAGTCGGTAGCTTAGCAGCTTCCAGGCCCAGATTACCCGAATTTGAATTGATTTGAATTAAGAGATAATCTGAATCCGATCTCCCGTGCCACCAGAAGGAAAAAATCAACTTTTATGCAACGTCGTGATAATGTGTAGAGATGATATAGGAAAGACTGTCCCGACCAGTGTAGCTATCGTACCTCCTGCGCATGAGATCAGATACCTCTGCTACGGGAACCATCAATTCCGCATACGGGGAAGTAGAGAAAATATCTACCCACGCGAGATGGAAGTTGCAGCATGTTTAGAATGTAAGCTTCGCAACAAGCACTTCCGTACGCTTGGTTGAGTACGACGGGCTGTGGTGTTGGAGAAGATCATCGAGTGTCTCGAATATTGTACTATCGATACTCGACGCGGTGCCACCGGTAACCTGCAGAGATTAGCGCCACGCAAGACGTGAGTCTCCTCCTGAGGGCACTGACCTGATATCCACGACTAGTAAGTGTAACGATTATCTGGACCTGCTCTAGAAGCACTACAGCTGCTCTCGCTTCAAAGGCAGAGGCTGACTGCGTGGAGTAGTTGACAATACCGAACGATTGCTCGGATAGTGCACGTTCGAGCTCGGTTTTAAAGAATGATGGTGGCATACCACAAGTGGGTGATGCAGACGTGGACATGGTGGCGGCAAAACACGAGAGTGAAGAGAGAAAGACGAGAGGTAAGATTATACGGCCATTAGTCTTCGCTGAGCGCCCATAAATACGTCGCAGCCATAGCAATCATGAAGACCGGAAGAAAGAGGTAAGCTACGAAAGTTTTGACTTCAAAGTTGGCTTCCAGTCTAATGTGACCAGTAGTCCGGCTCTCGGCTTTTCCCGAGAACCACTCCTCCCGAGCCGATCCGCGAAACCCAAACCGAAGAAGCATTTCGCTGCGAACACTCCAAGCCGCAGCAAGGAAAAGAGAAGAAAACAGAAATCTACAAGTTTAGATGTCTGGATCGGGATTGAAAAATCCATCTCCCGGGCCTTTTATCGAAGTCTTTCGCTGCTGTTGGAGGCCAACTTGCAATTGTATGAAAGATGTTGCGAAATCAGAATTGCTTTTTCCATGTATGTTCCTAGCCTAGTTGCACTAGTGACACGATTACCCGTTTCTCCATATATCCGTGGAAGCCTACCCAAGCAACCCGTTCGTTGGCGCGATATTGGTCCCAGAACAATGGCTACACAGCGCGAATCGGAGAACAGTTGGATAGGAGCGTCTCCTGGCCTGTGTCGTAAGGGATATGCTCCAACGGAATACTCCACCTGTAGTATCCATTGCAGTGTAAATTGCTGCGAATGAGTGAGGGACACTCCTTAGGGTTATCACGAGAGTAGTAAACTTCTGAGCTGCACATGGACTTGGACGCGATCTGCTCGCTTTACGCTCGGGAAGGTCTTGTAAGACTAAGGCGTATAGGAGGCCATCATGGTTCGGTAGAGAACCGGGATGGTTCGTGCAATCTGCATGAGGGTAAGGAGCAATGTTGCGAGGCGAGCTCACTTACAGCTAGGTATGTATAGCTGCAGTTTGTGTGAGTGGGAGATTTCTCGAGATATACCCAGCTCCATGTGCTTGTGATTCCGGTGGAAAATGAGGTGCGTGTATTGTACATACTACCAGAAGCAACGACTATTCGATAGTACGATACCAAAATTCTACCGTGCGAAATCATAGTACTCCAGAAAGCCCTCAAGCTCAAGGAGAGTGTAGCGTTGTTGGAGATCCGACTTAGTATGCTTGCGATGTGCGTTAGTATATTTTAACTTGGGCCAAGTTAATTTGAGATCAGATGTAAGTCGGAGGAAGATTATCTGAACTTCCTGAAATGGGAGGGCTTGAGGATTGGCGAGCGTGAGTGCCACGGGGATCGGCAACGAACGCCTTAAGTCTCTACCAACACGTTTAGCCTTCCCAATATACTCAACGGACGACCCGCCGTTGGCCTCGTCAAGTACAGAGGGTCTCTGTGAACGTCTTCACATCGATTTACAATGGATGTCGTAAAGGCAGTTGAGACGTATGTGACCAGGATGGTTTCGAGTCCCAATGCTATGAAAGTGTTGCTCCTCGATAGTCACACGGTGCGGGAGAATACTAGCCAATATCTTGATCTCTACTGAACTTCCGTCTTTCATTAGACCCCAATTGTATCACTATCTGCCACGCAGAGTGTCCTCCTATCGCATCAAGTCTATCTTACAGATAAAATTGACAATCCGAAGCGTGAGCGCATGCCACACCTAAAATGCGTATGCTTCTTGCATCCATCAGAAGACAGTATGAGTGCATTGGAAGCAGAGCTTAGGGAGCCAAAGTATGGGGAGTACTATCTGTGTCAGTCAGTCAATTCATGGATTCGCGGACCGAAACATGACCCGAGCTACTCACATCGATCTCAGACTTCAGCAATGTCTTAACCAAGATGGCAATCGAACGATTGGCGGAAGCTGATGAGTACGAAGTTGTTCGAGAAGTTCAAGTGAGCCAATGGCACTGTTATATTCTGGGCGGCACTACATTTCTGCGCGTCTTCTCTAGGAACATTTTGCCGACTACGCTCCACTTCTCCCATCGTTGTTCTCGTTGAATCATACGCCTTCATCTGCCAATCCTCTATATGGCTCGAGCCCCAACTCATGGGACCCAGAAGCACTTGAGCTCTCTGTTCTGGGAATTATTGCTGTTCTCTTGAGCTTGAAGAAGAGGCCAGTCATTCGTTACGAGAGAATGAGCGAAATGGCTAAGAAGCTTGGAGTCGAAATCCATGTGAGTACCACGGAAACTCCCTCTTCCATGGCTGATACCGATAAACTTAAGCATCGAGTCCAAAGTGAGGCGACTCTATTCGATTTCCGACCTACCCAACTTCCTCCTCTTTTGCTACTTCTCGACCGCCGGAATGATCCTGTGACTCCCTTACTTTCCCAATGGACATATCAAGCCATGGTTCACGAGTTAATTGGTATTCAGAATGGAAGAGTGGATCTCAGCAAAGCGCCGGGAATTCGTGCTGAATTACGTGTACGTATTCTCGCCTTACATTTTCGTCTTTCAGATACGAGTCTCCTGTAGGAAATAACACTTACGACCTCCACGGACCCATTCTTCCAAGGACACCACCTTGCCACTTTCGGTGACCTTGGCACTTCCCTCAAATCTTATGTTCAATCATATCAATCGCGATCTCTCGCGCATTCTCCGTCGGCGATAAATTCCATCTCAGACATGAAAAGATTCGTGGAGGAGTATCCGGAGTTTAGGAAACTCGGCGGGAACGTTAGCAAGCATGTTGCTCTAGTTGGAGAGTTGAGTCGGCTTGTGGAGAAGTACAAGCTACTTGATCTGGGAGAGGTCGAGCAAGGACTAGCCACGTCTTCTGGTGCAGACCTAAAGGTCGGCGGTTTCGCTCTCTTCTTCCGATCTCATCTAAATGGTTCAATATGTTCAGTCTGTTCAAAGTATTATCCTCGACGCAGCGGTGTCTCCCTCGCAGAAACTGCGAATTGTGATTCTCTTTGCTCTCCGGTATCAGAAATCGAAGGCCAACGACATTGCAAACCTCATCAACCTGTTGCTTGAGAACGGAGTATCTGCTGACGATGCCAAGGTCAAGATCACCCTCCCCTATTTCATCTGATCCTGACTGACGCAGGTGTGCGCTAGCTCGTTTACGTCTTCCTGAACATCGCAGGCTCTGATCAGCGCCAGGGCGACCTCTTCTCTACTGAGACTTTCCTAGCCAAGGGATTCAGCGCCTTAAAGGGACTGAAGGTAACACAGTCTTCGTGTATGCTTCATACTTTGCTGACGTATCTTTATCAGGGTGTCGAGAACGTTTATACGCAACACAATCCGCTTCTTTCACAAACTATTGAAAGCCTGCTGAAGGGGCGATTAAAAGACACGCTATATCCGTTTGTCGAGAATCCTGGTCCTAACGCAAGCCTTCAAAGGTGCGTTCTTCAAGATCTTAGAAGCGTTGAATCAATTGGCCTGAGATGGCACTAGGCCTCAGGACATTATCATCTTTATTATTGGTGGTGCGACCTACGAGGAAGCGCGGGTGGTAACACTTTTAAATCAGGATTTGAGCTCTGGTAATGGTCCGCCTGGTTCTGCAACAGCCTCGGCAGCTGGAACGAGAATACTACTTGGAGGAACCACAGTACATAACTCGAAAAGGTAGGAATTCTGGACCCCTAGCTTCGAGGTTGCTCTAATTTGGTTTTCCCCTAGCTTCTTGGATATGATCGGGACAGCAGCGACTAGATTCCCACCTGCCATTTACGACCCTCCTCCTGAGGCGCCTTCGAATGCACCCGCATTGAATCTAACATTGGGAAACGTAAATGTAAGCCTGGGTGGGCCTAGTACTGGTGTTTTTCGCACAGACGGGAAGAGCGGCCCATCAGTGCAGACTGATGGACTGCGAGACGGCGTTCGTAGTCTATTAGGCAAAGTGAGAGAGGGTGTAGACCGGATTGGACTTCAATAATATCTCATAATGTATTTACCGTTAATGCCTGGTTGTTATTTTAATGAATATCACGATTTGGTCGCGTGAAAGGGAGAGGGGGTGTCACAGCCGTGGTAACGTAACGGTTGACACGGTCGCGGCCGCCACGTGGCACGCGTCGCGTCAACTCGCCGAACATTTCGCATCCGTTGACGTGTCATTTATTTACACTCTTTACTACATTAACACCAGTGCTTACCGACCACGCCGACCTCCTACGCTCTCTTTCCTTTGTATTACTACCTGGAGGGATGGCGAAGGGTCTGTTTGGTGGTCTAAAAGGAATTGATGCCTTCGGCAAGGTAAGCTCGCACTTTCGGCGGGCTATATATATATATATATACAGCGACTTACTCCTGGTCATTTAGACAGCGGAAGACGTGAAGGTCAAGACGAAGACTGGTGCTTTCTGTAGGTTAAGTTTAACTTGATGAGGAACCTATCTCAATGAGCAAACGCAGTGACAATTCTCTCTGCCGCAATTATTCTTGCCTTCACAACTATCGAGTTCTTGGATTACCGACGTGTCAATCTCGAGACCTCTATCGTCGTCGACCGAAGTCGAGGCGAACGCCTTACGGTTAGGATGAACGTAACCTTCCCGAGGGTACCTTGCTATTGTACGTCTTGCGTCACAGTTGGGAAGAAAGCACTCTGACTAGGGTGCTCATAGTGCTTAGCTTGGATGTCATGGACATAAGTGGAGAGGCTCAGCGCGACGTTTCGCACAACATTGTCAAAACTCGTCTCGATGCCTCCGGAGTGCCAATACCTAACTCACATAGCGCGGAGTTGCGCAATAAGCTTGACATCATGAACGACCAGACGAAGGAGAATTATTGTGGTTCTTGCTATGGAGGAATTGTTCCAGCGAGCGGGTGCTGTAATACTTGTGATGAAGTGCGCCAAGCGTATGTGAACAAGGGGTGGAGCTTCAGCACTCCGGATTCGATTGAGCAGGTCCGCAACGTTCAGGCTCGGGTTTTGTTCGTCACTAACACTCAATTATGTAGTGTGTACGGGAACATTGGTCAGACAAACTCAAAGAACAGGCAACAGAAGGCTGTAATGTTTCCGGCCGTCTCCGAGTGAACAAGGTTATTGGGAACATCCATCTTTCGCCCGGTCGCTCGTTCCAAACCAACTTCATGAGCATTCATGAGCTCGTTCCATATTTGAAGGACGATGAAAACCGTCATGACTTCGGTCATACGATTCACCAACTCTCGTTTGAGGGAGACGATGAATACAATTTCAAGAAGAAAGAGAGGAGCATGGACATGAAGAAGAAATTGGGTATTGAAGGGAACCCGTTGGACAATATCAACGGGAAGGTACGAACTACATTTATCTTTGGGGATGTTTATCAAGCTCACTGGATCCACAATAGTCTCCCCATTTGCAGTACATGTTCCAATATTTCCTGAAAGTTGTTTCCACAAAGTTTGAACTCTTGGATGGCCAAACGGTGCGAGGTATTACTCTGAGAATCTGAAGTGCTTGCTGACCTAGGGATCAGGTGAAAACTCATCAATATAGCGCGACTCACTTTGAGCGAGACCTCACAAAAGGAGCAACGGATCAGACGAAAGAGGGAGTGCACGTTTCTCATACTAACGCCGGAATGCCAGGTACTATTTATCCCTTCTGTCACTAAGCGCTAACGGCCTTACTGAATTGTTTCGCTCGATTCAGGCGTATTCATCAACTATGAAATCTCACCTCTACTCGTTGTACATAGCGAGACTCGTCAATCATTTGCTCATTTCTTAACATCGTGAGTCTTTCGAACGAAGAGAGTGCATGTTTGGATGACTAATATATCCCATCTGTAGTACCTGTGCAATTGTCGGAGGAGTACTCACAATTGCAACAATAGTGGATAGCGTATTGTTCGCTACTGGGAAAAAACTAAAAAAGAGCGGTTTATCGGGAGGTGGAAATGGATACAGCAGTAGCAAACTAATGTAATTAGTCTTGACGGTTTTTTATCCTATTCTTCCTTTCTGGTTCTTGGGTTATATGATCGGTCAGTCTGCTCAGTACGTTGCTTTGCTGCGGTGCTTCTACCGACCCAATGCTCACCGTCGGAGTAGAGCTAGCTCTTTTGCAAGAGCAAAGACTCCCGCCAAGGTAAGTCGTATTCAATTTCAGTCCTGTTGTCACAGATGGTCACACACCCATATTTGGACCCAGGCGATCTGATCCATAGGAGGTTTGCTCAAGCATGAAAATTTTTTCTCGGATATCTGAGCTGCAACCAGATATGCAGGACGTGTTAATAACTGTGATAGGAAGGTATTCAGTGACGTTCCGATGAAGGACATTATTCATCACCTTCCAGAAGTGACTGCCTAAGCTACGCCCTGGATCATCGCGGATCATCGTTCGCTTATCAGATAGATAACAAACGGCGGGTCTAAATTCAATATATCAGAACAGGTAGTGGATGTCGTCTCTCCCACTCCCACCTCGACCATGCCCGTCCATGTCCACCAAGTGTTCCAACAAGATGAGAAAACGGAACGAAGAACGCATAAAACCCTTTCATGGAACATCGGCCATGAGCGTGAGCCGCTGCTCGGTGAAATATACGTGAGCGATACGACGGATCGTGAGAGAAGACGCTCGCGGTGGTTTCACCATTTTGCGGCTCTGTCGCTGTTGATCGTGTTTGTTCATTACTGGCACCATTCTTCGTGGCATGCCAACGTTGCCGATTACTCGATCCTTGATCCTGTAGATGGTCATGCCCCCTTCAACTGGAGCGCTGTGAGAGATTATTGTGATTACATCACCGGTTGTTTTTTCCTAACTCCCTTCCATTTTACTAGATTCGTCCGTCTAAGGAGCTCAACTGGACCCATTGCTATGGACGTTTTCAGTGTGCTCGACTAACGGTGAGATTACCATAGCCTCTTGACCTGAAATATAGGTCATCATTTCTTGAACTTTAGGTTCCCTTGCTATACTCCGAACCTTCTGGCGAGGAAGGCGCCATTGCACTGATTAAATACCCTTCAGCATATCCTCCTGGTCACGAGAAGTATCGAGGACCTATCCTGTTCAACCCAGGTCTTTGATCATCGGGTTTGAAGCAGTGGATCTAGTCTGATACTTTTCTGCAATTCTTTACAGGAGGACCAGGAGGCTCGGGAATTTCTCTTCTTCTAACTTTAGGGGATTCTTTCCGAACAGTCGTGTCCGATGAATTCGACTTAGTCGGATTTGATCCCAGAGGTCTTTCCCTCTTTTCCATAGTATCGTATGCCGACTAATGTCGGGGTTGACTGGACAGGTGTTGGCTTCACGACACCGGCTTTGTCCGTGTTTTATGATCAGGTCGAGGCGGGCAAATTCTATTGGAAATTCCCTATAAATCTCAACACATCAAATACTGACCTTGGGGATGCATACGCCAGAGCAAGCGTAGTGGCTAACATCGTGGCTGACCGTGCACGTTTTGTTGCCGAAAGGGTATCGACGCCCCTGGTTGTCCGTGATATGTTGAGTATTGTCGAAGCATCAGGACAAGACAAGCTTCAGTATTGGGGATTTTCGTACGTTGGATTGGATTTACGTATTTGTTGATAGGAAATGATGACCCTCTTGCCTAGATATGGAACCGTCTTGGGCGCAACGTAAGTAGCAGCACATGCCACATGTACTTCAAGGCTTTTATTGGCAATCTACGCCTCAGTTTCGCATCAATGTTTCCAGTAAGTCTTGATCTTCGTCAGTGATGCGTTTTCTATGAATAGCGGTTTCTCATTGCATTAGAATCATGTTGGTCGAGTTGTCCTCGATGGAGTAGTGGATACAGAGGATTACTACTCCGGTCAGTCGTATATCTTAAGGATTTCATTTGACTAATAACAGCTTGTAGGCTCATGGATGACCAGCTTACGGGATACTGAAGCCGCTCTAAAGGACATCTATCGTGCATGTGTTTCTGCAGGCCCTTCAAAATGCCCGATCTACGAGACCAATACTGAACTGGTCACAGCCCGTATCAACCGCCTACTTGATCGTCTTAAAGACGAGCCCTTGGTTTTCTATAACAACTCATCCTCGTATGGCGGTGATTCCGAGGTTGTTGATTACCCTACTGTCAAAACGACCATTTTCAGGTTCCTTTATCAAACTCATGGTGGCGGGGCCTATCTTGCCGATGCACTTGCTGCTCTCGAGCAGGGAGACACTTCCGCATTCCACGCGATTTCTCTCAATCCGGAGTTGGATAGCCTACTTCAGTGTACATGTCCTGTTCCCGGAGAGGTTCCCGCTCCGAGTCCATTCAGCTTGGATGCTAATTTTGCAATTGAATGCGGAGACATAGTAGAGAGTCGACCTGAAAGTCTCGAGAGCGTCCGCAAGGCGTATCAGGAAATGGCCCAGTTGTCAAGCTTTGCAGATACGTGGAGGCACCGGGTTATGTGCTCGTAAGTCCTGATGGAGCTCTCAATCTGCTTAACCTGATAGGCATGATTCAGAGGTTGGAGGGTTTTCACGAAGGATAGATTCAATGGTGAACCAACATTGAAAGCCTATCTACGTTGAGAAATGCTGAGAACGAGACCAAGGTTCTTTCCCTCAGACTACCAGCCACCCTTTGCTGCTCATTGGGAACACGGCTGGTCAGTGGGCTACCGCATTTTAGATTGCAAAGTCTCACGCAGACGTATCGTTCCCTCCTTCGAAGACCCTGTAACATCCCTCTGGGCGTAAGGCACAGAAATTCTGCTTGATGCTACAAGTAACTTACACATCGTATAGAGCTCACAAAGTGTCAAGTAACTTCAAAGACTCTGTCGTTCTTACGCAGAATTCATCTGGGGTAAGCCCGTTCCTCCTGAATTACGATGATTCGTTCTCATACAACTGTCGAACTACCGTAGCATTGTTCAATATCGGCTAGATCCATTTGCACATTCAAGGCCGTCCGAGAATACTTCATTAACGGCACTTTGCCAGTGAAAGGAACCATTTGCGAGACCGAGAGTAGCATATTTGGAGAGAAAGTGGTCAGCTTGGAGGATCTGAGCGCAGAGGAAAAGGAATTGGCGGACGCATCAGAGATGATTCAAAAGAATTACTTCGTCCCTACTCTGGGCGGTGGTCCGACTCCACTGTTTTAAGCTGCTGTGTAACCTTCGTCCGAATCGCAATCATCTTGCTTTGCTATTTACAGCATGGATGGACACTTGTACATCTGTTGTACAATCTCCACTTCGATGCGCAGAGCCGCATATGATTCAAAAAATTTGTCTCTTAAAACAGCTAGGAGGAAGGTTAAAAGGAGATTGGGTGAAATTTTGGGCACTGAGTAACCGACGAAGCCAAGCTTTCTCAGCACGAAACGTAGTGTAGGGAAACTCATTTCAGCAAGTTACCAACGTTGGCAACTCCTAGGGCGGTGTTGGCAACATTGCCAACACATCGGTGGAAACCCGTGAGAACATGTGTGTAATTATCCTAAAATAGCAATTTCCCAGCGATCGACGAGCCCTTCGGAATCAGGTACAGAGCGTAAACATGGTTGTGCAGTTTCTTTCGACTGCCTCTGTCTCAAGCACGACAGGCAGATGTTATCCATAAGATAATTTTATTCTATTAGTATTATTGATATACCCTATTTGAGTTTCCACCGGGCACTTTTCGACCGACCATGTTGCCAACGTTGGAAACCCCGTGGGAAACCAACATGTCGGCAACATTTGTTGGAAACTCGGAGTTTCCCCTCCTACTAGAACGAAACGCGGCTGGGGGTTTACGATGACCACATCTGATCTTTGTACCACACGTAAACTTGTCATTACTGATCAACAACATCTATTCTTCCTAGGACCTACATCTATGCTCACATAGCGCTCCATTATGTGTGCCCCCTTGTGCCGAGTCAAAAATACGCGTCTGATGCCAAGAACGATATATCATTTTCTCGGGCGCTGCGAAGTGCTGCGGCACGGTAATCGTATGGGAGTACACTGCCGGGCCAGGGATGTGGCTTTTGCTGTTGATGTGGGCCGAGTTTCATTCGTCAGTTGGCGCTCGGTTCGGCGGCAAATAAATATAAAAGACCAAGTATCTGCACGTCGACTTCCCCGTCTCCGACATGCACATCCAGGACTACCAACTCTTGCAACGAAACGAGAAAACGGCGCAAATAGTGCGCGGAACACAGCCAAAGAACATCAGCCATGGGCGAGCGCCATTGCTTGGTGATGATTACACAACGAACGCTATGAATCGCGAAAAACGACGCTCGCGACGATTTCATCATTTCGCGGCGCTGTCGTTCTTGCTTGTGTTTGTTCACTACTGGCGATTTCCTTCCTGCCATGCCGAACTTGTCAGTAGACAGGATAATTCGACTACCGAGCCGGAGGCTAATCCCTCCCCCTTCGATTGGACCACTGTGAGGTTTTATGTTGCATCTTAAGTAATTTTTGGTTCTAATATATTTTCTAGATCGATTCGTCCAAAGAGCTCAGCTGGACCAATTGCTATGAACGCTTCCAGTGTGCTCGACTGACTGTAGGATTGCAATAGTTGTTTGAACTGAAGTACAGGTCATCATTGCTTGTCCTTTAGGTTCCATTGCTATATTCCGAACCTACCGGCGACGAAGGTGCCATCGCCCTGATTAAATACCCTTCAGTATATCCCCCTGGGCACGAAAAATATCGAGGGCCCATCCTTTTCAATCCAGGTAACTAGATATTGGCTATGAATCAATGAATCTGGTCTGACACTTTCTGCGATTCTTTACAGGAGGACCAGGAGGGTCTGGAGTTGCTATCATTATCCTTTTTTCAGATTTACTCGACACAACCTTGCCTGAGTTTGACTTGGTCGGATTTGATCCGAGAGGTATTTCCCTTTTTTCGCTTAGAGGAATGCCTGCTAATATGAACCCATCTGGATAGGTGTTGGCTTCACGACTCCCGAATTATCCATATTTCCTGACCAATTCGAGGAGGTCAAATTCTTTTCGAGTCTTCCTCTGAATCTCAACGCTTCGATTTCTGACCTCGGGGAGGCATACGCTGCAGCAAGTATCGTAGGTGACATCGCGGCTGAACGTTCACGTTTTGTTGCCGAAAGGGTATCGACACCTCTCGTTGCCCGTGATATGCTGAGTATTATCAGAGCATATGGAGAAGACAAGCTTCAGTATTGGGGATTTTCGTACGTTGAGTCGTATCCATGCATTGTTAATAGGAAGTGACGACCTTGCCTAGATATGGAACCGTCATAGGTGCAACGTAAGTGGCAGCACATATACCTCTAGTCGTTTATTGACAAGCTACGCCCCAGTTTCGCATCAATGTTTCCAGTAAGTTCTTGATCTGTATCAGTGATTCATTGTCCATGGCCGACGTTTTCTCATTGCTTTAGGATCATATTGGTCGAGTTGTCCTCGATGGAGTAGTGGATGCGGAGGATTATTACTCTGGTGGGTCGTCTTCCTGTGACTTGTATCACGTTAAAAATACTTTGCAGGCGCATGGGTGACCAACCTTCGGGATGCTGATGCTGCGCTAAGGGACATCTATAGCTCTTGTGTGGACGCAGGCCCTTCCGTATGCCCGATCTATGAGAATAGCACCGAGCTGGTCGAAGCCCGTGTCAACCGTCTGCTCGACCGCCTTAGAAAGGAGCCCTTGGGTTTCTATAACTCGTCGTCGGATGGTCGCGACTATGAGATCGTTGATTATTCTTCTGTCAAGGCTACCATTTTCAATGTCCTTCGTGAAACTCATAGTCTTGGAGCATCACTTGCGGGCGCACTTGCTGGTCTTGAACAGGGAAATGCTTCCGCATTTCATGCGATCTCTCTCAACTCGTCGCCCGACAGCCTGCTTCGGCTGGAATGTCCTGTTGATGCTCCCGCTTTGTCACTGACGGACGGAAGCGCTACTCTTGCAATTCAGTGCGGAGACATATTAGAGAGTCGACCTGAAAGCCTTGAAAGGGTTCGCGAGGCATATCAGGAGATGGCCAAGAGGTCAATCTTCGCAGATACTTACAATCCTCGGGTTCAGTGCTCGTAAGTCTGGTGGAATCCTTTCTTCTATCCGAGCTAATATCTATAATCAGAGGTTGGAAAATTCAGGCGAAGGAGAGATTCAATGGTAATCCTTATATGGAGATATTCAATCTACGTTGAACGAGACTGACATAGAGGGCAAGCTTCCTTGCAACAGACTACCAGTCATCCTTTGTTAATCATTGGGAACACTGCTGGTTAGTAGACTGTCACATCAAGGGCATGATGCACCCTATTGACGCGTTCCTACCTCCTTTGAAGATCCCGTTACACCCCTTGAAGCGTAAGGAAAAATAATCCTGTCCGGTCCTGCAAGTAACTCACGCATTACTTAGAGCCCAAACTGCATCAAGAAATTTCAAAGACTCTGTCGTTCTTACACAAAACTCATCTGGAGTAAGCCCGTTCGGTCTCATCTACGATGATTCATTCACTTACAACTCGTCGGCCTATCGTAGCACGTTTCAGTTTCGGCTGTTTCCGCTTGCACATTTGAGGCGGTCCGGAAATACTTCATCAACGGCACATTACCAGAGGAAGGAACCATTTGCCAGACCGAGAGCAGTATATTTGGAGGGGGAGCGCTCGACTTGGGTGGACTGAAGAGGGAACTGGCGGATGCATCGGAGAATCTTCGTAAGACCTACTTCGTTCCTGCGCTGGGCGGCGGTCCGACTCCACGGTGAGATACATGCTGCATAACCTTGTAATATAGGACCCCGCGTAGCTTAGATTAACCGGCCCTCATTCATCCTCTGCGGCGCGTGATTTGCGGTAATATTACTCGTGTTGTGACCTTTGCATCTATGTTTTGATGTGTCGAGCAGAAGATCCGCCATATTTCTTCTTTCACACATCTATGGGGAGGTTAGACGGAGATGGAATACAACATGAGGTGTCGATTGGCCGATTAACTCCGACTAAGCGAGCTCTTTCTTGCAAACCATGTATTTCGGCTAAAACAAAGCTCAGGGCGAGTGATCGTGGTACGTCACACACTTGATTTCGTAGGAGCATGTTGACTTACGGCCATCACCATCTATTTATCCTGCCCATGCCGCAAGCACCCTATTATATCATTATGTGCCCTTGTGAAGACTCTAATGCACCGTTTTCACGTAAGCAAGAGCTTGTAACAATAGGCCCGTACATGCCAGATGCGCTCAGTTAAAAATAGGCGTCTGGTACCCAGAAATGAAGAGCCAATCCCTCTACGATGCGGTATTTAAGGGATATGACCCCTGGTGCTGACCCTAGAATCTTGAATCCATCACTGGGCGCCCATGTTGGTAGCAGAAAATATAAAAGACCGAAGATCTGCACGTCCGTCTGCCCCATACCGGCCATGAACATCCGGGACTACCAACTCTTGCAACGAAACGAGAAAATGGGGCGAGTACTGAACGGAACGCAGCCAAGGCACATCGGTCATGGGCGAGTGCCACTCCTCGGCGATGAACGCACAACCAACACTATGAGCCGCGGGAAACAGCTCTCTCGGCGGTTTCACCATTTCGCGGCTCTGTCGTTCTTGCTTGTGTTTGTTCACTATTGGCAATTTCCTTTCTGCCGCGCCAAGCTCGTCGGTAGACAGGATAATTCGACGGTCGATCCTATCCTCTTCGACTGGACCACTGTGCGATTTTATGATTACATCACATGTTACTTTTGGCTCTAATCTATTCTCTAGATCGATCCGTCCAAAGAACTCAGCTGGGCCGATTGCTATGGACACTTCCAGTGTGCTCGACTGACGGTGAGATTACCATAGTTGTTTAGCCTGTAGTGCAAGTCATCATCGCCTGTACTTCAGGTTCCTTTGCTATACTCCGAACCTACCGGCGAGGAAGGTGCCGTTGCCCTGATTAAATACCCTTCAGTGTACCCTCCTGGGCACGAGAAGTATCGAGGACCTATTCTTTTCAATCCAGGTATCTAGACATTGGTTAGAAGTCAATGGAACTGGTCTGATACTTTCTGCGATTCTATACAGGAGGACCAGGAGGCTCTGGAGTATTTCTTCTTCTGACCCTAGGGGATTCTTTCCGAGCAATCCTGTCTGAGTTCGATTTGGTCGGATTTGATCCTAGAGGTCTTTCCCTCTTCGTCATTAGAAGAAAGCCTGCTAATGCGAACCCGTCTGGATAGGTGTTGGCTTCACGACTCCCGAATTATCCATATTTCCTGACCAATTCGAGGAGGTCAAATTCTTTTCGAGTCTTCCTCTGAATCTCAACGCGTCGATTTCTGATCTTGGGAAGGCATACACTGCAGCAAGCATCGTAGGTGACATCGCGGCAGACCGTGCACGTTTTGTTGCCGAAAGGGTATCGACACCTCTTGTTGCCCGGGATATGCTGAGTATTGTCAGAGCGTATGGAGAAGACAAACTTCAGTATTGGGGATTTTCGTACGTTGGCATGTATCCATGCACTGTTAATAGGGAGTGATGACCTTGACTAGATACGGGACCATATTGGGTGCAACGTAAGTCGTAGCACATATACTTCAAGGCGCTCATTGACAACTACGCCCCAGTTTTGCATCAATGTTTCCTGTAAGTTCTCAATGATCTGTTTCCATGGCTAGCGTTTCCTGATTGCATTAGGATCATGTTGGTCGGGTTGTCCTAGATGGGGTAATGGATACAGAGGATTATTACTCTGGTGAGTCGTTCCCCTGTAACTTGTCTTAGGTTAATGACACATTGTAGGCGCATGGGTGACCAACCTTCGGGATGCTGACGTTGCGCTAAGAGACATTTATAGCTCATGTGTGAACGCAGGCCCTTCAATATGTCCGATCTATGAGAATACCACTGAGCTAGTCGAAGCCCGTGTCAATCGTCTGCTCGATCATCTAAGAATAGAGCCCCTGGCTTTCTACAATCCGTCATCGAATGGTCTCGACTACGAGGTCGTTGATTATGCTTCTGTCAGGGCTACTATGTTCGATGTCATTCTTCAAACTCATGATCTTGGTGCATCTCTTGCGAGCGCACTTGCTGGTCTTGAACAGGGAAATGCTTCCGCATTTCATGCCATCTCTGTCAACTCGTCGCCCGACAGCCTGTATCAGCTGAAATGTCCTGCTGACGGTCCCGCTCTGTCATTGCTGGACAGAAGTGCTGCTCTTGCAATTCAGTGCGGTGACATACTAGAGAGCCGACCTGAAAGCCTTGAAAGGGTTCGCGAGGCGTATCAGGAGATGGCTGAGCGGTCGAACTTCTCAGAAACGTATGATCCTCGCGTTCGGTGCTCGTAAGTTCTGATGGAAGTCTTTCTTCAACCGCGGCTAACATTGATGATTAGAGGTTGGAAGGTTCCCACGAAGGGGAAGTTCAATGGTAATCTTTATCTGAAGATATTCAATCTACGTTGAGAAATGCTGACATAGGGGTCAAGCTTCTTTGAATCAGACCACTAGTTACCCTTTGTTGTTCATTGGAAACACAGCAGGTTAGCGGGCTACCTCACCAAAGACATATAATGCTTCTTACTAATGCGTTCTCGTCTCCTCCGAAGATCCTGTGACATCCCTCTGGGCGTAAGGCAAAACAATCCTATCCCATACTACGAGTAGCTTACGCATCCCATAGAGCTCATAAAGTGTCAAAGGGCTTCAAAGACTCCGTCGTTCTTACGCAAAATTCATCCGGCGTAAGTTCATTCAGTCTGATCTACGATGGTTCCCTCTCATCCATCTCGTCGACCTACCGTAGCATTCTTCACTTTCGGCCAGATCCATTTGCACATCTGAGGCCGTCCGAGAATATTTCATCAACGGCACGCTGCCGGAGGAAGGAACTGTCTGTCAGACAGAGAGTAGTATATTTGGATAGAGTGCTCTCGACTCGGGTAAAAGGGAGCTGGTAGATGTATCAGATAAGATGCATCGGATCAAAACTATTTCGTTCCTCTGCCGGGCGGTGATCCGACTCCACCATTTTGAAATCTATTTTAATTTGCTGCGTGTCATTTATCAGATCAGATAAAACCCGCATTCTTGGCCCGAGGCACGCACATACGCACAAGTCGGATGCAAATCCGGAAATCTTCATTACATTACGCGTACAACTAAGCCAAGCTTTTCTCGCGCCAAGCCGGCGGCCGCACATTATGACCGAGTGATCGGCATCACACACGTGGTTTCGCACATTGCTCGTCGTCAGCTTCAATTTATTCTACCTATGTGCTCGCATAGCACTCCATTGAGTGCTCGTGTTCCCTTTTGAAGGCTCTGATTTTCGCTCTAAGTAAGAGCTTGAGGCCTCAGACCCCTACATGCCGGATGTGCCGAGGTGGAAATACATATCATCTGACAAGAATGATGCATCACTGCCGCCCATAACGGTAGCAGATAATTTTACATATAAAAGAACGAGCAGAAGACCGAGTACCTTCACGTCTCTTCCATCTTGACCACACACATCCAGGAAAACTACCAACTCTTGCAACAACAGGAGAAAATGGAGCAAGTGGTGCGCGGTAGGCGTTCATTGAGCACCGACTGTGGACGTGTGGCGTTGGTTGGCAATGAAGACGCAACCAACGCTACGAATCGCGGGAAACGACTCTCTCGGCAGTTTCACCCTTTCGCGGTTCTGTCGTTCTTGTTTGTGTTTGTTCACTGCTGGAGGTTTCCTTCCTGTCGTGCCGATTTTGTCAGGAGGCAGGATAATTCGACGGGTGATCCTTCCGACTTCGACTGGACTAGTGTGAGACCTTGTGCTAGCGTTTTTGTTATGCTTTTTGATCCTAACCTGTCTTCTAGATTACTCCGTCTAGGGAACTCAATTGGTTCGATTGCTATGGACCCTTCCAGTGTGCTCGACTAACGGTAAGATCGTCCATAATCGTTTGACCTGAAATACAAGCAATAATGATTTACACTTCAGGTTCCTTTGCTATACTCCGAGCCTGACGGCGAGGAAGGCGCCATTGCCCTCATTAAGTACCCTTCGGTGTATCCTCCCGACGACGAGAATTATCGAGGGCCTATCCTTTACAACCCAGGTATCCAGATATTAGCTATGAAACAACGAAACTGGTCTGATATTATTCTTTACAGGGGGACCAGGAGTATCGGGAGTTACTCTTACTGTGACTTTTGGAGAATCTTTTGGGGCAGTCCTGTCTGAGTTTGACTTTGTCGGGTTTGATCCAAGAGGTCCTCCCCTTTTCGTCCTTCGAGGAATACCAGCTGATATAATCCCATCTGGATAGGCGTTGGCTTCACGACTCCCGAATTAACCATATTCCCTGACCTAGTCGAGGAGATTAAACTGACCTCAATATTTCCTCTGAATCTCAATACGTCAATTTCCGACCTCGGGGAGGCATACGCTGCAGCAACCATAGTAGGTGACATCGCGGCTGAGCGTTCACGTTTCGTTGCCGAAAGGGTTTCGACTCCTCTTACTGCTCGTGATATGCTGAGTATTGTCAATGCATTTGGAGAAGACAAGCTTCAGTATTGGGGATTTTCGTACGTCCGTTTGGACTCATGTATTTGTCAACTGGGATTGATGGTCTTCTCACCTAGATATGGGACCGTCATAGGCGAGACGTAAGTGGTAGCGCATGCATTTCAAGGCTATGATTGACAAAATACGCTCCAGTTTCGCATCATTGTTTCCCGTGAGTCTTGAATATGCATCAGTTATGAGTTTTTATGGCTAACAATACTTGCATTAGGATCATGTTGGCCGAATTGTCCTTGATGGAGTAGTGGAAATAGATGCATATTACGCTGGTGGGTCGCATCCTTTGCGACTTGTCTCTGATTAACGACACTTTGTAGGCTCATGGCCGAGCGGTGTTCGGGATGCTGATGCTGCGCTAAGGGACATTTATAGTTCATGTGTCTCCGCAGGCCCTTCGATTTGCCCGATCTATGAAGATAGCGCCGAGCTGGTCGAAGCCCGTGTCAATCGTCTGCTCGATCATCTAAGAATAGAGCCCCTGGCTTTCTACAATCCGTCATCGAATGGTCTCGACTACGAGGTCGTTGATTATGCTTCTGTCAGGGCTACTATGTTCGATGTCATTTTTTATACCCATGGTCTTGGCGCATCTCTTGCGAGCGCACTTGCTGGTCTTGAACAGGGAAATGCTTCCGCGTTCCACGAGATCTCCGTCAACTCGTCTCCTGACAGCCTGTATCAGCTGGAATGTCCTGTTGACGTTCCCGCTCTGAGAGAATCAGACTTTGGTTCATTTCTTGCAATTCAATGCGGAGACCAAGCAGAGGGTCTACCTGAAAGCTTTGAAAGCGCTCGCGAGGAGTATGAAGAGATGGCTGAGTGGTCGAGTTTCGCAGATGTAAACGGTGTTCCAGTGTGCTCGTAAGTCTGATGGTAGACTTTGTTCTGCCCGAGCTAACATCCGTGATTAGAGGTTGGAAGGTACCGTCGAGGGTAGCATTCAATGGTAATCCTATCTGAAGATGTTCCAGTTATAGTGAGCGATGCTGACATAGAGGCCAAGGTACCTTACCAGTGGCACCTAGTCATCCTTTGTTGTTCATTGGGAACACTGCTGGTTAGTAGACTGTCACACCAAGCGATGTGCCCTACTAACGCGGTCTTACCTCCTTTGAAGATCCCGTGACACCCCTCTCGGCGTAAGAAAAAATAACCCTGTCCGGTACTGCAAGTAACTCACATCGCATAGGGCTCAAAATATGTCAAGGTACTTCAAAGATTCCGTCTATCTTACGCAGAATTCATCTGGCGTAAGTCCATTCAGACTCATTTACGATGAGCACGCTCACATACATCCCACCGACCTACTCTAGCATCAATCAATTTCGGCTGTTTCCACTTGCACAACTGAGGCAGTTCGAGAATACTTCATCAATGGCACGTTGCCGGAGGAAGGCACTATTTGCCAGGTTGAGAGTAGTATATTTGGAGATAGTGCGTCCGACTCGGAGGGGTCGAGCGAGAAGAAAAGGGCGCTGGCAGATGCAGTAGAGAATCTCCATAAGAACTACTTCATTCCTGCGCGCGCGCTGCGCGGTGGCAGACTCCGCCGTGGAATCTGACTTGCCTAGCTGGAAAAACGCGAGTAAAGTTGCATAACCTTGCAACATAGAGCCCTCGCGTAGCGAAAGATTAGCTGGCCCCACTCTTGCTCTATGATGTGTGATTAATAGTATGTACGAACGCAATAGTAGCTTGTGTTGTGACCTTATGCATCTCTGTTTCGATGTGTAGAGCAGGATATGATTCTGAACGTCCACCATATTTGCCCCTTCACACATCTATATGGAAGTTAGAAGGAGATGTAACACAATTTGTGGTGTTGAGTAACTGAGTGAGCGAAGCCTTTCTAATAATAATGGCAATGCCACACCCCAGAAGTGTCTCTTGTAAGCATCACGTCACGTGTTGCACTGTTCTAATAAATAATAAACAATTATAAAGTGTGAGCCATACTCCCATCATAATGTCAGTTTGCTTCTTCAGGTCCTGTGTTTCGCGTTCAGTGCACAAGCACATGGGCTGTGAACTCACTTATCTCAGCCCAGAGTCCCGTCACGTTATACCGGCAGTTTCGAATTGACCGATGTTGTTACTGTCACTAATGCTGACTGAGAGAGTGTTTGGGCGAGAGTCTTGGTATATTGTCTCATGGCACCGTCGTGACAGTGCTATATATGTATTCAACTCGAGACGGAGCGGGGTCCGCACATATCTTCGTTCCCAAGGCTAGCTGTCGGACCCATCCCCCATGTCTAATGCGGTCAATGGCTGGCACCGAGGCGAACGCTCTCTCCGCGACAAGCTGGGGCCCGGATTTACAACGGGATGGGTATCGACGGATTACGCTATGATTGATGCGAGTATGCCAGAGCAGCACCGTCTATTCTATATGCGCAACGTCCCGTTCATCCCCCTTACTACCAAGGACTCTAAAGGAAGACCGTGGGCCTCCCTCATATCTGGAATAAAGCGTACTCGAACGCAAGATGCGGGCCCTGTGGGTAATACCAGTCACGAATGGGTGAAAAGTCCGAGCGAGACGGAATTGGTGATGGAACTGGAGATGTGGGAAGGTGATCCAATGCTTGAACGCCTTAATTCATTTGATGGCGATATCGATCAGCGGGAGGAGGCACTTGTTGCGGGGCTCGGAATTGAATTTCCGACTCGCAGAAGGAACAAGTTTGCAGGATGGATTGAACGTGTTGAAAAGACCGGCCCATTGACCCGCCGGATTTACCTGCGTGTGAATCAGGCTATCGGGTATGCATATAGTTCGCGTTCGCTGCCGTTCTGTACCGTGCGTCTAACTCTTAACACTCGATGTTCTATCACAGGAATTGTCCGAAGTACATCAACGTCCGTACTCTCGACCCATATCCAGATACGACACCCGAGGTCATATACAACCGTGAGATGACTCCAGAGGATCGACTGCCCGATGAAATGATCAGGTTCATTCTCCAATCGGATACGGTGTTCTTTGGGACAAGCTATGAGGCACTCGACTCGGACAAAGCACGCTATCCATCCCATGTAGGTATGAACGCGCGAAGCGGCAGACCTGGGTTGGCTCGTGTAAGGCCATCAGATGGGCGAACTGTCGTTTTGCCTGACTACTCTGGTGCGTGTTATATCCACTGTTACAGTACCCCCTGGAGTAAATAATATCATGTATAAGGTAATCGCCTTATGACATCCCTTGGGAATGTAGAAGCCTCTTCTCGTGCCGCAATGTCATTCCTGGACTTCGAGACAGGCTCAATCCTCTATCTCACTGGCACTGCTAGAAACCTCGTCGGCTTGGAAGCACAAGCTCTCATGCCCCGCCAAAATGTTCTTACCACTCTATATACGGAAGCGTTCATTTACATCCGGAACGCCCTGCCCATCCGCCAGCGTCCAGGAACGGAAGTGGAGCGAAGTCCTTACAGCCCACCTATCAAGTTGCTTGCAGAGGAGAAGGAAATGCAGCAACTCCAGGTGCTGGATGGCATCTACGTAACGCTCGCGCGAGTCGAAGTGTTGTCTCCCACACTCGCGACGTTTACGTTTGAGACGGACAAAGAGGTGCAGATACGCCCTGGCCAGGCAGCGGCTTTGGATTTCACGGATCTTCTCGGTGCGTCGCAGTACGCACACATGGTACCTGGTAATGAGACCAGTGTAAACGACGATCGTATACGTACTTGGACTGTCTCTTCCTCCTCGTTGGGAGAGACAAAGTCTTTCGGCCTGACGATGCGCGAGAAAGCGGGTGGGCTTGTGACTGGCGCGTTGTTTAACCTCACACGACATGCATCCGAAAAGATGCCTGCTATTCTCGAGGATTCTCGTCCTCTTGGTTTGAAAGTCCGGCTCGTCGGGATTACAGGGACATTCACGCTTCCCTCAGGAATGCCGCATGGAGGAGGAAAAGCGAAGATGCTTTGGATCGCCGGTGGCATTGGGGTGACACCCTTTCTGAGCATGCTCAGCTATATTTCGTCCTCCGGAGCGACAGCAGAGGCCGGATACGATGTCACTCTCATGCTAGCCACACGTGAACCTGATGTCCTTCTACGTCTACTCCGTCGCGCACTCGCCCGGGACCGAGAGACAGGATCAGGCTCAAAGTCAAACCTCAGACTGTCACTTCATATCTTCGCCTCCTCACGCGAGACGGCCCCACCCGGGTTTGGTGACCTAGGAGATAATGTATCCGTTAGTAGTCATCGAGGCAGGCCGAGATTCTCCAAGGACGATGGAGAGTCCTCAATTTCTTTAGTACCCGACGTGAAAGAAAGACTCGTATACCTTTGTGGACCGCATGAATTCGAGGAGAATGCTACTGGTGCATTATCTCGAGCTGGTGTGGAACCGGGAGCCGTTTTGAGAGAAGGTTTCGAGTATTAGCCTATTTACCGGTGGAGGTGAGGGGCAATCGTTATTCGTCGTTTGTTGTATACTGTCTGTTGCATGTTTGATTTATGCCGGAGGATACCTCCACCAAGTAGCGGAACAATCGACCAAACCAATATTAGATTAGATTACTGTACCAAGAAAGAAGTTGTATTTGCAATTCCGTCATGAGTATGCATATGCATATTACCTACAGATACATAAATGAATCGAACTTCTCGGCATCGTACAGCCTTGTGTACAAAAATCATGAACAACAGCAACAAAACAGGAGGCTACACATGCGACCCTCTATAAGTAACGATCTCACAAAACAATGACACAATGATAAGCACAAGCAACAGAGCGACAGCAACAAATAGGACAAGACGAGTAACGCGAGCAAGGAAGAAGGGAGAACTAAGGATATATGGAGTGGAGCGTGTTTGTATGTATGAGGGTATGGGTGATTGAATGGATAGACTACAACTGCGTGACTTAATACCCAAGGAAATAATTAGCAAGGAAGATGAGATTATGATTGTTCTTTAGCCGGTGACGACGACGACGAAGTTCCACTGCCGGTCGACGCTATTGTTATCGATGCGCCCTCAAACCATCCACCATCTTCCCAGTTACCACCCAGCTTGTACACCGCACTACTCCTCTCAATAGGATCATGGATACCGGCCAAGAACTTCCTTAACCTCCTAAACTCGATCGGTTTGAGTATCCACCCATCCATTCCGTAGCTCAACATTTCGTCCCGTTGGCGTTCCAACAAGGATGCGGAAACAGCAAATATTGGGATACGGCCGCCATTAAGTTGTCTTGATCTGCGCATTTGTTTAGTGTTAGCGGACGAACCAGATGGTGGTGATTCGGATGCTAGTTCTCGGATTGCTTTTGCAGCGTCGAAACCGTTGAGAATGGGCATTCTGTTGGCAAACTCGCATTAGTACATGCTCACTTGATCAAAAAGACACATACTGGATATCCATTAGGATACAGTCAAAGTCCCCGTCACTCTTGATTGCATCTACACCCTCTCGACCGTCTCTGGCACCAACGACGGTATGGCCGTCAAGGGTCAGGCGTTTCACGAGTATTGAGCGGTTAATGTTATCGTCCTGATAAACAACATCAGACTATCATCCCGACTTTTGAAGAATGAATAAACATGCATCTACAACTAGCACTCTCAGTTTTTCTGTCGGAGAGGACTGGGGCGAATCCGTCCAGGACGGGCTTCGATTACCAAAGGGAGGAGATATCCGACGTGGCATCGGCGTCGGAGCCATAGTCTTTATCTGGGAAGACTCAACCGACTTGTCGACGTCAAACTCATCAACCTTCAGCCCCTTAATCGGGAAGCGAGAGTCGGTAACAAGGAAGGTTCCCTCCTTCGGAGGAGCGTCAATGTTGAATCGCTTCTGGCGCTCTCGAGCTTTCCCGCTACCCTGTGGCCTCTTCATATGGTCTGATTGGAGGGCTTCGATGACGCCATCAATCTCACTAGAATCGCTGCTCTTGCGAGTACGTAAGGACTGGACCGAGGAGGTCGAATGAGATGCTGAGATTGAGCTTTGCCTGTCCGTTTGTGGGACCTCGAATGGAATCAGGAAGGAAAATCGTGACCCTTCGCTTGGTTTTGAGTCAACGCGAAGCTGACCACCCAATTGTTCAACAATTCGGGCGACCACAGCGAGGCCGAGGCCTGCAAAGACCATTGATAACAGAGCTCAGATGCAGCTGAAAGAACGTACCAAGCCCAGCTGCCTCCGTTTGCCGCGACATTGACGACTCGACTTGCTCAAACTCTCGGAATATATTCGCAAGCTTTGTGCTCTCTATCCCGCAGCCAGTGTCTCCAACTACTATCTCGACTGCAACTTCCTTTGAGTCCCGAAGTCCTCGAGGCTCCTCGAACTTTTGACACAATACTGTAACCTTGCCTTCCGTCGTGTATTTGACTGTGTTCCGTAGTCAGCCAAATGGTCTCATGACAACGCGTACCACATACCAGCGTTAGCAGTAAGGTTTGCAACAATTGTACGGATCTTCTTTACATCTCCGATGACCATCTTTGGGCTCCCCGACAAATCTAGATCGAACTGGATGCTCCGCCGAGCAGCCTCGTTTCTGATAATGAAAGTGAGCATAGGCTCAGGCTGTCAACGGACAGGACACGAACCTGTACAGCTGAACAGCATCCGAGATAGCTTCGTGAAGGTTAAACGGTTCATTAAAGTAAGTCTCATTTCCACTTTCAAGTCTCGTCAAATCCTGTGAACAGTCACTGTGAGTTCCCTTGTCGCAGCATTCGCAGGAGCCCATCATCCTTACGAGCAGGTCGTTAATGGTGAACAACAAGCTCTGCGTTATGAAGTCAGAAGTTAGCAATAGCGTGAGCAAAAATTTAATCATACCTTTGAAGCGGAATGAGACCTGGCAAGGTTTTCTCGAGTCTCAGAATCCAGCGGGCCATTAAGGGCCATCTCAAGATAGCTATTCGAAACAGGAATTGGTTAAGCTCACTCCAAGAAGCAGAATAAACGCACTTTATAATATGGTTCAACGGAGTCCGCACTTCAAATCACATAAGCTATCAACACAAGAAATGAGGTTGTCTGGACACGCACCTTCGTGGCTTGCATTGGACAACAGAATATTAGTAAGTTGCGTGGTCTGCAGGGCGAATTCCTTCTGCCTCCAAACTTCGATGAACTGATCGAAAGAGTCGTTAGATCCGATAGCGTCTGGCATTAAATTATACGCACCTTTCCATACACGAGTGCCAGGACACCTGCGGTCTCCATCTGCTCTTCAGTCCAGATTCGGCACCTACCTGCTACAGTTTCCGACCAGATCTGTGGGACCATATTAGAAACGCAAAGCAGCCAGATGCGAAATTTCAATCAACTTTGAACGATTTTCGCGGCTCGAGAACAGACTCCTCTCCCTCGTCTTTGTACGGTTTACCTGCCCAGTGGACATCTCGGAGTTGACCTTTACGTAGGAAGACAATGAAGTCCTTCCCGCCTCTTGACAGTGGTACAAATAACAGGCCCGCTATGATCTCCAGCCCGCTAGGCAACTGCAGATCCGGGAAGTCCTTAACTAATGATTGAGAAACCTGCATGAGTCTTCAAGAAAACATTAGTATGACGTCTAAAAGTGCTTTAATGGACAACTCGCGTGAATTGCTTCAGCCTCAGATACTCGGCAACGAGAAGGATTTCCTGGCTGTGTTGATTAGGGCCAAGGATCTTTGCACCATCACCAATGACTAGAACGCCGAAGTCGGCGTCAAATAATCCAAGAAGATCTTCCGCATTTGACACAATATAACCAGTTGGGTGCGAATCGGTAGGTAGAGTGCTGATCTATTCCGTGCATCAGAACAACAAAACACCAAGCAATGCGGCTACTCCTACGTACCAGTTTTCGAGTGAGCAGACGTTGGGCATAGCTTAATCGCTCGATGTTGCGCGACACTGAATCACTAAGCAATCGCAGCATTTGTCGGACAGGGAACGACACTCGCATTCCGTGCGAACCATATGAATGGCAGGAAATGAGTCCCCAGAGTGCACCGAAAGTCATAATCGACTATAGAACGTGAGTACACGTTAGAATGTCAAGTTTTGAGCTTACAATAGACATGGACGACCGCACACCCATGTTCCCCATATACTTGATGTGGATTGGGCTCATCGCTCGAAGGAAGGAGTGCGTCATGTCCTACAATGTTGTTACGTCAGATGCATGGACGAATGAAGGTGCTGAGACACGAACCAGAGGCATTTCCAGATCTTCGCGGCTTCGTACCACAAGACGAGCGGTCGGTTGAGATCGGTCGTAAATTAATCGGACCTTATCTGAGCGAACTGCTATCAGAACAATGAAGAATTATAATAGACACACTCACTGATTTTATACAATTCCCGGGCCTGGGTAAAAAGAATATTAGTGCTTTTATTCCGCTTAGGACTGACTAACAGACCTGGGCTGGGATGTCCGTCGCGGGGAAGTGCAACCCTTTATAGAGATCGTGAGTCTGTCTCCAGTCTACCAATTCCGCCACCACTTGACCGTTGTACGATTCGTCAAACTGGTAGACCAGCACTCGATGAAACTGAGTCAGATCTTTTATTACACCTACGACCACCTTGAGGAACGCTTCAATGTCTGGTGCCGAGCTCAACTGATCGTTGACCTGAGCCAGAACTGCAAAAATGTCCATAGTTCCGACACCTGTCTGCGCGTTGCGCCGTGCTCGTGCCCTCTGTCGAGGGCTTCGGCCATAAGCTGCATCAAATACCCCTGCACTTGCTCGTTCTGCGCCTGCACTGTTGAAAGTACGATTTATACGACGCATACGTTCGAGAGCCTTCAAGGGTTTGGCGTGAGAGGTCGTGCTTTCAAAGACGTCCTCTGCCCTTGGGAACCACTGCTCTTCGCCATCTAAGCCCTGCTTCGATGACAGGAATATCTCCGCAGGGTTCAGCATGGGAGAAGTCGTGTCGGAGGTGTTCTGGGGCGTCTCGATATGAGGTGTATTCCCAACTGTTGCTCCCGGAGAAGCGTATATCTCTGTGGTGGAACCGGAACCCCGACTGAAATCTGTTGCAGTGGTTGATCCAGTACCCGAGCTCCGACTACTCGGTTGAGATTCCGGAGAACCGGCTGGAATATAATCGCTTTGAAATGGCGGGTATATCGGATTATACAAGTCTCGCTCTAGTTCGAATTCTAGGATGATGATAGCATGCTCGAAGGGTCTTGCATTCCCTTTTGTCTGCGACTTGGTTCGTGACGGGGGTCGATGTGCTGCACACCAACAAGTCCAAAAACGTCTATCGCCTTCTCTCTCGATCTCTTCGTCCTCGTCTGAAGGTGCGCTCCCAGGCTCCCCCCAACCACTTAATAGAAAGACTTGAGGATTGTCATTGTTCTCTTGTTCGCCTTCGGAGAACTCTGAATCGTTGAGAAACTGGACGTTATCCCAAAGCAAGTCCGCCTGGGTGTCAGGAAGAGTCTGAGTGAAGCACTCAAGTCCGAAAAGATATTGGGGGGAAAGACCAAGGAGTTCTGTTGAATTCTGAGGCGGATGGGTGAGCATGCTTGTCCAAACCAAACTAAGTGTCATTGAGAATTCTTACCTCCGAAACTTGCCTTACTACCAGGTTACCAGTATTATCGTCTTCCTCAACTGCGATCAAAACACCGAAACCCTGCACAGCACCGGGAGCATGGATAGGCTTTCAAGTAAGAGGTGAGAAATAGGGAACTGCTATAAAGAAAGAATATATACCTCGTCTTCACATTTCTCCAAACTACCTTCTCTTCCCGTCAACACATGGAAACCATTGTCATCCACTGCATATTCGAATCTAAACGTTACCAACTCGCTGGAAGAGCTTATACTTGACGAAGGTGGTGCTCCCCCGGGCGAGTCCGTACCCGACAGACCTGATTGACCACTTTCACCTGCGGAACTCTTCCCTCTCTCCGATCTTCCCCATGGATCAGAGCCGGAACCGGATAAGGGACTTTGTACGTTCGTCCTCGCTTTCCGGCTAGAAACAAGCGAACCAGTGGAGACAGATGATCCACGCTCGGATTCTCCACGTGAAGGTAAAGGTGGAAGGTGAACGATCCCTGAATGACTAAAGTCGATTGGTTTTGAGTGAGCTGGTTCGTCCGCCGATGCAGCCTGCACAGGTTGGGGCATTCTGAGGGAAGGACTCGTGTATGCAGTCGCTAGCACGCTTGCACCAGCGGAAGAGATGGGTTCAGGGTGACGCGGATCGTATTCGTCCACATCTCGATCACCTGGAAGGATCACCACGCGTTGTTCATGTTCATGGTCGAGAACACAATGTGTACCGCTAACGGCATCCGGATTCTGCTTCTGATTGACCTGATTATCGTCCTTCTCTCCTGACGATAAGTCGGGCTGTAAGGGAGACTTGGATGTCTTGTCCGTTCGGTGTTTTGAGCTTGATGCAGCGGGTTGAGATAAGTATCCTTCATTGGTTAATGGAGTAGAAGGGCTTTCTTGAGGGAAGTGAATATTTCCTTCGGATAAAGAGCCTCTTGTTATCCGACCATGGCCAGTCTTTCCTTCCATTTCTCTCTTGAGTTGAGCAGCTGCCTGAGATATGCTCATGGGGGTAGGCAAAGAACCGATACCACCACCAATAACATCTGATGCTATAGACTGATCGTGTTTTGCTGGTTGTATACCGGATAGAAGGGTACGGACAGGGTAGACATAGCTTGCAGAAGAGGAGGAGGATCTAGAGGAGGAGACGGATGGAGTGAGATCCCTATTTGAAATTGTCGTAGAAAGGGTAGAAGCTGTAGTGCTTGAAGCAATATCCTTCTCAACTTTCTTCGCAGTCTTGTGTCCGTCGCCAGTAGACATCGTTAGAGGACAAAAGACGTCGGGCAGGGAAGTGGTCGCGGTTCGCAACAGCACAAGCTGAAAGCGACATACATAAATAAAAATGGAAATTCCATCCATCGACCGGCGGGATGGGTCACGGGTGTGCGAGCTGTGACGCAATTGTTTGTCTCTATGTACGCGCAATTCTTTTCTTCGTTCTAGATCTACCGCCCCGCCGAATATGAACGATTAGCTTTGCTCTTACTACTATGGACAAGATTCTAGCCAGAGGCCAACTGATCCTTCTCGCTCTTGCGGCACTGTATGTTGGTTTTCTAGGCCTTTTATCGGTCCCTTATATTCAGAGGCAGTTCGTATATCCAACCCCAAGCTTTCTTATATGAAGCTAACACGTTGAACAGGGCAGTTTTCCTTCACGCATTAAAATGGCCACTCTTCGCTGAGTTTAGTAATCCAGTTAAATACGGTCTTCCTGGTGAGACTAGCTTCTTATTCTTCCGAGGTTGCTGCGGATTTTGTTTTACTGATCGATCCTTATCAGCGAGCCGTTCATTGAACATACAGATCGAGACCAGCGACAGAGTCAAGCTGGGTGCCTGGCTCATCCTTCCTCCGGGAGAACCATCAAAGAACACACCTTCGTCGCACTTAATCAAAGAAACTGTGGCTTCACCTATACCGTTCAACGGGCCACCAAGTGAGGTGGACATCTCAACTAGTCTATCAACCCGTCCAACAATTCTCTTCTTTCATGGAAACGCGGCGACTCGTGCGGTTCCATTCCGTGTCCAGTCGTGTTCAATGTACGCCTCTCGCTTTGGGGCAAACGTCTTGGCTGTCGATTACCGAGGATTTGGAGATTCGGAAGGATCTCCTACCGAGGAGGGCCTTATCGTTGATGCCCGTGCAACCTGGGACTGGGCCGTCTCTCATGGTGCTAAGCCGGAAAGTATCGTACTCGTCGGTCTGAGTCTCGGTACTGGTGTTGTATCTGGTCTCGGTGCCGAATTGGCGAAGGAAGGTATGGGACGAGCTAGATTAGCACTCTCATCGGAACCACGCTGACATATGTATCAGATATTCAACCAAAGGGCGTCATCTTGCTTGCTCCCTTTACTTCGATCAAGGCGCTCTTAACCGACTACCATCTCTTTGGTGCCATTCCTCTACTTCAACCCCTTCAGGTCGTCCCACTATTGCAGAGTAAGCAATTCACTCTCAAGATGACTTATCCGACCGAATTGAGTCTCTATCAGATTACATCGCGAGTTTCCTTGTTACTCACTTCAACACAAGTGAAACTCTTCCCGTGAGGTTTCTTTGAGCTCGCACTGCAGGGTCCTGAGGCTAACCAATACGTAGACGATCAAAGCACCTATCCTTATAGGACATTCTAGGAATGATCTCGAGATACCTCACAAACACTCTCAGGAGCTTTTCAGTACTTTCGTAGAAGAGTTCCTCCCGCCGGCTCCGGATTTTACCGCTTCGCATGTCGACTGGGCATCATTCAAGGCTGGCATCGAGGAACGCCGATTACAGAGGTCTGCGCTCGTAACAAAGCAGGAGATTCCAGGCTTTGGGACCGCCCATCGGTTGAATCGATCGAACGATTCTGGTGAAGTTGTCTTCGTAGAAGCATTTTACGGGGGACACGATAGAATAGGGCTTCAAGATAGTCTGATTGACTTTATAGGCTACATGTTCTTCTGATGCTTCAAGTCGTCCGTATCCCTTGGACCCTCTAGACGCGTATTCATTCATACTCACGGCGCATTGTTTTTCCCGCCTCCTATGACATGGCGATATAGATTAACGGAGTGACTGGGAAGTAGGAGGGTTCCTTCTGAGTGTATGTTAGCCAAGTCCCTTGAGCGGGATTTCTTTCGTCGCCTTTTATTTGTTACTATTTACAACTCGCGTTTGGATGATGGGTGCTGCACTCCCTTCTTCTTCCCTAACGGTGTCCTAGCGTACTGACCATCTGACCATTCGAACTGAATGGATATTATACAAACCCATTTGTACCCTCGTTTGTTTCGGCAAGCGGACGGATCGGTGGCGTGGTGAGAAATTGACAATTTTGGTCCCATCGGTCGGAAACACGCCAGGTCGGTTGATGGGTCTAAAATAAAATAAAGTAAATATATCTTGCCTCATTTTTCTCAACGTGCCAGCAAGATTAATTATTACAATTTGTTCGCTGCATGCTTCTATAGAGTTCCCATAAGTTCCCAACAAGGTAAGTAAATTTCTATCTCGACGTTGCCAACGTTGGAGACCCATGGGAAATCAACGCTTTCCCTAGTTCCCCACGTACCCTAGGATGGACGCTCCCCTACTCTCTTCATCCTTCTACCACTCGCCGCTCTATCAGCGCTCTAATGGACTTGAAATTTCAGTCTGCTCAGTAGAATAGGCGTTTCACGACTTTTTCACGACCAGCTCAGGCTTAGACATGGAGGAACAGGAGAAGAAGGGCGCTCATGTTGAGCCCACTGAGGTGTTTGGGGAACAACCTGGTGATGATGCGGTATATGAGCGCGGCGCACCTACGACTGCCAATGTTTCGGGTCCATCGTCTACTGCCGTCTCAACCAGACGGAGACGTGGGCGACACCCAAACTATATCATAACGTCGAAACTTCCATCTACCCGCCCCTTCTACGGCATTATACAAGACATCAGATCTAGAGCACCGTACTACGTTAGCGACTGGACCGATGCTTGGAATTATAGAGTCATCCCGGCCACGTTGTTGATTTTCTTCGCAAAGTGAGTCGGTGCTATCTTGTCACTCGTTGATTAGATTGACAGGACAATCGTATCAGTGTTTTGCCCGGCATTGCATTTTCCCTAGATCTAATAGAGACCACCAACCAGTATGGTGTCGCGGAAGTGCTACTGTCTTCCTTCATGGCCGCCTTCATCTTCTCCATCTTTGGCGCCCAGCCTCTTTGCATAGCGGGCGTCACAGGTTGGTCGAACGCAACAAAGAAACGTCTAGTTATTAAATATTATCGACAGGACCCATTACTGTCCTGAACAAGACTATTTTTGACCTCATAGAGAAGCAGGACGATGCCCCGGACTACCTTCAGTTTGTAGGCTGGGTGTATCTTTGGGGAGCTATTCTGCACTGGGTTACCGCAGCCTTGAATTGTACGTGCTCGATCATTGTTAGACGAATGAATGTAAGTCTGACTGGCTCATCTAGGGTGTAACTTCCTCAAATACGTCACCCGGTTCTCCTGCGACACGTTTGGCTTTTTCGTCGCCTGGGTCTACCTTCAATACGGCGTCCAGGTCTTGACGCGTCAGTTCTCCCATTCGACCAACGAGAGCGCTTTCGTGCAGATTATCGTCGCTCTCATCATGCTTGTCGCCTCCTTCCTCTTTCAATCGCTTTCGCATACGACGTATTTTCATAGACATGTTCGCCGATTCCTAGCTGATTATGGCATGCCCATCTCGCTTATCGTAAGTGTTATTAAGTCGGGAAGGTCAATGGGTTTGCTTATATCTATTGAAAGGCCTCCACGGGTTTGGCGTATTGGGGACGCTTTAATACGGCCAACCCAGAGACACTACCGATCTCCGGCGCATTCCAGCCAGCAGGTGGACGTGACTGGCTTGTTCGCTTTTGGGAGCTCCCCGCTAAATGGGTTGGCATAGCCTTCCCATTTGGCTTTGTGCTCTGGGTACTCTTTTTCTTCGATCACAACGTCTCGGTACGATACGATGGTCAAATTCACACCGGGGTAGTTTGTACTAATATTTCTTGCCATGTAGTCGCTTATTGCGCAAGGCTCGGAATTCCCTCTACGCAAACCTCCCGGATTTCACTATGACTTCTTCCTCCTCGGAATCACCACATTTATCGCGGGTCTCTTGGGTCTCCCTGCTCCCAATGGACTCATTCCCCAAGCACCTATCCATACAACTTCTCTGCTCGTCATGGGGAGGGATAGATATTACGACATAGAAGAATCGAAGGAGGGCGTTGACTCAAGAACGACCGGTGATCGGACCACCTATCCTGAACCTGATCCAAGCCCTGCTTGTCACGAAATTCCCGTTGCAGTTGTCGAGCAGCGCGTTTCGAATCTCACTCAAGGCGCTATGTGTCTTGTACTCCTTACGGGTCCCTTCTTGCATATCCTGCATCTCATTCCACGTGGTGTCCTGGCTGGTTTGTTGTGAGTGTCCCAGAAATGACAGGCACGGCATCCTTAAAGCTGACTGTATCGTATAGCTGGTTTATGGGCGCTGATGCATTGCAAGGAAACGGTGTTACCGCAAAAATACTGTATCTTATTCGCGACAAACGTTTGACGCCCCCTAATGAGCCGTTGCGCAAAGTTCGAACGTCGCGCATCATCTTGTTCACGGTAATACAGTTGATTGGATTTGGCGCTACCTTTGCGATCGTCCAGACGATCGGTGAGTAGAGTATCTAAACTATCGATGAGCGTGCCTTTACAGGAATTGTTAGCATCGATTGGATTCCCTATCATCATTCTTCTTTTGATCCCGGTTCGGACGTCCATCATCCCTCGGTTGCCTTTCACTGAGGAGGAGCTTGCAATTCTTGACGAGGCTACCGCCTCGCCGTTCGTGAGTTCCATCCTACTGTTCTGCTGTCGTTCTTTATACTCATGGGCGTCAACAGACCATGGAGTCCGTTGGTGGTACACTCTGACACAACGACATGACAGTATCGTTCAGCTTTGGCTCAGGATAAACCGCAAAATGTTGAATTGGTGATTTGTGATAATGGTTGCTTCATAAATAGTTATGCTTTTCGAGAATTTGGTATATTGGTGTGGGTGGGCAATGAATATTAGGGAGAAGATTCTAGCAGCCTGAATTATTAGCTTGTGAGTTCAAAATAAGTGCGACGATAAGCCTAGGGCTTCAGTATTAGCTTAACTGAATATGAGAGTTGGGGGATGGTCTCGTACCCGTACAGCCCTAAAACTTCCGCGAAGATGAGGATGAGGACCATCGCGACGAATACCCTTGACTCGTACACGTAAGCTCGTACACACTACCGACATTAGCATAAGAAACAATAGTGTCAATCACGATAATGTCAACAGAAGAAAAAAGATGGGGATGAAGGACGCACTGAATCACCAACGATACCGATAGCGTATCCTGCTGCAAGACCTGTGGCGCCACAAGCCAACCCAGCAGCGAGGTGTATGAAACCGCTGAATAGGGAGTAGTCCTCTATTGGGTTTACTGCGTTTCAAAAGCGCCGCATGTGTAAGTGTAAGACGTTTCTCTCGATAATGACGAGGGTTGCAGGAACTTTGGACTTACGTGCGCCAGCGATGAGAACTGAGACGACAAGACCATATACGGCTATTATACCAGACATTACTACAGGTATCAAGGACTTTTGTTTCCATAATGTCAACAGAATCATTTTGTTAATTAGTAGCGTGCCAAAAAGCCAAGAAGACTATAAGGAAAGACGCACTTTCATGATCAACTCTGGTCTAAAAGTCCCCAAACCTGCAATTCCAATCCCTGCTTTCGAAGTCCCGTATGCGGCTCCTACGGCTAACAGACAATCATACATCCCTATTGAGTTATCCGTAGGGAATGAATCGAGGCATAGTGGGGATACGTACTACTCAGTATCATCTATATTCCGTTCCATTCAGTGTTTGGTAAACAACCTTGTCGCTGAGCTCAATTGAATGGATGGAGAGGACATACCGCCGAAGACACCCCGGCGAAACCGAAGAACGGTGCATAAGGTGGGCAGCTGGACATTTTTAGCGACTGAGGGCGTTTTTGATACTGAAGAAGAGGGGAGGGGTATGAAGGACAGGACGATGGTGGGTTGGCACGCCGAACGCGTGACCGCACACGTCGTGACGATCATCTGCCTAATCCGTACATAAGCTGCAACCTGCACCCTTCCCTATCGTTGAGCGTATTGGCCAGCCTTCTATGTCCTCAAAACCAAGTCCTTGCCGGATAGCTGAGTTCATGAGCAGGAATAAGATTCGAGACCAAGACCGAGAGCAAGTCAGTGGTCGACGGCCGGAGTTGATTTATTCTCTACCGAGGTTTTAGGCAAACCTCAGTTTCACGCAGTCGAAGCAGTCAGTTGCTTGGAACATCTCCGTTGGATGCCAGGGAATAACCAGCAAAGCTTGCGAATTTGGCTTCAGGTTCTGAAGGACGAGGTCAAGGAATTCGCGTCGCATCTTTACTCAAGGGTATTCGACAACTCTGCTCCCAACCAACATTACCCTGTCGAAGCAAATGTCCTTCTCTCAGGGCGTAAGCAACGGTCTAAGAGGAAGGGCAACGGGATGTCCCCACGTACCAACTTATCGAACGGTGACCCAAGAGAGTTTGAGGATGCTATTTCTTCTCTGTCCGAAGGGGAGGCAAGGAATGTGCTTGCTGTACGTCTCCCCTGGGTTTGTTGTTGCTTGCTTGGACTAAATTCTTGTGACCTTCTTGTGCCTCCAACCAACCTCCCTGACGTGCTTCTTGCTGTGAAGCTCGTGTCTAACCTGGACAAATTGGTCTGAATACGGAACATAGATTCAAATGACTATTAGCCCGGTCCTTAAAAAAATGCCGTCATACAATATCTATGACAAACAGGATTTCCGATCCATGTAAGATCGTGTTCGCCGAATGAACAGCTGGGCCGCGAGCTAGACGTGGGACTGGTCACTGACATGTTCCCGTCAATTGGTCTCTTGTCAAACATAACGGGCCAAGCAATAAGCCTATTATCTTAGCGGGTCGCGTCCCCCCAGATTTGTCAATATGGATAATTTCTGAAGCTCGCGCCGACCTGGAGGTTGAGTATTCGCCAGTGTGAGATGCTTCCTTTCTCCTTAGACCCGATTGAATCCAAAGGTTCGTAGTATTGTGTACTTATTAGAGTTGTACGCATGTTCACTTTATTGATGCGCCTGCGCGGCCCACTAATATGAAGCCCATCACACACTATAGTATCTAACTAGTCACTACAGTGTTTATTGTTGTAAGTAATACAACCGATCAAGACAAATTTACCTCTGGTTTGTTGACGCATGTTGGTCCGACACGTGCAGAGATCGACGACGCCCACGTTTAGGTTCTTTCAAGTTTTTGTTCTGTCCGTAGTTGTGGTGTGACAACCATGGCTCTTGGCTCTTAATTCTGTAATTGAGCTGGTTTCTATGCCAAAACAAAGTGCACGGACACAAATGAACGGGCCACAGCGTTCTGTGAAGTACCTGTGAAACATCACAACCTCTCTTTCTCCGCAAACCCTATTCTACCACTTGTCTGGTGGCACACAAGAGAAGGCCTTTTTGTCTCAACTGCTTCTACGACATACATCATGCGAGTTGTTGTTCTGGTCAACGTTCCCGCTCTTCACGTCTATTGTTTCAGTTGGACGCTGCGGTTCTACAGATGTACGAGCAGCATGCTTGTAATAACTACGGCGCAACTGGGAGGGGAGTATAATAACACTATGGGCGGCGCTGGTCGTCAAGATTATCAGGCGCCCATACCATCCTACTCTGTTATTGAAAGGGCCTGGAGCTCTCCTCGATAGCTTATAATCTTTTGTGTGTAATCAGTCCGGGTACTGGCAACTCTTATCGCCTGCTTACGATTCACGACTCAAATCCAATCACGAAACGAGTAACGAAACGACATTGTGATATGGCTCCTACGCAAATCGCATCCCTACTCCACATTCTGAATCCTAGAGCTGGTGATGATGATGATAAATTCAACGCAACTCCTCCAGAGGCTGTCATCGTTCCGGTGGCAATTCTCATAGGTAAGTGAACTTCTAGGTGTTACGTGATGCACAAATTCACTTGAATTTCCTAGTCCTTCTAATCAGTGCTGCGACAGTCTCGGTCTATCGCCACTGGCGATGCCGAAAGGACCGCGACCAACTCATTAAAGCTAGCTCACCTCCTAGCAAGCTTATTCCAGACTGGTTAAGCATCTGGATAGACCCTCCGAGAACCAAGCCCGTCGGCGCAGGTTCGGAAACGCGTGGTTCTGATTTTGACCGTGGTGATACGATAAAGCCAAGCAACTTCACAAACGCCGACAAGGATAACCACAGCCAGAACTTGAACCCGGGCCCGAGTCCCGTATTGGACTCGGACACGATCGCGCTGCGACCTATCTCAGTGTTCCTCCCCGCGTACCCTCTCACGGTGCACGATCCGTGCGATCGATACCCACATGTGGCGAATTACGGAAAAGCTAACGATGTTCGACCGAAGGTCATGGGTGTGCCACTTAGGTGAGCTTGCGCCGCGGATGTTTCGCGAAGGAAAGGAAAAGGAAGGGGAAGGGAAGGGAAAGAATAGGAGAGTATGAGAGAGTGAAGGCAACAATTCCAGTTCTTGCGCTCGCATCATTCGAAAGTCGATTCTACAGTTTTTCCACCAGAAGGAGAACCAGAGAAAGAAGGGAAAGGTTCATCTTCAACTGCAAGCGCTCACATCTGCGTTCACGGTACATTATGGGCTCCTCGGCGAACACGCAATCCACATCTACCAACAAATCCGCACCATCCACGCTTTCTTCTGCTCTTCCAATATCAACCGCCAATTCGCCTATTATTCCCGTCTCCACACCGGTTCGTCCTGTATCCTGTTCCCACAACACGTGTTCCGTGGCCCGGAGTCCGAACACATTCCAAGACCCCAATTCACATGGTCCTGCTAATCCCGCTCGTCACGTTCTTCGATGCTGCCATCCTTTCCCTTGCTGGTAGCAACTTCCTTCCGCGAATGTCCCTTTCACACGTTTACTGTATTGTACTCGTCTGGGTTCGGTTGTTCCTTTGACTTGGCTTCTGAATATATTATGTGCCCCTCCCCCATTTTGCTTCACTTATCTATTCTCCGTTCCGTGTCTCTCGTACCTAATGATCGTGTAGTGTGATGAGACAATGTCTCGTTTGTATGTAAATTTCGATCTACATATGTGCGTACCTTTGTGTTCTGCCTCCTGCTGTCTTCTTTTCCTCATGACCATTCACGTCCAATACACTCGTGTATATTACACTGAGCTGGGAGTTTCGGTTCCGCTACTTGAATTAATATTGCTTACCTTCCGAATCCCCAAGTTTGTCATGTTCTCTTCCATATCTCAATGGACCCCACTCTGTTCCTTCTCGTTTGTGTTCTTTTCGTATCCGAAACTCTCAAATCCCGTGGATTCTAAAGTTGACAAGGCAAAATTCGACGTTGAGCTGTGAAAATACTGCTCGTTTTACTGCTCGGCTTCGATCAGAAAACGTAGCTGTGCCATTCGTCCTTCGAGCTTTGAATTAGATACATAGTTGAACCCACATCAGCGGTCCCAGGCACAACAGAGAGCTTCCTAATAATCTTTCTCAGCTCCTGTGCGCTCCAAAGCCGCGAAAGGGGCATTGCGACAATATCGGCGAGCGGACGCAAAAATATGTGTGATCGAAATTACATAAGAATTAGATTCACGCAGAAAATCTAACAGACTTCCCGTTGTTGATCGCCGATCATCGACTACCGCGACCCTTCTAGCACGAGTAAACGGGTAAATGGAGCCCAAGAAACCGGGCTGTGTAACCCGTCACTCTACGTAGCACCAGAACCAGTCTTAACTGTGCCCGATAGCTTCAGTCTAAGATAATCCATTTCGGACCATTGGATAGCAGACACCGAAATTCTGATACGGGGAAGTCTTGCATTTCCTTCTTCGCTTGCCTCAGACTTCCTGCTGCGCTCTCACAGACCAGGAAGAGTGCAAATAGCTCGGACGGCCGAGGAGACGAAGAGCACGGACAATGAATGTGTTGCATGCGCAGCATGATTGAGTTTCTCCTCGTTTAACAATATAATTCCAGTGGTAGTATCACACGGAATGAGTCTCGCATGCTTGGATGCCATACACGTTTCGCGAGCCGGAACTCACTTTCCTTTTGGTATTGGCACAGGCGGTAAGCTCCTTGCCCTTGCTAGGATTGGGATAAGCTTCACTCCGGAGCTGTGTACGTAGTGCATACCCGCATAATTTCCGCTGCAATTGCTGCAAGACGCACATAATACGGAAGACAGGAATATTTGGGTCAATTACTGCTCTCGCCCCTGTGGCCCACCTCCCTGTACAGTCCTTTCTCGGCCTCTACGGTCTTTAGTGTCCGCCCCCTTCGTTTCTCCATTCTGTCACTTCTTGCTTCTTGTACAACGTACCCTGTGATCTTGCGTTTCACCCTCTCGATTTAACTGACACTCTGAGATGTCCCCTTCCCATGCTCGCTTGCACGGAAGGGAAGATGCATCGCCGGATCCCAGTGCAGTAGGCCCAGGCCAGAGGATCAGTGTGGACGGCGGCATAGAGTCTAGACGAGGCATCATTGCCGTGATCCTGGCGATTGGTAAGTATCAGAACCACACGCTGAGCTGCCAGAGATTCGGGATGACTTACTACTATTGAAGCCCTCTTCATCTTGGTCGTGATACTGTACCACTTCCTTACAGTGGAGATAGCACGTCGCGAAGGGGAGGAAGAAGAGGCGAGGAAGAGCGGTAAACTGAAACATAAACGAGAAAAGAGTACATCGGAGGGCTCCATCCACATTATCCGGACAACGTCAGAGTTGCTCAAACGGTGCATCTCGTCCTTAAAGCGTATAACCTCAACGCCAAAGCGACGCTCGTTTAATGGCTCCTCCGGCTCCCATATTTCAATGGAGGCGTTGTTGAGAGTGAAGCCCAAAAGGCCGCCTCCAGAGAAGAGCACCCTCAACTTTTGTCTAGCTCGCCGAAAGGGGTCAAGATCAAGGATGGAGACTCGCCGGATTCCACGACCACTTTTGCTGGATCGCGGTACTGGATACGCGACTTATATGCCACGAAGTCCCCTAGACGTAGTGACACAAGATATGCTTCGCTCTCCAGATGCGTTCGCAGAATATTCTGACCCTGTTCGTAATATGAACTTCGTCCGTACGCAGAATGAAGTACAGCGACGAAAGGAACGAGACGAAGTATGGTACGAAACGCCCTCCGACGGTCCTGGAAGGCCTGGTGCTGCGTGTGTCGCTCCCCTCGCATTTCGTACGAAACCAAAGCAAGGCAGTTTGCTACGGGAGGGAGACGCCAACGATAACTATTGGGCACCGCCTTCTCCCGAGCACGTCATGTATCTTGCTCGTCAAGAGGCAGAGCCTTTCACGCCGGCATCGCCCTCATGGTGGAGCCCGCATGGCTCATCTCCCTCCCTCCTCCCGTATTCGCCGCGATGCCTGGAGGCGATTGGCAAGAAAGCCGAACCATCTACTCCTCGCAGCTTCTCCGACATCGAGACAGACGAAGGCAAGAGTCATATTCACCGGAGAAAATTCAGTCTTAGGTTCCCGATTCCTCCGCGCAGCGAAGGATCCCGCCCCAGGGACGCGGACGTGTTCTCAATTGGCAGCTTCAGCGACTCCAGTGATGGATCTGGGCATTGATTCTGTATCGTGTTTTCCCAGTCCTGAATATTCTTATGCGCAGAAACTATCTTCAGGAGTCGCCTATAGTTCCGAGTTTATGCCTCGGTATTGGTCTATTCTTATTGCTTTGTTCGGCATTTCTTTCTATCTAGTCGCTCATTTGATTCGAACGATCCTTCATCGGAACCACTTGCATTCCACGTGAATGTACCTATAAATGTATGCGTTGATTGTAGAGCTGTACTTTCGGCTGTTACTCACCGTTCGTAGTGAAGATGTGGCTTTCGTTGCGACAGTGTCCAAAATGCCACATTTCTGGCGGACGTGAGAATTCAAGCGCATCGCAACTTCCCAAAATCCGATAATTAATGACTATTATTCAGCACACTTCCTTCAGTACTAGCGAAGGTGAGAGAAGAACAGGATATCAAGCTTGACAATTCCTGTCCAAGGTCAGTTAAGTCATGAAATGGTAGGTGATGCGCGGCGCGGGGATAAGTTTGGATGAGACCGGATGGGGGTGTGACATCAATCAAATTCACACGCACACGGTCGGTCTGTGACACTTCCTCATTCCATTCATTCTCCCTGTCCTTGACTCCTCGTCGTAGACGACGCCCTGTGCGTCTTGCATATAAGTCTATCGCCTAGACGAAAACCGACAAGTCAAACTGGCTCTGTAGCTCAAAGTTACTTGACAGCAATGGCACACAACCATATAGAATCGGACCGACGGTCGGCGGTTTCGTCGTTCTACGGTGGACGCAAATCGTCCATCGACATGCTCAGTTCCGACGCCAACATGCGTTTTGGTGCACCGCTAGCTGCATCGAGCCCGCGCCACGACAGGGACGATGCGTCATCCTTCTTTGCTTCGAGTGGTCCACGCAGGACTCACGATTTGCTCGCCGGTCAAACTGCTGGTTATAACCGTGCTTCGTATCTTGATGTTGGACGTGAGGCGCCCGTGAAAGGTATTAATGATAAAGAAGATGAAGCGTTTCTTGGTGCGAGACCCGATGCAGGCAGAGGGGACGAGGAATCAGGATGGGATGTCTATGCCGATTTCAACAATGCTGGACCTCGGTACAGCAACGCGTTCGTCAAGTACGACCAAAATGACGAAGGGTGCGTGTACTGTCACGGTCTCCAAATCATACCATACTCACTTCGTTCCAGCTACCAACGACTACCGCCAGATAATACCCCTCCTGTCCGCACCCCTGTCAAGCTGGAGGACGATGCCTCAATGAGTGCACGAGGCGGACCCGTCGAGCTCGTGACTGTACCTGCTCTTGGTGCGGAATGGAAGAAATCGGAAATGGAGGCCATGACAAAGAAGGGAAGAAAGAAGCGAAAAGAGAGCAACAAAATGGATAATTTCAAAGCATGGTGGCGGGACCAGCGTGGTTGCTGTGGGGGGAGATGGGGAACGCGCAAACACATAGCCATCGGAGCATTTGTCGTTTGCTCAATGTCAGAGTTCCTTTCATTGACCATAATTTTTCACGTTGACAAAGTCCTTTTGTTCGTAGTATTGGCATAATCCTCGCCTTTACGATTCCTCGAGTCCCGGCAGTCACATTTGCCTCCGGTAGCCCGCTTTTAAACGGCACCGCACCACCCGACTTTATCTTCTCTCGTTCCCCTGCGAACTTTACCTTCCCAGCTAAGCTCGACCTGAGGGTCGACACCGGCGGCAATTTCCTCCCGCTCCGATTCAGCACGATTACTGCAACAATCTCTGATCTCAACACTAATCAGGAGGTCGGCACGGGAAACATGTCGACCACGGTGCCAGCAAAGACGGTCACTGAAATACAGATCCCAATCAACTTCACCTATGTTGCTATCAACGATACTGATCAAACATGTACGCCCTCCTCGTGTAATATTGTTCGTTTGTCCTGATAACGCGCGCCACTAGGGTTGAATTGGTATGATGCCTGCAGGAACTCGGCTCTCTACCCTGACGGTCAACGCCCTGGTATGTCCTTCAACTAGAGTAGCCGATACGTTATCTGATTTTTTGAGCAAGGTGTGGACATGCGCGTACAACTTGATATGAGTATCGCGGGTCTCATTGGTAATCGTCAAAGAAAAGCGCAAATTACGAACGTTGCGTGTCCCTGGGAGCTGGCGCAGAATGCTGCATGAGAACGTTTTCTTGCTTTGCATCTCCATCATTTCTAAATGTTGACACTTCTTCTCGACTCATGTTCATCACATTACCTCGGCCTTTCAGAGCCCTATTTCTCATTTTGCTCCGTCGATTTCATTCGGACTTCATCGTTATGATCGGACTTGGACATAGTAGCAATCCTCTTTGCAGAGAACCAGAACGATTCACATCTCTCCTGCAACATCTCATGCCTGACCACAATCCTATTCTATCATTCGCTCTCTACACGCCCCGCTCGTTGCCGTTTCCGTTTTCATTATTTGGTAACGTCTTTTCAAGTAATCTCACCGTAATCTATTGAAAGGAACCTATTATTGAAGGTCCTTGTGTCTGTACGTCACCGTCTCATGGCAATACATTATGCTCGCGCTCCTTGCTTGATTCCTTGACCATCGGCGCCTTCGAGCTCGCATTCCATGTCGACTGGGATCTGATCGCAAGTCTCATTCGCGTCAATTGATGTTAACATTGCGTGGTTCTCAAACCTCATGTATTGAGTATTGTATTTGTTAGGATAGATGTCTGGACTGGAACCCGAGATATCCATTGCATTGCTTTATAAATGTGGTCACCTCGTTTTTCGGCGCTTGCCTGAAATGGTAAGGTGCACGAAAGTTAAACTCAACAAGGTGTGACATAACACGTGACTAACCTTACTTGCCCTCTTCGGGTCAACACACTGATGCTGAAATTACATCTGCACCAAATCATGAGCTCAAATTTGGCTACCATAGATTTATTCCTTTCATTGAAGGCTATCTCTCTATGGTTTTATTTTTCAATTAGGTGAAATAATTATGTCAGAATTTCGAAAAAACCTCTAGTGCAATAAGATGCCCCAAATCGCAATCTCCTTCAATTTGGTGGGGATCGGAAATTTTTGGTCTTCCATTTTTGCCGCTTACATATGCAATTATATTATGTAAGTTTGTTATTAATACTATATTTGTAATGTCCCAATAAGGCAATTTTAGTCTCAGCACCAACTGACCACTGGAAGGCTATCACTACTATCTAAGTAACCCAGAAAACGCCACAGAAAGCACAGAGGTAACCAGAGCCTGCATGGAAATAAGTAAACAAAAAAATGTTGTCCGGTCACCTCGAGATTTTTGCCGGGCTTGGCATTAGGGTCCTTCTAAATCTGGAAACACAAATAAGGTTTAGGGTCGTGACTGTGACGTGACACCCTTGTCGAGTTTAACTTTCGTGCACCTTAGTCGCTCAAGCAGGCTTTAGCAAGGGTTTTGTTATTGAAGGCTGGCCAAGCTGCGGATGGACTCGGACGTGTTAGCCTTGACGTTAGTTCGAGGCGAAGGATAAGGATAAAACTAGGGACAGGGGCATGAGTAGACTGTTTGTTTCAGTTTCAGCCAGGCTCGTCTCGGCTGGTGCGGCACCGAGCGGCCAAGATGGGCCACTAGTCTCGGGGCAGCTTGGCAACTCGGCTTGTTGAATGGTATTTTGTAGGTCCATATCCCCTGAAAATACAGAGACATTTACGCTGGTGGTCAAACATAAATAGAACAACGCACACCATCTTGCGCAGCCTGCGCGGCTCGCGGGTCGATCTGTCAATTAATCCCCATTGATTCCTGATGCGTTTCATCCGGATCGGTAACATCACTGCTCGGAGATGTGATTGGAGTGGACTCGATTGGATTGGATCGCAGCAAGCTCCGTCGGAGAGGAATACCATGAGTCTTGTGTGAACTATAGATAGGGGTTCCTTCGACTAGTGTCGGGTTTTCAAACGAGCCGGCGGCGGAGTCTTTCATATTTGCAGCAATTGCTTCCATAAGCGCTCGATGGATGTCGGCCTCGTGTAGAACGTCCGATTTCATCGCAGTCTCTCGTGATTGTCGAGGAGCACTTCACTGTATCACAAGTTTCCTCTAGAATCTTACATGTATTACTGGGCAGCTAGAAAGAACAAAGCGCTTGATACGCTGGAGCTGGAATTGAACTTTGACTCACGCTTTCACAGGACGTGCCGCACAACGAGTCATAGCAACCTTCCCATCATGATGGCGTGACCGCAGTCCTTGAAAGTGAAAGGACACTAATAGCCGAAGGACGGCATGTTTGATGCCGAACTGATCAGAGGCGGCAAGATAAACCAGATAGTCGCACAAAGGCGAGCCAAGGCAGGCCAGCTGGCTTGAAATAGTATTACTGGGAACCGAAGCAATTACTGGTGCCTCTTAGCGCCGGTCCAAGAAAACGGCACAGTGATGTGAGTTGGCGGTGCCGTTGATGAAGGACGGCATGGCGAGTGCCAAGGGAGGCTATATTCGTTAAAAACAAGCATTGCACAGCGTCTCTCGGTGTTAGCACCTCTTACTCTTACCTTCAATCATACCTACGTCGCTCTCTTGCGAAATCCGCTTCTCAGAGTAGATGCCAGTTGTATATCACACAGACAATTCATTTGCCCTTTCCAAGGAGGCTGCTAAGCTAATTCGTAGAGACGACGACGACGACGGTGGCTTGAAGACGAGTACGAAGGTCGGAATTGCCATTGGGCTAAGTGAGTATTACTCTCTCGCATGCACGTAACATCGGTGAGACTGACCACACTAATCAAGTTAGCTTCGTCACAATTCTCGTCAGTTTCTGGCTCATATGGCGTTACCGCAGAAAGCCACGAGCACTCACCGAGGACGATATCTTCGCGCAAGAGACGTACCACCGTTGGGAGGAGAACATCCTGAGTGGTGGGCGAGCCTCTGAATCCAACGACCATCCTGCCCGACGCGACAGCGGGCATACACGCCGTGCTTCTGCGAGTACGCTCGAGACGTACACAGGCACGTATACGCCTACGAAGGCAGACCTCGATCTTCCGCAACCACAGCAGCAAGCCCTCCCGCAGCCCCAGCAAGCACACTTGGCGACGCATTTATAGCGCGAGCCTCGTCGTCCATTGATCCAGGTTCCGTCACCGTTTCGTGATATTCATCATTCGTATCCCGCGACCCGCCATATCCCGTTCGAGCCAATCATGCTAGCACTAGTCCTCATGAGTTGATACGTCCCACATTACCCTTCGCGGATTTTCCAGCTTTTAGTAGTGTCGCCTGTTATGTGCATTTCCCCCGTGTTCGCAATTTGCCATGAATTCCGTCGTGTCTCTTGCTTTGAGTGTAATCATGACCCCTGTAATGCTCACGTCAATGTATCCGCCCTGAAATAGTACCGTAAATTGTTTGTATCGAGAGGTCGTCGATGACTTCGTGTTCCGCAAGTCAAGGTTGTTTTCAGTGCATTAAACCCGCCTGGGATATTATGTAACAATCTGAAAGGTACACACGTGATTGCTGGACTGACGAGGGACACGACCGGGACGTCTTCATCCTTGGTGCTCGTCGCTTTTCGTTCATCATGTCTTCATCTAGTGTATTGACGAAGAAGATGGCCTTTGAAGGTAGGTGCTTGGGGAGCCTTTTACGAGATAGGAACAGAATTGATGTGTAATTGCCTAGTCGCGATGCTGGTCGCGTCTCAAGTGAGCGTGCATGTGTTTCCCCCACGCATATTTGTTTGACGTAGTATATTGCAAGGTAGCAGCCTATTACACCGTAAAAGTGAGCGCTATTCGTGGAATTCTCCTGCGCGCAATGACTCATGCTCGCATACCATAGTGGTTACTAGAGTCTATGGGTCCAGGTGGCGATCGCAAGACGCTGAAGGCAAAGCACGACAAGTTGAAGCGCTTAGGTCACAATGACTTAAAACTGGATGAATATGAAGGTGCGACTGGTTGAGTTTCCCGCCATGTACCGGAGGTTCTGATGGCATCGAGTAGAGGCGATTGCCTCTGAGATCATCCACCCCGATGACATAGACGTCCGATTTAGTGGTACGCTCCAAATTCAGCATGAGCCGCAGGAGCTGATTTACTCTGACACGGCTTTTTCACAAGATATCGGTGGACTGGACAACATTATATCATCCTTACGAGAGTCGGTAATATACCCTCTCGTGTATCCTTCCTTATTTTCGTCATCATCATCACTCCTCAGTCCACCGAAGGGTGTACTACTACACGGACCACCAGGTTGCGGAAAGACAATGCTAGCAAAGGCTCTTGCGAAAGAGAGTGGCGCTACGTTCATCAACATCGCGGTCTCCTCCCTGGCCAATAAATGGTACGGCGAATCGAACAAGCTCATCGCTGGATTATTCGGTCTTGCGCGAAAAGTTCAGCCGAGTATTATCTTCATTGATGAGATCGATTCATTTCTACGACAACGGAGTCAAGGTGATCACGAGGTGACTGCTATGATGAAGGCAGAGTTTATGACGTGTGTACCTTGTTTACGATTGGCCTTGTCGCGTCTGACGGGACAACTAGCCTGTGGGATGGACTCACGTCTGCATCAGACCGCATTCTTGTTCTTGGCGCGACGAACCGACCTGAAGATATTGACCCAGCAATTCTTCGAAGAATGCCGAAGCATTACCCTGTGGAGTTGCCGACTGAACAACAACGTTTTAATATTCTTACCCTCGTCCGTTCTTCTTTGCCTTACTGTTTCGTTCGTAATGCTCACGGTCTGCTCAGATGCTCAAAGAGACGAAACTTGACCCCGACTTCCGAATGGAGGAGCTCGCGCGTCGTACTGTTAGCTTTTCGGGCTCGGACCTGAAAGAACTATGCCGTAATGCTGCTATGAAGCCGGTGCGTGAATTCCTCAAGGAAGCGGGTGGCGACCGAGAAGTTCTCGAGAGGAGTCGAGAGGAGGTACGCCATTTGTACACATTCTCTCCTCTGATGCTGTTTTCTTAATCATGCGACCCTTGTGCGCCCCGTGTCTTATTAATCCAGGACTTCTCATATCGTCCCTTGAGGATGAGTGATTTCAGTGGGGAGGATGAGGAATCGTCCACTTCAATACCTGCGTTGACCAATGGTCACGCATCCAATGGTCTCGACTTCCCTCCCATAGATTAAACTGGTGCCTTGGACTTGGAGTTTCCCGCTTACGAGGCTACTCACAACATATGGTTAACCAGGGATCCTCGCAGCAATCACTCTTAGAGTTAGAGCAAGTATTGCATAATGCAAACTATTCTACATGTGCTCAGTACGATGCTTTAGATTATCGGTAACACGCGCTCCGTTATTCCTAATGGTTCTCCAAGTATAGTCTCTTGTACTTCGCATCGTCTTTGTAGCTTGTTAGTCACCATCCGAAACTTTCGCGGTGTGGTTCATTGACCTAGAAAGCAAGATGGAAGTTGCGCCGATTACCTCGTTCAAAGGTACGATGGTTGGTATCGCCTTGTGATGTGGGTGATTTACCGCTGAATGTTCTGATTCTGAACAGAGAGGCGCGCCAAGACTTCAGCTGATTAGCTCACCCTCCGACCCTGAGGAAGTATATCCATCCAATCTCAACACTCACATTGTTCCACGACTCGTACGACATTCATCTCACCTCATTTCACCAATGATTCGAGCGGCGATTCACATTCAAGATGTTGGCCCATGGCCAACACTATAAAATGAGCTGTCGACTTAAGAAAAGTCGTGCAATCGTCTGTTTTCTCTCCTCTTACCATGTCCATATCAAAAGCGCGAGCCAGTATAGATGAGCTCAATCCACGCACGAGTTCATACGAGTTCTTTGGCCCTCCAGGCGCACTTTTTGTAACAATTGGTACCCCGTTCACGATATACGCACTCTACTTTGGCTGCTCCGAAGCAGCCGGCGGCTGTCCACCCCAACTCTCCGTTCTCTCCGAAAGGTTCACTTCCGCTGCCATAGACCCCAGCTGGTGGAAGAGTCTCTGGGACACACAGGCCACTCTCCTCTATATAGCTTGGTACACGTTCTGTGTTATCGCTTGGGCCGTACTCCCAGGTAATTGGGTCGAAGGCGTCCCTTTGCGTACAGGCGAAAGGAAGAAATATAAGGTTAACGCGCTTCCGACATTCTTGTTTACTCTGGGACTGGTCTGCAGTTATATCCTCAAGAACGGTCCGGAGAGCTTTACGATTATTTATCATAAGTGGATCGGCTTTGTTACGGCTTCAGTTTTGTTGTCCGTTGCACAGGCCATTTATTGCTACATCGCTTCGTTTGGTGAAGGGAAGTTACTTGCTTTAGGAGGAAACACGGGGAATGTTATTTATGATGTAGGTCACTTATCCCAATCGACTGCTTACACTTCTTAATGAACTCCGTATTTCGGTTGCCAGTTTTTCATTGGACGCGAGCTCAACCCTGCCATCGGTTCCTTCGATATCCAATCCTTCAACGAGCTCCGACCTGGTCTGATCTTGTGGGTCCTTATCGACATCAGCATGGCCTGCGAACAAGCCGTACGCCGCGGTGGCTTCGGTAACGTCACAGATTCAATGTGGCTCGTCCTTTTATTTCACGGTTTTTACGTTGCCGACTCGCTGTACAACGAACCGGCACTCTTCACGACGATCGATATCATCTCAGATGGATTCGGATTCATGCTATCCGTCGGTAGTTTGGCCTGGGTACCATTCGTATATTCCCTCCAGGCGAGGTACCTCGTATTCAATCAGGTGGAACTTGGGTGGTCGGCGAGCGTTGCGATTTTGGCTGTGAACTTCCTGGGGTATTATATATTCAGAGATTCGAATGGAGAGAAGAATGATTTTAGGAACGGGAGGAATCCGAAGAGTAGGTGTTATATCGTTATTGATGGAGTCTTATATGAACTTATTCCTATTACTTCAGACCTTACTTTCTTCGAGACAAAGCGGGGTACGAAGTTGCTTACAAGCGGATGGTGGGGTCTCTCGCAACACCCGAACTACTTGTACGTTGACAATACGGGTTGCGTCTTAAGAATCATTACTAATAATCTTTCTTATCTACCCGTCGTCCACTGCAGCGGTGACCTCATAATGGCCCTAGCCTGGTCGCTTCCAACAGGTTTCAATACCCCAATCACCTACTTCTATGTGGCGTACTTCTCCATCCTCCTCGTGCACAGGCAAATTCGCGACGACGAGAATTGTGCAAAGAAATATGGAAAAGACTGGGAGAAGTATAAGAGCTTGGTGCCGTATAGGATTATTCCGTATGTGTACTGAGATAGTTGGTTGGGCTCTGTTGAGATGCGATGGACATCGTCATCATTCATACCTCCTGCGGTCATTGCTGGTACATTATCCCTGGACAGCGATCGTCTTCTATTACGAGTTTATAATGATTCATTCAGTGGGCAACGACTACATAGTAACTGTGTATCCACCGATCCCACCTACGCACAAACCACTCGCAATCCGACCACCTATCTTTTCCGAGGTTAGTGTCTAGTTCCGATTTGTCTCAGACGGCTTCTGAGTTGAAACCTTTGGTTCATTCGTCTGTCCCTGCGTACCAGTATAGTTATGACTAATTTCATGACCTCTGTCTTTCTTAGCCGTACGACCGTGTCCCACCGCCACTGCGCGGTTTTCCGCCTTTCGGCTATTTCCTCCTAGAAAACTATCGGCAATTTTCTGAGCTTTGTCGTTCTGTTCGGCCATGTTGATCCCTTTGGTTTATCTTAAGCTGGGGAGTACGTCTAGAGAATGCCAGCGAACTGATGATATTCCGAGAGCCAGTAGAGCCTCCTTTTATATGTGCAATCTACAATACTTTCCAATCGCCGGCATATTGCACCTGTGCCACAGTATTGCGCCACTCTAAAAATAACTCTCACAGTGCTAGTACAGGGACTTCTCATTTTGCTTCTCAGCGTGCACAAATAGAACAACATGGAAACAAGTTTATCCAACCGGAGGTTGATCTGGCATGGTTGCTGCATGAGATATCCAATAGAACCAACTGTGCCTTGAGAAATTTGGTTATACGGGGATATACCACATGCCCATAGCTATATATATAGCGTCCTGCTTTTGCGGGCGGGAGTGGCGAATGTTACGAAGTGATATGCAGTGCAAGTGCCTTCTCGACTCATTATAAATGTATGTACAGCACTTTAATACTTGTAATGTCCTAGAAGGGCTCAGAACCACCAATATGATTTGACAGCTAGCATTCTGTTATTGTTACAAAACTAAAGTAAGCCTTAATTCTCAGTTATAATTAAAAAGGATGCATTCTAGAGCCACAGGTGCCCTACATATACCTTGTAAACTACATGCACACGTTCTATATACCTTCTATGCCAATCAAAGTCTTATATTATAATACATGCATGGTGTCCAGATTCCTTCTTGTGTCTTACATAATATAGAAGAGATTATATGCATTTGGACATTTCCCTGATGCATGTGAGGGAAAATCGACGGAGGTAGAAGTGTAAGGTATCTAACGAACGTTTATTACTCAAGGTAAGGTATTATCAACCAACGTTATCGTTATCCTGCCTGCTTCCATCATGATATCAATGCTTTTTTACACGCTGCCATCAATCGCGATCCATATGCATCTATGCTTGGTCAGGGGATACATCAGCATTACGTGTGACACTACATAACTAACATGACAATGGTGTATTGATGGAGGAGAAGCTGTGGATTGTACTGCGCTTTCTTGCATTCTCTTCGATCCACCCTGGGACACATTTCCGTTCAGTCACCGCACACACAATAGACACGCTGCCTGACTATGAAAAAGGCGCCGCACTGGTGATAAATAAGACTGATCATCATTTCAGATAATGCCCGATGGTTAGTCCAGGGATCACAAAATCATGGACGGCTATAACCATTCCGCACGTACACGTGTACGCCGTAGTCTTCATTGATGATAGCACAAGCCAGAAATGCTCCACGTATTCTCACCTATGATATCGCAATTGTGCTTCTGACGGCTTTAGAATCCACTTTCGATGCTCTGCTTTCCAATTCGTTTGTATGGCTTCCAGGATACCGCATGATTAAATGAGTATCTAGAACTTAGTAGAAGCTGTTGGCACATTCTGAATGGCTAATGTGAGAAACCAGCTCAATTCCTTATATTCCCCCTAGGTTACATATGACCGTGAATGCAATGAAAACGAAGCTACCCTCGGTTGCTGTACGACGTACGCATAAACGTACAAGGACGCTACACCATGTACCCCACGGAGCGTATGTTAGTTCTCAGCGGGGATGCTTGTTTGGGTCTGGAAGGAACTCTTTGAATTCATCTTCATCAGGACATGAAAGCAGCCGACTGTGAATTGAGGTCGGAAGTTCATGTCTTCTTTAGGTTCACATGATGCTTGGACTTACTGACTACGCCTTGTCGTCGATGGTGACTGTTTTCCGGCATCATTCACTGGGTAATGCACAGTGTGTGTAAGCGCTGGTGGTTCCGAGAGAATTCCATTTCTGTGAGCTGTTCAAGGCATATGTTCAGCTCACAGGAGGCGTGAGTAGTAAATCACCAGTCCATGACTTCTATCAGGGGTGCTCTGCCCTCGGTGAGTCAGGCGTTGCGCGAATTGGTAGGATAGTATCGCTTCGACTAGAACCAAATATCGCTCCGAGTCGTACGCATTACAGATTTCCTCCGTCTGAGCTTCTATCGATTGCTTCTTGAATTGTGACTACAGCTTCTCTTCGTGCACGGAGCCCGAGGCGTCAGCAGTTTTCTTGTCATGGTCCGATTTCTATTGGGAGGGACTTTTATGAAAGTGGAGGCCGTAACCAATGTGGCACCAAATAATGCGACCTGGATATAGCAAGGACCATCAAATTGGCGATCAGGTAATCTTGCACAGCCGCATTACCAAACAATACGATGCCACCAAGCCAACTTTATTTTCCGATCCGGCATGCGAACCAACTGCTCAAGACGTATGTAGCTTTTATTCAGACGTTCCTCATTTTCCGAGTACTTCTGAATATGTCCTTGCACTTAGCTCCGGAGACTGTGCTACGGAATATCAATCTTTTTGCTTGAAAATGTCATGTCATGAAGCTCCATTACCTGACCTGCAAGAACTTGACGGATCATTAATCTAGTCCATCCGTTTGGCCCCGCTTCTCATAGCATACCCAGCTCTTACATCGTCTCTACTGTGTCATCGGAGTGTCGGCTGCGAGATACCCACGATCGAGTCTGCAAGCTTCGAAATTGTCGTTCATTTGACCAATTGCAGGACTCACTTGTTGCTTCTCAGTGTGCGGTACTACTTCTCCTATTCATGACATTCCGGAGGGTAATCAGTTTTCTGGTCATCACTGGTTCCCATAGGCTCACTGTAATCACCGCAATTACGTTTGCTACCTTGTTGATTTGATCGGCAAGAGTCAAGCTTATATCTCATCCTCGAGAACTAACTGAATCGGGAATTCAGTTCCATGCCACCTCCGCGGAGAAGGCTAACAACGCAAGGATTTGTCCCCCCGAAGGGAATTGGACTGAATTAAGGGCAGAGTCTACGAAGTCCTTTACGAATACCATGAGACAAGCCCTGCGCAGGCTGATTATAGGCGTTGCATCTCAACCGCGGTTTCTTCTACGCTTTTTTCCCGCGCAACCTTCAACGTGCACTCCCCCCCTGACCATATAAAAGGCCCTTGAGATTCCTGCTGCAATGGCTGGCATAGTCATTGACGACATTCCCTCTAGTTATACTGCCACATGCTGCTCACAATCGCTCAGTGCATCCTCGCCGCGTTTGTTCTATATTTCATCAAGAACCGCCTCGCCCACAGAGGTGCCTTCGCGAACCTTCCCGGCCCTCCAAGGAAGTCATGGTGGAAAGGTCAGTGATAATCGTCGCGTACTTACGACATATATCGCTCAGTTCTCCCTCCAATTATAGGATATTTTTATCAAATCTTTGACGCCAATGGGTGGCAGTTCCATCACGATATTATTGAAAACTATGGCAGTGTTGTGAAGCTCCCCATGCTTTTTGGCGTGAGTCACTCAGTATCGACTATGCAACTTGATGCAAACGTTACCTTCACAGTCCGAGGAGCTGTACGTCACGGATCCACTAGCACTCCATCACATAGTCGTCAAGGATCAGTACATATATGAAGAAACAAGCATGTTTATCGCGTACGTCACCGAGCTGTTACGCCTGATGGATGGTCATGACCACTGAAAGATATACCGAAGTTCTAATGCGCTGACTTTCGGTGTGGGCCTGTTATCTACGCTCGGTACGATTTTCCGCTTTGATTATCATCACACAGGTCTTTTCTGAGAAGCATTGTCCAGGTGATCATCATCGAAAGCAGCGCAAGATGCTGAACCCGGTGTTCTCATTGAAACACATGCGTGATTTGCTCCCAGTGTTTTATCCGATTTCGTATGACGTGAGTACGCCTCCACTATTGAAACCTAGCAGTTCTGAATGATCCGGCACAGCTCCGCAAAGTCATTTCTGAGCAAGTCAAAAGCGGAACTAAGGAAATTGACGTCCTTCATTGGCTTTCCAGAGCTGCCCTCGAGTTCATAGGACAGGCCGGGTTCGGATACTCCTTTGATGCTCTTCACAACGAGCAAGCAACTGAGTACGGCAGATACGTCAAGAAGCTAGGGTATGTGTTTCAAACTTCGAGCATATTTGTGGGGGTGTTCCTTACGCCAGGGTTGTCCCAGTATTATGCTTTTCAACACGAACTTCCACCGACAATTCCTTCATTGGGTCGTAAATTTTGGCTCCCCTACGTTCCGCCGTAACGTTGTTGAACACATCCCATCCAAAACCATCAAAGAAGCCGTGGAGGTTGTAGATGTTCTCACGAATCAAGCCAAGGTCATATATGAACAGAGAAAGAGGGCACTGGAATACGGAGATGAAGCTATCTTGAAGCAGGTCGGAATGGGGAAAGATATCCTGAGTGTTCTTCGTAAATGAAGCACCTCTTGTCGGGCGAATTTTACCTCTAACTATCAATTATCCAGTGAAAGCTAACATGGCAGCAAACGAAAGCGACAGGTTGTCGGAAGACGAAGTTATTGGACAAGTAAAGTAAGCCAGGCCTGTCTCGACAAAATAATGAAGTACCGACAGGTGAAAAGCACTTTCATCCAGGCTGGTCAAGAGACAACTTCGAACGCTCTTAGCAGAGCGTTTCATCTTCTGTCTGAGAATCCCAACGTACAGAACCGACTTCGGGACGAAATAGTGAATGCGAGGAAGGAACGTGATGGTGCAGACCTTGACTACGATACGCTTATGGGACTCCCCTACCTCGACGCCGTTTGCCGCGAGACGTTGCGCGTTTTCGCTCCCGTGCCTATGGTCAGTCGAACGTAAGTAATACCTTTTAACTGCGAACTACAAGCATTTAATTCGACAAAACTCTCCCACCTGAAGCACAAGGAAGGATGTAGTCTTGCCCCTCGCATGGCCGATTATCGGCGCGGATGGAAAGACTGAAATAACTGAGATACCGATAAAGAGCAACACGAACGTTATAGTTTCCATCATAGGAGCGAATAGGAGCGAGAAGATCTGGGGAGAGGATGCTGGAGAATGGAAACCCGAGCGTTGGCTGGAGCCTCTTCCGGGGAGTGTGGCAAAAGCGCACATGCCCGGAGTCTATTCGTCTATGTAAGATTTCTATTTCTTCTCCTGATCCTTAGCCTCATAGAAAGATATAAAGGATGACGTTTATTGGAGGTGGCCGGGCCTGCATGTAAGTCGTATTGCCCCCTTCTTTGCTCCATTCCACTCACCGAATTTGAACTTCAGCGGATTCAAATTCGCCGAAATGGAAATGAGTAAGTTCTCCTCTTAAACTGACTATAATCAAGTCACTCATATATCGTTCTTCTGCAGAACTTGTATTAGCCATGCTTCTGGAAAGTTTGGAGTTTAGGCCAGGTCAGGAAGTGGAATGGCACATGCATGCAATAACGAAGCCTGTCTTGAAGCATTCTGCAGATAAGAGGTCAGGATTGTTGTTGAATGTGTCGTTGCTACAAGATAAGGCATAACGACCCGTCTTGTTCATAGACGGTCTACACTTATGAAGTCCATTTCTTTGATGCGTTTTGTTGTGAGATTAGAATAAATTGATGTCGATACTTTGTCGAAGGCACCTTACAGTGCAATATCTATCGATGTTTCACCCCCTTCGTGATAGTGTTCCCCGATGATACGTATGCTTGAGAATATCTGCTCAACAATACGACGTGCGCCGCAGAAACGTCTGAACCAAATTGCTCTGCTGGAGCATCAGTAAAAAGTCTTTTTGCTTTGCTTTCGCGTGTTTCGCGTGAGACCGCTGGGCGGGCGAGTGCTGACCAAGCGGTCTCACAGCGAACCACGCCATTCGTGCCGTAAGCGAGGGTACCTAAGCACCATACTGAAACGATCTAGTTATGGGGACTGGCAATCCCCCATCTTCGCGCGTGAGGCCTTTTTTTCAATCGGAGTTTACATAATTCCTATTTGTAGTAATTCCAGCTGATCACATTGTCGCACCTCTGAATTTGCACCATTGAGGACACTTAACACAACTAGAAGAGCTGAATCGACTTATACAGTCATAAGTGAGTACATACTGTGAATTTTTGACAGTTTTCCCACTTTCCCTCTGTCTCCACAACTATTCTTAGCCCTCAAGAGCTCGATTTCATTTCACACCATTGCTCGATGTGGTCACGTGACAGCATATATCTGACCTCCCTTCGTGTGTGCATGTCATACTCATGCTCAATGCAAGTTTATGATTATACAGAAATAAGTATAAATGTTCTCTAGAACATAATTACTCTTTTTTACAAAAAATAAATGAAATTGAGCATATTTTGAGGGAGACCTGCCTGGACATTATACCCTTAGTCTCACGAAGTTTCTCAGTACTTAGCCTTCCACAACAACAATTTCACCTCTTTCAGTGCACAATATGCTTTTTTGTGAGCCTTTCTTCAGCTCTATTAAAAAACATTCTAATTGGTCATTCCCAGTTTCTGAGATATGGTCAAAAATTTGCTATATCTCGCCCAAATTTTAATAATTTTTTTCGGCATACAGATATCTGATTTCTTGGATAGTAATTGTTAGAAGGAAATAGACTGATTGCCATTCTCGGAGATAAATTATGACCGATGCAGGATTTGCACCTGATCGACGATACCATACACGATTCCGCTACTGCCCCTTTGGGTCAAGAAGGGCAGACAATCCACCAGTACATTCCTGCAGGAAGTGCCAATGGGCATGGAGACAAGCCTGGGAATGTGCACAAGACATACTGGAGGAAACAATGGGAATAATCAAACGAACAGAACCAATCACAATTCGAACCAACTATGGATACTCCCCACACAGGACACAACACCAAGTACTCTACAACCACTACCTTGCAGCATTCGAGAATGAAGTGGTGGTCTGGTCTGGAAACGAAGAAACGTACTATGCTAATGCAACGGCCACAGCATGGATCTGTCAATCCCCACATGTCGAGGAATGCCACAGGACAGCGGTACAGGTTACATGGCCACTGACACTCGATGCCCCAGAATATCTCAAGCATATACGGGACATAACGATAGGACAAATCGCAAGCGGCTGGAGGGGCACGCTGGAGGGAACAATCCTCATAAGCGGATGCTTCTCGAGCACAGGGATCGACGGAGCGATCGCCACCTTCTTGATCGGCAGGGACACCGCGCCAGATGAGATCATCATCCCCGATGGATACGACCGGGGAATATTCTACCGGAACCCGGCAACCTACCCCGGACTCAGCAACCGAGATCTACTGATCGAAGGAACGCTATCGGAACATGACAGGCACGTCATTGGATGGATCTAGGAACAGAACAGAAGCGGATCTCCGATGAATACAGAAAGCTCGGTATCGGAATGGAGCTACACCCGAAACCTTCAAGAACTCCGAGAGCACCGAGGACAGGAATAACAGACGGGTTAGCTCAGAGGTGTACAGCCACAGGATTGGCAGGGGATGGCGTCATCATTAGCACTCGACAAGGACCATGTGGAGAAGAAGGTTCTAGAAGGACGGAATGGAACATGACGGAGTTGCGGGGTTCCGCACAGCCACCGGATTGGCTAGTGGCTGTGCCAAAGAAGCGTTGGGGGCTGTGCCGACAATCGGTTGGGGCGGTGCTGCAGATGAATGGATCAGGTGACGGACTTTCTAGAAAGTATATAAGTAGCGAGCACTGCCACCAGAAGTCCCTTAGCGAAATTCTTCTGTATTGCCTACAACTTCTTTGTACTGCCACTTAGTCGCCTTAGGCACCACTCTAATCTATCTTAGGTATCTAGTGCACGGCTGGTCCCTTGACCCCTACTAGTGCCTTATTGTTGACCCGACTATCCCTATCTCGCACTTCCCCACAATCAAGATAGCTTCTCAAGATCAGCGGAGTGAGTGGACTTGTTCTGGTGCGTCAACCTGAGGGATCTGCACTTGACCTTTCGCTCGGCCCTTGCCAAGCCAAGCGGAATGCCAAGCGCCGATCCTTAATCTGCTTATAGCGATCCGCACTGGTCCTAACAGTAATACATATAATATAAATTTTTCCAAGGTAGCCTGTGTGCTACGGACGATGTTGCAGCCAGTTGAAGACAGGATTCACAAGTGCGACAAGAATTTCAAGGACGTCGATCACCGGCACGTCTTGGTAGACCTGTGAGAACGCACGCGGAATAATAGGGAATTGCCAGTCACCACTAGTTAGACCCAGAGGAGAGAGTATGACTATATGCTATGTGTTAGGAAGTGATCTACAATTTCTATTACTAAGCAGTACCAGTATTACCAAGCGCATACAACCTAGTAATAATGAGCGGAATCATTGACTATATACAAGAACACTTCGACGCGCTGCAACGCGTTGAAAACTCCTGTGGTCTCCGAAGAGCCAAAGGATTGAAGGTGAGTTGGCAGGAGCCTACCTGGGTGATCTGGAGGAGTACCGGTGGAGGGATGGAGGATCCGAGGCGGATCCGGTGAGGAGGAAGGGCAGAAACTGTGGTAGGGGGAGTGCCAGGCACAGAAGCGGCGGGAGAAGCTGGATTAGACTCGGGGATCGACGAGAAGCGTAAGTGGCTGTGTTTCGAAGACTAAATCTGAGACGCGGGGCAGGATCGACGAGGCCTGACCTTTGTTTCGGAACGCGCGGAACGATGGAAACGGTGCTCGGAACGGCGAGTACTGCTAGAAGAATGTCCGGAACGTTTACCAGACACCTTCTAACAGTCTAGGATGGCCGTGGCCACGACTAGTGACAATGAGATAACTAAGAGACTCGAGAATTACGAGGTGTGGCGAGTCCTTGATAGGATCGAAGTCTTTCCAAGCTGTAGCCGACTTAGAGAGCTTTGGGATGAACGATAGAACGTAGAACTGGTACCATAGGATTCACTGAGCTTCTCCCTACTACATCCAAGCTCTATTTATAATACTGTGGTCCATGAGCCTTTGAGACGAAGCCGAAAGGCAGAGATAGGCATAGGAAGAAAAGGGGGGTGCATACGCGAAAGGGTCGAGAAACTCTAAGGGATCAAAGGCTGACAAGGGAAATGAAGGGCATGGGGTATGTCATTCAGGGGGAGCAGAGCCATAGGACGAGTAGGAGAGTGCATGCGGGGGAAAAAGGGGGTGCATATCTAAACAAAGGCGAAAGGAAAGGTGGACCGAGGGGGACCTGACAAGAACTGACCAAAGGGGACGCATAATGGGGGAACACGACGAACGGGTCATAGGCGAAGCGCAGGCAGGCATGTAGAAAGGGATAAAGGAAACAAAGGAAGGCATACATTCACATTGGCTTGGGAGGCTTGAGGAGGGCACGTTCGGATGGCTCCTCCGAGTTGTCCATTCGGAATTCCGGAGCGGGAAGCGGGGTGGGAGGAAGAAGGGATGCTCTAGGGGGTTCTCGTGCCGGTACCTTGTGTCGATAGCTTCCTTTGGTACTCCTGGAGGCGGTTGACGATGTTGAGCCTTTGTGTGGCACGCTTTGTCATGTGACTTCGTCGATCGGTCTCACTTGCCCAAACCGTATCTCGCGACTGATCCGCTCGTAGCACGTGACGGATCTCTTCATCTCCCGGGATCTTCAAATTGTGACTGTCCTCAGTCACACTCCATATTCGGCAATCGCGGATCCTTGGTCGCATTCAAACTTTTGGCGTTACCTCGAGTCCTTCACTTCATCAACCATGGATGCATACTGGTGGGTGCTCGACGTGCAGAACGACATGCAGCTCCTTGCGGAGATGAACCGCATCGAGGGGCTGCTGGAGACTTGGACGAGCGACCTGGAGATTGAGGTCCTCCGGCGGCATTCGGTTTACGATTTGCTGGAGTCCACGGACGAGGAGCTGGGGGAGTACTTTGAGACTATAGTGGAGGTTTCGGTGAGTGTCATTTTATTTCGTGGGTATCATGGCCTGTAGTGACCATTTGTTGCTCATTTCCAGAGCCGCATGTCTCTGTATGAGCGACGATACGTAATGCTGCAGTCGAGGCGAACACGTGTGTGGTCCGACATGGTAATTCGAGGGCTGAGGGCATCAGCTGTCAGACTGTGGGATCGGTTGTCGACGATGGCAAACGACCACCACCATCAGGGCGCAAGATGGATTATGGACGAGCTGCGACAGCAACAACAACAGCAGACCGACCGATGGCAGAACGCCTTCGCGTTAGTTCCGGAACTCTCGAATCTCCGGTCGGATCGCTCGGATCCCGTTTATGTTGGAGCGGGGCGGTCCTGTGAGGGTTCAGACCAGCGGGCGGACGTGGAACTTCCTCCATTCGTTCGGGCGGGGTCTCAGCTGGCGGCGGAGTACGTTGCAGCAGAGATAGCTGAGCGGGCGGATCGGGACGACGACGCGCGGCGGCTCGACGAGCTCCTTGAGCAGCAGCGGCAGCACTCGGAGCTGACGAGGCCGAGGTTGAATCGTCGGACGTCTCGAAGGCGGATACTTTCGCTGAACGAGAGCGAGATAGGGGAAGAGATGGAGAGCGAGCGCGCAGTAGCTGGCCCAGCCTCCGGCGAGCAATCCGTGCCTATTGCGACTGGGATTGGGACTGAGCCCACATCGCCTGTAGACGTGCGCATGGCGAGCCCTTCGGTATGTGACGACGATGGTCCTTACGATGACGACTTCGGGTCGTTCGGTGGGCTGTATGCTAGTGACGCGCTACTCGATCCCGAAGTTCAGGCTGACATCGAGACCACGAGCGGTCCCGTTTTCGAACGAACGACCGTGGACGAGTCTCCCGCATCTCCTGATGTGGTTCCAGTGGTGGATGCGGTCGACCTTCCTGAGACTTCCGGCGGTGGCTTCGATCTTGGCGGGTCTGGGCTTGACCGCAGCAACAGCAACTACGATGGTGGCGACAGCAATAACAACACCGGTCGCAACAACAACAATAGCAACAGCAACAGTCGTATGGAGGCCATTAAGCGACGACTCGCGCAGGCCGAAGTTGAGATTGAAGAGGTTGAACTGGCCGCGGGAGAGATCCGTCACACGCTCGCGTGCACGTATTGTCGGGAGAGGAAACTGGACTGCGTAGGGGTCCTCGGCCTGACGTGCCGGTTCTGCAAGCGGTCGCACGTCCGGTGCGATTGGGCGATGAAGGGCAAGGCGAAACGGCAGGAGCGGGTGGAGGAGGGGATAGCAAGACCGACGCGGAGCGAGGCGCAACGATCCAGGACAAGGAGGGTATCTCCGTCTGGGTCTTCTCGTCGCGTCGGGGAGTTTGTAGAGGGGTCCTCTCGAGGGCCCCTTGAACGTCTTTCAGGGGAGAGCGATCTCCATTTCAAAGTGGCGGGGATGCAGTACAAGGTACGTTCAATGTACCGTGCGGTGAAGCAGATGACTGGGGCTCTGGAGGGTCTGATGCAGTCGCTGGATGAGGTGGAACGGGAAGTGAGGAAAAAGGAGGGGTGGAGAGACGAAGATGAAGATGAAGATGAAGATGAAGAAGATGGGGAGGAGGTGGTTTCTCGTAGGAAGGGGAAGGAGAGGGCGAATAATTAATGCGAGGTATACTTCGTATTACTGTCTACTGGGGAGGGAAAAGAAGGAAAAAGGGAAAAAGAAAGAAAAAAACTCTGGACTGTAGTAGTTTTTATGTACTAGTGTAATTTTTGAAGTTTTTGTATAAGGATTTAGTGGTCTTCCGCGTGTTGTGTAAGGATTATGGAGCTGTTTGAGCGATGGCGAACAGAGAGAAGATGAGGAGCAAGGACGGAAAAAGAAAGAAATGCGTCATGTGACACCAGGGTGTCTCGGATCCGGGGCGAGTGTCTTCTCGGAACTCTTGGGTCCGGTCGATCCGAGGCCTGTGGGTCGTGTTTGTTAGTACAGGACAAAGGGACTGACGAATAGAATGGGCGGGGATGGAAATCTTAGATCAGGATTTTAGAAGTGATATTGGAGAAGTGGTGTCTGGATCGAGAAGTGGTGTTTGGGATTGAACTAGTTGGAGAGGTAGGGAGGGAAGAGGCTTAGCGGTGAGCGCAGGTCCTTGGAGGGTATTTGATAATTTCGAATATGCCGGGCTCGGACTCAGGGCGTAGCCCCTGCGAGGTCGGATTCCTCGTCGCTGGCAGTCTCGTTGGTGTCAGGGTCGCTTTCGCGACGATCGTTCTTGTCCGTACCCTTTGCGGTCTCCTCGTCGTCTACAAGGCGGGTGACTGGAACGTTGAGGTGAGGTTGAGGGAAGTAGGGGATGAGCCGGAATGCAGCGATTCGGTGATGCGCAACGGCGCCATCGAGTTCTGCTACCATGTACGATCCTCCTTGCGTTCTTCGGACGACTACGAACGGTCTGAGGTAGCGTGGCTTGGTCTTCCGATTGAGTTCCATCTTGATGCGGGAGTTCCGGATGAGAACTAGTCGTCCGGGAGCGAAGTTGTAATCTTTGATACGGTTCCGATTCACTTGCTCGGCGTGTCGAGCGTACGATTCTCGGGCTTCCTTGACCTGGCGTGCTACCCGTTCGAGATCTGCGGGTCGTTTCTGTAACTGTCGGGCTCGGGTGGCGATGAGGTCTGTTGTCGAGAGTGGGGAATCTAGGGCGGGCGCGAGGAAAGTTGCTTCGGACAGATCGAAGGGGAGTATCGGTTCGACTCCGTGGACTAGGTAGTATGGCGAGTACCCGGTAGACTTGTGTATGGTGATTCTTTCGGCCCAAAATACCGAGTAGGCGTGTTCGTGCCACTTCTTGTCACTTCCGTCTGCAGACTTGATGAGGGCCTCTTGAACGTCGTAGTGCCTTCGCTCGACGAGTCCGTTCGCTCGAGAGTTGTATGTCGAGATGCGAATGTGATTGATCTTATATCGGTCCTTCAGGTAGTCCAAGGCCGCGACAAACGGTTTGCCGTTATCAGTTACCAACTCCGGGCACGCTCCGTACCGACAGAGAAGGTCTTCGAATATGAATTGACCGAGCGTTCTTGCTGTTTCGGTCCGTAGCAATCGAAATTTGGGATATGCTGAAAGCGAGCACCTAGCTTGCACGATGTAACGGTATCCTCCGGCTCTTGGCATCGTCTTCGTGTCTATATGGATCCGGTGGAAGATTGGGGCGAGTTCGGGGACCGATGGTGGAATGGCCAGTTGAATGGTCTGTCGAATCTGGCACTGGTGGCACGTTCGAATGAAATATTTGACATCCGGACCGAGTGAGGGCCACCAAAATCGTAGTTGTAACCGCATCCTGACTGAAAATATCCCTTTGTGTCCTAGGTCATCGTGGGCTTCTCGTACTAACCTCCATCTGCGTTCCGGAGGGACGACAAGCTGGTGCCGGTCGTTCCGAGTTGCTTTGCGGAAGAGGACTCCATCCCGAAGGAAGAACTGCGTCGCGTACCTGATTAGCGGGGTTAAAGGATCCGAGTACTTGGCGGGGAATTTAGTTGGGTCTTCGAGGAAGCGCTTGACGTCATTGAGCCGTCGATCCTTCGCTAGCTGGACGTCCATATAGGGAAATTGATCGGCGACTTGGGATCCGGTCGATGCGAAGGTCGATGCGAAAATCGATCCGAGGGCGAAACCATATGTTCGATCCATCCATTCTTCATAATCTTCTTCAACCGGTGGGTCTTCCGGAGCTGGTCGTCGTCTCGAGAGGCCGTCCGTGCACTTGAAATCCGTGGCCGGGATGTGTCGTAGCTTGAAGTTGAAGAGTAGTATTCCGGCGATCCATCGATTTATTGTAGCGTTTGGCTGCAGGTCGGGGTTGTTGATCATGCCCTTGATGTACGTGGCGTCCATTTCCACTACCAGGTTCTTGACTCCGATGAGGTGTAACCGACACACGTGTAATGCTCGGAACAAGCCAAATAACTCGATTTTCGGCTGGGAATACTGTGATTGCGTCTGATTCCAGTTGATCGATCTGAAGCGGTTGATCCTTCTGCGTCCGTCGGGGTGTTCTTGTCCTAAATACCAGCCGACTCCGATGACCGATGAGTCAACGGCTAGAACGACTTCGTTCTCGGAATTGTAATTGATAGCGCATAGAGCAGGGCAATGTAGAACGGCTTCCTTTAACATGTCCATCGATTCTTGCTCTTCATCTCCCCAATGGAAGACCAGGTTCTTGCGCGTGAGTCGATTGAGAGGCCTAGCCATACGGGCGAAGTCTTTGACGAACACACGAAGCACCCCTACTGTTCCGAGGAAGCCTTTTACTTCAGTGACGGTGCGGCACGAAGGCCAGTCTCTGATTCGTTGTATTTTCGACTCGTCGGCTTCCCTTCCCAAGTAGGTGAGCTGGTGTCCTACGAAGGTGGCCGTTTCTTTGCAGGGAATGAGCTTCTTGTCGGAGAACGTTCCTCCGACGGCTTTCATGCGTTGTAGAATTCGGTTGACGTCGCAGAGGTGCTCGTAGACGAAGCGGCGAATCCCCGGGTTCTCTGGTAGGGTTTCGAAGGATCCATCTTCGAGTTCGTAGCGTGTCTGGGGGCCTAAGACTTGGTACATCGTCGGCGTAAGGATTGGTGGTTAGTGGTATCTCGTCCTCCAGAATAAATGCTACGTCGTTGTGGAGGATCTGCAGTGAGTTGGTGTATCCCATGGGTAAAACTGTAAGTCGAAGCGCTCCCAAGGGGGTTTGGAAAGTGGTAAGGTCCCTAGATCGCTCGTCGAGTTCCCTCTGGTCGAACGCTACGAACAGGTCGAGCTCTGTGTAGCATCCGCGTCCTCCGCAGCTTTCGGCAAGGGTCTCCATGTCGGGTGGTACGGCTGCGTCGCAGATCGTGATGGCATTCAGGTTCTGTAGGTCAATAATTGATCGCAATGCCACTCCGTCCTTCTTGACCAGGCAGAACCATCGTGAGCGATAAGAGGAATTCGAATGCTCGAGCGCACCGTTCTTTAGCTTTTCTCTGAGTAATTCGATGGCGCGGTCTCGAATCCCTGGGGGTATGGGAATGTTCTTGTTGACCCACGGAACGTGCGGAACTGTCGGAACGCGAATCGGATCGAAATACTTGTGACTGAACGTTCCTCGCTCTGCTTCGGTCCAAGCGAGAGCTCCTTCCTGCATCATCAGCATGTTGACGATGAGTTTCTTCTCCTCCAGCCACAAGAATTCATTGCTGCCAATCTTCAGATTGTCCAATCGTTCCTTCGTAAGTCGTCCTGTTGGCTTGAAGGGAAACGGCCTCTTGGGCAATTCGGGCATGTCCTCCAGAGGGTTCGGGTGCTTCCTTCTAATGACTCTAAATTCTTCGGGAGAACTCCCGGCACGGGACGAACCTTCTGGGCGACCTTCTTGTAAGCCCAAAGAGCTGGATCGCGATGTCTTGCGGCGATTCGAGCACGCACGAGTCACGTGGTTCGACAATTCCCAATTTCGGGTAGTCGTGGTCGCGTCTCGGTGTCTCTTCGCTTTCATTAGGTTTGTTGTACGCTTTCGTGGTGAGAAAAATAGATGAAATACGGGAATGCATAATAGATATTTCGGCTCTGTCTCCGTCTCGCTGATTTGCCGTACTCAGGTCCTTGACGAGTGATGAAAATCCCGCATTTCATCGCAGTAAGTGGTTCTTACTCCGGTGGCAACCTTGCACGTCCTCGAGTAGTCGGTGGGGTCGGTGAGGGTTACGTGTTGGTCTCCAGAGTTGTAATCTTTAGTCTCGCATTCCGTGACAGCGAAGAAGGGTCTGCCGAGGAGGACTTGGAAGGGAGCCCTACGAATCACATGAGCCGGGAGCCAGACGCTGATCCCAGCGATGCTGAACTTTGCCTTGGGGATCAACCCTAGCGTCGATGACTTGCCGGAATCCGCGGTCTCGAGTGTGATCGTCTTTCCGGGTTCGAGGGGTATCCGTAGTTTTTCCCAAAGGTCTTCGCGTATTACGTTAACGCATGCCCCCTGGTCTAGGATGCATTCCACCTCCAGGAGTCTTCGACAACGGCTCTGATCGTTCGGAGGGGTAGTGTCTTCTCGGCCAAGGGTCCCTCTGCCATCGCAAAGGTCAAGTTCGTCGTCCGGGTGCGTTCCGGTCGATCTGCGAAGGGTTCCGGTCGATCCGAAACGACTATGTGGGCTTCGTTCGCCGGGATTTTCTTGAGGGTCGTCAATTCTTTGATCATTTTTCTGGCATCGGGGGCGATAGCTAACAGCTCCCTCTGTGAGACAGTCACGTTCTGGTCGAGGAGTCGATTGACGACCTTAGGGACGAGAGTGGGGTCTTCGATGGGGGCTAGGAGACGAAACTGTAGCTGAGGGCGTTGTTTACTTATATCGTCCGGCTGCGGTGCTTTCTGTGAAGGGCGAGGAAGACTTGAGTCAGCTTGCTGCGCGGGAGGTGATTGGGGTTTGTTCGATGTGACTTTGGAAGATGGCCCCTGTCTAGCTGGGATTTCGACGCCGTCAAATTTCTTTCGACCTCCAGACGTCTTCCTCTTAGCTTCGTTCAGCATGACCTCTAGCCTAGCTACCTCCAGTATTGCTTGCTCATCTTCATCCTCCCCGCCGTCATCGATTTCTTTGATCGTAGCCGAGGTGTACGAGTTCTGTGGGACGGTCGCGATTGCGAGGTCCTTGGTCGTATCGAACAGGTTGACTGAGTGGCTCGTTTCGCCTTCCCGAGCCTTGTCGACACGCTCCATGAGGTTCTTCCCCTGGACAGCGTTGGGTACGTAGTATCTGTTAGCTAGCACGATCTTCCCGTCGGTGTTCCGAGCGCATTTACCGGCCTGGATGTATTCGGTGACTTTTGGGCACGAGCGAATGAAGTGGCCCGGGTCACTACAAAACGCGCAGCCCGGGGGCCTCGTAGCCGTAAGGTTCTGGCGAGGGGTCGAGGGAGGTGCTCGGTTCGAAGGCTGCCCTCTAGAAAGGGCATCGAACTGAGTCTTGAGGTCCTTCAAAGCGTCCATGACTGCGGCAAGATTTGCTTCCTCTTTCTTGATTTGGACTGAGGGGCTGGTGGTGCTGCGCGCCCCCTGCGACGCTTGTGCAGAGAACGAGGTTCCCCCTAGGATGAAGTCGGCGTGCTTGAAAATGGTGTCTATTTCGTAAGGGTCCCCGTCTTCGTGATCGGGCTCCTTGATCTCGAGACGACGGAGGAGGTGCGTCCTGAGATCTCCGGTGATTCCTCGAAGGAACGCGTGCTGTGCTTCCACCTCGGTAATCTTGTTGATCTCGACCAGGTACGAGCTGCGGATCAGGAACTCGCGTCGGTAACGTCCCAAATCGTCTCGGGAATTAATCTTCGTCTCGGACCAGGTGGTTACTAGCTGCTCTAATTCTCCGCGAGAATAACGCTTTCCGGAGGCGAGCACCGGATACAGGGACCGCAACTGATCCTTGAGGGTATTCAACGACGGGTTCTGTTTTTTGGTTTCCGGCAAGGTTCCCCACAACTCCGCGACCTCTGTGCTGGAGTAGTAGAGGAATCCTTTCCTAATGATTTCCTCTGCCGTCCATGTGGTGTCGGCGGCGATTGTCTCGACGTCTTCGATAAATCGGTTTAGGGCTTTAGGGTCACTCCCATCGAAGTGGGGCGCGTGCTTCGAGCTCCTTAGCGGGGGTCGGTTGGCCATTCTATTAGGTATTCTGGTGCTTGCTCGACTCAGGACTTGGGCGTTCTGTTGGAGTTGCTGAAGTACGCGTTGATCAGAGGCGAGCTGGGCAATAGCGAGTTGGATTTCTGTAGCTCGGAGGAGTCTAGGCGGCGAAGAATCAGCTCGAGGTGGCTGACTGGTTGTTGTGGAGGCTGCGGGGAATGTGAATCTGACTGTGGGGTCCTCTTCTTCGGATTCTTCTTCTACGGTGGGGGTGTTTGGTTGTGAGGAGGGTAGCAATGACGAAAATGGCTTGGAAGGGAAGGATCCTGGCATAAACGAAACCGATCCGAGCTCGCTAAAGTCGATTTCTGGGACTGACGGGGATTGCTCCGAAGGATAGGTTTCTTCCTCCTGGACGACTTCTAGACCAGGCTCGGTTAAGGGAGACGATATAGCGCTTTGTGAGGAAGACTGCGGGGTGACGGTGTCGGATGGTTGTCTAGAACGTGAGCGGGTGTTACGGGCTGGTGCTGAGGGAGGAACTGGAATCGGCTGTGAGGCCTGGCGTCGAGCCCTGCCTCTGGTACTAATGGTGCCTTTGGGGTTTGGTGGTTACGAAGGAAGGGTTGGCTTAACCTGCCTCAGTGGGGCAGCCAGATGAAAACTCCTGTGGTCTCCGAAGAGCCAAAGGATTGAAGGTGAGTTGGCAGGAGCCTACCTGGGTGATCTGGAGGAGTACCGGTGGAGGGATGGAGGATCCGAGGCGGATCCGGTGAGGAGGAAGGGCAGAAACTGTGGTAGGGGGAGTGCCAGGCACGGAAGCGGCGGGAGAAGCTGGATTAGACTCGGGGATCGACGAGAAGCGTAAGTGGCTGTGTTTCGAAGACTAAATCTGAGACGCGGGGCAGGATCGACGAGGCCTGACCTTTGTTTCGGAACGCGCGAACGATGGAAACGGTGCTCGGAACGGCGAGTACTGCTAGAGGAACGTCCGGAACGTTTACCAGACACCTTCTAACAGTCTAGGATGGCCGTGGCCACGACTAGTGACAATGAGATAGCTAAGAGACTCGAGAATTACGAGGTGTGGCGAGTCCTTGATAGGATCGAAGTCTTTCCAAGCTGTAGCCGACTTAGAGAGCTTTGGGATGAACGATAGAACGTAGAACTGGTACCATAGGATTCACTGAGCTTCTCCCTACTACATCCAAGCTCTATTTATAATACTGTGGTCCATGAGCCTTTGAGACGAAGCCGAAAGGCAGAGATAGGCATAGGAAGAAAGGGGGGTGCATACGCGAAAGGGTCGAGGAACTCTAAGGGATCAAAGGCTGACAAGGGAAATGAAGGGCATGGGGTACGTCATTCAGGGGGAGCAGAGCCATAGGACGAGTAGGAGAGTGCATGCGGGGGAAAAGGGGGTGCATATCTAAACAAAGGCGAAAGGAAAGGTGGACCGAGGGGGACCTGACAAGAACTGACCAAAGGGGACGCATAATGGGGGAACACGACGAACGGGTCATAGGCGAAGCGCAGGCGGGCATGTAGAAAGGGATAAAGGAAACAAAGGAAAGCATACATTCACATTGGCTTGGGAGGCTTGAGGAGGGCACGTTCGGATGGCTCCTCCGAGTTGTCCATTCGGAATTCCGGAGCGGGAAGCGGGGTGGGAGGAAGAAGGGATGCTCTAGGGGGTTCTCGTGCCGGTACCTTGTGTCGATAGCTTCCTTTGGTACTCCTGGAGGCGGTTGACGACGTTGAGCCTTTGTGTGGCACGCTTTGTCACGTGACTTCATTGATCGGTCTCACTTGCCCAAACCGTATCTCGCGACTGATCTGCTCGTAGCACGTGACGGATCTCTTCAGCGCTATATCGTCTCCCTTGACCGAGCCTGGTCTAGAAGTCGTCCAGGAGGAAGAAACCTATCCTTCGGAGCAATCCCCGTCAGTCCCAGAAATCGACTTTAGCGAGCTCGGATCGGTTTCGTTTATGCCAGGATCCTTCCCTTCCAAGCCATTTTCGTCATTGCTACCCTCCTCACAACCAAACACCCCCACCGTAGAAGAAGAATCCGAAGAAGAGGACCCCACAGTCAGATTCACATTCCCCGCAGCCTCCACAACAACCAGTCAGCCACCTCGAGCTGATTCTTCGCCGCCTAGACTCCTCCGAGCTACAGAAATCCAACTCACTATTGCCCAGCTCGCCTCTGATCAACGCGTACTTCAGCAACTCCAACAGAACGCCCAAGTCCTGAGTCGAGCAAGCACCAGAATACCTAATAGAATGGCCAACCGACCCCCGCTAAGGAGCTCGAAGCACGCGCCCCACTTCGATGGGAGTGACCCTAAAGCCCTAAACCGATTTATCGAAGACGTCGAGACAATCGCCGCCGACACCACATGGACGGCAGAGGAAATCATTAGGAAAGGATTCCTCTACTACTCCAGCACAGAGGTCGCGGAGTTGTGGGGAACCTTGCCGGAAACCAAAAAACAGAACCCGTCGTTGAATACCCTCAAGGATCAGTTGCGGTCCCTGTATCCGGTGCTCGCCTCCGGAAAGCGTTATTCTCGCGGAGAATTAGAGCAGCTAGTAACCACCTGGTCCGAGACGAAGATTAATTCCCGAGACGATTTGGGACGTTACCGACGCGAGTTCCTGATCCGCAGCTCGTACCTGGTCGAGATCAACAAGATTACCGAGGTGGAAGCACAGCACGCGTTCCTTCGAGGAATCACCGGAGATCTCAGGACGCACCTCCTCCGTCGTCTCGAGATCAAGGAGCCCCGATCACGAAGACGGGGACCCTTACGAAATAGACACCATTTTCAAGCACGCCGACTTCATCCTAGGGGGAACCTCGTTCTCTGCACAAGCGTCGCAGGGGGCGCGCAGCACCACCAGCCCCTCAGTCCAAATCAAGAAAGAGGAAGCAAATCTTGCCGCAGTCATGGACGCTTTGAAGGACCTCAAGACTCAGTTCGATGCCCTTTCTAGAGGGCAGCCTTCGAACCGAGCACCTCCCTCGACCCCTCGCCAGAACCTTATGGCTACGAGGCCCCCGGGCTGCGCGTTTTGTAGTGACCCGGGCCACTTCATTCGCTCGTGCTCAAAAGTCACCGAATACATCCAGGCCGGTAAATGCGCTCGGAACACCGACGGGAAGATCGTGCTAGCTAACAGATACTACGTACCCAACGCTGTCCAGGGGAAGAACCTCATGGAGCGTGTCGACAAGGCTCGGGAAGGCGAAACGAGCCACTCAGTCAACCTGTTCGATACGACCAAGGACCTCGCAATCGCGACCGTCCCACAGAACTCGTACACCTCGGCTACGATCAAAGAAATCGATGACGGCGGGGAGGATGAAGATGAGCAAGCAATACTGGAGGTAGCTAGGCTAGAGGTCATGCTGAACGAAGCTAAGAGGAAGACGTCTGAAGGTCGAAAGAAATTTGACGGCGTCGAAATCCCAGCTAGACAGGGGCCATCTTCCAAAGTCACATCGAACAAACCCCAATCACCTCCCGCGCAGCAAGCTGACTCAAGTCTTCCTCGCCCTTCACAGAAAGCACCGCAGCCGGACGATATAAGTAAACAACGCCCTCAGCTACAGTTTCGTCTCCTAGCCCCCATCGAAGACCCCACTCTCGTCCCTAAGGTCGTCAATCGACTCCTCGACCAGAACGTGACTGTCTCACAGAGGGAGCTGTTAGCTATCGCCCCCGATGCCAGAAAAATGATCAAAGAATTGACGACCCTCAAGAAAATCCCGGCGAACGAAGCCCACATAGTCGTTTCGGATCGACCGGAACCCTTCGCGGATCGACCGGAACGCACCCGGACGACGAACTTGACCTTTGCGATGGCAGAGGGACCCTTGGCCGAGAAGACACTACCCCTCCGAACGATCAGAGCCGTTGTCGAAGACTCCCTGGAGGTGGAATGCATCCTAGACCAGGGGGCATGCGTTAACGTAATACGCGAAGACCTTTGGGAAAAACTACGGATACCCCTCGAACCCGGAAAGACGATCACACTCGAGACCGCGGATTCCGGCAAGTCATCGACGCTAGGGTTGATCCCCAAGGCAAAGTTCAGCATCGCTGGGATCAGCGTCTGGCTCCCGGCTCATGTGATTCGTAGGGCTCCCTTCCAAGTCCTCCTCGGCAGACCCTTCTTCGCTGTCACGGAATGCGAGACTAAAGATTACAACTCTGGAGACCAACACGTAACCCTCACCGACCCCACCGACTACTCGAGGACGTGCAAGGTTGCCACCGGAGTAAGAACCACTTACTGCGATGAAATGCGGGATTTTCATCACTCGTCAAGGACCTGAGTACGGCAAATCAGCGAGACGGAGACAGAGCCGAAATATCTATTATGCATTCCCGTATTTCATCTATTTTTCTCACCACGAAAGCGTACAACAAACCTAATGAAAGCGAAGAGACACCGAGACGCGACCACGACTACCCGAAATTGGGAATTGTCGAACCACGTGACTCGTGCGTGCTCGAATCGCCGCAAGACATCGACGATCCAGCTCTTTGGGCTTACAAGAAGGTCGCCCAGAAGGTTCGTCCCGTGCCGGGAGTTCTCCCCGAAGAATTTAGAGTCATTAGAAGGAAGCACCCGAACCCTCTGGAGGACATGCCCGAATTGCCCAAGAGGCCGTTTCCCTTCAAGCCAACAGGACGACTTACGAAGGAACGATTGGACAATCTGAAGATTGGCAGCAATGAATTCTTGTGGCTGGAGGAGAAGAAACTCATCGTCAACATGCTGATGATGCAGGAAGGAGCTCTCGCTTGGACCGAAGCAGAGCGAGGAACGTTCAGTCACAAGTATTTCGATCCGATTCGCGTTCCGACAGTTCCGCACGTTCCGTGGGTCAACAAGAACATTCCCATACCCCCAGGGATTCGAGACCGCGCCATCGAATTACTCAGAGAAAAGCTAAAGAACGGTGCGCTCGAGCATTCGAATTCCTCTTATCGCTCACGATGGTTCTGCCTGGTCAAGAAGGACGGAGTGGCATTGCGATCAATTATTGACCTACAGAACCTGAATGCCATCACGATCTGCGACGCAGCCGTACCACCCGACATGGAGACCCTTGCCGAAAGCTGCGGAGGACGCGGATGCTACACAGAGCTCGACCTGTTCGTAGCGTTCGACCAGAGGGAACTCGACGAGCGATCTAGGGACCTTACCACTTTCCAAACCCCTTGGGAGCGCTTCGACTTACAGTTTTACCCATGGGATACACCAACTCACTGCAGATCCTCCACAACGACGTAGCATTTATTCTGGAGGACGAGATACCACTAACCACCAATCCTTACGCCGACGATGTACCAAGTCTTAGGCCCCCAGACACGCTACGAACTCGAAGATGGATCCTTCGAAACCCTACCAGAGAACCCGGGGATTCGCCGCTTCGTCTACGAGCACCTCTGCGACGTCAACCGAATTCTACAACGCATGAAAGCCGTCGGAGGAACGTTCTCCGACAAGAAGCTCATTCCCTGCAAAGAAACGGCCACCTTCGTAGGACACCAGCTCACCTACTTGGGAAGGGAAGCCGACGAGTCGAAAATACAACGAATCAGAGACTGGCCTTCGTGCCGCACCGTCACTGAAGTAAAAGGCTTCCTCGGAACAGTAGGGGTGCTTCGTGTGTTCGTCAAAGACTTCGCCCGTATGGCTAGGCCTCTCAATCGACTCACGCGCAAGAACCTGGTCTTCCATTGGGGAGATGAAGAGCAAGAATCGATGGACATGTTAAAGGAAGCCGTTCTACATTGCCCTGCTCTATGCGCTATCAATTACGATTCCGAGAACGAAGTCGTTCTAGCCGTTGACTCATCGGTCATCGGAGTCGGCTGGTATTTAGGACAAGAACACCCCGACGGACGCAGAAGGATCAACTGCTTCAGATCGATCAACTGGAATCAGACGCAATCACAGTATTCCCAGCCGAAAATCGAGTTATTTGGCTTGTTCCGAGCATTACACGTGTGTCGGTTACACCTCATCGGAGTCAAGAACCTGGTAGTGGAAATGGACGCCACGTACATCAAGGGCATGATCAACAACCCCGACCTGCAGCCAAACGCTACAATAAATCGATGGATCGCCGGAATACTACTCTTCAACTTCAAGCTACGACACATCCCGGCCACGGATTTCAAGTGCACGGACGGCCTCTCGAGACGACGACCAGCTCCGGAAGACCCACCGGTTGAAGAAGATTATGAAGAATGGATGGATCGAACATATGGTTTCGCCCTCGGATCGATTTTCGCATCGACCTTCGCATCGACCGGATCCCAAGTCGCCGATCAATTTCCCTATATGGACGTCCAGCTAGCGAAGGATCGACGGCTCAATGACGTCAAGCGCTTCCTCGAAGACCCAACTAAATTCCCCGCCAAGTACTCGGATCCTTTAACCCCGCTAATCAGGTACGCGACGCAGTTCTTCCTTCGGGATGGAGTCCTCTTCCGCAAAGCAACTCGGAACGACCGGCACCAGCTTGTCGTCCCTCCGGAACGCAGATGGAGGTTAGTACGAGAAGCCCACGATGACCTAGGACACAAAGGGATATTTTCAGTCAGGATGCGGTTACAACTACGATTTTGGTGGCCCTCACTCGGTCCGGATGTCAAATATTTCATTCGAACGTGCCACCAGTGCCAGATTCGACAGACCATTCAACTGGCCATTCCACCATCGGTCCCCGAACTCGCCCCAATCTTCCACCGGATCCATATAGACACGAAGACGATGCCAAGAGCCGGAGGATACCGTTACATCGTGCAAGCTAGGTGCTCGCTTTCAGCATATCCCAAATTTCGATTGCTACGGACCGAAACAGCAAGAACGCTCGGTCAATTCATATTCGAAGACCTTCTCTGTCGGTACGGAGCGTGCCCGGAGTTGGTAACTGATAACGGCAAACCGTTTGTCGCGGCCTTGGACTACCTGAAGGACCGATATAAGATCAATCACATTCGCATCTCGACATACAACTCTCGAGCGAACGGACTCGTCGAGCGAAGGCACTACGACGTTCAAGAGGCCCTCATCAAGTCTGCAGACGGAAGTGACAAGAAGTGGCACGAACACGCCTACTCGGTATTTTGGGCCGAAAGAATCACCATACACAAGTCTACCGGGTACTCGCCATACTACCTAGTCCACGGAGTCGAACCGATACTCCCCTTCGATCTGTCCGAAGCAACTTTCCTCGCGCCCGCCCTAGATTCCCCACTCTCGACAACAGACCTCATCGCCACCCGAGCCCGACAGTTACAGAAACGACCCGCAGATCTCGAACGGGTAGCACGCCAGGTCAAGGAAGCCCGAGAATCGTACGCTCGACACGCCGAGCAAGTGAATCGGAACCGTATCAAAGATTACAACTTCGCTCCCGGACGACTAGTTCTCATCCGGAACTCCCGCATCAAGATGGAACTCAATCGGAAGACCAAGCCACGCTACCTCAGACCGTTCGTAGTCGTCCGAAGAACGCAAGGAGGATCGTACATGGTAGCAGAACTCGATGGCGCCGTTGCGCATCACCGAATCGCTGCATTCCGGCTCATCCCCTACTTCCCTCAACCTCACCTCAACGTTCCAGTCACCCGCCTTGTAGACGACGAGGAGACCGCAAAGGGTACGGACAAGAACGATCGTCGCGAAAGCGACCCTGACACCAACGAGACTGCCAGCGACGAGGAATCCGACCTCGCAGGGGCTACGCCCTGAGTCCGAGCCCGGCATATTCGAAATTATCAAATACCCTCCAAGGACCTGCGCTCACCGCTAAGCCTCTTCCCTCCCTACCTCTCCAACTAGTTCAATCCCAAACACCACTTCTCGATCCAGACACCACTTCTCCAATATCACTTCTAAAATCCTGATCTAAGATTTCCATCCCCGCCCATTCTATTCGTCAGTCCCTTTGTCCTGTACTAACAAACACGACCCACAGGCCTCGGATCGACCGGACCCAAGAGTTCCGAGAAGACACTCGCCCCGGATCCGAGACACCCTGGTGTCACATGACGCATTTCTTTCTTTTTCCGTCCTTGCTCCTCATCTTCTCTCTGTTCGCCATCGCTCAAACAGCTCCATAATCCTTACACAACACGCGGAAGACCACTAAATCCTTATACAAAAACTTCAAAAATTACACTAGTACATAAAAACTACTACAGTCCAGAGTTTTTTTCTTTCTTTTTTCCCTTTTTTCCTTCTTTTCCCTCCCCAGTAGACAGTAATACGAAGTATACCTCGCATTAATTATTCGCCCTCTCCTTCCCCTTCCTACGAGAAACCACCTCCTCCCCATCTTCTTCATCTTCATCTTCATCTTCATCTTCGTCTCTCCACCCCTCCTTTTTCCTCACTTCCCGTTCCACCTCATCCAGCGACTGCATCAGACCCTCCAGAGCCCCAGTCATCTGCTTCACCGCACGGTACATTGAACGTACCTTGTACTGCATCCCCGCCACTTTGAAATGGAGATCGCTCTCCCCTGAAAGACGTTCAAGGGGCCCTCGAGAGGACCCCTCTACAAACTCCCCGACGCGACGAGAAGACCCAGACGGAGATACCCTCCTTGTCCTGGATCGTTGCGCCTCGCTCCGCGTCGGTCTTGCTATCCCCTCCTCCACCCGCTCCTGCCGTTTCGCCTTGCCCTTCATCGCCCAATCGCACCGGACGTGCGACCGCTTGCAGAACCGGCACGTCAGGCCGAGGACCCCTACGCAGTCCAGTTTCCTCTCCCGACAATACGTGCACGCGAGCGTGTGACGGATCTCTCCCGCGGCCAGTTCAACCTCTTCAATCTCAACTTCGGCCTGCGCGAGTCGTCGCTTAATGGCCTCCATACGACTGTTGCTGTTGCTGTTGTTGTTGTTGCGACCGGTGTTGTTATTGCTGTCGCCACCATCGTAGTTGCTGTTGCTGCGGTCAAGCCCAGACCCGCCAAGATCGAAGCCACCGCCGGAAGTCTCAGGAAGGTCGACCGCATCCACCACTGGAACCACGTCAGGAGATGCGGGAGACTCGTCCACGGTCGTTCGTTCGAAAACGGGACCGCTCGTGGTCTCGATGTCAGCCTGAACTTCGGGATCGAGTAGCGCGTCACTAGCATACAGCCCACCGAACGACCCGAAGTCGTCATCGTAAGGACCATCGTCGTCACATACCGAAGGGCTCGCCATGCGCACGTCTACAGGCGATGTGGGCTCAGTCCCAATCCCAGTCGCAATAGGCACGGATTGCTCGCCGGAGGCTGGGCCAGCTACTGCGCGCTCGCTCTCCATCTCTTCCCCTATCTCGCTCTCGTTCAGCGAAAGTATCCGCCTTCGAGACGTCCGACGATTCAACCTCGGCCTCGTCAGCTCCGAGTGCTGCCGCTGCTGCTCAAGGAGCTCGTCGAGCCGCCGCGCGTCGTCGTCCCGATCCGCCCGCTCAGCTATCTCTGCTGCAACGTACTCCGCCGCCAGCTGAGACCCCGCCCGAACGAATGGAGGAAGTTCCACGTCCGCCCGCTGGTCTGAACCCTCACAGGACCGCCCCGCTCCAACATAAACGGGATCCGAGCGATCCGACCGGAGATTCGAGAGTTCCGGAACTAACGCGAAGGCGTTCTGCCATCGGTCGGTCTGCTGTTGTTGTTGCTGTCGCAGCTCGTCCATAATCCGTCTTGCGCCCTGATGGTGGTGGTCGTTTGCCATCGTCGACAACCGATCCCACAGTCTGACAGCTGATGCCCTCAGCCCTCGAATTACCATGTCGGACCACACACGTGTTCGCCTCGACTGCAGCATTACGTATCGTCGCTCATACAGAGACATGCGGCTCTGGAAATGAGCAACAAATGGTCACTACAGGCCATGATACCCACGAAATAAAATGACACTCACCGAAACCTCCACTATAGTCTCAAAGTACTCCCCCAGCTCCTCGTCCGTGGACTCCAGCAAATCGTAAACCGAATGCCGCCGGAGGACCTCAATCTCCAGGTCGCTCGTCCAAGTCTCCAGCAGCCCCTCGATGCGGTTCATCTCCGCAAGGAGCTGCATGTCGTTCTGCACGTCGAGCACCCACCAGTATGCATCCATGGTTGATGAAGTGAAGGACTCGAGGTAACGCCAAAAGTTTGAATGCGACCAAGGATCCGCGATTGCCGAATATGGAGTGTGACTGAGGACAGTCACAATTTGAAGATCCCGGGAGATGAAGAGATCCGTCACGTGCTACGAGCGGATCAGTCGCGAGATACGGTTTGGGCAAGTGAGACCGATCAACGAAGTCACGTGACAAAGCGTGCCACACAAAGGCTCAACGTCGTCAACCGCCTCCAGGAGTACCGAAGGAAGCTATCGACACAAGGTACCGGCACGAGAACCCCCTAGAGCATCCCTTCTTCCTCCCACCCCGCTTCCCGCTCCGGAATTCCGAATGGACAACTCGGAGGAGCCATCCGAACGTGCCCTCCTCAAGCCTCCCAAGCCAATGTGAATGTATGCTTTCCTTTGTTTCCTTTATCCCTTTCTACATGCCCGCCTGCGCTTCGCCTATGACCCGTTCGTCGTGTTCCCCCATTATGCGTCCCCTTTGGTCAGTTCTTGTCAGGTCCCCCTCGGTCCACCTTTCCTTTCGCCTTTGTTTAGATATGCACCCCCTTTTCCCCCGCATGCACTCTCCTACTCGTCCTATGGCTCTGCTCCCCCTGAATGACGTACCCCATGCCCTTCATTTCCCTTGTCAGCCTTTGATCCCTTAGAGTTCCTCGACCCTTTCGCGTATGCACCCCCCTTTTCTTCCTATGCCTATCTCTGCCTTTCGGCTTCGTCTCAAAGGCTCATGGACCACAGTATTATAAATAGAGCTTGGATGTAGTAGGGAGAAGCTCAGTGAATCCTATGGTACCAGTTCTACGTTCTATCGTTCATCCCAAAGCTCTCTAAGTCGGCTACAGCTTGGAAAGACTTCGATCCTATCAAGGACTCGCCACACCTCGTAATTCTCGAGTCTCTTAGCTATCTCATTGTCACTAGTCGTGGCCACGGCCATCCTAGACTGTTAGAAGGTGTCTGGTAAACGTTCCGGACGTTCCTCTAGCAGTACTCGCCGTTCCGAGCACCGTTTCCATCGTTCCGCGCGTTCCGAAACAAAGGTCAGGCCTCGTCGATCCTGCCCCGCGTCTCAGATTTAGTCTTCGAAACACAGCCACTTACGCTTCTCGTCGATCCCCGAGTCTAATCCAGCTTCTCCTGCCGCTTCCGTGCCTGGCACTCCCCCTACCACAGTTTCTGCCCTTCCTCCTCACCGGATCCGCCTCGGATCCTCCATCCCTCCACCGGTACTCCTCCGGATCACCCAGGTAGGCTCCTGCCAACTCACCTTCAATCCTTTGGCTCTTCGGAGACCACAGGAGTTTTCAGCGCTTCGTGAGGAAGACTGCGGGGTGACGGTGTCGGATGGTTGTCTAGAACGTGAGCGGGTGTTACGGGCTGGTGCTGAGGGAGGAACTGGAATCGGCTGTGAGGCCTGGCGTCGAGCCCTGCCTCTGGTACTAATGGTGCCTTTGGGGTTTGGTGGTTACGAAGGAAGGGTTGGCTTAACCTGCCTCAGTGGGGCAGCCAGATGAAAACTCCTGTGGTCTCCGAAGAGCCAAAGGATTGAAGGTGAGTTGGCAGGAGCCTACCTGGGTGATCCGGAGGAGTACCGGTGGAGGGATGGAGGATCCGAGGCGGATCCGGTGAGGAGGAAGGGCAGAAACTGTGGTAGGGGGAGTGCCAGGCACGGAAGCGGCGGGAGAAGCTGGATTAGACTCGGGGATCGACGAGAAGCGTAAGTGGCTGTGTTTCGAAGACTAAATCTGAGACGCGGGGCAGGATCGACGAGGCCTGACCTTTGTTTCGGAACGCGCGGAACGATGGAAACGGTGCTCGGAATGGTGAGTACTGCTAGAGGAACATCCGGAACGTTTATCAGACACCTTCTAACAGTCTAGGATGGCCGTGGCCACGACTAGTGACAATGAGATAGCTAAGAGACTCGAGAATTACGAGGTGTGGCAAGTCCTTGATAGGATCGAAGTCTTTCCAAGCTGTAGCCGACTTAGAGAGCTTTGGGATGAACGATAGAACGTAGAACTGGTACCATAGGATTCACTGAGCTTCTCCCTACTACATCCAAGCTCTATTTATAATACTGTGGTCCATGAGCCTTTGAGACGAAGCCGAAAGGCAGAGATAGGCATAGGAAGAAAAGGGGGGTGCATACGCGAAAGGGTCGAGGAACTCTAAGGGATCAAAGGCTGACAAGGGAAATGAAGGGCATGGGGTATGTCATTCAGGGGGCACAGAGCCATAGGACGAGTAGGAGAGTGCATGCGGGGGAAAAAGGGGGTGCATATCTAAACAAAGGCGAAAGGAAAGGTGGACTGAGGGGGACCTGACAAGAACTGACCAAAGGGGACGCATAATGGGGGAACACGACGAACGGGTCATAGGCGAAGCGCAGGCGGGCATGTAGAAAGGGATAAAGGAAACAAAGGAAAGCATACATTCACATTGGCTTGGGAGGCTTGAGGAGGGCACGTTCGGATGGCTCCTCCGAGTTGTCCATTCGGAATTCCGGAGCGGGAAGCGGGGTGGGAGGAAGAAGGGATGCTCTAGGGGGTTCTCGTGCCGGTACCTTGTGTCGATAGCTTCCTTCGGTACTCCTGGAGGCGGTTGACGATGTTGAGCCTTTGTGTGGCACGCTTTGTTACGTGACTTCATTGATCGGTCTCACTTGCCCAAACCGTATCTCGCGACTGATCCGCTCGTAGCACGTGACGGATCTCTTCAGCGTATTGCTCACACCCATAGTACCACCTACGGCTAGAGAAGGAGTGTTACGTTACTGCACAGATTGTAGACTGGGAAATCAAATAGCAGAAAACCTACTCCGAACAATACAACAGAAGCTTATACTAAGCAAGACTGCGGAAGGACAATATAACATGATGGTAAGACGAAGGTTCGTAGAAATGCAACTAGATGGACAAGACTACAAAGGGTATGAACGAGAAGTACAGATGATAAGCTGGGATGCACGGCGTTATGCAATTAGTATAGGAATAAGAAATCCAGGACGGGAACAAAGACACAGGCACTGCGGTCTGACATGGCTTGAAATAGACATACCATATAATAATCTAAGAGACGGATTTAATGAAGGATACACATTTCAATGGGCACGATTAATACATCGAGAAATAACTATACAATTACCAGGAGGACGAACCATCATAGAACAAACCAGATTACATAACGGAGGACAGTTTCGCGTAAGAGGATTTAAGGACATGACGGGGAAGGAGTTAAACACATACCCAGGATACGAATGAAAGACGGACACATATAATTACTTTAACTTGCCACGAAGTCGCAATGCGGAAGTACAGACGGAACACGTGATTCAAACATTACCTAGAATAGAACAACTCAATCAGCCGATCCCACCGCCGATCAGACAACGACGCCATACAACTACATTAGCACTTACTGACCACACGTACCGGCCGTTGACCTAAACTACCTAGCGCATGAGTCAGTAAGAGTCAGGAGGAGTCATAAGGATAAGGATGAGTCAGTAAGAGTCAAGATGAGTCAGTAAATGATTGGACAGGATTAAACCACGTACATAGCGTAACATGAAATAACATAGGTAACATCACGCATGTAAATAGCATATAAGGAGGGCAAGGTAGGCCTCTCCCAGATAGTTTAATCCAAGTCTCTGAAGAGCCATAAACCGCTCCAAGGAAAGTTCAACTTAACTCTTCTATTGAAAACGTGTGCACATTATAAGAACTACTGTCAGACACCTACTAAGTTATCGAGGTGTATCGATACCTAAGTAGCCATACGGTACATAGCTTAAGGCTATTGCACCCTACTGTTGAACATAGTAACTATTGTGTGAATAAGTTTTCTAAATACCTACACACCTCTCTTATCGAACGCTAAGCGCGGAACCCCGAGATTAGCTACCTTGGCGGAATACGCTATCGATAATAGTGTTAAGTAAGTTACAGGTTTAGTCATAGCCAGCCTAGGTTAGTCTGACACAACGACTTAGGAGGGTTACTGATTCCATAAATCAATAACGTGAGATTTGGATTAACCATCTGTTACCAGATAGTTATTCAGGATTACGTTACTTACGTATTTTACCCAAGTAACCAACATCATAATACACCCCTACTAACACTATGGGACCAAAACGAGTGATGACAAAGAACATGACTCTAACAATAATTCAACTCAGTTAATACATAATGTGAAAGCTCCCATTAGCATGCTAATTTACTAAAAGGCATTATATTTTTTGGTGGCAAAATGTTATAAGAGATGCAATCCTGTAGGGGAGATTTCTGTCAGCAGGCATAAAGGAAGACCACTTTGCTCAATCATGAACAACTCATCAAGAGGAGGACACGAAAAGTTGGATTTGGGTGGATATTAGGTTGAGCTGATTTTTCACACTTGAATTAGAATTTTACAGGCATCATTATATGATCATGAGCTATAATTTTTGCATTCCATGAGGGACAAGGTGAGGGATGGTTTTCTTGAGGTTGTCATCACCATGCTGCTGCACACGCACAATATATCCTGGATCATAATTTTATGCACATTATTGACTGAGAAATAGGAGGATTACTGGATTCTTGACCCCTGAGGGCATGCCGCAGGTCAGAAATCACGCAAAAGTCACGTGTGTCAAGACTTATGAAAACGGCTGTAATAGAGGCGAATATTACGCGAGATTGCATAATCAGACCGTTGAACTCTGAACTCTAAAAAATTGGCGCCATTAGTTCTTCCCCTTCCTGCGCTGTGCTTGAGAAATCATTAATGTTTCGTTCAATAACTTGTTGATTACGATCAATATTCCGAACAATTTCGATTTGACTTCACGCTTCCGTTCAGATAATGTCGATTACCCAAAGTCTTGAAGGTCAATTTGATAATGCTACTGAAGCTATGCACAACTGAAATGGCATTTCTAGGAGGGACTAATGGATACGACTCCCACAAGCACATTGAGGGGAGGGGGGAGGCTCACTATATAGACGATGCGGACTTGCTCGAGTGGACAGAAGATGGGGAATCTGAAAATGAGGACGAGGAAGACTATGAGGACCACCGAGTCGAGGATGAAGACTGGGATGTAACAGAAAGAGGTACGCATGGAATGATCACTCACTTTGTGCCCGGGCTCGGGCTCATTCTATATTCAAACTGACAGATTTTACGAAGCAATTCAACCGGCTGAGACAGCATGCCGCCGTGCGCTCCGGGGCCGCAGAAGGGTCACAACAGGCAACCGCTAAAGCTACTTCCACAGTTGCCGTGCTTCCCGCTGTGAATCGTCCCCGACGTGCTGCCGAAATACCCGCCCCGACGTCACTTCATCATCAGGACAAACGTACTTCCGACCAACTTGCTGGATTGTCCAAGTATGCATCACGACTCAAACACATCAACGACCCGTATAGAATGGGTTTGGGTGCGAGTGTTAACCCAAAAGGGCCGAGTGCCCACGCGAATATGAAGGATAAGTCCGATCGCGCTACGAATGAACAGGTGCTTGACCCTCGAACGCGAATTATTCTGTACAAGATGGTTGGTCGTGGACTGGTACAGGAGATAAATGGCTGCGTTAGTACGGGTAAGGAGGTGCGTCAACTCGAGCCATCCTGCTCTTGAGGGTCTCATTGTAATCCGTAGGCGAACGTCTACCATGCGCTTTCGCCAGAGGGCAAGCATTTGGCGCTCAAGATCTACAAGACTTCGATTCTGGTATTCAAAGATCGTGATCGATATGTTTCCGGGAGCGACGCTTTCAACGAGGTTACTCTCGCCACAACCCACGCAAGATGGTCAGAATGTGGGCTGAAAAGGAGATGCGGAACCTAAAGCGCTTGGTTACTGCTGGGATACCATGCCCTACTCCGATTGAAGTCCGAGAAAATGTTCTCGTTATGGACTTCCTGGGCGATGAAGAAGGGTGGTAAGTGTTCTGACTTTGGATGCTTCGGTTCAATGACCAACCGCACGGATATAGGGCTTCGCCTCGACTCAAAGATGCAGCTATTCCCGAATCCGAATTTCCCAAACTCTACAACGACCTTATCCTCACTGTTCGACATCTCTTTCACGAGTGCCGATTAGTGCACGCCGATTTATCCGAATACAACATCCTGTATCATGCGAACAAATTATACATCATCGACGTCTCACAATCCGTCGAACACGATCATCCACGCGCTTTTGATTTCCTGAGGAAAGATCTTGGGAATGTGGAAGAGTATTTCTCGCGTCGTGGTGTACGAACACTTGGGTTGCGACGCGCGTTTGAATTTGTCACGCGGGACCGGGCAGCTCTCTTGTCTGAGCTGGACGATCCTTCGGATAGCGCAAATACCACAGAGGCTGCGAGGCAAAAGGAGAGAGAAGTCCTTTCGATCTGGCTTTCAAATGCCGAAGCTGGTAGTGCAGAACTCCCAGAGGGAGACCTGGAAAAGGATACGGAATCTCATACAAAACACGAAGACGCAGTATTCATGCATTCCTACATCCCAAGACGACTTAACGACGTATTCGATCCAGAGCGAGACGTGGACGCCCTAACGAGGGGAGAAGGCGATAAACTCATATACGCTGATACAATTGGGATTGTCCAACCGTCGACGAAGACTTCATCGGGGTATGATGATCGCGAAATTGTTCGGGATAAGCCTTCCGTTCGATTCGTAGAGGATGGCGTGCGAGACGTCTCTCTGGACGGACAGCTTAATACCTCTGTTGCGACAAACGAAAGTGAAGGTACAAAAGACGTTTCGGACGAAAGCACTGAGGACGACGATGAATCAACAGGCGACATTGACACCGAATACACTCGCACTCCCAAATCCTCCGATCGTAAACCTCGCGGACATCGACACGAAGACCGAGAAGCCAAGAAGGAGCGAAAGAAAGCCGTCAAGGAAGACGCTCGTGAGCGACGAAAACATAAGATGAAGAAGGCTGAGAAAAAGAAGAAAATCAAAGCTACGAGGTATTCGTGATGCATACATATACGTAGTATTTCTTGTTTGAACCGGATTTTTTGATAGAAATGGTTTGATTGACGGGTGACTATTAGAGTGCATGTATTGTATTGCTGGAACTGTACATGTATGCGTCTCAAAATGTGTAGATACTAGATACACAGGCCCCATCCCATGCGCAACAATTATAATTACTCTATAGAATACCAAAAAGTGCCCCGATGAGCATATAACCACGAATCCACATAAAAATACCGTCAGTAAGAATGATAAATGTGCGCCGGTACTAAAGAACAGTGGTAAGCACGTATCCAATCCAACCAACAGAGAAAAATGATAAAGCGTACATTAAGCACCAATAATGAATCCGTGTTCCACCTGAAGAGCTGCAAAAGCAGCTTCGTATTCTCTGGCTCTCTGTACTTTAATCTCTTCTTCTCCTTCGTCGTCACCGTCATCTTCAGTATTGCCCCGCGATTCCCGAGAGGTACAAGCCGTTGTATAGGATGTGAGCGATCGCATATTCGGAGCTGAGCGGCGCAGACGACGCGTCAGACTTAGTCTTCGAGTGGGTATACACGAGCCCGATCGTTGGAGCTCTTCGAACTAAAGAGGCGAAGAGTCGGGCATACAAGGACAAACGCGTATCGGCGCCTGACGTCGACGATGAGAACTCGGACGACGAGATCGGACGATGAAGGAGTGTGTTCACGGGTGAAGGCGGAGGAGCACAACTCGCTCCATGGGGTGCACCAAACCCGTACGTATCTGCTAGTACGCCGAAAGACGCGGCATAGTCCTTTTCAACCCGCTTTTCGTGTAGGAGATGTGTAGTTGAGTTGGACGGAGAGCTAGGGCTGCGATCTTGGGATGTCATCATGGCGTCGAGAAGAGAAAGACGAGTAACGAGAGATTATGTAGGGGTGTCTTGTACAGAACCACTAGCTCTGGGGAATGCTATTAGTTTCATCTCTTTACACTGCATGTAGATGTTTTTAAAGGTATCAAAACATCGCGTAGATAACAAAAACCTAGACACACTCACCTCCATCATACACCAAAACCGAGAAACTAACATAGATCACCATCAAGTGATTTGAACCACGCATCAATATCAAGCGAAGACTAACACGAAACAAATCGGAGCAAGGATAATCATTTTAACTTTGTTCTGTTCCATAGGCAAGAGGGTTACTTGATAGAAAGTAAGCCGGAGCTTAGCAGCACTAATCAGTGTTTCCTGTCAATTACAACGACCAAAGTGAGCAATTTGGATCAGCATCGAGTGTTGGGAGATATACAGCAAAGATCGAGCAGAAAGCCATAGCCTCCGGTTTGAAACAGTCCGTCGGTTGCATGAAAAGAGCCGGAAAGGTCTTCTCTGTAGCAGAGCAAAGTTCATCAATGAGAAGGTCTTAGGAACACCCCGACATCTACGAAGAAGCAGTGCAAGCCATCTTTAGGTTCGATTCTAAGCAAGAGCAGTCCGAAACTCCCAGATGAGCAACACATCGAGCTGATACTACGCCGTAATATCAGATCAAGAGGCAAGGCAGGTGATGAACTCTCTGCATACATCAGGTTCTCCGTCAGGTGCAAAGGTGGACTCTATAAGGGGAGACGCGGGGTTCCAGTATATGAGTCGACTGTTGTTGGCTTGAGTAAACCATCCGAAAATAGGGGAGTTTCAGTTCAGTGTTTGATGAGTATCAGAGGACGAAACAGACAAGTGGTAAATTATCAATGAGGCATGGATTTTGTTTTGTTGAGAACGTGTCGGTGGTTGCGAGGCGAGGAAGTGCTGCCGCTGCCAGATGCCAGATGAACTCAAGAGTCATGATCATTTCGGCCAGTAGACGGCCGTGTCCGTCCACCACAGAACCCTGTGCGGCGCCCAATCCTCACTCAATTTCCAAATACGCACGCGTGGGATATGGTCCGTGCGCACTTTCCCCCGGGGAGTATATAAGAAAGCTCCGTGAGTAAAGTGATTCCTCATACTTACCTTGGCGGCGTGTCCCCCTTCACGTCTTGGGGATGCGGGCCATGGGACTCTTCCATAGCACGGCGACCCTGTCCCCAGAGGAGGCCTGTGGCTTGTATGCGGTGCATTCCGTATGCACTGCCCGAATATTTTCCTGTCCCACTTCGGCCCTCGGGCTGGGTGGGCCTCCTTTTTTTTTGGTTCCTCTATTATCCTAACCCTAACCATAATAATATATGTATGTACAAACATGGATATTTGATGATGTATCGATCATGTTTCGGGACGGGAATCGTCCTTTCCTGGAAGCCCGTTCATATTCCGGTCCTCACCGTGCACTCATCTCCTCGGCCCTCATAAATGCGAAACTAGACAGTAGACTCACGACTCTTCACGAACGAACAAGCATCTTCTCTCACCATCTTTTCATGGCTCACTCGTACTACTCTCCACGTCGTGTGCGCCGTCACTCAGTCTCAGATGTGCCCGTGAGAGCAGCGACCGATGAAGAACTAACGGGCGACCTTGAGCAGTCCATTTTCATTTTTCCGAGCTCGGCTCGGACTGACGGGGCGCGTAATGATGCTGATCCGCCCAGTCCTTTGTCGATCCCCACGGATGCAAGTTTCCCCACTCTTAGTCCTGCGACGGAAAGCGCTTCGCGAGGAAGAAGAATCAGCAATGCGAGCGGCTTGTCTCAGTGGACTTTCTCGAACTCTATGCGCAGTGTCAGCGTAGATACGAGTTCTCGTTCCCCACTTGTCGAGGTGTGGGAGATGTCTGATGACGCGATGGAGACTATTGAGGATCCAACAGGGCGTGCACCCGTACCTATGAATCCCGCGGCGCAACAACGACAACCACGCCTTCCGTTGTACACGCGACCGTACTCGAGCCAATTCGTGTTTTCCGACGGACGGTTCCACCTCCGCGCACGGAGAGAGAGTGCCATCTCTACTGTGCCCAGTGTGAATGGGGCATCACCCACGACGACTGCGGACACGCCGGCGTCTAAACATGCTGCTTCATCACACCTCCCTCTCCTCGCGTACTTTGCTTCACTACTCTCAATTGACGACTCGACTTTGCGTCTTCTAAAAACGCGCGCATCGGACGACCACGCCTCACCTCTATTCCCTGACGGTCGCCTTTATCCCGTCGACGATGCTTTATTCGACGCTATGTACGACGAGAAACGCGCAATTTTCGCGGATTCGCCGATACCTTCCCTGAAATCTGGCATGGAAGTCGCCGCTGATCCTTCTACAACTTCCAGTTCTGTATTCTCACTGCCTGTGCCGCTTCCCGTTCCCCCTCTTCCTTTCTCATACTTCATAAAGTTGATGAAGGACATGTACAATTCTACTGCACCGCAAAAGGTGCGCCTAGCGGCTAGAGCCACTTAATTTGTTGCTGGAGAGTGTGTCTATATTTAGTCATACATTCCTCGTACGCTACGTTCACCACTCACTGTGATCGCTTCCTGTGCAGACAGAATACTTAGCGATTGCTTCCGCACCCCTCGTACGATATACTGTAGAATACAGATTGTAAATTCATTCGCTCAGAACTATCTATGTAATTCATAAATTTGCATTCGCTGGAGATGCCTGTATGCATATGATGTAATATGTCGTTCGGAATGGGCCGGGGTCGCTTGGTAAGCGAGGAGGAAGCCGTTGCGCTCACTCTTTTGCTCCGGTTGTGCCCACCTTCTCCAGTCCTCACCACAATACTCCCATCTCACTTTCCGTCTTTTCTTCTACCTCTCGTCCCCAACTATCCTTCGTAAACCACTTGGTCGACAAGCGACCGTGGAGAGTGGTTGGTTTTACAAGAAAGAAGAAAAATCCCATCTGTGCAAACGCGGGAACGATGGCACAGTCATATTTTCAGCATAAGACCGTGTCTTCTCCATTGGCTTCTCCCACTCTTCAGGAAAACGTGCACGAGAAGCAGTTTAACACGGAAGGTGTACAGGAGGCGTTTATTAAACTTAAGAACAGGTGCGTGTTTGGTCCGCTTGTCTGATACATGGAGAAGAAGCTGTTTTGGCTGACTTCGGAGTCTTTCATCTAGCATCCTCCATTCGATTGACGATACCAAGTCGATCTTGAATGACTTCCGCGAGTTTAACAAGAATGATTGGATTTTTCGTTATCCATCGTTTTCTGACGAATCGTCGAAACAGTTTCAGACTGCGCCACTATACCGTCCATCACCTGTGCGCCGGTCGATGACGTTCATGGATGACCCGAAGACCGCAACGGATGTTGTCCTGAAGACTCGCAGAGGTCATCCTCGATCATTATCTCTGGCCTCGGTCAAGGATGAGCAGGTAAACAGTGAAGAGGACGACGCTGCATTCTCGAAAAGTGACCTTGGTCTCAAAGTCTTGAACATCGATGTGAGGATGGGTCACCACGGCTCCTCGTCTACGGCCGCAACCCTTGTAGCACAGCTCGAGAAGGAGTCTGTTTCTAAGCTGCTTCAGGGCAAGGTCGACGCGGCGCTTAAGTACATTGACAAGTTGCGCGTCCGAGTGGAGGATACGTCGTCGAAAGTTCTTGTTACTGGTGACCTGAACGCCGGAAAATCGACCCTAGTCAATGCACTCCTTCGCCGGCAGATTATGCCGGTAGACCAACAGCCGTGCACGACCGCTTTCTGCGAGGTGCATGATGCCGCCGAGAATGACGGAAAGGAAGAAGTACATATCTTGAACGTGTCGGATGCGAATCTGTACTCACCAAAGGATGAACGGACCTTCACAAGGGTGGGCCTTGAAGACCTCGAGGGCCATATCTCTGATAACGAGGACAGCCAACAAATCGTCAAAATTTATATCAATGACCCCCGCCAGGCAGCCGAGTCGTTCCTCAACAACGGGATTGCCGACATCTCGCTTATCGACGCGCCGGGTCTTAACCGTGACAGTGTCAAGACAACTGCTCTCTTTGCCCGCCAGGAGGAGATCGATGTCGTCGTCTTCGTCGTCTCTGCGGAGAATCACTTCACCTTATCAGCACGCGAATTCCTTGAGACCGCTAGCAGGGAGAAAGCCTATCTGTTCATTGTTGTGAACAAGTTTGAGGGTATTCGGAACAAGGAGAAGTGCAAGCGTGCTGTCCTTCAGCAAATCAAGGAGCTCAGCCCTCGTACGTATGAGGACAGCGCGGACCTAGTGCATTTCGTCGACTCCGCCTCAGTACTTGGAGTGCACCCTTCCAGCCCTGCGTTTGAGTCTCTTGAGTCGTCGCTCCGCTCCTTCGTACTTCTCAAGAGATCCAAGTCGAAGCTTCACCCAGCTGCAACGTATCTCACTCATTTACTTTCTGACGTCGACCTGCTTGCGGGCTCAAATGCGATTCTTGCGAAGGCGGAGTTGGAGAAAGCCAGAGACGACCTTAGTCGAGCACGTCCTGTCTTTGAGAAGATGAAGAATGGTCATTCAGGACTTGAAGAGAGTTTGGTGCAGGTCGAGGAGGATAAGACTGCTAAGTCGAGCAGCTCAACGACGGGGATGTTGTCGAAAGCTCTTGAGCGTGTTGGTTCAGGCGAGTTGGCTGTGGAGGACGCGCTCGTCTCCATGCCCGCCTACCCTGGCCTCCTTCGCATATGGGATTACGTTCATGACGTCCGCAAGGCACTCCTCGCGAGCCTTGATGCTGCAGTCAGGCTTGCTGAGGACGAAGCGCGTGTATTGACTACTGAAGGTGTCAAAGATATCAGCGCATTGGGTGACCGGTTCTTGCCCGAAGGCGTCGAGCGTTCGCGTCGCGTGTTTATGCCTGAGGCAATGTTCGCGCGTCACCGATCATCAAGGAATTGCAAGCTCCGCCGAGGCTCCAGCGCCACCATCGTTGCAGGTGGTTTGTATGGACTCGGAATTGGCCTCGCTCAAAGACCAGAACTCCTCGAACCATGTTTCCTCGACATTCTCGACATTACTCATCACTATCATGCCTACTTCGGGAATGGGGAGTCAAAGGATCTCATCATCTCAGACAAGGAAGACGAGAACATTGGCAGTGCGCTGGGTATCATGTCTATTGCTCTCGGAGGTTTGAGTATGGTCGGCGGCAAGGCTCTGGGCGTGACGAGTATCATTGAGGGCGTTTCGAGACTCTCAGACCTGTTCGGGAACGAGACGGCACGGAAGTGGGCTGCACCTGTTCTAGGAGCAGTCACAATAGGGCTCGGCGTCTACCTCGTCATCGAACTCCCATCCAGCGTTCCACGAACCGTCGGTCGACGCGTACGCGCGGCGTTAGTTAAACCCGATGGAGAGTCGGGAGTGACTTTCATAGGCACACATGCTACACGAGTTTCGCGAGAGACGCGTAAGGTTTTGCGTCTTGCTGCTTATGAGCAGCGTCAGCGGTTCCGAACTGCTATGGAGGATAGTGAGAAAGAGGTGCAGAGTGCGGAACGGGTGGAGAGGCAGGCTGAGAAGGCTTTGAAATGGTTTGAGGAGGTTCAGGAGAGGACGGGTGTTGTGCGTGCTGAGGTTGAGGCTGTTGGTGATTTGTGATTTGAGATGAGGTGAGACGAAGAAGGTCCTTGCATTTTTTACCTTTTCGACCTTCTCTGAAAGAACGGTGTGGTTTGGTGCTTTTGAAACAACGAAGGAAGAAGGAAAAAGAACATGTGGATTTTACAATATTTCGTAATATGCATCCCCGTTATTTTTCGTTTTCTTTTCCCTTCTGATTCGATCATTCTCCATCCTTTTGTTATTACACTCTTATTTTGTTCAGTGTATGTGCAGCTTTCCTGTCACATCTTACAAACAATCGAAGGAGGCGGACGACGATACAAGTCAGTCGGTCTTACTATGTGTAACTTCGTTTGCTACGGCAGCAATACTTGCGGGTTTTCCACCTCGTCTTCCTTTCACCCTTGACCGACCGAACGAACGGCTGAATTGACCATCCATATTCTCCCTTTGTTTATAATTATGTTTTTCCTCCTCCGTGTCATCACACTAATGGTCCACGTCCAACATCGCTCCTAAAAAGTCATTCCTTTTTACCTTTTGTCTTTTCATTTTTCTTTCTTCTTCCTTTTAGAAAAACCCCTTCACAATAACTGCGCACTTTGCCCTAATCCTAATTGCTTAAATGCAAAAGAATGCAGAAGTTAGTAGTAGGCTGAGAGGTGTTGTGGTATTGTAACGTTGTAATCTGTACTGTGCGTATGTTGGTAATGTCTAGATGATAGTACATGAACATGACGACGTAGGATGAATAAGATGAAGACGAAGATGAAGATTACCGCCTACTTGCAAAGTTGCGCTCCCTTCGGTTAGTTTTCCTTTTTTTTTTCTTCCCTGGTTCGGTTCGATGGTTGGATGGACTGCTAGTGTAACTAGGTAGATAGTCTAATCCAGCGAAGATCTAGAGTACTAGTAATTCCTATTACTATTGGAAAGAGAAGAGGCAAATTAGTCTCGATCACGACGTTGTATATACATACATACGTACATATTACTGTTCGAGCTTTACATAAATCAGTTCATTCTGAAATCTAACTAAGTAACCGTCAATATTAATCGATACATCTAGCTAGCTAGGTCAACCGAGTCGTCGGGTGTCGGGTGTCGACCAAGCGATTAATATTCTGCGATACGTGTACCGAATATTCGCATTGCAGGGAATGATTGTACTAATATTGATGATATTGATTGATATTGATGCTGGTCTGGTACCTCTGGACGGATAGGAGTTAGAAAAGAGAAGAGAAGAAAAGAGAAGGAGTTGACGGACGGACGGAGGATAGTATTGACGGGGTGGGATAAGATGGGGACGGCGATGGGATAAGCTCTTGTCAACGTAAGGTTGCGTCGTCGTCGTCTTCGTCTGGCAGAGGCAGAGGAGTACATACAAATACTGGTGAGCAGCGAGGATCCCCCCTAGGAGTATTTCGTTCAATAATGTCAATAACCGGTCCTTGTCCTAGTTTAGATCTTCCCGTTCGTTTTCGTGATTGAATGGGAAGTCGGAAGTCGAGTCGAGTCTGGAAACCTCTCATCTCACGAGCTCGTTTCGGCGGTTGACAGCCTAGAGCTGCGAAGGGGGTACATCTAGAATTAGAATTGTGCTGGTGAGTGAGAGGATGGGAGGATGGAAGAAAGAAAAAGGATACGCGTTTTTGTGCGTCAAAGTGTCAATAGCGGAAACGGAGCGGTTCTTTGTCTTTTTTTGAGGGTAGATACGACTTTGCAGAGCAGGGCAGGGGATAATATTAGGTGTATTTGTGTTTGTTTGACAGGTGCGATGCCGGCCGGACATTCTGTGTCCGTGAAAATGGAGATCCGACTCCAAACTGGTACAATCCCTTCTACCACTCTCGACCAGAACCGTACCATGAACAAATCCAATCTACCCACATGCAAAGACCCAAGATCCCACGTGAATGTGTTGCGAGGCGATATTATGATGCAAATGTTTGAGACGAAGATACGCGACCAACAAGCGGTCCTCTTGCATGGTGACAATCGTCAATCGGTATAGCCACACCAGAAACACTCGCGACGCGAAATGGGGAGGAGGGATCTCGCCCACCAGAGTCAGATAGCTTTCTGGCACAAAGGCGGAATCGGGAGACGTCGACGAGCAGCGATTCGGGTATGAAGATACGTCCGAATCGACTGTGTGCCTTGAGTGCTGGACGGAAGAAGAGATGGTGAAAAGGCTTCGGGTACCTTGCCAACGACACGAACAACAAATAACAACCACATATCGGATCAACTTTCCCTGCCGGTTCGACCAACCGCCGTGCACGAAAACTTGCTTTTCTTCTCTCACGTGCCGTACACTACCCATCCACATCATGATATATTCAGCTCATATAAAAACAAAGAAAGGGCCCATCTCGTTTTCTTACTTCTCCATCCCCGACCTCTACTGATACCTCCTCTCTTCCTTCCGCTTTCTTTCTTTCTTTCCCTTTCCCCCTTGCTCGCTTTTGCTTTTGCGAAGCTTTTTATACGCTGTGCGTATCGGCCTGTGGCTTTCATCTCCAGAACCAAAACTCGACTCGACTCGATAAGCTCGCTCGTTCGTTCGCTCAGCCACTCCCTCACTCCTTAATCAAGTAATTCAAGTCCGTTTCGATTCGAAAAAAAAAATGAGATTCGGTGACACGATCTGTCTTGCTGCGCTTGCTGCATCCGTCGCTGCGGCGCCCATGCGGAACATGATGCGTCGACAGGATGGAAGTTTCGATGGTTTGTCGTTTGAGCAGATTGACGCTCTCACTCCACCCTTTGGACACGACGCGAATGTGAACCCAACCGGGACGGGTGATTGTGACGGAGCGGTGAATGGTGCGGATGGGAACCCAATCAAAATCCCGTGTGCCTGCCCTCCAGATCGCACAACTTTCATCAATGTGATTAATTTTTTTTCTTCATTTCCGTCTGTTCGTCTTTCCTTCCCTGAGATAAACTGAACTCTTGGTATTAATAGAGCCTGATTGCGAACCTTAACGCCGGGCAAGTTGTTAACAACCCGGATGTAGGGATTTCGTTCCCGACGGACGATTCCGTTCCTTCCATTCAAGCGCGCTTCAACGCTGCGTCCGTTACGCTTCAGAATTTGAACGGACCGGGTCAAGGATGTCCGCAGGTATCTACGACGTGGACTGCTCAACTAAACGCGATACTTTCCGGTGCTTCGACGTCCATAGCCGCCGCACCGGCTCCTTCTACGTCCGTGGCTTCTCCTCCCCCGGCATCCCAGTACCACGGAGGCCCCTCCCGCACCCATCTTCGACATCGACTGGTAATGGGGCAGGTGATAACCAGTCCGAGGTTTCGACGGACTTGTCGTTTGAGCAGATCGACGCGCTTACACCGCCGTTTGGCCATGATGCGAATGTGAACCCGACTGGAACGGGTGATTGTGATGGTGCTGTGAATGGTCCCGACGGTTCGCCTGTTAAAGTTCCCTGTGCTTGTCCGCCGGATCGTACTCTTTTCATTAACGTGAGCATTCACAACGAGATAGTGACAACTCTTTTAAAACGTTTATTTACTAATGATGCCCTATCTATTCTAATAATATTATAGGACCTCATCGCAAACGTAAAAAACGGACGCGTAGTTAACAACACAGACGTGGGGATTTCGTTCCCGACGGACGACTCCATTCCCTCTATCCAGGCTCGGTTCAATGCTGCGACCGTTACGCTGCAGAATTTGGAGGGACCGGGGAGGGGATGTCCACAGGCTGCGACTACCTGGGGTGCTCAATTAAACGCGATACTCTCCGGTAGCTTCAACGTCCATAGCCGCCGCACCGGCTCCTTCTACGTCCGTGGCTTCTCCCCCTCCCAGTACCACGGAGGCCCCTGCCGCACCCTCTTCGACATCGACGGATAATGGAACGGGTGATAATCAGTCTGAGGGCTTTGATGGACTATCGTTTGAGCAGATCGACGCGCTTACACCGCCGTTTGGACACGATGCGAATGTGAACCCGACTGGAACGGGTGATTGTGATGGTGCGGTGAATGGTCCTGACGGTTCGCCTGTCAAAGTTCCCTGTGCTTGTCCGCCGGATCGTACTCTTTTCATTAACGTGAGCATTCACATCAAAACAATACAGTAACAAGTATGTTAGAGCGTTTGTTTACTGATACTTGTGATTATAGGACCTTATCGCAAACGTAAAAAACGGACGTGTGGTTAACAACACAGACGTGGGGATTTCGTTCCCGACGGACGACTCGATACCTTCGATCCAGGCTCGGTTCAACGCTGCGACTGTTACGTTGCAGAATTTGGAGGGACCGGGGAGGGGATGTCCGCAGGCTGCGACTACTTGGGGTGCGCAGTTGAATGAGATTCTTAATGGGGCGAAGAGGAGGTAAGGCGTAGGCGGTGGTGGTATTTGGGTCATTTGGATGGGTTATTACTGGTTTATTGTACCCGCTTTGTGTTTTCTGTTTTTGTGTTTTTGTTTTTGTGTTTTTCTACGTCGTTCCTTTTTTTCCTTGATTGAATTGGATTGGATCCGATTGAGTGATTGATTGATTGATACCCAGCATTTGTGTTCCGTTCTGTTTTGGATTTTCGGAGAGTGGTGTGCAAGTAGGGCAGGAGGTCTCCATACCCATACCAAAGTAATTAGTAAAGTTAGGAGGTTTCCGTAGTCCGGGGTGAGATAAGATAACGATGAGATAACGATGTCGAAGTCGGCGTTTAACCAACCCCGCCCCGTACTAAGTTATGTACTCTACTCGGGACTGGGTAACTACTACTGAGTAACCTCCCCACCGCATAGGCACAGTTGTCTCTCCCATACTCATACTCACACTCGAAGTATGTGCCGGAATCGGATAACTCGAACCCGAACCCGAGCATTCCGGATTCGGAAAACGCAGATTGATTGGGTTGGGTTGGGATGGCCCGAATTGGGAGTTGGAGTTTTGGATGCCTACTTACTAGTAACGAGTGACGTTGTGCTTTGTTGCTGTTGCTACTTATTACTACCTACCACTATAGTACTTACCGTCTGTTCTTTCTGTTGTCTTGTCTGTCTGTCTGTCTGTCTTGTCGTGTCATTGCGTCACTGGGTGTTGCTAGTTATTCTAATCGTATACACATAGGTGCGGAGCCGGTATACGGGGACATATTCTCTCTCCCTCTCTCTCTCGGAATACCGCGATGATCTCCGAAGGCGGAGGTGGGATGAGACAAATGTAGTCTAGTAGTCTTCGGTGAGTGGGAAATCGAACTGGGATCGGATTACATAACTACTTTCCCCCACTTGCTTGCGACGCGTGCTCTTTCTTTTCTTGTCTTGACATGTCACTTCGACTCAGGACTTGGCGACTTAGTATGTTACGTTACGTTACGACTTGACGACCTTCGACGTCTTTTGTAATGTAATGTAATGTCCGTCTCCACCGAGGAGGCCCAGGGTTCCCCTAAATCCTCAATTCCGGTCGGTTCGAAAAAGTCAATATGTACATACATATCTTGAGGGTACCTTCTTCCCCGACTTTTCTCCCACTACATGTACCTTCTTACCCTTTGTTATCTCCGTCACGGTAACCGATCCGCGGATGCAGGGCGCTTGCACTGGTATCTAAGGTTATGGTTGTAGGTTGTAGGTTGTGGTTGTGCTGCGCGTCCGCATCCGGTTCGCTTCGGTTATGCTGTTCGTGTAATGTTATATTATATAGTAGTTCAAGGCTCGGTAATAGCAATATCTTGGGTCTGAATCGTCATTTAATATTCCAAAGTCACTGTTCTCCTCGTCCTCGTCTTCTTCGTATCCATATCTCACATTTCACACCCCTTCCCTCCCCTTTCCCTTCCCCTTTCCTTTTCGTTTTCCTGTCCCTCTCATACCCTCTCATACATACATCCTTGCACTCTGGTTTATCAATCCGGAAATATGGACACATTCAATACGGGTGGTGTAGGAGGAGGAGGAGGATTGGACCTCTCCTCGTTAGCCTTTCAGGCTATGGCAATGCGGGTGAGTTCAAATTCGTCTAGTTCGCTTGTACTGTGTACAGTAACTAATCTTGAAGGGATTTGACTTGGATGTTTTTGTAGTATAGCGCAGGTTCGTTCTTGGAGATAGCGTCCTCCGATGACTACGATAACTGATTATTTTGGTGTTGGACATGGATATGGATATGGGTATGATAGTGGCTAATCTGACGATTTGGGTACGTACATTCTCCTCTCGGTTTCGGGGAGAAAATTGGAATTGTGGTAAATAACTGTGGTTGGATGTGCTGTAGCTCTATGAATTCCTGTTGACGATTGACGCTGAGGTACGTATCAAGTGACGTTCATTCCGTCTATTATTATAACTGAAATGAAATACTTTGATATATTATTAGATCCGACTGATCTGGCCGTCCCGATTTACAATAATCAAGCTTCTTTACATTGCGAATCGATATCTACCGTTGTTGGTCACATCCGCGAATGCATATTGTGAGTACTAGTCGTATAACTTGTTTTTTTTTGCTTGATTGGTATTAACGAGCGGTGTAGTTTTGATTTTGAATGATAGTGAAGATGGATATGTACGCTTTGACCTCTCTGGGATCAATGAATATCAGAATGAAGAATCTGACTCGGATATACTATGTCGCCCTTTTTTCCTTCGGTCTAGCTATGCAGGCCTGCACTGTTGATTGTGGGATGTGCGTATCCTTTCCTTACGTTCCGCTTGTCCTTCACACTCATCCTTGTCTAATATCAATCATAGATATCTCCTTCACAGGATTCTTTCTGGCAGAAGGTAAGTCCAAGCAGCCCTTTTCAGAAACCAAATCTCATCCTTCGCTCTGAATCCGAACTGTTCAGCTGTCCTTGTATTACGAGTTTACGTCATCTGGCAAGCTCGGAAATCGATTCTCTTTATCGTTGTTGGCATTCTATTCGTAAGTAAGGAGGGAGAGGGGGGGATATTCGAATTCTATTTTCGCGTGCTGATTTCGTCTTCGTCTTCTTTGCCCTGCAGGCGAAGACTGGAGCTTCTTGCGTTATTACTTACTTTTATTTGACGTCGGCTTTGAGTAAGTCTTTGTTCATTTAGACTCTTCAGCGTTTTCGTCCGAGACGAGATACTGCTGCTGATATTCGGTGTGAATATTTTCAACTCCACAGTGTCGCCGATAAACCTCTTTCGCTCCGGCTGCGAATGTACCTTCACGAAGCGAATAGAATGGATTACTATGCTCTTTGTCTTCCTTTTTGAAATAGGTAGGTGGGCATGGTCCGGTGCAGTGATACAACGCCTTCTTCTCTCTTGTGTCCTTGTGTCGTTTGATTCGGGCTTTTGGATGAATGTGTATCTGACGCGTTGGTTTGGTTTCGCGGGTAGTGATTTTGTCGTTGATGATCGTTGCGAAGAAGGCTCATCGTGAGTATCAGTGTGCACGCTGGGAGATATCGATGGTTGATCTTTTCTACTTACTTGCAGTACGGAGAAATAGGTCGGAGCTTGTCGATGTACTGGTGAAGGACGGTAAGTAGCACTCCTCCTCCTCGCGTTTCATCGCAGATAAAAGTACGCTAATCGATCTTCCGTTATAGGAGTCCTTTATTGCATCTGCATCATGGGTTAGTCTTACATCGAGTTTCTGGATGGAACTTGAGATCACCGACTTTGGGATTTTGATTTTCTTAACAGCGATCAGCTTGACTAATGTATTCGTTGTCAAATTCGCACCTGTACGTCTTTCTAATTCCACTATCATGGGGCTCGCGAGCTAATTTGACCTGATCGGTTCGGTTCGGTGTCTTCCTCTCGTCTAGACCGTCTTATCCCCTTTCCTCATCGTGTAAGTAATCAATATTATTGATAGCGCATTCACAATCTGCACTATACCATACCATACCATACTATATGATATGCCAATTGAGCTCACCGTACCACACGATACGGTACTAACCTCTTCGATTTATTTATTTATTTAGTACACAAGGAATGCTTCATAACATCCTATGTACGCGTTTACTACTGCGTTTGCGGGATACGAATGCACGACGGGGTTCTGTGCTGGTTCAGCATTGTGATTTACCGATGGCGGTACAGATGAAGATGATGGGTGCTAGTACTGCTAGTGGAAGTCGGCCTAGTTCGTCGTGATGAGTGATGAACGAACGTTGTATGGTTTTTTTTTTTTTTTCTTTCTTTTTTGTCTTTTGCTCTCGCGCATGTTTTCTGTTCGACGCGCTTTGGTTTATGTTGCATTTTTGACTCGATACGATAGTGTTACGAATTGGACGGACTACATATCATTGTGATTACTATTTTTTTTTTCACGCTTTCGACGAGACCTGCATGTTTTCATACTTTCACGCTTTCACGATTAGGACTTCTTATCCACCAGCTTCTCTTCCTCCCTTCCCCCCGGCTCCCGCCTCAGTCTGTATTGCATCGGAAATTAGCACCTCGGACGAACTTTCGGATCACTGTGCCTTCCTCGTAGATACTGTAGATATGATTCCTTTCGGATTCTTTCAAACTCCCCTCCCATTTTGCTTGCCTTCCACCTTCTCATTGACCCGCCGCGCCTCGCCTCGCCTCCCCGTCCCGATTCCCCCCCCCCCCCCTTCGCCATTGATATCGATTATATAGCTCTTATCATGTGCTTGTTGCTTTTCGGTTCGATGTATGATTAGATACGGTAGCTGCTTCTGTATCATGATGACTATTGTGTAGTGCAATACATTGGAACGAATGGTCATCATATCATACCACTAGGTACTTCTAGCTGAATAAACTTGGAATACTATTACTAGTGCGAATATCGGCACCAGAACCGATAGACGATGCGCATTGAATACGTATTAGAATCACAGACTTTCTTGGGTCGTTAGTTCTTCAGAATGGAACAACGGATACTTAGACGGAAGGAGCTTCTCTTTATCTCGGATGTACATGTACTCCGAGTTGGGTGGACAAGTATTCGAGAGATGGTACCCTAACGACTAACGTACTATCCCAATTAGCCTGCCTCTTGGCCCTAATCATCGTCCGAGTATCCGGTATTTCGAATATTAGCAAGTCGTAGTAATTCGTAATGAAATGGGTGATAAATAATGCAGGCAGCAAGGAAAGATTCATGGACATGGACGGAACTCTTTGAGCGACCGATCGGCCACTCTTACCGATTTGAGAGATCGTAATGCTGTCGATCGCCTAAGACTTCTAAAAGTAGTAGTCAGCGCCGATCAGTGAGTAGCCAACTCACCGAGTCCATTCCACCCATCCGTTTCTTCAGATGCTCTAGACCACCATCAATGCTATGCTTCTCTCGGTTTCCCGAGCCGTCTTCGTGCGATGCGAACCAAGTCAAGTTCGTCGAGGTCTGCTGTACTAACTGTACAGCAGCGCGAAGTGTTACCCGGACTCGGACAGCACTAAATTATCGGAATCGAGCCGTGTTCTGTTCTCCTAGATAGGGGGTAAGGCGCCGTTATTCAATTGCTAGTGAGCAGTGAGCGAGGGGAGGAACGGAGTGGGATAGGGTGTCTGGGAATATCAGTGGGGAGGTTCCGAGTACTATACAGTCTCTCGAGTTGTTCAAGTTCTTGTTGTTGTTGTTGTTTTTATCTTCTCCATTCTTACTTACGAATGAACGAGATGCGATTGGGATTAGTATCATGATCGAACGTGGCTCGGCGGCCCAATCCCTCTTTCTATTCGTGTTCCCTCTCGGAATAGATCTAGTCGACTTTCGACTTTCTGGTCGGGTTGACAGGGCTTGTCAACATACACATACAACATATTGCGGAGGGGTAGCTTCCAGAGAGAGATACGTGTATAGTGTAGTGACGTTTCGTTGTCTGCTTCCCACGGTACTCCCCTTCCCCTCCAACGCGCCGACTCGAGTGTGTATTCTGTATTCTGATGAAGTTCTCATACGGAGATTCGCTCGGAGAAACATTTCATTTCATTTGGTCTTTCAAAGCGCAATTGCCCGATTTGCTGGATCGGCCTTGGGTTAGATAGACTTTCTTGTCGTGATCGTGGGTCGGACAAAGACGAAGACGGTGAGTGGGACGAATGTGATGCACCCTCGTTTTGTGTCGTTCCCATATGACTGAATGCGTCGTGTCTCGTTTCTCACTGACTAGACTAGAGAGGTACAGATGATCATGGTTGTCACCCAGCTATGCTCAGCTATCCTGCAAGACTGGTAAGTGAAGATCGGTATCGATGGGGCATCGTTTCTTCACCTCACTTGCTCTCATCTCATGTCATTTTCAAGCAGGTATTATTATACTGCGACCGGGTTCAGCCGGGTTCCCGCCACCAGTTTCTGGCGCCTCGTGGCTGATGGAGAAAATATGGGAGAGCATACTTCGCATACCCGACCCGAAGGCCTCAAGGCGGAGATGATGTCGGCGGACATAATTAATATGACAACACCCGAACGTCCGAGAGTTCGCGTAGCTGAGCTGAACAGCTTTAAATGGAAAGGCATGGCTTGGATCGAGATAACAGCTTGTATGCTCGATACGAAGTTAACGAGGCGATTGACCTTGAATGTGCTTCGATTGTACTGCGCAAATTGATTTAGATAGTTGGGATTGGATGGTTTGAGCTTCGTTTCTGCATCTGTGGAGTGTTTGATCTGGGAAACAGAACGCCAGCATTACAGAACCCACCGGAAGAGCCAGCTTTCTTCGGACGCGAGGCGTCGGATGACTCGTCTCGTCTAACAACGGCCGTCGTAGAAGCGTATTCCCAGGCCCAGGAAGCATCACCCCCCCTTCCTCCCCATCTCACAATCCTAATCTAATGAACTCTATACATATCTGCTCTGCAATTTCACCGTTGCTTCTGCGAGTAGCCGAGACTTCCGGGAAAATAGACAATGTGAACCGCCTTGTCAACGGCTTCTATGTCAAGCGAAGGGGAGATCAGGTGTGCATTGTTGTTATAAGTCATTGCTGACACTAGTGGGGCTGTTCTCTCCCTCTCGCTTTTCTCAGCTCGGCACTGCTGTCCTATACCCCCTCCACATCTGTCTATACCCCTGGGATGTCAGACGACGCGTATTATATTAACACCACGTTCGGGGCGGCGCTCATGGCTTTGATAGTTGGGTCGGTGTAAGTGTGCATCGTGTTGTTATTATGGGACGTCGAGTTGATTGCTTTCACTCGTTAGGCTGTATGGACTGACGTGCATGCAAACGTAAAAGACTAGTTCTCTGAAGATCGTATCAGGATGTTAATGTGAGGGATAGGTACATCTACTATCGAGCCTATCCCAAGGATCCTACCAGTCTGAAGCTTTTTGTCTTCATATTATGGTAAGCCACGTCTTCCGTCCGATGTCGTGTACTCTAATGTGCTTTGATATTCTAGGGTTCTCGACACTGGTCATATGGTGTTATCCACAATCACGATTTACTGGTACGATTTTTGCGTGGAATTCGTGTTAGAGTATATGTTGTTGAGCCGTGGCTCAGGTACCTGATCCTAAACTTTGGAAATTTCGAGAACTTGGATGTCGGATACTGGGCTATGGACGTAAGTCTTGGTTGCTTCGCGCTATGTTCGCTTCTAATGGACGTGATTGTCAGATTCAAACCGATTTCAATGTACGCGGTTAGAATCTATCTCCTCTACTCGGATCTAAGCAGATATTGTATGATTCTTAGGGTCTTATTGGGATGATGGTCGAGTTGTCCGTATACTCTTTGTGGTATCGGTTGGAGAAAGACTTACGTTCTAGTAGATTCTTTGCTATGCGAGTTTGGAAAGTCAGCAGGAGCATCTGGCTCGCCTCAATAATAGTAAGGGCTTAATCTTCTGCCACAACCTTCTGCCGTTCTGATCACACATCTAATCTATTTGCAGACTGTGCTTGCCGTCCTGCATTTCTCCCTTGGAATCTGTACGCGATTCTCATGCATAAAATGCGCGTGAATATGGTCTAACTAAGAATGGCGTCTTTCTGTATTGTAGATTTTACCGTTGAGGGGTAAGAACCCTATTCCTATTCCATTGCGCCACCACCTTCGTTCGTGATCATCCTAACTTCTGCTTGGTTTTCTCGTGCCGTAATACAGGTTCCGACTCGGACGCTTTTCGAGATATTCCGAATTGACGTGGGTGACCTGTGTGGGTCTTGGCAGTGCAGCCGCGTGCGATATGACCATTGCCATTTCACTCGTATACTATCTACGTAAGAGCCGGACTGGATTCAAGAAGTGGGTGCTTTTTTTGTTTAGACAATTTGGATTGGACTGGAATAACTAATTCTTGCTCATGTCTATTCATCCATCAGTTCCGACTCTATCATCACGACTCTAATACTGTATGCGATTAACACGGGATTGCTCACGGGCATTTGCGCGTTGGCTGCTACTATAAGTGTAAGTTCCCGCTTCATTTTGATTGTACCCTTTTTTGTCTGATCGTGTTCCTGATATTTGCTTGCATTAGTTCGGGTTCATGCCAACGAATTTCGTGTGGTTGGCTTTCTTCTGGTGTCTCGGAAAACGTGAGTGATCCAAAGTTCCATACATTGAGCCGAGTTCTAAAGGGGAAAGGGTTATCTACTAAATGAAGTATACGTGAACTCCTTGCTTGCATCGTAAGTCCAAAACTCCTAATTATCATACCCCTCTTTCGACCAATGTAATTGATATACTGGACGTTGCAGGTTAAATAGCAGACAAGCTCTTCGTAAACGAGCTGCGAACCCAGAAGCTGCTGGGTCCGTGAACTTCCCGAGATTCAGCACCTACATGGAGTTTGAAAGACCAAGACAAGGGAAGAGACGGATTTCGTCAAACGATGTGAGTATCTTCCATTCCTTTTTTTGTAAGTACGGTAACTGATACAATACGTAATACCTCTGCCTTCTTTTTTGCGCTCGGTCTCTATATAGTCTATACCAGGACCGTTCTCACCTATCCAAATTGTGGTCGATACGACACGGGAGCAGAAATCTGATTACGAGTCCTTACCTGTGAGTTCTCTTCCCTTCACCAACTGCTTGATGTATCGTGGCTTACGATCGAGAGGATTTTTAGGGTACGATAAATAGACCTTCGAGTGATAAGGTGCAAGTACTCCCTGGTGTCTCGGAAACTTTGAGCGGGAGCGGGTCGTCGTCGTCCCAGGGGCATACAGTGCTGCGATTGGTTTGATCAACCCGCGTATATAATAAATACATTTCTTACCTTCGAGCGTTTTGAATTACGGACCATTCATTCGTTACTGTAACTCGCATCCCACATCCATGTCCTTGTCCTGTTTGAACCTGCTTGACCTGATCCGAGTCCTTTTCCTGCGGACGGACCCTTCTTACTCACGACCCATTATGTTCTGTTCATCGTTTGACGTTGATCGTTGATCGTTGGCTCATTCTTGTTTTTCTTTTTTCACGAGTCACGAATTTGTAGAAATGATACCATACCAATGCATTCATTGTATCAGTACTTTCCCTTCACAATTCTTTGCTTTGTTCTGTATATCGCGTGTACGGACACTTTGTCTTTTCTTTGTAGTGTTTTTCTTTTTCATAGCAGAGTCTTTGACGCTATCTTCGATTTGGCTCGTTCCACGTTCAAATACACTTATTTGTGGTTTCAATGTTTCAATGTTACGGTTACGTAGATAGATTCGTACATATGTATGTACATACGTACACTTGGTACTGATGTATCATATCCAATTGATTTCAAAGTACTACAATCCCTCGTGATACTTTCGTGAGATTCGTCGGTGGCTCTCTGGTGCATGTAATAATTGATAAAAACAAGAGAGAAGAGAAGAGAGAAACGAGTACAAGAAAGGAAGATGAAAGGAAAGGAAGAAGGAAGAAGAGTGACGGGCTGGATGGTATATGTACTTCGGGTGGCAGAGATTGTTCTCCGCTTCGTAAGGCCCGCTTAGGACGGAAATTCACGGAGGGGTGAGTTAATTTGTTCTCTCGTTCGTTCGTTCTGCTCAACGTTGAGCCAAAGTGACTTTCAATGGCACTTCTGTCTTGTATCCGTCCGCAGACTTGACGACTGGATGGAACAGGCCGCCCATCCTCCAGTATACCTCCGGTCCTGGCTCGAATACGAACCTCTCGAGGAGAAGAGACAATACGACCTCTGTAAATAAAATAAATGGTGAGAAATCGAGTTTGTAATCACCATCACCAATATTGCTTTTTTTCTTTTGACTTACTGAATTCAGCTTCGGCAAACTTGAACCCGCTAAAAGTAAATACAGTACGTCAGAACTGTGGACTCGTTGCGTTGCGTTGAGAGTGGAAAAGGGGAACTTACATGCACGCTCTTCCGCCACCAAGGAACGTCATCCTGCACATACGAACGAACGAAAACGACGTGAGTCCAACACGCAGGTAAAGTCGGCAAACACACATCCGCCCCGGGGGGGGGAGAGAGGGGGCAAAACGTACATTTGAGAGTAGACACCGGGGAGGTGCGCATCGCTGACGCTCTTCGGTAACGGACTCAGCCATCGCTCAGGCTTCCACTCGTCCGCATCCTCTCCCCAGATCGCCTTGCTCCTGTTCGCGCCTAGGATAGAGGCATACACCGTGGTGTTCTTCCCAATTAATATCTCGTTTATCTCTGTTCCGTCTGTGGATCTTATCGGCCAAAGGAGCGGGAGGACGGTGTCTTTCCGTGTTCTGGTATGCGCATGTGACATTAGTGATATGATAATATGGATATGATATGCGATAGGTGGCGTACATTCGTTCGACTATGGATACTGGGGGGTACATCCTCAGAGTTTCGCGACAGACTGCATCGAGATATGGGAGGGACATGAGATCGTCGTAGTCGAGGTCGCCATGTCCTTTGCGCGACGCAGTAACTTCTGCGCGAAGTTTCGATTGGGCCTCTTGGTTCTGAGCTAGTATATGAAGGATTCGGCACCCTGCGGTCGTGGTAGTGTCATGTCCTGCCGCTATGAATGTGCTAGAGAGCGTCATTCACTATCATCACTATTTGGTCGCAATATCTCTTAGCAACTTGCTTTACCTCATATGAGCGAGTAGTTCTTCCTCGGGTATGCTATTTTCTCCATTAAGCGCCGCTGTTGCTTTCACTATGGGGGGAAAAGTCAGAATTCGTGAACAACTCCATAAAGAGAACAATAATAAGCTCACTCAAGACACTCAAGATGTCCCTCCCGTTTCCAACTTGCTTGCGCGCCGCATCGTCACCCTTCTTAAGTGCTTCCTGTTTTGCTTGGAGAATACGCCTCGAGTGTATCTCCATTGTGTCTGTTACCGTCAGTATATTCCTAACGGGCTCGAAGGGGATCATTTCCACCAGCTTTCTTCGAAAAGAGGGAGGTCCGAACTTGACCAGTTGCGGAAGAAACTGGCGAAAGAAGTTGAGTTTGTCGAGTAATGGACTAGCAGATAAGTAAGTAGAGATAAGATGACATTTAATGGTAATTACTTGAATGATTTGATGGCATCACTGTACGCGTTTGTCTGCTTTGTATCGAGAGCATCGAAGGAATAGCCAAGTCCGCCCTGACCGACGTATTCTAAAGCAGCACGAGAGATCCAGTTCATGACGTCAAGATGTTCTCTCCCTTTCGTAATCTCATTCTCGAGAATGTCGCAAAGCTAGTCCAGAGAAGGATCGGAATATGCCCGGCGGTCGACGTCGGAGAATAGATAAACTGACCTTGTGAGCGATAGGGTAGAACACAGGCAATAAATTTCGCATGTGCTTGAGCGAGAAGACAGGATTTAGCAGTTTACGCTGCTTTTTATGCTCGTCACCTAGTATTCATTGATTTATGAGTCTTTCGTCATTTCCTTGATGATCGGAGAAGCACGGATACCAAGTGTTGATAGGAGGCTCGTGCCAAAAACAAGCTTGTTCGTTCTGACGGGGACTGTCAGGCTAAGCCCTCATCGTCAAGTGTGTGAGACTTACATCAGAAACTTTTGGCCCTCCTCGTATACATACTGGTCCTTGACGCAGATGTGATGCAGTGCCAGTGGATCTGTGACATAAAGATGTTGCTCCTGGTAAAATGCGATTAGTACGCAAGTCGAAGGGCGTCGAGATGCATCATGATAACGCACTCCAAACATCATGTCCACTCGTACAGCACCTCCGTATTTTCTATATAGCTCCTCGTGGAATTTCCAAGCCTCTGGATTGAAAAATCTGTCGAAGTTTCCTGCCAAATGCTATCAGCAAGAATTCCGTGCAACAATGCGTCTGCTCACCCTTCCACCATGATACGGGAGCAGGTCCAGGAATGTGAGAAAGAAACTTGCGCGAGGTCAGGAAGCGGAGGACAATCCAGAACGCGAGAGTGGCTGAGAGTGCCACGATTGTATGAGTGGTGAATACCTCCATGTCAAACGGTGAAGGGGATGGTACATGAGTACTCCTCCACATTTATACGCTATCACTCAACCCTATCATGACGATATGTTCGACGTACCGACAGAACCGAACCCTTGGTCAGGACCGCGCTAAGGACGTCTCCTAGAAATAAAATGCTATCGTACCGTGCACCGTGCAGAAAAACAAATTCCAGGGTCAGTGGTTTGCCTTTGGTATCTATTAAACGCGACGGGAAGCTATAGCGCAGTTAGAAGGAAGAGCCAGCTGATGGCCGGATGATATTATCCATGTGGGAAACACGTCGGCGCTTCCGTAAAGTGGTTACTGTCGGAGATATTGAAACGGCGAATCCTATACGAGGTATTCAACTTGATAGTCAGGATTCGCGGCCAACGCGATGTTAGGTCGCTCGTTGAAAATTTTAACGACGAAGAGGGGGAAAAGAGTGCAGGAAAATTGCTTGAACCCGACGCCACTGTACTGTAGTTCCTTACAAGGTGAAACTCGACGAGAAGTGACCGCCGGAGTTCCGCATAATAGCCGCCCGCAGATCGAACCGTGATTGTTAGACCACGGGAAAAAGACGTACAAGTCGTCTCGAGTAGGTGTTGAGAGGTGAAGTTAACCACCGCAACCTCTCATCCGGGAAACTCTCTAAGGGACTCCACGGAAAGAAACGCAACTCGGATTTGAATGGATCATATGGCATAAAAAAGCTTTTCAAAATCGGAACCAGTATAGCTTAAGTGCGATCAGCAATGGAACCTTTCGGCCGTGAGAACCAGGCCAAGGACGGTACCAGCTGCCGAGTGCTATGGATGCACTTACCATATGCATGCCGAGTAAAGATTTGAGATTTTTGAGGTTGCTCGAAGGTATGGCAAGACAAAGGCGTGATCTCTAAGGAAACAGGTGATAGCTTCCAGCTTATAACAAAAGCTGATGCTGATAGCTATTAGAGAGCTTCTATCAGCGAGATGAGAGCAGATCCATTTCTATACTAATTATCGCAAACTCATCTCAACTCTTGGAAGTATAGCGTTCATATTTTGCAAGAACTCACCTCGTGTGACGAAAACTGCTCGTCCTATTTATGTAATTGCGACTACAAATTCATCCCATAATCGAGACGTCTACGGGCGCTGAAAGGCCATTCGGGGATAGGGCGATACTCATGTGCACATAACTTATATAAAACTATTCTATCGTGGTTCGTGGTTCGTGGTTCGAAATAACAGATGGCCTACTGCCCAGAATCGAGCGCGGTTAAAGATCTGCGATTTCACGTGATCTACAACTCGCCTTCCGCTTCCTTCCGACCACTCGCGGGAGCCGGGCATGGAAAAATGTTTCATCTTGTCGGAACAAAATGGAAATATTTAGAAGCTAAAATTTTTATAAATGGAAAGCGCTTTACGAGTGAAACCAGACTCCTTAAAGCAACGTAATAATGATGAACACGCAAGGCAAAAATCCAAGGATAGGCGGGCTTTGACTATTGCCGCGCATTTTCTGTCAATGTTGCCATGCGTAACTCATATGTAGAGCTTCATGGAGCTTCAGATACTTACCAGGTGATTTTGAAGGTGAGTGTCTTTGTATCTCTGATTAATTATGCATGCGGCCCCTGGGTGGGTGATTGTTGCCTATGTGCTAAGCGCTTGCTCAGTAACTGACAGAAAGTCAACCCTTGGAACTGCTGATGGATGAGACACATCAAGCAAGATCAAAGATTGGACATGTCATGACATTCCTTCCTATCACTTCGGAGGAGGCACGGTGTAACTGGCGAGGAAGTTCAGGAGGGGTCTAATTAGACCTGGGTTAGAGACCAGGTTTTCCCAACAAGAGTCAAACGCTTACTTGAACGAAGCACGCAAGGTCCGTTCATCCGTTCTCTTTACTGGTGATGTATTATTGTTTACTGCTCTATCAGTTACTCCATAGATGTATGGCTATTTTCTTCTCATTTCGTTTTTTTCCACCGCAAGTCAATAGGGATGGCCTCCGATCCCCATCCGGCTGAAAACTGATTCCTTCGTTCACAACGTTGTTTGCCGAACCAGCACACTTTTTCCTGCGTACACTGCATGTTGGCTCCATTCCAGACTTTCTTACAGATAAGTACTCTGCATGGACCTTCCCTGACCTTACCGTGACCTCAGAGTGGCGTGTCTTTAGAGACTATCGGATGGTATACACACTATCCTGCAAGTATCGTGAGATGCCTATGCTCACTTCCAAGTCTATCTGCAAATCTGAACAGACAACCTGCTTTAGCCCACTCAGACCTCCCACAGACCGTCTGCTCTGGATCATTGTACTGTTCGTTTTGGCCCGGCATCACCCATGAGCCGTGCTTGCCAGCGCCGGGTGCTATCAAGATTGTCGACGTTTCGTAAATAAACAAAGATGCTTTAGAACCTCGGCTCGGTAACCTACAGTTTTTCCTGAGCCATCAAGTCTGACTAGGCAATCTCGTGAGTTTTCTGGGTCGCAACGCAAGGGATTTCCATTTGAAGCTGTCTGGGGATTACGAAGGCATTCAAGCTGCTTGATGTGCTATTTGGAGTATGAGCTCTTCAATTCAATTGATGTTGTGGTTTCAAGATAACTGCATCGTTACGTAGCACCTGTAACCTAACTTTCTGTCACTGATCCGCTTGCTGCATTCCTGTTTATGCTTCTTATATCACGACCTGACAATGACCACGGCGTTCGCGCTAGGATGATGCTGGGACTGGAATGCTTTTCGGGTTTATTCGGTACACAACTTGTTTGGCTGCGTCTAGCACCATCCTTCCCTTGTTGCCTAGATAATGATTTTCCCATCAAAAGGCGTGCTCCTCTGAACATGCATCCCGATTATGAATCAGGATGAAGTTGTTTGAGGCAAGAGTATTGACAAAAGGAGGGTCGAGCGATGGTTCGATTCTTTACCCAAGGATCCGGACCGGAGAAAGCGCACAAGGTTCGCTTGTAGATGCAAGCTTGCTGCTTTGTTCCATGTAGGTAACCAATTGTGATGTATGCGTCACTAGATTGTTTCAGGATGGCATTTATCGGGGATCAGTGGGCATGCATGTACGCCGGAACGGGATCCGTACTTTGGCTTTGCTTGCTGACCAGGTACAGACATCTTCCCTGTTTCAAATTTTCAGAAATGGAGATCAGTGAGTGTTATGCTCATCAAAAATATGAGTCTGAACATCGACCACATGCCTTCACAAATCCCACTCTCCATTCTTGTGCATGGAAATCGGTCCCTGGGTTGAGTTACCGTACCTCTCTTTGCTGTCCTTTGCGCAAGGCGACACTTTGAACATCCCATGCAATTGCCACACAGACTCATCAACCTCTTTGGCTGAGCAAACTTCTTTTCATTCCTACTCGTGTATTCTGAGAAGCAAAATAAAATAATTAGTCTCTGTGGTAGCTAGTACTGCGAAAGTCAGATTCGAATATGTGGCGATATTATCCTTTGCTCGGGAGAGAGAGCAAAGGTATTGGGATGTCGGTACTCTGATTATGCAAAGAGTGATGATCAGGAAAGTCCAACTATCATCTATCCTTTACAAGACTTCGTCCCCGGTTGGCAATGTACATGTGTGACATGTTCTCTTTGCAAAGGAACAATCCCTCTCATTAGTGGGCGAATCTGCCACACTATCGTCAATCAGTTGATTTACCCCAGTTGGGCAAGATAATCGAAAACGTGCAGACTGGTGGCGCATGAAGGCATTAACCGATGCAAAGCTGATACGTGTCTAATAATGGTATGACAGTTCTTTTCTGGAATAATATATTGCACTTCCGATACATATCTGACCAATAACTATTTGTTTGCATGCAAAGTATAGTAGCAAAATAGATACATCTTTGCGAAAGCCAAGAAATCATATATACATATCCGAATCCTAATCACAAGCTTTGCTTGTTATCATCACCAAGAAAGTATTTATTGGAATTACACACTAGATGAAGAGGGGACTAGTTTCTTATCTGTGGTTCAAAGTTCTTTTCGTTCATTTGCGGGCCACAAATGAGCCAAGGTCAGTAGCGCTGATATGATATGCTATATAAAGCAGCATATATCACGACATGGACAGCATCAACTCTCCAGCAGAATCAACCGAAAGAATCAACATGGCCGAACAAGGAAAAGACAAAGCTGACGAAATTGCCGAAAGTCTTCTCCCAGAAAGAAAAAGCAGGAAGGGGGAAAACTTCGGAGACGCGGCGGGACACAATCGAACGTCTAGGCAGTTCAGGGAGCACGAGAAATATCCTCTTGAAAAATCTGGTTATCACTCAAAAGATTATGAGCGATCTTCAAAAGATTCTCGGAGACGTCAAAAGTAGAGATTAATCTCGATAAAGATAGGTGGTCGGGTGGCGAGTGGTTTGTGCGTAGGTGGGATCGGTGGCATACGCAGTTACTATGTAGTCATTGCCCGCTGAAGTAATCATTGTCATAAACCCATAATAGAAGTCGATCGCTGTCCAGGATAATGTACCAGCAATGAACGCACGGGGTATGATCGTGTCTCAACAAAAGCCGGCTAATTATCTCGGTAGACGTAAGGAACAATACTATTCGGCACCATGTTCTCATCCTCCTCCAGTCCTTCCCATATTTCTTTGAATAATTCTCATCGTCGCGAGTTTGCATGTGTACGAGGAGGACGGAGAAGTACGCCACGTAGAAGAAGGTGATTGAAGTATTGAAATCACTCTAGGGCCATTATAAGGTCGCTGCTGCATAGACGACGTCCAGATAAGATAGGTTGTGAGTGATCATTGTTAAGATACCTGAAGGAGCAGACCATATTGTCGACGTATTAGTACTTCGGATGTTGGCGCTCGTAAGCAAATTCGTACGTCTTTGTCTCGAGGTGAGTAACATTTGGAGCGAATAGGAATAGGACTCAATCTCGGCATGGCACCTACTCTTCGGATTCCTCCCGTTCCTAAATTCCTTCTTCTCTCCGTTCGAGTCTCTGATACGAGGTACCTCGCCTGGAGGGAGTGTATGAATGGTACCCAAGCCAAATTATCGAGGGAGTGCACGGACCCGAAGCCATCCGAGATGATATCGGCAGTCGTGAAGGGTGCCGGTTCGTTGTACAGCGAGTCGGCGACGTAAAAATCGTGAAATAAAGGACGAGCTGCACCGAGTCTGTGATTTTTCCAAAATCTCTACGAGCATACGGATTGCTCGCAGGCGATGCTTATGTCGATGAGGACCTGCAAAATCAGACCAGGTAGGAGCTCGTTGAAGGACAGGATACCGAAGGACCCAATGGCAGGACCCGCGCGCGCCCAACGGAAAACTGACAACTGAGATATGGAGGTCATAAAGAAGGAAAATAGTCGATTGGGATAAGCTACCTACACCATAAACGACATTCCCCGTGTTTCCTCCTAAAGCAGGCAACCTCCCTTCACCAAACGCAGCGACGTAGCAATGAATGACCTGGGCATTCTTGAGGATACAACTGCAGATCACTCCAAGAGTTAGCACGAATGTCGGAAATGCATTAAGCTTATATTTCTTCCTTGCGCCCATACGAAAACAGGACACCTTCGACCCAAATACCTGGGAGTATAGCGATAACGCAAAATGCGTACCAAGCTAGATAGAGGAGAGCAGCCTGTGTGTCCCAGAGACTCTTGCACCAGCACGAGTCTTCGTTAGCGGAAGAGAGCCCTCCGAAGAGAACGATGAGCGAAGGTAGCAGCTGCCGGCTACTGCAAAGCAGCCAAAGTGGAGAACATATTTCGTGAAGGGGGCACCAAACGTGACGAGAAGTGCGCCTGGAGGACCAAAGAACTCGTGGATTGGGCTCATCCTTTGTTTTGGCTCACCCTTTTGACCTGGACACAGTAATCGACACCTTGTATCTGAATTGCAGCTTGAATCATTGGTGAGATGAGGTGAGTTGAATGGCGTATGAATCGCGTGACAGCTGACGACTCTCTAGATCTGTTCAGATCTTTCAGCGCCATATTACCCACATTACAAGACGATACCCCATCATCGTACCCTTAAACAAATTATTTGACGCAATTTCCATCTTGCTTTCAGGTCGCTCGAAGGTATGGCGAGACGAAGGTGTGATATCTAAGGAAACAGATGATCATGATGGCTTCCAGTTTTGTCTTGGGAACTCCAATGCTGATAGCCCTGTATAGAGCTTCACCAGCGAGGTAAGAGCAGATCCATTTGATACTAATCATCGCAGTACATCTTAGCTCTTGGAAGTGCTAGTGTTCATAATTTGACGAGACCGAGACTCACCTCGTGCGACGAAAGCTGCTCGACTTATTTAGTTCCTACTACAACTTCATCCCATAATCTAGGGGCCTATACGCGTTGAAAGCCAATTTGGAATAGGAAGTCACTCATGTGTGCGAACATCGTGAACCGTGGATCGGAATACAGGTGGACCAAAAAATTGAAAAATGAGCGCGGCAAAAACCTGCGATTTCACGTGACCTAAAGCTCAATCCCCTGGTTCCGACCACCTGTTCCTAACCATCACAAGGCACTGAGCAGCACGAAATCGAAGGCCCGTTGCGAGTGGAATAGGAATCCTCAAAGCAACGTGATGATGAACACGCAAGCATAAGAAAACTTTGCGACATTCGCGCTTTGACTACCACGCAACTTCTGCCCAATATTGCATTGCTAACTCATCACCTGTGCAAATCGCACACAATATGGAGCTTCAGATACTTTACCTGGCAGTCTTGAAGGTGAGTGTCTATATATCTCTGAATGATCATAGTCTTTTGACGGCTCAACGGAAGTGATTGTTGCCTATCCGCTAAGCGCTTGCACATCAACGTGCAGAATGTCGAGTCTTGGAACTTTTGATGGACGGGACACATCGAACAAGGTCAGGAAATTTACACGGAGAGGCATTCATTCCTATCATTTCGGGGAGAGACAAGGTAGATGAGGTGGGTGCATAGTCAGATCTGATGAGCTCGACAGCAGGCTTTACCAACAAGAGTCAAACGCTTGCCGGAACGAAGCACGTAGTTCTCTCTTCGCTGGTGATGGCCACCGCGCCGGGCGCTATCAAAATGTTTTGCCGACACTTTGTAACGTAACGATGCTCGAGAACAGGTCCTCACTTGGTAACTTACAGCTTTTCCTTAGCTATGGCGACCGACTAGGCAATCTCATGGATTTCCTGGGACGCAATGCAAGGGACAACCATCTGAAGTTTTTATGGACTGCGGAGACAATCAAACGCCTTGATGTGCTATCTGGGGTGCAAGCTCCTCAACTGACGTTGTAGTTTCAAGGTGACTGCGCTGTTAGGTACTACCGATAACTTTCTGTTGCTGACCCGCTTGCTATTCACCATATCTTAGTGTCAGCTCGGCTGCACGGGTCCAGTTACCTCCGGCGAGCAACCGACCAAACCTGAGGCTGGAAAAACCTTGCCGACGCTAGCCCACCGCTGGTTTCCACCGGTAGGGATTTCGTTAGCACGCCCTTAAGAATAAGATGCTGTGACTAGAACGTCCTCCCATTTACTCGGCACACGACATATGTGTTTGGCTGCGTGTGGCATTGTTCTATTGGTACCAATCCATGCAAAAAGGACACTACGAGCTCGCTTGCTGAATGATATTCATATTCGTTATTGACAAAAGGAATCCTGAGCGATGACTAGGTAACCAATCATTATGTATGCGTCTCTAGATTGTTCAGGGTGGCATTTGCCGGAGATGCATGGTACGTCGGAGTGTGTAACCTTTGGCTTACTTGCTGATAAATCTCCCCAGAGTTCAAATTCGCGGAAATGGAAATTCGCCAGCGTCTTGCTCCTCATCATCGAAGATCTGAGCCTGAACACTGACCACATGCCTTCAGACTTGAGCCTAGGAAATTGCCGATGATTATGTCATCTGCTCCGTCAAATCATCCAATTATTCCCCGTCGTCACTGCCTGTCGACACTCATACTTCGAGCGGCCAACTGCAACGGTTGCGGAATTATCACACTTTGTTCTCCAATCTATCGGGGTATGGACCGCAATTCATCTTCATGTCCCTAGAATTACAGAGGTTTATTACCTAGAACGTGCTGGAGAGGATCTGTTTGGAGGTGAGCTATCTCACAGTAATATATTCCGACGACACTCCCAACACTCGCTTTGTGTCGAAATCGTGGACTGAACGTCGCCTATGATGAGAATCAGATGGTCTGCTCTGAGACAAGCATTTATTGCTTCTTCGGGTTTAGGCGATCCTTTTGTGCTCCACGAATGGTTTCGCGAGGCAGTCTATCCTCCTTTGATGTTTTCGTGCTTTTCCGCGGTTTTTGTTTTCACGAAGAGGACGAGTGCTAATCCTGTTATAATGAAGCGTCTTGATGGGAATCAATGTTGGCGAAGAACTTTTACCAGCGACAACTTTGGTCGGGACAATAGATTGCCTTGGGACATGGGCAATTTAAGAGATCTTTGAGTTTACGTTGCGGCTTCTCGAATTCGCGACTTTACCTTTATGCGCCAATCAATTACGACTCGCTGCCCAAATGTGTTGCTCAGAAAACGACTCGCTCTTCTATCGCTCATTTATTCCTCGTGCTTATCTCGGGTACGTGTTTGGTGATATGTCATAAGATCATCAATTGACTCCTAATTCCGCGAAAACGTATGACCTAACGTTTGGTTCCTATCAGAGGCAAGAATTTGACACAATGCTACTTATGCCGCGCGTTCGGAGAATGGACTACGCGGACTTCCCGACGTACAATAATAGCCGATCTTGATGAGGAACCATCGCTGTCGACAAGATCAGGCTGTTCACCATGGCGTTTTGTGTGGCTATTCAAACAGGATCATGAAATAGCAGGCATAAAAGGATCGAGTTTCAACCTGTCCAACCAATTGCTCCCCAAAGCTCCACCATGACAGCTCTCGCTCTTCAAGTCGTTTCGGCCTCTGTTATCGTTGTTGCCCTCTGGCAGGTCATCCGTTTTCTACTCTTCCGACGGTCATTGGCCCACATTCCTGGACCATGTCGTGCGTCTTGGTGGACAGGTGAGCTTAGGGGGTGACCGTGACATGCAGGATGGAGAGTCTAACGATTCGCCCAGGACACCTACTGAAACTCTATGATCCTAACGGCTGGAGGTTCCATGAAGATTTGTACAGGAACTATGGTGGTGTCGCTCGCTTGGACTTGCTATTCGGCGTAAGTCATCTAAGCTTGACTCAGATTCCCTTTCTTCATGGTTGATACTCAGGATCAATGTCTCTATGTGTATGATCCCCTTGCATTACATCACATATGTATTCGAGATCAAGATATTTACGAAGAAACAGACAAGTTTCTAACGTAAGTATCCTAGGCCGTACCCTAGGCAGTCGTCGAAAGTAACTCCTGCCTAGAATCTATCGACTGATCTTTGGGCCAAATCTCCTGGCAACTCTTGGTAAGTGTTTCCGATACCTTCTTGGTGAGCTGTATCGAGGTTCATTTCTGTGCAGGTGATGATCATCGACGTCAGCGCAAACTACTCAACCCAGCGTTCTCTCTGCAACACATGCGAAATCTTCTTTCGGTATTTTATCCCATTGCGCACAAAGTACGCTTCCCCACATCAATTTATGTCAGTTATCAGTAACGCTATTTACCTATTTAGCTTTGTGCAATCATGGAGAGTGAGGTATCAAAGGGCAAGAAATACATCGACGTCATGAGTTGGTCCTCCCGGGCTGCTCTCGAGTATGTCGGACAAGGTGGTCTTGGTTATTCCTTTGACGCATTGGACGAGAGTCAGACAAATGCGTATAGCGACGCTTTGAAAGCGTTCCAGTATGTAGCTCCATTTCATCAATTCTGCCGATTCGATCCCCACTGAAACAAAATAGGCCGCTGCTCTTTAGGCTTGACATGTTCCTGAGAGTTCTCCCACAAGCAGTTAAGATTGGTCCCCCATCGTTCCGCCGCAGGATAGTGGAGATGATCCCTTGGTCGCCGGTACGAAGTCTTGTCTCGATTGTCGATGCCATCGAGATGCATTCGAGGGGTATTCTCCAACGAAAGCGGAAGGCGCTCATGAAAGGAGATCGAGGCCTTCAATTGCAAATAGGGAATGGGAAGGACGTTATGAGTGTCTTAAGTTCGTTCTCTTACCCGCACACCTATCCTTTTCTCGGTCTGATCTGATTCAATGATACAGTGAGGGCTCACTTAACTGCATATGGAACAACGACGTTGCCGGAGTCAGAGCTATTGGCTCACATGAGGCAAGTTGTCCGTCGTTGTTGCTTGGAGATGCGCTGACTTTGTTCGTTGGGGACAGCACGATAGTGGTGGCTGGGCATGACACGACGGCCAGTGCTCTTAGTCGCATTCTTCATATTCTATCACAGCACCCAGAGGCACAGTCAAGACTACGTGGGGAAGTCACTGCCTCCCGCAGTAAATTCGGGGACCTTGACTATGATAAACTCATGGCTCTACCATATCTTGATGCTGTGTGTCGCGAAACGATGCGAGTAGATCCGCCGGTCGCTCTACTTGATCGGATGTAGGCACCTTTCAACCATGTCCGTTTTCCGTACCCTGGATTATTAACGCCTTGTATTTATAGCGTCAGGAAGGATACGGTCCTCCCGTTGCACTGGCCTATCAGATCGAAAGATGGTAGAGAAGTCCGAGAGATCTTTATTAAGAAGGGCACCACTATATACATATCTATTCTCGGTGCGAACCGTAGCGAGGCAATTTGGGGTGAAGATGCGGATGAATGGAAACCAGAGCGGTGGTTGAAGCCGCTTCCAAAAAGCGTCGACGATGCGCGTTTGCCTGGTGTTTATTCACAAATGTCAGTGCTCCTCCCTGTATAGCGTGGCGTTAGAGAATGCCAGGAACTGACGATAATTTATTCTTTATTTCCATCAGGATGACGTTCCTCGGTGGTCCAAGGGCATGCATGTAAGTGTCATGTTGACCTACTTTAGTCTTGATCTCATAATTCGTTTCCAGTGGCTTCAAGTTTTCCGAAATCGAAATGAGTACGACTGACCCTCTTTATTACTTACTGGACCCCATTACTGAATTTTTGCGTTGCAGAGATGGTTTTGTCGATGCTTATCGAGAAATTCGTCTTCGAACCTGGCCCTGAAATACATTGGGAGATGGGTGCGCTCTATCATCCTGTTGTCAAGAGCGAGAATGGGCATGAAGTGCAGGCACCTTTGAAGGTTTCCCTCGTTAACCGTCGAGCACATCCCGTTGGCTCTTCTAATTCGTGATAGACTACCCATAGTTCTCGCTTACCTCGATCCAGAGGGAGTGCTCTTATGCCGCTTCTTGCTTGAACAATGTATCGTTACTTCGTATTCGGTATGTTCTCCTTATAGATATCTTAAGTATTATTCGTATTCAGCAGGAGATAATTGTAACGAATAATCGTGCCAAGGCACGTGGAGCGTGGAGAATCAGAAGTACTTGACTCCAGTAGGGGTCCAGTAAAGGGTAAAATTGCCAAGCGGTACGATACGATAGTCTGCGTGTCTAATAGCTGAATGCTTGGAGAAATAAGAAGTAGACTACCATCTGTTGGTGCATACCGTGTCTGATAGGTGGTGATAGGAGAGACATTAGGGGAACATGAAAGAGTTCTCGGTGTGAATTTATGATGGGATTATGCGATAGCGATCAAGCCATCAGATCGACGGTTGGAACTTCCGCCTTGGAGTGGCGGTATGTCCTGCTTGGTTAACTCTCATGGTATGAGCTATCCTGGCGGCCAGAGGACCTGCCATGGAAAACTGTGAAAAGCACGTAGTTTCTTTGAACCGAACTGCTGCGCTACTATTACTATGGCAAGGATCTACGCTCCCAACCTCGGTCATAGTCGGAGGCTGTTGTCGCTGCGCTTCTGTGTCCATGGCTGCGTGGGCGCCGTTTGATTTCTTGCAAGAACTTTTATTGGCCAGGACAGCACTAGCACTGTGTAATTGCTTTCACGAGTGCTTGACCGACCATCCGTGCCGTGTTGTTGTTGTCTTGTTCTGTGTCGCGTGAAAGGTGCTTGTCCCTTCTGGCTTACTTCTTCTCCTCTGAAAAAACCGCCTTGGCAAAGTGACATGAACGAATTACCGTGGTTTCCATCCTCGTACGAACAAGACGGATCTCCCATTCTTCATCCGTCCAGACTCATCAAGCGAGCAGAGTCGATATGCTGAGCTGCCTTTTCTTGCTTGCAGAAGGTGGTACATTATTAGCAGCGATAATCGGGTATCGGAGCATACGGCTTCGGAATCCCGCGAGTCATATTGCTGATGTCAGCGCGGCCCGACGCCATGCTCGCGTATGTTTTCCATTTATGAGGAGAGGTATATAGGTGCTTGACTCGTCTTCTAATCTCCATGGATTTCTCTACATCTCAGATTGTTGCAGCGTCTGTTTCTGCATTCCTCCTTTATCGTGTACTTCGTTATGTTCAAGCAAGACGTGCTTATTCGCACATAGCTGGACCACCACCAGCTTCTTGGATTAAGGGTATGCGAAATAGCAACGTGATTATGAATGCTGAACTTTTTAATTTAGGTAACTTTGGACGGTTTTTTAGCGCTGACGGTTGGAGATTCCATGAAGAGCTGTATACCAAGTATGGTGGCGTTGCTCGTCTTGATAACCTCTTCGGAGTGAGTACTCTGGCATACTGATAGGCTTACTGGTTAACATCACTCTTCCCAGAAACAAGGACTCTACGTGACTGATCCGCTTGCATTGCACCACATTTGTGTGAAAGATCAATATATTTATGAAGAAACCGGCGTGTTCCTTGCGTAAGCATCAGATGATTACGGTTCGCGACTGCCTTCTGATATCCAAGTAGCATTAACAGACTAAGATTTGGTCCAAGTCTTCTATCGAGCCTTGGTGAATTCTCTGTTCTCTAGAGTTCTCATGCATGAACGTTCTGATCTGTATTCTTCAGGAGATGCGCATAAGAAGCAGCGGAAACTATTGAATCCAGTTTTTCATATCAAGCACATGCGGGGTCTTCTTCCTGTGTTTTACCCTATTGCGCACCAGGTGATGTATCTATATAGTCTGGCTGCGTTCGTGGTGGTATCTTACGCACCAATTAGACCGCTGAGGTTCTCGAGAAAGAAATTCAAAAAGGAAAAGATATCATCGACGTTCTATATTGGATCTCTCGCGGTGCTCTTGAGTACATTGGACAAGGAGGGCTTGGATACTCTTTCGATGCACTGGATGACAAGAAAACGAACGCTTATGCAACCGCGCTCCAGTCATCTGGGTATTTGGTCTTCGTCGTTGCATGTCTTTCTATTGCTCATTCCTCTATTAGCCCGCACCTATTCAAGCTCACAATCATTCTCCGATTCCTCCCAACACTGATGAAGATCGGACCAGCATCTTTCCGACGATGGGTTGTTAATATGTTTCCATCAGAAACTGTGAAGGCACTTGCCTCGATAATCAATACTACTGAAGAGCAGGCAAAAACCATTCTTCAACAGAAGCGCGAGGCACTACGAAACGGAGACGGGGCTGCAGCTGAGAAGGTTGGAAGCGGAATGGATATCTTGAGTATTCTGTGTAAGCAGACACCCCTCAAGTAATCGCTAGCACAAGCTGATACTTCGTTTAGTGAAGGCAAATATGAGCGGAGAACTAGACACAAGCATCCCAGAAGACGAGCTTCTGGCACATATGAGGCATGTCCTTCCTAACCGAACTCCAGCGTACTGTTTCTCTGATGCAATAGCGGTCTTTCAGCACATTCATAGTAGCCGGGCATGATACAACTTCGACGGCAATAAACCGCATTCTCCACGTCCTATCTCAACATCCAAAGGAGCAATCCAGGCTCCGCGAGGAAATCACGGCAGCCCGTAAACAATATGGCGACCTTGATTATGACACTCTTATGGCGTTACCCTATTTCGATGCAGTGTGCCGGGAAACGTTGAGACTTTATCCGCCGATTCCGTTCTTAGAACGAGTGTAAGTAACGGCGTGTATGTCTCGTTTAGATGATTTGGCTGACGAATGTCCCAACCAAATAGAGCCAGGAAGGATATTGTTCTTCCGCTTCACTGGCCGATTAAGTCGGCCGATGGAAAGGGGGAAATCAAAGAAATACTCGTGAGGAAGGGCACAAGCGTCCAGATCGGTATTCTTGGTGCGAATCGTAGTAAAGCAATTTGGGGCGAAGATGCGGACCAATGGCGACCTGAACGCTGGCTGGAGCCACCTCCGAAGAGCGTCGACGAAGCTCGCCTTCCTGGTGTCTATTCACAAATGTGCGCTGCCATTGCATATTGTATGTATCTTATCTAATTGCTCGGTGTAGGATGACGTTCCTTGGTGGCGGGAGAGCTTGCATGTGAGTGGGATGATATGCATGACGCGATGCTGCTACTAACGTACATATATGATATTGCTATCAGTGGTTTCAAATTCTCCGAACTGGAAATGAGTCAGTATATGTTTAGTCCATCTATATAAGTCTGCCTTCTAATTATTCCCGCAGAGGTGGTCTTATCGGTGCTTCTGGAGAAATTCGTCTTCGAACCCGGTCCGGAAGTTTTCTGGGCATTGAGTGGAATCACGACACCCATTGTCAAAGAGACTGGCAAGAGGGGACAGCTCCCTCTGAGGATTTCTTTAGTCCACAAATAACATGAACAAGGTACAACTGAATCGATCTCCGAATGCCATGAATGTGTTTTTGTGTTATTACTATCTCGCTCGTCTTATTTCTTCCTCATCTGTTCAGTCAGTTTTTCTCTCGTCATCAGTCTCTCTCTAGTCTATTAGACGACAGTCACAATATACCACTGCACCGGTTATTAGTTTAAGCGTACAGGATTCCGAGGATTTTATGATGTGCAATATATTGCGGCTTTGTATCCTCAATGAATCAATCACCATCGCGTGTACTGCTGAAGGGAGTCCTGCTGCTGGCCGGAAGCATTCTTTCAGTCCTGTCAAAAGGTCGGCGTGATCTGCAAAACCGTGGGAAAACGTGACGTCCTCGTGACCACATCCTTCCCGAATTCACGATTCTTCCGTTCGTGCCTTCTGCTCTACTGGTTGATTCCACAGCCTCCACCATGTCCTTTCATTCACCTCTCTTCGCCGAATTCCCAGAACTCTCGAAATACTCGTGAGCCTCCGTGTGACCAGTCTCCTTTTCACTGGATTCTAAAATGAGTGCACTCCGCTGGCAGTCGGGAAGATCTTGAGGACATGCTCAATGATCCGCAATATTTCCAGGCGGTATTCCACTCCTTGCCGCAGGTGCAGGCCATGTTTCAGGCACAAGTAGATCTCGGCATGGCTAATCAAGAGCTAGCACGTATGTGATGTTTTCCCGTGCTTGGGACTTGGGTAATTGTCTAATGAGAGAGCACAGGAAATAACCTCGCTCTGCAGGAGCAATTGTACAGGCTACGGAGTGAGACTAAGGAGGCCTTTGAAAGGGCAAAAGCACTTGAAGCGCGATGGCATGCTTTGGAGAAGGAGCAGAAGGAGGTGTACCAGGTGCCTTCCGTTTCTCTATTCAAAGATGCCCCAAATACTAATGCTTTGACTGTCATTCAAGCGATTTACACCCAATTTATGCTCATGCGTCTTCGACACGCAACAACAGAACAAGATGACCTATCCGAAGCTTGCGCCTCCGCATTCGTCCAATCGTCAGTCACTTCGACCTCCGGACCAAATGAAACGAGTGGGAAAGATGTGGATGACTTCGTGAAGGAATTCAGAGAATTGCGGAAGGTGTATCATAAGCGGGTGATGTGGGGCGATCGATGGGCCGCGGGGAAAGTTGAATGGCATGATGTCTAGAGTTACCCCATGGTGCGCTGCTATTTTATTGAAACCGCTGCAGGTTCTTGACGGTACCTTTGTCTTCAGTCTTATTCTCTGTCATGCTGTAATGTTGTAGTATCAATACTATCTCGGTCGGACACTCTTGAAGCAGATTACCCCCTCGTGAACTTCGGCGCATACTCGCGAGAGTCGCGTTGTTTTCCCCGCGCTACTGGTTTATAGTTTCCTCTTACGGGTTATGCTGTCGCGGGGAAAGTGGCCCACGGAGAAAATACTGCATAAACTTCGAGGCCCGTGCCGCCCCTTCCACATCATGATTCTAAAAATATGCTCTCCCGTTTGTCGTGCATTGACGAGATAGAGGTGATAACTGGTCACAAGGATGTTCTGGCTTGCCGAAGAACAGGCGGTGCCGTCGTTATCCAGCGGGTTTGACATGACCAACCATGCACTGTGACAAATAGCCATTTGTCTAGACCCCAACTGTTCCTGACGCCTAATTTTTCTAGTGCAATATAAAGGCAGGAGAGACAGCACTTTTCCTCGCGTGGCCCAACGCGATACAGAGACATAAGCGGTGCAACTATGCGCCCTTACAGCCTTCCGAACCTTATATTCGCCTTCTCGTCTGCGCTTTCCGTCTCAGCACACTCGATTTTTCAGGTATGATTGCAATATGATCAGCCCCTTCTTGCTTAATAGACCCTCTATTAAGGAACTATATGTAAATGGAGTTGACCAAGGGCATTTAACAGGAATCCGTGTGCCAGACTACGACGGAGTGAGTACCAGATATTTCACGTCTCTTGGAAAAGCGTTATCGCCTAACGTCCTGTTTTCATAGCCCATTACGGACGTTACTTCAAGCGATGTTATCTGCAATGGCGGAATCAACCCGTACCACCAACCGTTGTCGAGGTCCGTCATCACGGTCCCTGCGGGTACAACGGTCACCACCGAATGGCACCATACGCTTTCTGGAGCTGACCCAAGCGACCCTGCAGACCCAATTGACAAGAGTCACAAAGGTAAGTTCGCATCCCTGCAATATTCCTGCATCTCATCTCTCACTTCTGTCTCCAGGACCGGTTATATCATACCTGTTCGTTCACACTTTTCATGCTTGCGCGGTTACGGTGATATTGACTCCCATGTTTCATCCGTAGTGCAAAGATCCCAGATGCTACGCAATCGCAAGTAACTGGATTGCGGTGGTTCAAGATCTATGAGGATGGATTCAACCCGGCAGATCAGTCTTGGGGTGTCGACCGGATGATTGCGAACAAGGGCAAAGTATCATTCAAGATTCCTGATTGTATCGAATCAGGACAGTATCTGTTACGGCACGAGCTCATCGGTATGTTGCATCGCGTCGCGTACGATGAAGTACAGCTTAGCTAACTCACCATAGCATTGCATGCTGCTTCAAGCTATCCCGGAGCACAACTCTATGTTCGTTATATTATTCTTTGTATTTTGAATTGAGTATATTAACGAAGAAAATTTAGATGGAATGTGCACAACTGGAAATCACCGGTGGAGGAAATACCCAGCCGGCTACAGTATCCTTCCCAGGAGCATACTCAGGCTCTGACTCTGGTAAGAGAGTCACTGGAGCTGCTATCTTCGGACCACTGATGACGGCTGCCAATAGGCATCAAGATCAACATCTACCAGAATCTCAACAGCTACACGATCCCTGGTTTGTCCTTTTGCATAGCACATGAAGCACGACGTTCTAATAATCGCGTTCAGGACCACCTGTCTTCTCATGCGACGGATCCGCTGCCCCAGCTCCACCTCCTTCAAGCTCTGCGCCTGCTCCACCTTCGACCTCTGCACCCGCTGCTCCTAGCTCTGCGTCTTCTGCTGCACCCGTTCCGACGGGCGCCACTGCTGCCCAATACGCCCAGTGCGGAGGAACCGGGTGCGTATTTACCGCGTTACGTTGGCGAAATACTGAATTTCCATGCGCTTTGTAGCTTCACGGGCCCGACGACGTGTGCTGCTCCGTTTACTTGCACTAAGCTAAATGACTACGTGAGTTTCTTCGTCATACATCGCAAAGACTTGGCTTTTGGCTGACTAAACGCCTGCACATATATAGTACAGCCAATGCTTGTGAAGGATGTTAAGTATCAAGGCGATATTTTACAGGACTTAACCAAGTCCTAAGTGATCGTGTAGTGTATCCAACATATTAATGAGCTGACCAAATGGTCGGCGAATCGTGATAGCAAACGATCAGCTTTGTGATTCATGTTTGTTATGTACCTTTGTTAGATCCCAGTCGAAAGTGGGCTACTCATACCACATGTGCAGATAAAATCGCTAAAGCAAGTATCAACAACGTGAAGAATAAACGTGCCAACAAAAAGAGCTCAAAGTCTCTGAAAGGAGACCGAGACCTTCCAATGGTGTGCAGACTAGCACACAAGCAACCAATTAGAAAATAGAAAAATACATAAGAGAAGAAAACTTTCTGGGGAAATTATGAAAAAAAGTCAATAAGACTCAGCTGTGAAAGCGACGTATTGGATATTGGGAGATTACGAGTGAAGAAAATATGGAAGTTAGAAATATGAAACCTCTATAGTGATGAATTGTGAAGCAAGAAATGCCAACCAATGTGAACCAACGGTAAGATTTAAACAACAGAACGAGAAGAAAAGAACCCAATTCTTCCAAGATACCTGGTCCGAGTCAAGTTTCAGTACCTTCACCAACTCAAGCAGGGTTCATCATCACCGAACCCTCTATTCCATCCCATTTCAAGAATCGCTTATTTTCCAAGTCAAGTGGTGGTATAATGAGAGTAGTCTACACGGCAAACCCAAATTCGCCCCAATACGTCTGTTCCGCCTCACGTCGTACGCGCACGTCAGCGACGTACATCTTCAACCATGCGATCATCTCTTTGCTAATTTGCGGGCAGCGCGTCAGGTCAACCGAGCGGATCCTCTTTGGTCCTCCCACGTGCATGTCTGAACGCATGCACTTGTTGAAGCGGAGTGGGCGGAGGACGATGATCGCTGTAGCTGAGACGCGGCGTATCCACTTGCACTACTCCCTGCTCCCCCTCCTGCGGTAGCTCGAAAGCGTGGTCCCAGGAGTCTCGCACTCGCACTATCCGCGGCGGGCAACCGCGACTCGACAAGTACTCGAAGTGCGTCCCACGGAAGCGCACTGCACCCGTCGAATGAGAGCGTATCGAGCAAAGGGCAGATCCATTCGTTCGGATTCGTATGATGAGATAAAGGTATTGAAAGGCCCTGAGAAGAAAGATATTGGTTAATCTGAGGTTTGGAGAAAGGAGTGTGAAAGAAGCTTACGTTGAGGAAGCTTGCTGAGACATCTTCGACATCTACTAGTTCTAGCGCACGAAGCATTGGGAGACGTCGGAGGAGTCGGACAAGCTTCAGTTCGTTGAACAAACAGCTCTCAATTCGGAGCGCCTTCAGAGGCAGCCCTGTCCTAAATTCCATCCGCATGTTCAGCTCCGGGTCCACATCCTCGCGCAGATGTTCCGCCGGTGTCGAACAGGCTTGCCGCTTGAGGTGCGTAAATACAGGGGTCAAGTTATCCAAGTATGCAAACTCTAGCCGCTCGAGAGCCGGGAATGACAGATGGGCCAACAGACCTGTCGTACGGATCTGTCCTGAATAGTAGAAGGATGCGCTCTTGAGTCGCGGAAGGTGGACCATCTCACTTTCGCGCGGGTATATGGTATGAGAATGCGCGTGCGTATGGCCGTGTCCATGTCCGTTTGATGTAGAACGCGAATGCGACGACTTTCCCGACCCATCAAAATCAAGACAAGCACAACTCTCATTAGCATTCCCCAAGTCACCATCAACGTCCGACATGTTCCTCAGCGTCAATTCCTCGAGTGCAGGACAACCTCTTAAGACATCCACGAGCGTCCTTAACCCTGGTGCAGCACCATTCCAGAAGCCCCCGAGTCGTAGCACTGTGAGACCGCGCATAACAGGTCCACCCCACCCGGCATCGAAGGAGGTGAGCGCACATTTGCGCAAACGCGGTATGTGCCCTCCGAAGAGTTGCGAACCAGAGTCCTCGTCCATGAATGCATTCAGACTGAGTGGAGCGTGCCTGCGTGAGCGCTGGTAAGAAACAGGGCGCGAGATTCCAGTCGACGAGTCATGCATGACCTGATGAACCTGTACGGCTAACACTTCAAGCAAAGGCGCAGCATCTGTGCATTGAGAAAGAGCCGCCGCTGCATGCGCATGTGTCGGTACGGCGAGCCGGAAGGACCGCCAACGCCAAATAGCCGGAGCGAGAAGATCCATAGCATGTACAACAGTCTCGATAATGGCTTTCCCATGGCCGCCTTGACCACCACGTAAAGGTGGTAAAGATGCTTCCGGATCCACGGTCGGCCCGAACTGAACAGTGATATCGAGTGGGACGGCGCGAGATCGCGCAAGTTTACGACGCGCCTTCGGGAGGCTCACAGGGCTGTCAATCATGATCTTGGACCAAAGAACAGGCGTGTTGAGGGCGATATCCGTCCAAGTCTTACATACGAGCATAAGAGTTGAGAGCAGTACCACGTCCTCTGTTTCTGCGCTATGTACTCCAATGTCGAAAATCGAACCAAGCAACTCGCGAGGTAGCCTGTGTACGGGTGATTGTTGCCTCACCGCGTTCTCCAGTTTTGTCTCGAGCCTCTGCTTCTCGAACTCAAGACTTGCCATTTTCGACTCGAGCGAACCGAGTGCTTCTCGCAAGCGTGGTATCGAATCCGCATTGTTGACATATGCGTTACTCCCTTTGTCATAGTATGCCTCGCTGCTGCCACCGCCGAAATTCTTCGTCTTGTTACTGTGTGAAGCAGCCGAATAAGGACTAGATCCTTGATGGTGGATGGATTGCCGACGAGACCGGGAACGTGAGGACGATGACGACGGGGGTGGTGTTGTTGGCGTGGACGTCGGTGTCGTCGTAATGGACGTCCTGCGTTGCAGCTGCGGTGGTGACTCTTGGTGATAGTAATACGATGCCCCGGCGGTGTATCCTCTCGAGCTACCTGAGCTGCTGCTCGTGCTACTGCTTTCACCCCTTTGCATCGCAGGTGCCATCGGCACCTTTCTCTCCTTCTGCCCTTCCCTCACCATCCCGTTCTCCCACCCCTTCTCCCGATCACCCTCGCAGTCCAAACTTTCGCTCTTCTCGGATCGATAGCTGGCCGCATCCGATGCACTTGAGCGCATACTAGGGACTTGTAACTGGACAGGAATTGGCATATGCGGCATAGCAAAAGTCGACGCACGCGAACGGAGCGGGGAGGTAGGGGAAGAGGGTCTGAAGTACATCGACGGGATCATCCGCATGCTACTTTTACTCGTGGCGCCAGTGGCAGCGGTGGTATTCGCGCCTGCGCTCATCGCCTTGTCGGGATATGCAGAGCTGTACCGGAGCATGCGCTAAACCGAATGCGTAGCTTCACCTGGTCGACAGTCGGAGGCGGCTATTCTGGTACGTGTTTCGCGAACGCCCGTTGAGATGACAGAGAGCTAAACGCGCGGCTCCGACAGGGGATGGCGTCTAGTGAGCGTATTTTGCGTATGTAAACCCCAACTCGCAAAGCGGGAATTATCTAGGAGTTGAAAGAGGCAAGTAAGCGAGGATGGCTCGGATGTACGATGAAAGGCGGGTGAGTTGGAGGAGGGGAAATGCAAAGGAGAGGACTGACATTGCTTTTGAGGGCGTGGCTGATACTTTGCCTCGCGTAGGTAGTCGGACAGGATGTCCGGAAACGAGTCCCAGCACGAGGCCGGGTCTTACACAACAGACAGAACAACCAGACCGCACTGCAAAATAAACAGCTAATGAATAAATAAATAATGTCAGGGAAATAAAGTACAAAGCTCGAGGAGTTAATTAGGAGATTTTGCCTCACCTTACAGAAGGTTGATGTTGTTTGATCAACGGATAGACGACGACGATCTACTAGTCGGAGTGGCTAAGAAGGACCTGGAGAGAGATGGTGGGTGGTCGAAGGAAGAGCGAGAGAAGGCATCTGAGTGCAGCTGTGCAGGTATAACTTCTGGAGGAGAGGCATGGTCTGGTTGGCGGTACGACACGAGGCGTCGTGATTGAGGATTCTTGGGAGATGGTGAGCAACACGAGGCAGGACTCCCTTGCCTCGCTGGTAGACACGAGGTCATCCTCCCCTTGCCTCGAGTCAATTCTTTTGGCACTCTTTTCTTTTTTCCCTTACCCTCTTCATTCCTAATTGTAATGCAGATGATGTTAATCAGGAGTATTAGTACATGAGATGAGCATTAATATGGTAGCATCAAGGCGCAAGCTGAAGGCAAACATCGACAAACAAGACGGTATAACTGCAAGCGCTATCCGCGGCAAATAACTTATCGATCACCACGTTCCCTCCATTACATTACACAACCCATACTTCTGTAATACATCTCATCTATTCCGTCCCAGCAGCGCCAGCAGCTTCAATATACCTCGCATCTGTCCGTCGGAAATAAAAGAATTGACAAAGAACCTGCAAATCGGCGCATTCATAAACAACACACAGTCAGCTCGGCTCAGAACTAAACTTTAATACAGAACACTCACAAACACGTCCAGGAATACAGTCAACCCGCTCCCTGTTCGAAGCAACGCAGGCACAGATTACTCATCAGTAAAAAGAAAAAGCTACCCTCCTTTACCCGTTCATCTGGAACAGGGAAAGCGGAGACGTACCAGCAAGCCAAGAAGCGTTTGCAATGAGATGCCGGAGAGCCATTGACTCTGTGCATATGGATAGCACGTACGTGACGTTCCCCACAATCGAGAACAAAAACAGCGCCAACGACAACCCTTCGCACCGCGTTTTGAAGTTCTTGACTGTATGTAATCAACGAATGAATCCGTATTTGCCCCAATCCGTTTCGCCGCGTGTTATCAAGGTTTCGGCATGAAGAGCAAAGTTGTTTCGAAAGAGAGTTTCGATAAGAGGATTCCGGGAGAAGAGTCAGAGATGAATGCAGTAGAGGTGGGAAGTCAGCCATTCACGCATGTGTGAAAAGGGAAGCAGTACGTACAGATTTGAGGTATCCGCGAGCCGACTGAAATCCCGGGGTAAAGGCCTCAAGTCAGTACTTCGGTCGGAATCAAAAAGAATGAAGAAAACGGGACAAGCTCGAACTCAGGAATCTTCCACAGAATCAAGTCCTTTTGTGCCGCGAGAAGGCACTGCTGGCAAAAATACAACGACACAGAAGAATTAGGCACTCACGATACAAAACGGCACTCGTCCACCCGATCAGCTGGCTCTTCCACTCAATGACATCCCTTTCCCCCTCGTCGTCTTCCCGCCCACCGCCAGGACTAGATTCCCCATCCCCACCTCGTTGCCTGCTGATAAACCACGCCGCCAGCCCTACGGCAATTACGAATAAAATCAGAAGGGTGTAGCGGAGCGCCGCTTTCCCAACGCCTTCCTTCTCTTCCCTAGGTTCTCCGTTTATTTTGGGCGATGATAAGCCATTCGAGTGAGAGTTTGGTTGCTCGGGTTGGGAAGGCTGTGCACCGAGGAGTGGTGCTTGCTCGCCGTTTTCTGTTTGTGACCTGACTCGCTGCGATACTGGAGTCGAGCCTCGTCGACTACGACAATTACTCTTCCAGCGATAGTAGTATATTTGACTCAGGAGGATCATGTCGCATATCGCATACTAGGACAACCGTACGAATCAGGTCAGGGTGCTCTGGCAGATAATTCAGGTGAAGGGACAAACATATATGCCAAGTATGATGACTGTGCCCTGTGGGCATGCGCATATTTAGACCGAGTTCACACTGCTTGACCATGCTGACACCTACCTGTAGCCGGGCCAGAATAGCGCCTAGTCTCGCGTCAGCCGAATCGCAGATAACATATTCCTCAGATAACTCACCCAGGAAATTGCATAAATCTCCTGCCAGCCATATCAGGACGAAAGCGACGCTAAGACCTTCACCTGATTGAAGCTGGTAATTCTCTATTATTTGGGGGGAGAATACGACAAGCCTGTGGCGTTATTTTCGTGTTCCGGTTCAAGATTTCGCGACGGAGAGGAAAGGATGGCGTCGGTGCAATCATAGAACGGACAATCGTGCCACCAACGTAAAAGCAAGTCAGATAATAAATAGGGTCACAGTAAGATATCATGGGGCGTACCAACACGCTATGGATACCCATCCGAACTTCAAGGATAATGAACATTAGCCAGTCAGCCTTGGACACAAAAATTTACGCACAGCACTGCTCAAGTTTTCACTTCCCATCTATAAGTTTTCTTCTTCTTTGGTATTATGTCCAGTAGGGTATTATCAAGTATTTGTACGTGCCCCTTCTTCTCGGCAGTATACTCCGGAAATTTTACCTACCGGATACTGGTGAGAGTGCTGAGTGAGTGAGTGAAGGTCGGTGTCGGCGCCGCACACGACTTTGTCCGAATCTGGTTTGCTTCGGGTCCCGTGACCTATCGCTTACTAATTACCGTATTACGTCACTTGCCACTTTGATTGACTCATCCCCACCTCTCACCTCTCACCATCAGACACCTTGCATGGCTACTGCCGCATACCACATTCGTTCAAACTATAACCCAGAGGAAGACCGGAAGCGCCTTGAAATAGAGACGGGACAGCTTGAGGAGGATGTTATAGCTGAATCGACTATCAAAGAACGGGAGGAGGACCCATGGCTTACGGAGAAACCGTTTGGAACGAGCGTGCGGGTCTTGCGACCGCCCAGGTTCGTTCCTGCTACGATCGACTACAATGAATGGGGATCCGAAAGCAAATCACTAAATTTCATGCCAGAGAAGCAAGAGAAGGAAGAGGAATCGACCGAAAGCGTCTCGGGCTGGTATAGATCATTGACAAGCAAGGTACCTGGTGGGACGTCGAGAACCAATACTCCTGCTCCTAAGCCCAAAACTCCTCCACAGAAGGAGGAGGAACCACCTTCATCTTCATTGCCTAAGAGTACTGTCAAGAGAGACAGAAGTAACTGGTTCATTGCCCGTGCGCTCGAGGCCGCTGCGTCCTCGTCCGCAAGCACCGCGAGTTCTCCTCCAGGCGCCTCCAGCGAGGCTTCATCCTCCGCTCCTACTCCGTCACGAACGCCAACACTGGCAGACATTCTCGCACGTGACCCTCCGCCATTACCGACGGAAGAAAAATACATTCCTCCGGTGTGGCTCGCAATTGGTCCAGGCAATAAGGGCTTTGATATGATGCAGAGGAGAGGATGGGAAGAGGGTGAGACTCTTGGGAAGTTTTCAAGGAATCGGAGCGGGTTGGGGTATATGAATAAGGAGAAGGAGAAATCAGTTGAAGAAGACAGGAACGTGGCACATGTAAAAAAGGAAGTGATTGATATCACATCTGTTGATCATGAAATAGTCGACCTCACAATATCTGATGATGACGACGAGGACGATTCTGTCTTCTCTCATCGACGGAGTTCGCCACCCGTAGACGTCTCTGCCGCGACTAGAGAAGAACATGAAATACTTCACACAGATCTCGACCACTCTCCGCGAGCCCTTGTTACGCCACTCCCCACAATCCTCAAGTCCGATCGATTAGGCATCGGCCTCAAGGCCAAGACCACAGGCTCGGGGATCTATCGCGCCCCAATCAAACGCGTTACCCATTCTCAAGCGGCCTTGAAAGCCCATGCGCGTGAGGCCGAGGAGCGAAGGAGGTTGAAGAAGCTTGTTGGGAGAGGACGGAGAGGATTTGAGAAGGTCGATAATAGGGAACAGGAGAAGAGGAAGGCTTTGTTAGCTTATTTGAATACTTGATGCACTTGATTTGTATTTTTATTTTCTTAGAACACTATCAGGTTGCCCCTTTCACTTTATTCCATCCAAGAAGACCTGGATCGTTCTAATATACCTAGTAACAATGTCTCTACCAGCTATCCATTTGCGCAGTTTTGCTCCCATATTGCTCCGCCTCGTAATGCAGCCCATGAAGATGCCATAACGGAACTTCGAGTATAGTGGATTACAGGTCGAATACACGCCTGGCATCACTCGTCACTGGATTGCTCGGACTGCAATAAGGGGTATCGCCAATATTCTAATTCATCCTAAAACGACCGGCTCTTGATAGCCCAAACAAGCGATTTCGAGCTAAAAGAGACGCGAAAACAGCATTGGAATAGCTGTCGACCTCAGCTTATAATAGTTGAATTGACCGCCAATTGGTTTCCTGGCCTGGTCTACTACCGCGACGAAGGCAACCTGATCTTCGCATCTTCGCGAAGGAATTTCAGACTCCGATGCCCAAAAGTACGCGTTGTAGTCACGTGTGGCTCTACTACAAGATGGTATCTTAATCCATCCCCATCCAACAACCCATTTCATTCGTTACCGGCATCATACCCACTGATCAACCTTGATGCATGGAATAAACCACAACTACAATTGGATATTGCAGCTCGCGCTGTGAGAAGATACGGCTAGAACTCGCCTCCACCAGTCAGTGTAGTCTCGGCGTGCTAAAGTTACTGTGAGACCGCATTTGCGCGCATCTCTCTTCTCTACAACCATTATACTACGCTCTTCTTCTACAGATACCCTCGACATGGGGCTGATGGTGGGCACCGACAGGGCGTCGACGAGCTCAGCTCGACTTGACACAGACGACGCGACCACTTGGGCATCGGAAACTCTCAGTGTTGCCTCATCACGGACTTTCAAGGCAGGCAGCTTCGATTTTGGCTATGATGTTAACCACAAACGGGCCTCAGTAACATCCTTCGCGTCCGCGTCGTCTTCGGAGACGATCCGAGCTCGGGTGTCGCGCGTCCGACGATCAAGTATCCGCGAAGTTGTAACCAAGACGTTCACCTTTCTCACCGTGCTTCCTCGTATCTCCTCTGCTCGTAATGAACTCTCCGTCCTGCGGAGACGCTCAGTACCTGCACCCCTCTATGGGCAGAAGCGGGTTCTCAACGATCTACTTGAAGTTACTCGGTACGGTTTTCTATCCCCGTGTGACCACTGCACCGCGCCACTCTGATACTTACGACCGGCATCTGCCGTTTACTGTCCTCAAACCAAATTCAGAGATGAGCTCCCGCTCCAGATGCGGAAGTCGGCGCTCAAGCTCATTCAGTATTCGTTTGGCCACCTTGTGCGGGAAATCTTTCCGGAACCAGTAAGCAAGGAAATTAAACTGAACGTCACAATACTGACCATCCGTTTAGGCGCGTAGGCAGCTTCTAAAGACCCTGAGAGAACTATGCTGGTGGGCGTCTAATCTCATAATCCTCGCTTTTTGATGGTTAAACGGGTTCACATAGTGTTGAGTTGCCTTATGACCTCCGCAAGGAAGGACTCCTTCAATTCAATTATTTGGTTGGAGCTGGGGCTGGTCTGGGCTCGAAGGTCAGCTTCTCGCCATATTTCTATTGTATTACGTGCAATCCGATTTACAGTCGCGGATAGAATTTCGCACTGGAGTACGACGACTGTCGAATTATCTTACATGCGCTCAAGTGAGTATTGCTTTGTTACCTCGTCATCTTCGCCATCGACATCGTCCCAGCGCATCCACTCTGGTCCCGCTAAAGCTGGCGTCATGCGCCTGTCTATGGCTATCTTACAAGATGTTCGCCGAGCATGCATATAATCCTTTATCCGTGGTACGCACTATAGATCGGCTCGTCGTGACAGAAAGCTAAATGCGTTCGATGGCAGGCTGACCTTAAAGACATCTGCGTCCTCCTCGTTGATCTTAGTAGGTAAGCATTAGTGTTGCCCCTCCACGTAACCGCGATATACGACAGAACTTTCAGGCATCCCTTACCCATCGATACCAGACGAGATGCTCTGGATTGGCTATGGCGCTTCGAATACTTACAACCCTCTGATCTACCGGATGTAAGCAATGTCTTATTTGGAGGCATCCAATCGACGTGTGTTGAAACCAGAAAAAATAGGATGTCAGACGCTCAGTAAGAGTAAATATACTGGAGGTCAGTGGGTACACTGAATCCAATGGATTCCTCCTGTACAAGTGAGTCAGCTCTCAGTCGTTGTGTATCTGTATTGACGGCATCCCCAGACACTCCGATTCGGAAAATGACTGTCTCGCTGGGCTACGACGACTCTGGTGGTTCAGTACTCTGAGATATTGGGAGATGGACGTGGAGCGCGAGGCGGTGGGTAAACGATCAGACCAAGGAAGGAATTTGTAAACATCACTTACCAGCACCATTTCCAGAGAAAACTGCGAAAGGTTGGAACTGATCTTCTCAGTATTACCGAGTAAGACCTATTTGATGTTCTCAGACAGTCATACACTAATAGTCATTAAAGTGTTTCTCGGTCGTATGAAATACGCAGACAAGGCTACGAGCTGATCGCTCTCTTTTCCAACCTCTCTCAATGGAGGGATATGTATGACGATGTCCGTGTCTGTTCTTCCCAGTCCTTTCCCGTCTGTTTACGCTTCATTGTAGCGCACGTGGAAGATGGTATCCGACGAGTTTGCAGAATTTTGTTTGTGCGTATAATACTCTTCCAAAGTCGGCCTAGATCCTGAATCAGCCAAAGACGAGACAACGATCGAGTAGACAAGGAAGCCATCAAGCGCCGAGTCGAAGTGCTCCTCGCTAGATCAACTATCACAGAATCAACTCCCAATGCAGTGACTCTTCGCAAGGAGATGCAAGCTGCTAGGCGTGTCCCGGGCGTGGTCATTAGGTACGGTGAGATGACCGCTGCGAAGAAGGCAGTCAGGTGAGTTCTTGATGCTTCATCGCATTTTCAGCTGGGTCGTTAATTTATACTCTCGAACATGAAAGTCGATACTGTGGCCTCGACACTACCGTGGAAGCACTACTGGAAAATCTCCACGAGTTCATCCTTCCTGGAGATTCTCTATTCATTCAGGTTTGTCGTCAAGCCGCTATCCCTATAAAGGCAAGCTACTGAAGTCAGCTTAAATTCTTCAGCAAGACCAGCACGCAATCCTGTATGACCGAATTTGCAATTATGCAAAGTGAGTGTCAGTTGCAAGGGTGTCATTGCTGCTTTCTAAGGTATCTCTCTCTCAGGTTTCAACAGACCCGGCTCATTGCCACACAAGCGATGTTCGCTCTTTTGACGCTCCAACAATGGCTGTCTGGGATAACATTTGCTAAAGTGCGTATTACGCCACGAATACAGAGAATTCGCACTGATGAACTTCCATTCAGGGACCCCCTATGTAATGAAAATGGACTCCGTTGCTATTTGCTTTCTGGGACAAGATTAGAATATTATGCTTTGGACATGGACTCTCGTAGCCTGTCAGTACAGAAATATTGGTTATGTACTTTTACTGGTATTGGCGGTTTAGAAACTATAGTGCTTTAGTGAACGAGTAGGACGAGAGACGTTTGGTCTCGTGCTGAAGAAATGTGTACCTCGAGAGCAAGCTCATTCTAGAACACTTCGATCCCGCAGGTACGGTGCACTCCCTTTTCTCGCCAGGAGAGGCAGATGGTAAATGTGGTTACAAATCAAATGTTGCAATGAGCTTTTTGATTGCATCTCCGTGCATGCCTCCTCCGTCGGGGTCGGCAGCTTTGATGCATCGTACAACAGCAATAGTATGTTTCGGAGATTTGCAGTTCACCCATACGCGGCCGTTCATTCCTATAGCTGTTTCTAAAGGGAACATAGACCCTAAGAAAGGGAGTAAGTAGAACTTGGGGTCGAGCAACCTGGTGGTGGAGAGGATTGAAAATTACATGAATCACACATGCAAGATCGAGCCTCAGCTTTAGTTTTGTGCGAATGAAGCGAGGTAATACGTACAACCGGCACATTTCAAGGCTACATCGTACGAGGAACCCGCCCTTGAGCTCGCCGAAGCCCTCGGACTTTCGAGTTTGGGCGTCAAAACACTCAAGTTCTGGGTCCATGTCCTTATGAGCTAGGGATACTCGGGCATACACCAAAGAGTTTATCTGCAGTAGTCTTGCGTTCAGTGCTACTGAATGACAGAGAGATAACTGTTGGCGACCTTGAGGTTAGGCTTATTTCGCTTCGTCGCCCCTTCAAATGCGTATCCGTCTAGCGTGGCGACGTGTGCTCCTCCGATGTCGACGCGCCAGCCCTCGCCAACCCTTCCGACTACAACACCTACGACATATTCCTGAGGTGCTGGAATATACTTGTACGAGGGACATGAGGACGCGCACGAAAGCCAAGGACAAGGGAAGGAAGGACATACGCGACGCGAATTACTCTCAACCCACCATTTACTCCCGTTCGCCGAGTGCTTTAAAAGACCTGCTCGTGTAGATATGATCTCTGAGTTCCCCGTTTCATCTGAGGTGACGAGAAGGCCAGGCCCAAGTTTCAAATTGGCATGCTTTGCGTCTACGAGTTCTCCAGGTAGAGTGGTAGTGGCCGACATAGGGAGAGGGAGGAGAGGAAGGTCGGGACTTGCCGAAGGTTGGGATGCTCTTTCTGCCATAGGTCTACCATGGCAAAGTCGACTACGACTTGCTGTCTTAGATATCTATTCCTATTACCTCCGTCATTTGCATGTTCACTAAGGGGGTGAAGACTCGGAGATACTGCATTCAATGTGGTAGCCACCAACGCTACTTGAAGTTTTACTTCTGCGGTTATCTTAAGCTTGGTTGTTCTGGTTGTTCTCGGGATTATGGCGTTAACTGCAAGGAGGCACAATGCTCTCCTATCTGCTTTTCACAGCTGTGTTCATCGAACCGTGCCGAATCGAGGATTGCATATTCGAGCTTGCCAATTTCACTGATTCAAAGTTGTGGACGTTACTCCTTTTTGCGACGTGACGACACAATGCTTTGGCGTAAGTCTCCGTGCTGATATTTCGAACTACTATGGCTAGCTCACGGTCCATTGCGTGGCGTACGGCCGCGCAATCCTCCTATCTATGCACTTTTAAAAATAACATGTAGGCGGGTTGCAACCTGTTCTCTCTTGGTATCCTATGGTCAGCTAATCCACGGCCCCTGGAATCCCGGTTACAACCTCGGATACACCGTACGATTTATTATGGTTCTTCTGAAGCCTCTGATTTCTGCTGCTTTGTTTCTATGTTCAGTGTCCTTTCTGACGACGGTAGCTGGCAAACCCCAGGAAGCTACCACCACTTCCGGGGGTGATATCTCAGAGTCGTCGTCTTATAGTGCAACTGCTCCGGTTGCTTCATCTAGCGGAGGCGCGGGTGGAGCTTCCGCACCACATGTGAGTACTCGTTCGTGTTGCATGATACTCTAGTGAGTTGTAATTATCCCCAGTTCGTCATTTATGACCGCGAGGAGTTGGACACCGGCGCTCCAGATGTATCGGATATCGAGGTTGGTTTCTCGCATGTTTCAAGGTTCACGAGCTTATTTATTCGTTCATCCTAGGGATATAACGTTTTGTCAGTCCGATGTTTTTAAATTCGAGTATCTTTGAACTGACATTCTAAATATTACAGCGTCTTAGCTTTCCTTCTAAGCGACGGACCCAATGGCCAAGCTGCGACATGGGCCCAACTAGATGATAGTAAGAGGAAGGAAATTAAGAGCCAGTACGAGGCTGCCGGTATCAAACTGATCGTTTCCGCATTTGGATCACAGGAGCATCCCACGACTGCTGGTGCAGACGCGAAGGAGTTGGCTGGGACAATGGCAGACTGGGTATTACAGCATGACCTCGATGGGATTGATGTGAATTACGAGGACGTAGATGCCTTCGATGTAGCCGATGGTAAGGCTGAAGAATGGGTAACTACTTTCACAAAGACTCTCCGCGAGAAGCTCCCTCAAGGTGAATATATCATAACTCATGCTCGTACGTGCTGTTTTCCTCCGCATAAGTTCACGATGTTGAATTCAGTAGCTGCCGCTTACTGGTTTAATGCCGAGATTTACAACCAGGCTGGTGCCTATCAGACAATTCATAAGAATGTCGGGGACATGATTGACTGGGTGAGTATATGCTCGATGTCTGAAAGGCGTATATCGCTTACACTGGGGCATTGCCCAGTATAACGTCCAATTCTATAACCGTGCGTCAGTCTTCCTGGCCTCTCTTTGTCCTGATCGGGCTCATAATTATCCTCAGAGAAAGACTTCAATGACTGTAATACTCTTTTGCACCAGTCGCAAGTCAAATCGTCACTCTTCGAGATCATCGATTCTGGAGTCGACCCGAGCAAAGTCGTACTTGGCAAACCGGCTACTGCAACTGACGTGGATACAGACGGTTTCATTGAGCCAAGCGAACTCGCCCAATGCGTCTCAGAAGCAAGAGAGAAGGGGTGGAATGGAGGTGTTATGGTTTGGCAGGTCTGCAGGCTGTTATTAATTCTCCAAAATGATGGCGCTGATAGATCTCCTTAGTATCCTAGTGCTGGTTCAGACTGGATCAAGACTGTTCGTGGTGACGCATTCCCTTTAGGACGTTGAACACGATTCCTCCTGGAATGCCGTCATTTCTAGCTGGTTAGATGTCGTGCAATAATTTAGATAGTATACCACGCATTTTTCTCGGATTACCGGCTCCAATGGAACTCTACCTCTACATGTGGCCCGAAATCAAGTAGTTAGTACAAAAGATTGCAAAGTCGTTCTCGATTTAGAAAGATTAGAGCACGTGCTCTTGGTGGCAACACGTGCCAGAGACGGCACACCGTGACTCGTGAGTCCGTTGCCCCAAAACCAAAACATTCTTGTTTGCGTGCGACAACTTGAGACCGCTTTGCAAAGACAAATTATCCACAGTCACGGATATCTTCGTCTCTCATGCGTATAATATATGCATAGCTGCAAGCTGCATCGGAATGCGCTCGCTCTCACTTCCAGTTCCCGTCGCACTATTCATTCGCAGGTTGTTCAATGTCTTTTCGTCTATTACGATCTCGAACCAGTATTTGTTGGCGCGAAAGAGCGAAGCGGCCTCGTTGAGAGATGAAAAGGTGAATGGCGATGATAAAGGAAGTAGAAGTACGACTTCAACGAGATCAGAGGTGCTGATGGCTTGTTTGGATACTGGTATGTTGTCAATCCCAACTTGAAACATCACGATGTTTCCTCATATATAGTGTTTGTAGCGGACTCTGTCTCGTATGTGCATTGGGAACGATTGAAGCCATGGCCATGGAGCAATTCAAACAAGCGAGATGTACCTCGTGGAACGCATAGCGCGTCTGTCGATGAAGTGAACGATCTCAATGAGAAGTCCATGCCTCCCAGAGATCCATTACCGTCAAAGCGTGATAAACCACCATCTAGCGCAAGGATGAATGCTCCATTATCACCGATTTACTCTATCATGAACAGTCCGGTGCTCTTTGACCCTATTCGTGTACCACGAAACCCGATTGTACTCTGCCATGGTGCGACTTTGTGCATATTCATATCGGGGAGTTTTTCTCGTCTGAACTGAAACTGTCTGTATGGTAGGACTGTACGGGTATGATGTCAGAGGCCCGTCTTACTTTCCTATGCTTCAGCTTCATTATTGGGCCAACGTGCTCAAGGTACTGAAGAAGAAGCTCCGTGCGGAGGTCATGGTGACTGGGGTTCCTGGGTACGGTCCATCCCCGTGTCGGAGCTTCAGCAGCCACTGACTTACTAACAGCACAGGGTCAATAGAGTCGCGTGCTGAACGTCTTCACAAGTACTTGGGCGAAAAAGCTCCAGGTCGGGATATCAACTTCGTTGCGCATTCCATGGGTGGGTTAGATTGTCGACATCTGATATCAAACGTGAAACCGAAAGAGTACAATCCGTTGTCATTGATGACTATCTGCACTCCGCATCGTGGTAGCCCCTTCATGGACTGGTGCAAGGTTTGTGTGGCTTCTCTTTCTTTAGAAGGAATCATCCTAAGTTTGACCGTAGGAGAACATTGGTATCGGCAAGCTGAGACAGCAAGCCAAGGATGCGGCTGAAAAGACATCGAAAGCCCAAAAGTCCTCATCGGCATTATCATTGACAAGTCTCCCATCTTCCCTTACCACTTACATTCTTTCAGTGGTCGACTCACCTGCTTACGCCAACCTGACAACTCATTACCTCCAAGACGTTTTCAATCCAGCAACACCCGATGATCCGCGGGTGCGGTATTACAGTATCGCAGCGCGTACGGACAGTATGAGCGTGCTTCACCCGCTATGGTTGCCTAAAACCGTATTGGATGGTTCTGAAGTTCGTGAACGCGAAGGGCATCCTCATCCGGAAGGAGTAGACTGGGGGAACGACGGACTCGTTACCGTACGCAGTGCAAAATGGGGTGAGTTCCTTGGTACGATGGAGGGTTGCGATCATTGGGACATTCGTGGAGGGGGCGGACTAGGACCTGATAGCGAATGGGGTATCGACATCGGTATTCCGAATGCGCTGAAGAGTAGTCTATCGGAGCCTTTGTCGCTCGTGAATAATATTAATTGGAGGAGATTCGCGGCATGGGCGAGAGAAGAGGAAGAACGCGAGAAGAAGGAATCCAAAGTCAAGTCCGAGACCGAGAGTTCCTTATCTTCAAGTGTCGAGAGTAACAATGTCGATACGCGAACGCCGGGACCACCTAATGACATTCTGAAATCATCATCCGCTGAACGCGAGTCGAACGACGCAGCGGAAGATGCAGCACTCAAGTCTTCAACAGACAAAGTCTCAGCAGCGTTCGACTGGATCTCGGATCAAGTTGCATCCTCACGGAAGCCTTCTGACTCCTCGAAGTCTCCATCTCAGCTTTCTGTAACCGAGCGGGAGGAGAAGGAGCGTGTGCGCGTGGAGAAGGCGAATGAAGCGGGAGACGATCGGATGGAGTTTGATCTGGAACGGTTTTATGCAGCGTTGTGCCGGAAACTGTATGATGATGGGCTGTAGGTATTTAAGTCGGTGCAACCGTTGTCTGTACTTTAGTAGCACTGCATTTTTGTTTGCTATTTTCATTTGTTCGCCAACCACCATGTGTACTACAATATTCCTCACTGTTTGAGAAATTGCCCGTGAGAACCACCTGCCAAATGCAATGCCAAATAACCTTTATTCAATTGATCCTGTGGAAGTTTCCGACGAACGAACAAGCGCGTGCTTACCGGGCTGGTCTGCTGTAACTTACTGACTTCAATGATGGAAAGGTTAAAAGCGCTGAAAGATGACTTTGACATTGGAATGCTGAACAAAGTCGGTCACGCCAATTTCTGCATGCGATGTTTAACTGGGCTACCTGGTACGATGACAGAAGCGGATCCTTCCCGGTGAGCCTACTTCGTTATTTCGAGTTTGCCTTCGCTAAGCGTCGTTGATCCCTCTTCGTGTCGTATCGACCATGATGTATGGGTTGATTGTTTTCTGGCGTTGGGACGACGTGGTTAGCGTCGCGGTAGGCTTCTATTGCCTCGGTGCGCTCGATATCCTCGGTCATCTCGAGACGAAGGTCAGTGAGACGGATCGAGAAGCGTGGCGCGCGTGGATCTGGGCTCAGCAGGTCGGATCAAAGAGCTCGGGAAAGGCGGCATTGAAACCTGTAGGGAAAGAGTGAGTGATAATATGTTTGGACGAGGAGTGCTGTGACGATGGACTCGTAAAGCGTAGACCCAGATGAGTCAAGAAATGCTAGCGGCGTTGGAGGACTTATAGGAGGCTTTCGACCTGGACCATTTATGCATGTCGGGCTCGGTATCAATGACCAGGCAAGGTCGGAATCAACGTCGGATGTCGATGTCCAGGTCAGTTGGCACGCATATAAGCACCCCACCCAGTCCAACTGGGTTCAACGCCTTTCCTGCTTTGAGCCCCGCCTTTCTTCGTTGCAGAAAATATGGATCTAACTGAACCATACTCTAACACGTATTATTTAGGAATCCAGTAATGCTGCTACGGAAGCAGACCCACCACATCTAATCATGACATACACTGCTCTCCTCTCACTGGCCATCTTACGAGACGACTTTACGAACCTCGACAGGGAAGGCCTGATTAACTTTCTCCGATCAACGCAAAAACCTGATGGGAGGTACGTCTCCTGTTTCATTCATCGTCTTCTCATGACGGAGCACAGATATCCTTCTAACAATTGCGCGCTCGATTTTACGGACACACAGCTTCACAGCTTTCCCAGGCCAAGGTGAATCAGATATCCGGATGGTCTACACCGCGTTTGCGATCAGCGCGATGTTGGACGATTGGCGCGGCGTAGATGTCCCGAGCGCGATCGCATTCACGAAGCGGTGTATGAGTTATGAAGGCGGCTTCGGACAGGTACCGGGAAATGAGGCGCAGGGTGAGTTGAACCCTTTTTCCTTCCCTTATTCTGTTATCTTTCAGTTCATTCAATATTGCTACTTATCCGCCTATCGTGTATCGAGACATGTCAGCAAGGAGTTTATGGTACACCTGCCATCCTGCCCTATCGCCTTTTCCCTGCGTGTATTCTTTCTTCGCCCCTTCTATCCAGACTGTCCTCGTCGATACCTGAATACCCGCTTTTTGACTTGCATTTAGACATTGATGGTTTCATTGACGTCGATGTCAGTCATCTAACCAACCATTTTCCATTCAAGTTTGTTTCAATACACCATGGTTTATTCATTATATGCTCATCCTATGCTAACATATGCCTCGTTTCTCTAGGTGGTTCATCGTATTGTGCTCTGGCAACGCTCGCACTTGCGCCAGCAAAGTACGGCGCGGAAGCACAACTGGATACTCGAGAACGCAAGAGATTAGAAAGATGGCTCGTCCAGAAGCAAAAACCTCGTCAAGTCTATATCAGCTATGAGGAAGAAGAAGAGGAGGATATCACTTTTCTGGCTCCTCAACCGGCCCAACCTGAATCTCAGATTCAGGATGACGTACATGAGGGCGGGAATGGAGAAGTGAAAAATGACAAGAAGGTGAAGGTGAAAGAGGTTGTTGAGGAAGAAGGGGGTGGGTTCGCTGGGAGGACTGAAAAGACCGAAGATGCGTGCTATAGTTTCTGGTGTGGTGCTGCGTTGAGGATCTTACGTTCCGGTGCCATTGGAGGAGGTCGTTCATCTCCTTCAACCCTATCTCAAGCGAACGACACCGTATCCTCTTCCGCACTCGCAGCAGCCGACAATGTCAACGAAGACGTCCCACAACAACGACAAGAAGTGAGACGAGAAGAAGGGGTCCATAGCGCGTTGGCAGAAGGGGGAGAAGTGGGGTTTATCGACCGTCTTACACACGCCCGCTTCATTTCTCGTTGTCAATTCCGTTTGGGAGGACTGGGGAAAGCCCCAGGTGCACATCCAGATCCGTACCATACGTACCTTGCGCTAGCCGCATTGGCGCTCTACCCTCCTCCTCCCTACCAATCTCCTCGCCTTCACCGTAATCACCTGCCGCCTCAGACGAACTCTACCCTTCCATCTACATCCACCGACGCTTCCAATTCGACTGACACACCTAAATTGGGAGAAGAGGAGCAAAGAGCGCCGGATTGGGAACCGAGCGAAACGGAACTGCTTGAGGAGATGAAGGTGGAGAAGAAGAGGAGGGAGAGGGAGACGTGGAGAGTGAGGAGCCTCGATCCTTTGATTAACGCTACGGAGGAGACTACTCGTTGGGCTAGGGAGAAGATATCTCAGCGGGTATCGGATTGAGGCGGGGTGGAGGTGTGGTAGAGGTGGAGATATAGGGATAGACTCATAGAGTGCTCTCGAGCCTTCGTTTTGCATGCGTCATTTTATTTGATGTTTGTCCTTAGACCTTTTGGATCAAGGGGAAAGGAGTTTACTTGCGTTTTTTCATATTATTCTTACTGATGACCATGATTCATGATACATGTAGATAGGATGGGAACCATTCCGCTTCCCCTCTGTACCCAATATGTACTGTACAGAGTACAGTGTAAGACGACAATGATCGAGTTTACGCTTATACTTCCACATTCATGTTTAGTGGATACGAGTCACTGTGAACGTATTGGATTCTCCATCGCCCATCGAATGGTATTATGTCAAGGACTCCTCGGGGAGTCAACATGCACGCGTCCTGAAATAAGCCAATGGGCTATTCACAACGAGCGGTAATATTAACCTTAAGAGGCACAGTAATGGTCAGCTAGTATGAATAGACCATCCGCAGCATCATCATGGCATGTTCTGTCGTGTTGTGGTGAATCTCCGTAGAGACCGCACGCTAAGCATTATACATGGAACGAAAAGTTCTATTTCTTGAATAACCCCCGAAGTCTATAAATAAATATAGCGAACCAAAGTGAGTGAAGGACGATTGTCGAAGTAATCCCGTAATACTGGTCGTTGTGTACCACATGGATACGGTGTTTGGTACATGAGTATTAATGGTCTCGTGGTAGTGTCCGGTCAGCGTCGGGGAACTTGCGAGCATATTGGGCGTCGGCGTCGGCGTCGGCGTTTTTGAATGGGATGGAGTGCTTGGCTTGAATTTCCAACGGAGTGCTCTGTCGCCTTTAGGAAAGTCTCGCCTTCGTCTTGAGAGTCATGTATAGTTCTTATTCAGAGATTCGGAGATATGTATCCTGTCCCTCTATCTGAAGCCTTGCTAGATGCACGAATCCGAATCCGTAACGAAATAAGCGCACAAGCATTGCTCCTGAGTGTTCGTTAACGACTAGAAAGACGAGATTGCGGAGCCTGGGCGCGGAACTTGGTAACATTATGCAATGCGGCATGACACCGATAGATCCAGTGGTCGCTACGCGCCGCATGATATGAAACGAGAGTAAAAGATTGAACGCGCGGCTGGACCATAGGACAAGACCCGAGTCCGTTTCAGCATTCTGTTGTCTCTCCGGTTGGTGGTCATGTCCGGAGCTTGGCACGGTACTTTCACTGATGAATGAATCAGAGGTATCTGAGAGACTGTTGCGGCTATCAACGCCGAGAGAGACTCTCCGAACTGCAGTAACTTACCACCTACGGCCAATGTAGTGGAAATAGGTTATAGGGTAACTTGGTGAATATTCTAGACCGAACCACACAGACAACCGTTCTCCCGTGACGACTAAAGAGGAAACCCAAGCAAATGAGCAGCACATTAGGGTCCTTTCCCAAGGTACTATACTGAGAGGAATATAAATAAAGAAGGGAAGGAAGGTGGGATGAAGTTGAAGAGTTAGTGAACAGAAGGGACCCCCAGAGTCATTGGCACCGATGGTTCGTCTCGTGACTTTTTTGGTGGAGGTCATCGAGAGGGCGAAATGTCCGCAACAATTCCGATAGGCTCACTTTCTTGACGAGACGGCTGAGATCCGGATAATTTCAGAACGGAAGGAAAATAAGGGTAATATCGAGCTGAACAAACGTCGCGAGAAAGACGCGATATTCTGTGAGGTGTGCTTCTTAGACACGCAATGGTCACGAATACAGACACGATGGCGAGCAATGACCTAGCTTGGTTGGAAAAAACATCCAGAAGGGAGAGTAAGATGAAACGAACGAAAACGAGTTAGAAATGTGATCATCCACAGGGTCATCATGGATATTTTGCTTTGTATATAATCACTCGTACTGACCTAATGACGATCTACCCTGCTTTTCCTTGCTTTTCTTTACTCCCTTCTCCACAATGTCAAACCTATCCGTTCCAGTCCCTCTACCAGCTCATCTCGCCCCACCAGGTCACGATGGTAGCCCTAGTCGCAACGGCAGTAGCAGCTCTCATGGTATTGTCACCAACGCACCAGGTTACACCACTCCCGTATTCAAGGGAAAAGACGCACAACGACGCGAAGTAGAGAGGCTCGTCGCTCAAGGTGGCTTCGTTCCACCAGAGCTTGTCGCAAACGAAGTGGCATGGTTCTACGACCATCTTGGCATCGATGATACCTACTTCACCGCCGAGACCGCTCAGGGCGTTGCTGATCACATTCTGGCGCTGTACGGCGCAAAGATCCTGGCGTTCACCAAACACGACCCGTCAGCGTTGACGATTGAGCTAGAAAAGATCAATCCGGATGGAAATGGCGCGACGTTCATTCACAACAGCCAACCTGGTATTACCGCGAGCTCGGGTCCCGGCGCGACTTGTGAGAAAAGGTAAATGAACGCAACACACGCACGCATATAGTCGCTATTTTTACGAGCTAACGCCATAACTCTGTTTTTACTCTTCTTTGTGACCAGGATTGACGAGCTATTCTTGGACAACGCTACGCCGGAGAAATGCTATCGTCTCGAGACGTATCGTTCGGGAGGGGCGATCTCCGCGACGGCCTCGCAGCAACTCCGCTGCTACTTCATTTCCAAGTGTTCTTTCCCCAAGCATTCTCCAGAGGACACAAAGGACGCGCAAGGGCGAACAGACATTCGCAAAGTCTCAGACCGGGTCTTTCTCGAAAAGGTTTCCGCAAATACGCTGGCAATCTACCAGGCCGTCCTCTGGACAGTCGAAGCACGCACGGGACCCGTCATCGAGGTCTTTGACGTTGAGGGTACCCGCCAAAAACGCGTCGTTATCGGATACCGTATGGGATCTACTACATCGCTCTTCTCCGCCCTTTCCGACTTGTACCACTTTTACGCGCTCTATTCCAGCAGGAAGTATGTGGAGCAATTTGCTAATGGGATAACGGTTGTTAGTTTGTATCTCAATCCGCTGCAGCATCCTCCGCCCGGTACACCACCGATAGAGCACTCGGTGCTTCAAGTGGTAAAGGAAGCGTCGCTGTTGTATTGTTTGCCTGATAACGCATTCTTCCGCCGCGGCGGAGCGTCGCCTCAACATGCAGTACAAGAGGCTAGCTATGCTTGTGCGATTTCACTTTGCTTCAACCCTTCTGGTTTCGTTGACGTGTTAACTCAAACAGATTGCGGTTGGATCTTCGCACAGCACTTTTGCAATCGCCTCGGGCCCGCATATATGGCATTGCGCGGAATCCTGAACGAGAGCAAGGCCGAGCACGCAGAAGTTCTCAATGCGATCAAGCGTCGTTTCCGTGAAGAGACGTTCACTCGCGAGAGCATTTTCGAGGCCATCGCAGCGTTCCCGGAGCTCGTGCACTTGTTGTATGTCAACTTCGCAATGGTACATTATCCACATAAGGAGACTCAGAACCTAGTGTGAGTTTCTCCGTCGTAGCATCGTCGGGCGTTTGTATTCTAACCGTTTTGCCTTTGCAGTCCGACAATTTCGTACCAGCGGCTGAAAGTCCAGCAGGTGCTCTCGGATGAAGAATTGCACGATAAGATTCGACGCACAGTTACGAACAAGCATGCACAACAAGTTCTTGAGAGTCTTCTCATCTTCAACAAGTGAATCTCCTTGCTGTTCATTCATTCCGAAACATTTCTAAATATATTTAATGCGCAGAGCTGTTCTCAAGACAAACTTTTACCAACCCACCAAAGTCGCTCTCTCCTTCCGCCTCGCACCTGAGTTCCTTCCCGCAGTTGAATATCCCGCAAAGCCATTCGGCATGTTCTTCATCGTCGGCGCTGAATTCCGCGGATTCCATATTCGTTTCCGCGACGTTGCTCGTGGAGGGATCCGCATTGTCCGTTCACGGAACAAGGAGAATTATTCGATTAATCAGAGGCAATTGTTTGATGAGAATTATGCGCTTGCTGCGACGCAAAATTTGAAGAACAAGGACATACCCGAGGGTGGAGCAAAGGGGACCATCCTACCGAGTTTGGGGCCAACCCGAGAAGAGCGTTCGAGAAGTATGTGGATGTGGGTACATTTCCTTTTTTGCTTTTGCTTTCCAATGACTAGTGGCTGATGAGTTGTATCTTCCAAGGCAATCATTGACTTGCTGATCCCTGGAGATAGTCCCGGGATCAAGGAGAAGATTGTGGACCTATACGCCAGACCTGAATTGTTGTTCTTTGGGCCAGATGGTAAGCTTTGTACTTGGGCGTCAAGCTCTAAGCACTAACTATTTCACACAGAGGGAACGGCCGACATGATGGATTGGGCAGCGTGTACGTATCCCTTACTCAATCTCCCTGTCAGCAATGTTGTTGATCATGTAACGATATGCACAGTGCATGCCCGCGAACGAGGTGCTGAGACCTGGTGGAAGTCGTTTACGACTGGTAAGAGTGCAGAGGCTCTCGGAGGAGTACCGCACGATAAGTACGGTATGACGTCCTTGTCGGTACGACAATACGTTCTGGGAATATATCACAAGCTCGGTCTACGGGAAAGCGAGATCACCAAAGTGCAGACCGGCGGTCCAGATGGTGATTTGGGCTCCAGTGCGTACCTTACTCTCACACCGGTTTAGGAACTATTCATTCATTTTCATTAACGAAATATTATTTATTGTTCGATTTTGTTCCTGGTCCTGGTCCTGGTCTTGTACACTTGCGATCGTCAGATGAGATCCTCCTGAGCAATGACAAGACGATTGCTGTCATTGACGGGTCAGGTGTACTCCATGATCCTGCGGGTATTAACCGGGAGGAACTCGCCCGGCTTGCGAAGCTCCGTCTTACGATCTCGAGCTTCGACAGGTCCAAACTTAGCAAAGATGGTTATGTCGTTCTCGTCGAGGATCAGGACGTCCGACTACCGTGTAAGCACCGATTATATTGAATAGGACGTGTTTTGTTGACTGATTGGCTGTCTTTTTTTCTCTTGGTATTGACGTGACGCTGATGTTGCGTCTGAACTGGTTTGTTCGCGCATATGTGCATGTGGTTGTTTGTGTATGGATGGATCGGCATGTAGCTGGCGAGATTGTACTGGATGGTACGGACTTCCGGAACACGGCGCATTTCCGCTTTAAGGCGGATTTGTTCGTGCCTTGCGGTGGCCGGTGAGTTCTTGTTTCATATTTATTCTTCTCTGCCCCTACCCCTTCATCTCCCCCGGTGGTGAAGAAGACCCCTGTATATCCGAAGGGGCGAACGGATACCCACGTATCTCTAATCATACATCTACTTAATTAAACTGAACCAAGAACATTACTGACCCACACTTCTTTCTATTGAATCAAATCGGAATCAAACAAATCAATCTAGCCCGGAAGCGGTGAACATCTCGAACGTAACCTCCCTGATCGACAGCGATGGCAAGCCGCATTTCAAGTACATCGTTGAAGGCGCGAATTTGTTCCTGACTCAGCAGGCACGGCTTTACCTCGAGAATCGGAAAGTGATTTTGTTCAAGGATAGTTCTGCGAATAAAGGTACGTCTTCTTCTCTTCTTCTCCTTGAGCCGATACACTTCTCTGTGAGCTTGGCGCTGTGACGTGCTTTTATTTTCCGTGCCTTTTCGATTCTTCCATTCGTCCTGCTGTTCCTTTGTTGATTCCTGGCCTCGGTTCGGATCAATCAATCTCGACGTCTTTCTCCTTCTCCCTGCCGTGATTTTATTTTCCTCGCATTTTCCTTTTCCTTTTACGCCTTTTTTTTCTCTTTACTTCGCGGGCGCTGAAACACGTCTACGAGCTGACTGACTGACTGACTAACTGATTGATGCGTTACAGGCGGCGTGACGTCTTCCTCTCTCGAAGTTCTCGCAGGTCTAGGGCTCTCCAACGAAGAATACCTCAAGCTAATGGTCCACCCCAACGGCACACCCTCAGCGTTCTACAAATCCTACGTTCAGAACATCCAGCAAACCATAATCGAGAACGCGCAGCTCGAGTTCCAGTGTTTGTGGAGAGAGCATATACGTATTGGAGCTGCGAGACCGCGCTCGGTGTTGTCTGATGAGCTGAGCTCGACGTTGAATGCTCTGCAGGCGGAGTTGGAGGCTAGTGATTTGTTTGAGGATGGGCCGAGTAGGAGGGGGGTTATGAAGAGGGCGATTCCGAAGACGCTTGTTGATGAAGTTGGGCTTGAGACGATTTTGAGTCGGTTGCCTGAGACGTATCAGAGAGCTTTGTTCTCGAGTTGGGTCGCTTCGCATTTCGTGAGTATTTTTCTTTCTTTCTTTAACGAGAAGTGCATTCTTCCCACCCTCGATCCTTCTTTTCTTTTCTTGTTGGCTTAACTGACTTGGGTTGTGAAATTCTCTTTCTTATAGATCTACAAATACGGACCGAGCGGTTCTAGTGTCGACTTTTTCCACTTTGCCCGCGATCTCGCTTCTGGAGCTTAGACTCTTCAAAGCGCCTTCTCGGCTCCACTACATCCACAATTCGACAACGGCAACTACACAAATAAAACGAAACGACGGAAGTAGGAGAGACAGAAGAGCGAAAAACATAAACTCGGGATGTCTAATCGCTATCACATTTCGTTCTCCTTTCATTATTCTTTGCGCTTATAGAATGCTTTATCGGCGGTGGTGGCCTTGGCCATCCCACGGCTGGCTGGAAACTAGAAAAGATGGAGTGTACAAAAGGGGAGTAGGAGATGATACGTTCTGCGAGTGTGAATAAAGGAAAAAGTGAAGTGGTATATGGGCTACTGTACAATGCTAATGTATACATAGATGGGGAATGGTGAAATGGCGGATCTGGTTTTCGGTTTCGTTGCTGTTGGCCATATCATTTTTTGCGTACAGTCATGAGAGTACCAGCTTCGGACCATCTCCGTCCGTGAGACATTTCCTTGCTACAGCGTCCGTTCGATATCAAGATGCTGCATCGTTAATCTGACATTATCTTACGCAACTCTTTCATGCTTTCCTCAACTACATACTTTACACGACTTCCGCAATAATCTTTCCACTACGATAAAAGAAAGAGTTTCACAATATCGCTCAGAAATCCACGGAATGAAACCGAAAACGACAAACGGACTTACACGTTCCTATTAGCCTCCATCTCCCGATGCGCTTCTTGGATCTCCGTCCACGGATAGACCTATATATTATCCAAATCGTACAAGATCACCGAAGAGTCGGACAGTCCGTCTTGGGTAGAGAAATGGAGGCAACTGAGCCAGAGACGCACCTTGTGAATATATGTCTTGAGTTTCCCATCAACCAGCGCTGGGAGAACATCATTCTTGAATCTACTCGGCGTGCGAAGTAGAAGTGGTACGTTATTGAGTACAGAACCGGTGAATGACCAAAATAGTGATGTCAGAGTTTGGACCGGGCAGTCAAAGGAGCAATGTTTTCCGAGAACATCAGGAAACGCATGGGAAAGTACGGGAGACTATGGAAACATACCGATTGATGAGATTAGCTTGATATTCGACAGAGCGTGCACGGAGTGTCGACCCTTCAATGCGCAGTCGCTTGTATAGAATTGGTGCTAGATTGAAGCCGGAAACTTCGGCGCCTAAATGGACGATCCAGTAGACACCAAGTCAGTATTGATGCTCGTATTTGTATTTAGAGTGAGATTGGATCGATTTCAAAGAATCAATCATTTGATAGATGTAGCAAATAAATAGGAGTAGAAAGGATCTGGAGCGACTGACGATGTCAGCGTGAGACCCGAGGATAAGATACGAAAAGAGGGTGACGGAACTATGCCTAACAGCGCGTAGCTCCGTGAATTCGGGGCGAACGATTGAGATGGGGATCGTAAGGTGGATAGCGAGAAGAAAAGCTTCTGTCCGAAACGGATCACTGTAGAAGTTTCACAACACTCACCGCTGAGAAGAGCAAGTAGCGTCATTCTCCCATCCAGAGCAAGGGATGAAATGTTCCTTGTCCAGTGGCTCTGTCCGACGAAGTCAATGAGCACGTCAACGCCCCTCCCATCCGTCACTTTCTTGACTTCTTCCGCGAAGTCTTGCGTCTTATAGTTGACCGCATGGGTTGCGCTAAGCCCACCATCTGGCAGGTCAAGTAGGAATTTGAGTTTTTCCTGAGTAGACGCCGTCGTTATGACACTCTTCCTGGGATTTCATATTGAGTCACGGCTTTGTACGCGGCATCGGGCAGAATATGGGAAAATGCTGGAGGAAACAGGGAACAAAGGAAGGCCGAAGGCAATTCCCGACGTGGGGAACTAACTGGGGTGGCTTAGAAAGATGGAAAGATGCACGAAGGGCTAGAAGGTGACGGGTTGACGGAATGGATCAACTTACGCGCCGAAGAAACGGGCAAGCTGGTTCGCAGCCACTCCGACACCCGAGGCTCCCGTGTGTACGAGAACGTTTTCCCCCGCCTTCAAGTTCCCTATGACGACCAGAGCCTGAAACGCTAAAGAACACCGTTATCAATATGATTGTTATTATTAGCACACCCATGCCCGAGCGTCATGATCTTGACATTCCAATGTCTTTGAAATGCGTATTGACCGGAGTTAGAGTGCGTATAGCGACATGCTATACTCACCTGTCAACCAGTTCTCCGGAATAGATGCAGCCTGTATCCAAGAGAGATGCGAGGGCTTCGGAATGACGTGACTTTGTGGCACAGAGATGTATTCCGCGTACGCTCCCTGGATATATGGTGATGAACAACTCGTTTTGGATTCAATTGTGAGAAAATCAAGCTCATGCATACACCACTGGCAAGTCCGAAGACCTCGTCGTTAGCTTTCCATTGCGTCACATCCGAGCCGAGTTCCGCGATGTGGCCCGAGAACTCAACACCAAGAATCTGAGATGCACCTGGCGGGACCGGATACCGCCCTTCCCGCTGCAGGATATCCATTCGATTGAGCCCGAATGCCTTTACCTAAAAACGATGACCTCGTAAAATCAGATCAAGATCAATACGCAGCAAGCTGATGAATAACAGGATTCTGGAGTTGACAATTACGGGTTGTCTTCTTGTTTTCCGACCATCAGAGAGCTAGTTAAATGAGCATAGACTTCTCTTGATGGTGGTGATAACAGCCACCGGAGGGTGATGCACGAGATCAATCGTGTGCCACTCACGAACACCCACCTTGACAAGTACCTCCTTGGCTGATGGTTTTGGCCTGGCTGCCTCGCCTAGAAATAGATTCTCGATGGGTCCCGCACCATTCTTGACGAGAACTGCCCTCATCTGAGCCATATTCGTGATGTGGGTGATGTGGCTCGTGGATGTTGACGGTCAAGTTTGAGGGATGACAAATAATGATCGTCAACTTGGGATAATGGGTTACATGTTGATCGGCATCAAGAGATCATCGATCCATCAAGAACCATAAAAGGAGATTACTGGATCACACGCTGCTGATTGTCACCGGAAGTAAAAATCTTTCAATCTTAAGAACTAAAACGTAACTCTTACCATTTTCCCCTATCTTTTCAAAGTTTATTTATTCGGTGTTTAAGAAAATTACCAGTCCACTACATCTTCGAGTTTATCGATTTGTTCCACCATCGCTGCCGTCTATCACCGGGCACAATTAATTGGTTTCAGAAGAGTGATTTCTAGTGTCTAGTGCACTGCCGGGATGCCATGGCAAAACAGCGGTAACATTACAGTAAACGCTACGGAAACACCTAATAGACACTAAAACCGGAGTGGTGTTGGATCAAAGCTATGGTGAGACATGAGATCAAATCCGTTCTGGTGGACACTGTTGACCCGAGCAAATCGCTGGCTGGCGTTATCTCAATCTAGCAAGAGTATGCAATCTTCAAACCCTATCCTAATATCCGTATAAGCAGAAATATGCGCAACGAGACGAGAAGCACCCCGCAGCAGTTGTATATCCGAACAAACGCCGTGCTACGTCTTGATATACACAGTTCTTCCAACCATCATAAACCGAAATGGACAATTAACATTAGATGGAAACGATTTGGGAGCTAGATGCTGCGTGTATCTCGGAGTTTCTGCATAGTGCGTATCTCCTATGGATACAATTCTGAACGCCTTTCACTACAGATTAAACTTCCTCCGCATGGTATAGCTCGAAACTGCCCGTAGATGGAACTATTACTTACCAATGGGTGCTTAACACCGCTTCCAGCAATCATCCTCTGACCGTTTCGTTCCAGAACCACATGGTCAAAACCGCCACCAAGCGTTTCATAGGACTCGGGCGCATACAATGCTGTCGTGTATTTGAAATCCAGACCTGGCAAGGGACAAGCGATCAATCACAGCCGCGGAGGACAGGAATGTGCCATTAATTGAATGATTGGAATTTATGGCGGGGCATCGCCGGTAACTGCGAGTAAACTTTAGAGGTGGCACAAGCGCCTAGCGTCGATAGGTCAGGGTCGACCCAATCCGATCCATTGTCGTCCATCATAGCGGTGCAGTGGCTAGGCGTGAACTACCGCCCAGAAGCTGTTGGGGTAGCCTGCAAACAAAAGGGCTGATATTGTTGGCTACGAGGCGTTGGTGCCTTGCGTCGAGTTACAGCGGAACCTGGATGCTGTTTTGTTTATGCGAGATAATCCGGAATCTGGTTGGAAGTCATATCCTGCTTGAAACTCAGCTTCAACGGCTCTGTAGTCATCTAGACCGCGCCTACGGAGAAAACTCGACAGGGTACAGATATCAAGTACTCCCGGAGCTCAACTGAGACTTCATAAAAAAGATAGCGACCAAGATCCTAACGCGCAGCGCGGTCTCATTCAACTCCGAACTGCGCGTTCTCCGTCCTACGGCTAATCAACAAGAAGTGACAGTATATCGAGGGTCCACGGCGTCCAGACACTGAGGTAGTCAATCATCTCCCACAACCGGACTCCTGAGAGCATCGTGGCCTTACCCGCTGAATTGACGGTGCGCGCCTCGGTCTCCTCCGGCCTTTGTGGGGAACAGGAACAATTAGATCTCATCTCCTCTTTGGCCGCGATGAATCTTGCGATTTGTAGGCATGTAGCTCTATTTCTGCTCATCTGACTCTATGCGCATATGGAGCGCAGGCTAGAAGCACGTTAGAAGCATCGGGTACTAGGCTAGGCGGACCTTCAGTGCTGGAATGACATGCAGTATGACGCAGCATGTTGCCGTGTCGCTCGAAAATAGTTAAAGTGCCGTTAATAGGACTTCCGGATGAGTTTTATATCATGCAGGGATGCCTGTAGACCAAGAGCTTCAGAACACGGAGGTTAGAGTATGAAGATGCAAAACTGTGCGCCCCACAAAAAAATTCTCCGAGCCGCAACGAGACACCGCTGGAACGATCGGAAGACCAAAGCAAAAGCTGGGAAGCCAACGCAATACCGTATCTAGGCATCAAGCAAAGGCCACCATGCCGTTGATCGGCCACTGAACACTCCGAACCATTCTGGTCTGGGCGTGGATTGTTCAGGCCGCTCGATCATTCGGTGTCCGAGGTCTTGCGACTGACTTCCATGACCCCGTGTAGCCTGCTCCATGCACCAAGAGTGATCGGCCAAAGATTCAAGAACAAGACAAGAACAGACAATTGTACCAAGCCCGATTTCTTCTCCGCGATTGATCTGGGCTTGATGCACACGAAGCACGGCTCCGCATCAAGGCAATAGGCTATATCCGTAAACACGTCTTCCCCTTTGTTCCAAGTGCGAGAATGCTGCTCCAAGTGTTTGCGGTTGCTATGAAACGTGCAACCAACCTCGAGTTCCCGCCCGTGACGAATACCCAAGATAAGAAAGCGTTCCCACGATCAGCGACCTCTTTCTCTGGTATTTCCCAGTTATTTGGGTCCATTTAACGCCCAATGTCGTGAGCTGACATAGTCATCAGTCAAGAGAGGAAGATTTACGGAGGGATCAACGCCCTGAGAGTCGTACGGTCGGAAGCTTCATCTAGGGTCCCTGACAAATCAAGTCCGCGAGACAGGGCCTAAATCAACGAGAAGAATGGTTGGAGTCAGAAACGGGCTGATGGGGAGATTCCAAATCGAGTCACAGGCCAACACCTTGGTACAATCCACCAATGGACAATTGAAGAGGAAAGAGCAAGAGGCTAAGATGTGACTATAGGATCAAATTAGACAGCACGATATCGGACACAGGGGACGACCGAGAGAAACTGACTCGAGCGTCTCAGAAGGAAGTAATCAATCGGATGATATCTGGCTGATTAAGAGTTGTGAGTAATTTTATGTTGCAGACTTTACGTTTGTAAACGATGGCTTCTTGAAGATGTAACGGCGGCACGCCCTGCTTTTGTGTTGGTAATGCACCGCATCGAGTCAGTTACAGCGCCCATCGCGACTGAACGCGTCGTCGAGCACAGGTAAAGCGCTGGGAGTGAATTCTAGCTTGGGCATTACGACGAAAAAATTAGTGCATACTAAGTTTTCCCGACAACCGTGCAACAGCCTTGTCAATTCAGACGCCTCGCGATGACTGATCACGGACTGGAATAACACGCAAAGAATAATTTTCCGGGTGCAGGCGCACGAGTATGTATGCACGATGCAGATAGAGCACAGGCTTCGATAGACTTGCAGCGTCCATTTGGCGCAAAGTCCGTGAAGCACGGCAAGCAAGCTGTGCGCGAACAAACTGTCTGGAAACCTCGAGGTCGAAGTGAAAAAAAACAAGGGCCAAATCTTAGCGCACCGGCTACCAGCCGAAATAGGTAAGCTGAGCCGAAGGTACATGCATCAAATGCCGTATGGGTTGTATAACGCGGTGGTGGCTCAATAATCAGTTCATTTCATGGCAGATGAGGGCTGTGAGAAGAAGATGTTCCTGATCTTCAGAAAAAAGTAATGAAAAGGAAAGGACGAAGAAAAAAAAAAGGTTCCGCTATTGACTGACTAACTACGGACGGCATCAGACCCGCGGTGCCAGTGCTTCTCGAGAAAAGAAAGCAGCTCCGAAAGACGAGGCGAGGCACGACGATGCTTCTCCGTTTGCGGCGCGATGAAACCTAAGCAGAGACCGGAAATGGGTCCCATCAAGCTGGCGTGGACGGCATTGGTCTCTGCCTCGTCGGAATTCGGCGACGGCGAGAGTTTGTTGAATGTACGGCCGAGCCTGACCCCGTCGCGTGGGGACGCCCTGTGTCGTGTCGATGACCTGACGCGCGTAAGAGTAGTTCAATCTACTGCACTTAGCATAGCATACTATATTCACTGATGGCGTGGCGGTCCGTCCCCGTTGATGCCTCTGAGTCAAAATAAATGGAATATTATTCTGTATGTACCCTATCCAATTATCCCTTTTGGGATCACCGAGTCCTTGCCTTGCAATGATCGCTCACATATAAAAGGCCACTCATCCTCTCCCTTAGAACACACCAGACCTCCATCGCCTACACACTCTCATCTCGACACTCAGGGCAGCTCGCTCATCCACATCCTAATCATCTCCCTAATTATCCATCGGCGTACATTACTCCGTCGTCCACCCATCATGTTCTCATTCACTGCACGCGCTGCGTCCACAACTACTCCTGTAAACCAGTCGAGCAAGGGCGGAAAGGGGACATCCACGTCAGATATTAAAACAATCGCACAATCGAACGGACCAGTCTTTTACTGAGCTCCTTCACGCTATCAAGCGCCGCATTTGTCGTTCCCCATGTCCATTTCCGATACCTGTGTCATTGCTATACTACTCACACATAGTAAGTGAATATTGATCTGTACGCTCCAAACTTGACTGCTCACCGTGCTTCCCAGTCTTTATCTATGTACTTATACGCCGTCCCAAGCTTTCCTGCTGGGATATGCCGCGACCTGTAACCTACGCTAATTGATAATCGCCTCGAAGAACTCGGGAAGGAAGGAGGCGTGGACGGAGCTTTCGGAGCTGAACTGCGCCAATTCACATCATTAACCTTATTCACACTGTTTCCCCCATATCCTTTCCACCACAGCCTAATTTCCGAGTCACGCATTGCATCACCCCACTTTAATTATTTATATCATTAGCCGTGCCGTGCAAGAAGGCCAAGAAGTATTGTAGCTCACACTTGTTTCTCCCCATTCACTGTTTTCCTTCGGAATTCTTTCAGCTTGATGCTCAATAAAACGTCATAGCTCGTTCAATCAGAAGACGGAACGGAGGACACATTACTCATTACGAGATATCGAGCGGCAGCTTTGTGATTCCTGACATATTGACACATCAGCTCAGTTCGCAGCTGGAAGGGGAAAATTTGACGACAACGTACCTGAACTCCAAGGCAACAACAGCACAATCCCACACAAATGATAAAACATGAATAGAACTGTTTTGCATGATGCAATCCTGTTACGCAGGGTACATACATGTACATCCATTTCCCGTGTCTGTGATGCCTCCGTGGGCCGAGCTGCTCGGCGCGAAACGCGACTTGCCACCTCTGATTGATACGTAGCACGCAGCACTGATGGAGATGCGCGGTGTTCCGTTGTTAACCCATTTTTGTGCCAGAACTCTACTCAGCGCTAGCCGAGCAGATTGTATTGATATAGCTTGACGAATGAATGGGGCGCCGTACAGCGGCAACGTCAAATTGCGAGTAGTACCGTGAGATGAAATGCGGGTCGTGCGCTAAGATTCCGAATCGCGAAGTGATTGTGGCCAAACGTACATTGTGACAGTCGAGCACTAACATCCCAATCAGTGGGGAGCGGCAACCCTCTGCTACAGAACGTCCTGTTCCCACGGGCTCGCGTAGTCGTGCCGATACCTCGGCTAGGTTAAGCGAGAACCGGATTTTCAGAGATGCATTCAACCACCTTCAACCACCCATACCTCCTTCTACAATGCAAAAATGTCCAAACAAAACCGTAGATTATATGTAAGTAATGGGTTTGAATGAATCCCTCAAAAAAAAACTGAAAAATATGTGAGATATGGTGGTGTTCCGGTCTATATCTAGGGAACTAAGCAGTTTCTTCAAAAAATTTTTTGAACAAATTGAAGGCAGACATATGAAAATGCATCTTGTCCATTGAGCTGAGTGATTCTTCAAAGTGTTGTTGAGGAGAAGAAGTTGCAAGACATGCGGGCTGTCTAACGGAAAAGGAATAAGTCGGTCACGTGACATGATAATGCCAAAGGTCGAAATATTTTACAGCGACTAAATTGAGATAAAGCAAGCCATTAGCATATGTCACAACTTCTTAAATGCATTTGGGGACTAAAAACAATAATTTATTGAGTTGAAATGATGGAAAATTAGAAAGGCAATCGATAGGAAAAGAGATGTAACTGTAATAAAGGCGCATATAAGACAAATATTGGATGAAGAAAATGATCGGTTGGTCAGACTTCTGGGCTTCGGCATAATACCGATTAATAAATGTAAACTGCAGCCATGAGAGTTGAAGCTTGTTGACAATACAAAGAGATTTCCGCGGTATAGCTATTTGAATCCAGTTCAACAACTGTCAGCAAAGCGAGCAGTGAAATTTACTAGTATAATAATCATTTCATTGGTTCTGTTATTTATTTGATGTATATACTTACCACGGATTACTTTGATACTTGTTTCACAGTGAAATGGCATGATATTTTCACGAGAGCATACAGGCAATATGAAAGGTAGGGCGGTAAAAACGGATCGTCATTATGATCCATATATAGTAATTATTCGAACTCCGAATGAAAAAATCGCGGACACATTTTTATAGGGGATTGCCACTCCCCACAATCAGTCAGGCAGGGCGATATGCCACGGGCGTGACGATGGATCACGTGTAGCTTGTCACACTCTCGGCTCGGTCAATTGGCTGATTAATTTCCCGTCTTCCGTCTCACACTCACACTCACCGATTATCGTTCTTCCTCCTCCTCAGGCATCTGGTCAGCATCATGAGAAGCCAATGGTTAGGCTCTGGAATTCTGGAAATCTCAAATGGTATTTTGGAGTACTGCTCATAGTTCAGGCGACCAAATCATCTTCCGGGATACGCTAGCGGAAACCACAAGAAATCATTAGGAAGTCCGCTGTGGACGGAACCCATCTTGTTCGTCTCTTTTCTCTAGCGATGAGCCATTTTGGACGCCCTCATCCCCGAACTTCTTCTTGGTTTGGCTACGATCCACATTGACGCACCTCTCGCAGATTCCATGACTGGTGTTGATTATGTCCCCTCAAACACCTCGGGTTTCACGAGTAGGCTAGCCAATTATACAGCGTAATTTCCCCAAGCTATACCGGCTCATGCGACGTGGACGAGATGCATACTCCCGATCTTTGTTGATCGGACCACAAGACAGAGACGCACCGGTGTCCTTGTTGTCGCTACCGCATTTGATTGGAACGGCAGCAGTTGTTTACAGCATCGCGATCGTAAGGTCTGACTCCCTTCCTTCATCGGAGCCGCTGCTTCCAAAGCATCACTCTCAGCTGCTAATTTGGGTATTCATCTCGCTTATGTGCTATTTCCGCTGGCAATCAGGGCGAATCGATATTATCAGTTGCCGTTCTCATCTCACTAAGCATCCGAAGAGGTCGTGGTTCCATGCTGCGTCTTCTGCCAGCACACTTAATCATTCGTATGCTTTCGCTCTGGTCTCAAACTGAATTAGATCGATCGACACGCCTTTAGTTTGGTTTGGAAGAGACCCGGACCCGGAATCATGACAAGCATAGATAAATCTGACGATCTACGGGGATTATGCCTTTCCTGAACTTCCGCGATCGCGCTTTCGCTCGCGGACTTTTCATCCACGCGAGATCTTGTACGTCGTGACCTTGGGCTTGCCTATCTCGACACTGAATATTCACCAACACTGGCCGCTCGCGGCCTCCCACGGCCATGGTGATGCAGTTGTTTACATCTGATATCACAGCCCATTGGATCAGACCGCGGTTTTCTTTTTTTTTAAGAGAATCAGATTGGGAAGACCATTACCTTGATTGACGTTCAAGCAAATCCTAACTTTCAACAACGCTTCCTGCTTTCATACCAATAAGCCGTCTATCTACCGATAGCCACGGATCCTTCTGGGCTCATCGTAAGGGCAAGGAACGCCAATGCTCTTTTGTCTTATACTCGCGAAGCACTAGATGCCGCGGGTCGCACTTAAGTATGGGGACTTCCCTCTGCTCGACTCCTGCTAGTACTACCGATCCTGTTTGACGTCGTGGCGTTCAGTTCTGACCTATCTGCGCCTCTAAATTAAACGAACATCATGAACGACAAGAAAAAGAATACACTGAAGTCGCAGTTCAGGTATTCGCCGATGTGCTTCCAAACAACACGCTTGATGAACGTGTCTTCTCCCACTTCATCTCTCCTTCTCGCTTTGCTCACCACGGCCCGCATCATCCTCCGTGATTCTTCCCCGTCTTCTTCAAGTTCTTTTCTGGGGAAGTCGCCGGTCAGCATAACTAACTACAGCAAAAACCCACCTATTTGGCCCAAACCCAAGGTTTTCCGTTGATTGCCGATTACCGAACGAAACACGGTGAATTTTTATTTTTATTATTGTATAAAGTTCACTCTAGATCTGATGATACATGTATGCGTCCGTTAGTACGCTCTGCTTTACTTTTCTGTCGTGCTACCCGCAGGATATGGGAAATAGCCCCGGTAGGACGTGGGATGTTTCAATGGCAGTCCGGACTCCCGAAGGCCTTTATCACATGCGATTAATATTGTCCAGGCATCAACCTTGCGTTTTCCCTCAACAATCTCTGTACGGATGTTGATGGGATCTCCGAGGACAGTTCGGATATACTTGAAGATTTGCTAAAAAGCAACGCAATCTGGAATCTGGATATGACCTTAGGCGGCTCCATAACCAGCAAAGGAATTCCGCTCGTTATTAATATTATAGTTTATCAATGAGTCTTCAATCTTGTTCTCAACAACGATCAAATTACACTAAGGCTGAATCGATTCATCCAGTACAATGGGGTAAAACATATCCGCCAGCTCGTCAACCCCTGACCTGATCAATAATCCATCAATGTACAATTGTCCCGTGACTACACAGTTCAAATCTTTAAGGGATAGATTTGAGCCGCGTGCAATCATCGCTAGCAATGAGAGCGTGATCAAACAAAAGACATCAGGAGAGAGCTCGTGGCTAGAATTGCCACAGAGGCTGCCGTTACTTGAGTCGTTGTTCCAGGTAGAACTCGAAGAGCAGCACTGTCTGAAGTCGAGCCTGACGACGGGTTTGACCCAAGTGTTGCAGCCTCTTGCAAGAGGGACGGACAACTAGGAGCTACGAGGACGTTCCCATACCTTGACGCCGCCCAGAGGACAACACCGTTCGTCCACCCAAACCCGGCCTGTACGGTATACTCCCCGCCTCGTCCTGCAGAATTGACGTCTGTGAACGAGAATTTCTCGAACATCTATCAGTATCAGATTTGTTCGGTCGAACGGTCACCCGTGATATATATGGTGATAGATACAGTTAAAGATGATGGAAGAAAGTCAAAAAAAAGGCTTCAGTGATAGGAATATCAAAACCTTGAAGTTTGATAAAAGACGTACGTTTCCGGTGTTGTTTTGACTTTCCGTCACATTGAGCTCGGCATCCGATAGGCGGGGGAGGATATTGGGAATGGAACCACCCGTTGCCCACCTATGAACATAGAAATACACATGGTCAGCGCCCAACATCACTATCGCAGTCCAGATGAGAAGCCGAGCTTAAAAAGTTGTATAAATGCACCGCCCGGAGGCAGAGGTAAGAGGCAGAATAAATCAAGCTATCTATCAACGACGAAACAAGACATGGGCAATCTTAGGACTTACCAACCGCATAACGCGCTCGTTATATACCTATTCGCTAATTCGCGCTGGAGAGTGAATGACCAGGTTTCGTTGGAAGTGGCATTACCACCGTTGACTACAGTACCATCTAGTACATTGATGTCTGCCCCAACAGTTGCGTTTCCTTCACCTATTATCGGTTGACCTGGGAGCTGGCTTTCGTCAAGGTCAAGCTGGCCGGATGGGATGAACGAGAATGAGGGAGCACCGGATGGTACGGGTGTCGTTGAGATGTTTGAAGGAAGGCTCGCTAGTGCTTCAAGTGCGATGTATTGATGAGGTGGCCAACAATTCGGTGCATCCCATTGCAAACCTGTCTCTATGAACGTCGTCGGAAACGTTCCGTTATACTTATTAAGCACCATGTTGACAGACGAGAACGCGCCAAACGCAGCAGTCTCATTCGCCAATACTTCATTCGGAATGATACCATTCCAGAATGGGTAGAAATGCGCAACGGAGAAGATCGAGTTTCGAGCGTTCGAAGTGAGGTTGAAGTCGTAGAACGCCAGTTTGGAAGGGTCCCAGAATAGATCTAGAATGGATGAGCGTACGTTCTCGGCGGTGGTTGTATGCGCTTCGATAAGTTCCCTGTTCCTCGTGTTTTGAGACGAAGAGGACGACGCATACAAGTCTGCGAGCAGAAGGTGAGCCTTATCTGCAAGAAACGTAGTTAGCCGAAGGGCGTAGAACAAGGACAAATCCGCTGGGGTACCCACAGAGGATACTATTCAGATCGATGGGGATAGTGCCTCGGACGTTGAGACTCCGCAGGATAGGGTTGGTATTATTCGTGCCACCAGCATACGGATCTTTGACCCAACGAGCGGTGAAGTCCCATCCAGTCTCAGCACCAGAAGCTAGCTCTGCGTACAACTCAGACCTTTCAGACTCGTCCAACGGTGTTTGAAGCGTCGGGTCATTTGCAGTCTCGTAATCTATAGAACCCATGAATTCCTGCGCTGAATAGGCTATTACAGTAATGAAACGTATTCACCAACAAGGTAGACTTCCGGACGAGGCGCAGAATTGTTCACCGCATATCTGTAGACCGTGCGTGTTTGATTTGTGTAGGGACTTGTCACGTTGACCGTTCTGTTTGCATGCCACCAAGCTAGCTCGACTTCCGCGAGAGGCAAAGCGCGCGCGAGAATAGAACTGTCGTTTGAAGCAGTTACATACGCTGACAACATCTAAAAGTAAATAGAATTAATTGGATTTAACATTCATGCAGATTGAGTTCTCTTACGTGAACGAAAAGAGGTGGCTGGGACCGATTAAGGTCTTCATGAATGATTCAGGTTCATAATGCTCAATCACAAGCCGAACAAACTCACAATATATCCGACCTCCGTTCGGAATGAATCCGAATCTCTCTAGCTCATCCATGAAATTCTGAAGTGTGGCATTGGCAACGTCGAAAAGCCGAGACTCGATAAGCCCTCTCAAAATCCAATAAGAGTCCCAATAATCTGGATTCCGATTTAGGAATAGAAGAATCTCTTCATTAAACATCAAAACTTCTCACATTGTTCTCTGAACCTTCCACCAGGCACGACGAACGTATGGTTCAGAGGAATGAGGGTACTCTCGCAGTCATTTCCGCCTATGCCACAGAGTCTTGAGTCATTTGAGCCTCGAGCGAGCTGTGTCCAGAATGTATGCACAGCTTGAGCAAAGGCTCGAACTGTCGGGTCGGTTACGTTATTCAAGAAGGGCGGATTCGCGACGAAGTTTGGCAGAGCAAGTGGTTCCAGCTCCAAACCTTCACCCAAAAAGTTTGTGTCGACGAAATCGACTACTTGCTGTATCGTCATATTATTCGTCGAATTCCCGGCCGATGCAAGAATACCGTTAAATGCTGACACCACATCTTCAGATGAACGGTTCGTGGGCTTGTCGATAAATGTTTTCGGGTCCGGATATAGATCGGCGATGTTCACCGTTTGAAGAATCTATAAAATTAGTAAATGCATGTACCCGAAATGATCCGTAAGACAAAAACGAAATTGAGCAAAGGATTCAAAGTTGCAAGACAAGAATCCGGCGTCTCGCAATGTCCACACACGGCTCTGCGGCAACATATTGCTTCAAGAATACAGTGAAGCTGACTCGCATGGAACACCAATGAATGGAAAAGAACAAACTTCCTTCACTCACCGGTCCCGGGCAGAAAATTTCACTTTGACACCAAGGTTGCGGAGGCGGTAGAGGAACCTGACTAGGCAGAGTATTCGTTAAAGGAGCCGTGGGATCCGGAACTTCTGTCGACAGAGTAAGGGAAGGTACATCCGTGCTTGTTACAACTGGCGGAAACGTAGCAGTCGACTCGGAGCTTGAAACCGTTTGAGGGAGAGCCAAGACCCGCAAGTATCCTGAGACCAGGAGTGCAGCACCCAGGAGCGCTCCAGTACGCCTCATGATGGCTAGACAAGGAAGAGCGGTGGGTGACCCGCTGATTAAATTTTTGAATCAAGTTTTTATACGAAAATATGACGGTGTCGGCTATTCTGAACGCGTTCGTCATATGATCATGTTTATACCTAGAACCCTCCACGGTCACTGATGGACAAGCGCGAAACATCGTGATGTCCACATGCTCTTCACTGTTTAATATATAAGTAATTCCGAGACTGATGTCACCGACTTTTGAGCCAAAGTCGGAACGTTCGAGGCGAAGACGGGTTCCCATCCCATAGCATGCAGACCTGAAATGAAGAGCAGGAGAGCTCGAAACTGATTCAAGACAAATCCATGGGGTCCGTGGGGAAAGGTGCGGACCGTTCAGGAGATGGAAGTCGAGGCTGTCGTATTCTCGACAGTACGGAAAGGCGATGTATAGCTTAGTGGAAGAAACCACCATTCGTCGTTGATGTTTATCTAGAATTGTCAAGTTGAGTGAGCGGGACATCTTGTTTTGAAATTTGAAACAACATAAGTCGAGTCGTGGCACGGACCGGACCACTGGCAGGTGAGATTATGTAATCATTCGTGACTAATCAGCTCAAGAGTTATGTGATGATTGAATACCGACCGTCGTTATCCTCACCTCAAGAATCTTTACCATGACTCGGAGCTCTTACCTACCTCGATCCCAAAGCTTGAACGAACGTTTCACACGGACGACTGACCAAAATGCGCCTCCGTCAAGAATGACTATCAGTCCTACAGAATATTGCAGTTTGGGCTTGCGAAGAAGCAGTGTCGATCATGGCAAGTCGTCCAGGGACAAGTCGGTCAGGGACTCTCAACTTGCTTTGCTTGACATACCCGGAGACTCCTTGCATCGTCTACCAAGTGATATTATAATCAACATACTTAATTATCTTTCTGTGGATGCGCTGTTTAATCTGTCTTTGACATGCGAATATCTACATGGCCTAGTGGGTACGCTGGTTCAATCATAACAGCTCAAAGCGAATTAACCTCTCCCCTAGGTCTCGCAGTTCGGATGGATGCTGTACTTGCGTCGAACTCCACGCCGCTCGTGGAGTCTGTCTTGCATCGATTCGATATGGTCCTCCTATCAACGAGTGCGGTATGATTGGATCTCCGAGTGCAACTGGAAGAATCGAACTTTCGTTGCGCGTCCGCTCTCCGCACCCTGGCATGGAAGACTCCGCCCCGAACTTGCTATAGCACGGAGACGACTTGTCGTCGCGGCAGGAATAACTTTGTATGTGTATAGCTTCGCGCAAACGCCGCATAATGGCTCCGGTACACCAGTAGTTCGGTTGGAAGGATCGTACTCTATTAAGAGAGCGGAAGAAGAGCAGCAGGTACACCATGATATCACGTCTGTGGCATTCTTACCCGACAATGGGGAGGACCGATCGCTGATCATGGGCTTCGCGGATGGTAATACTATGCGTGTGACTCTACCGGATTCAAAGAAGAGTCATCCTCGTCTCACGCCGGAAGTCGAGACGATCGACATCGGAGAAGGCCCAGTTGAGAGTATCTCAGTCTCAGGACTATTGATATTCACACTGTCTGGCTTTGGAAAGGGCATACTTCGGAACAACGTTAACAGTCAGACAGCTTCCGAAATATATGTCGGCGAGAAGTGCTGGTCTTCATACCTACCGAGCTCCGCTGCCCGCTATGTCGCTATTGGCTCAAGTTCAAGAATGCCGTTAGCGGTTTATCCGATTCACGAAGGCGGCTTGAGCCCAATACCGTCTGCGGCTCTCACAAGTGTAAGAGCATCTGAATGGGCTAGTCGGGCTCCGGCTTCCGCTGTATACGGAATCACAGGTCCACCTCCGAGCTTCCCGGGAAACCTTGAGCAAATAATCGTATCTGGCTGGTTCGATGGTCGAGTACGGCTCTTCGACTTACGCATCCCACCAACCTCTTCAATGACGGCGACATCCGTGGCAAAGGCCGTGCCTGTGCTTTCGCCCGTCATGTCTCTATCCGATCCCTGGGCGACGGAAAGCATTTATTCTGTTTCGTCCGGTGGTGGCTCCGGATGCACTATTGCTGCAGGAACCGCTCGGCACAGTGTCGTTGCTTTCTGGGATGTGCGTTCCTTGCGTGAGAGCTGGAGTGTGCATGCGCCCGGAAACGATAGGTCACCTGTATACGCCATTCAGCTGGAGAGCTCCCGTCTTTTTGGAGCGACGCAGAGCCGAGCCTTCGTTTGTGATTTTGGACCTGGTGTTGACTTAGAGACGTATCCACAGCTGCCAGATATTAAGGCAACTGGGCGTCGTAATAGGAGGGTCCTTGACGACTCGCTTAGGACAGAAGATGGAGTACGATATGAGGTGACGAAGTATTTGCACAAGAATCCACTGGCCGGCGGTTGAGCAATGGAAGAGAAGCCGACTCGGATTCTGGAATACGGCGGTTGGAGAAAGACGATTTCTAGAAAATGTATCTTGAACCCACGGTGGATTTAACCTGAACTGTATTGCCTTTCTCTGATGTATCCGCGGTGTTCTTATAGATATGGACATCCAGTTGAAGGGAATCGATTAAATGAGTAAGATTGATAGACTATTTACTCCTCATCAAATTGTAATCAAAGATAATTCACACCGCTTTTTAATGCTGATCGAATGCCAAGCGCAGAAAGGGAATGGGGAAGAATGCGGGTGCAGGGGAGGATGCGCTCGCTCGGGGGCAATTGAGAGTGGAAGGAAAAGGATATAAAGAATGCCACAGCAACCCGCGTGGTTGCGATTGAGTAGTATTTTACGTACCGACAGACTATTCTGCACCCTCCATTCTAGGTCAGGACGAGCAAGGAGAGGGTCTATTGCCAGTGAGCGTGCTTTGCTTGACTCAAAATCGGAGGTGAGCTGCTGGAAGACTATTACTAAATATAGTAGTCATGTTAATTTGTGTTTGTCCGATCAGCGGCGGGTAACCTTCATACCATACCCTTAGACCGACCGTCCAACCACCGCGGTCCCCGACAGGGCGCTGTCCCCTCAACCATTCTCGTCAAAACAAAACAAAAGAGGACTAAAAGTTCTTATAAACGATACTCGTCGTGCACATTGAAGTTGGTCTCGAGGGCGCAGGACGCATCGTGGAAAGTTTCTGATCGCGGGAAAAACGAGATATTTTTACGGAGCTGGGTACTGACGCGCAGCTTGGACGCGCTCACGGGACGACAGGTTGACATTCCCTATCCTATAACGGTACGTGGCATTGGTGTCTTAAGAGCGTCGCGTCGCCTTGACTCGAGTGCGGATTTTTATGATGAGATAGTTTCTGCCACTCTTCGTGCCTGCTTTTAGCGCGTGCACAGCTCGGCTCTCATTCGAGTTCGCGACGCTTTTACGCGCCGACTTTTAGGAGTGGCAGCGATAACTAATATCGCTTCAAGCCGAAGCGTGTATTCTGGGACGTGTCTATCGTCTTGTTCGGGTCGTAACCGCCGTTGGGGTCGTTCGCGCCAGTATTTAGCTTCTCACCTCGACGATCTGGGTGCTGTTGTGCTCTCTTCTGTATCGACCTGACAACACGGTTCAACGACAACACAAAAGCCTACCTCTTCTTTCATTATGATTCCACCAACTATCGACACGTCTGTCGCACGGACTATGTACTCTGCCACCACATCCAGATCTGCTGGAGCTTCCTCTCTCCGTGATCACCAGTCTTCGCAAGGTTCACGTGTTCGCACTCTGTCAACAACGTCCACGTCGTCCTCTATTTCGTTAGTCACTCCACTTCCGTCATCGGGAAACGCATCGACATCGTCGCTGGACGTTCCGAGTCCAGACGAATCAGGGAGAGATTCGGGGGTTAATACTTCGACAAGCGAGCAGGGTCAATTATATTCTGATGAAGATGATGAATTACCGTCAGAAACCATCGTACGCGCACTCCACGACTTCGTACCCCAGCACCAGAATGCTACATGCCTGGCATTCCGCGCTGGTGAACTCATACGAGTCCTGAATCAAGATCCAAGTGGTTGGTGGGACGGGGAAATTGACGGTCGAAGAGGATGGTTTCCAAGCAACTATGTCGGCTCCATAAGTGAAGGGCTTGCGCAACCTCCTCTGAAGAGGGTCCACTCTCGGTCGGTGTCAGATACATCATTTACTTCCCGGGCGAGCACGGTCACCCCAATGCATCAACCAAAGAACGAATCTGGGAGTGGAGACCTCCTCTTCCCAGGTACTGCAAGCCATACTCATCCTTTAATGGTTCCTCTTCTACACAGCCTACAACTCTTACAAAACACGACTCTTGTACGGCGTGTCAGTCATTACCAACCTGCCGTCGCGTGTATTATCCAATGCATCCGAGCGCTTCTACAACAGACGGAATGCCTTGCTCGCGGTGCACCACTGCTCCGACGCTTTCCCGTCATAGCACAAGAACGGAAACGCGTGCTTGCCGACCTCGCTTTGCTTGTGACGCAGAGTAAGAAAGCATCATCTCCGGAACTTCAAACTGACGAAGAGAGGGATCCCGAGGAGGAACTGATGCTCCGGCTTGGCGGTCAGGTTTTTGCTCGCGTCCGACGGTTCCTCGCCGTTCTCGTACAATGTGGAGTTGATTTGCCCGAGCGTAATGTTCCGAGCTCAGCCGACACTTCCACGTCAGAGACTGTATGCGACCAACATATAGATGCCCGGAAGAGAGGTTCCGAGCAAATTATCGCTACGAGGGTTATTAATGCAGTCGACGAAAGCTATCTGCCGTCACCACCCCGGAAAGAAGCTACGGATTTAAGACATCGTCCTCATTCATCAGTAGACTCAGGATCGACCGCGCACTCGAGCCAACGAGGTTCACGAAGGAGAGCTGGAAGTGTAGCGCAGAATGGGTTTCACGGGCGACATATTTCGCTGAGTAGTTCTTCTAGTTTCTCGTCGTTTTCGTCATTGGATTCTCCGGGAACACCTCCGACACCGCCATTCCCCGAAGGCCCATGTACATCCACACAGGTGCAGAAGGCTCTGCGCGCAACACATGACACCCTACTATCTACGATTGCTGCATTCATCGGGCATGTACATGCACATTCGCGCACCGCCCATGCATCAAGTACCGGCCATCTTTTTGCACTTGTCCGACAGATTGTAGACGTTGTGTGTCGACTCTTGACGATAGTTGATGCCGTCATGTGCGTGGAGGACATCCAGTACTTGAAGCGAGCCGGACTTGAGGTTTCCAAAGAGAATCTGTACCAGGTTGCATGTGCACTTGCGGACGCTGTGCGCGAGATGGCGACAACTACGATGCTAACTCCCTACGAGGAAGATGAAATGGAAGAGCGTCGGCAATTGCTCAAGGTTGCTACGGAGGTGCTAAGAGCAGGATCAGATTGCGCGTCGTCGGTCAAGCAGTGTCTCACGCGCCCCCTCAATTCACCACCGTGTATCATCGTACTTCCCCCATTAGTGGATGGTTCTGGTCCGCCTACACCTGCCATGCATCCCTCTGAACATCGTTTGCTAGAGAAGCCTCGAACGCCAGACCTCTTCACGGACAGAGATGATAGCTGGAACGACGACGACGACGATGTCAAACGCGCGTCGGTTGCAAGCGGTGGGACAGTTCTGCCTCAGTCTCTGGAGGAGCTCCACGAACAAGTACAGATAGGGTATTCCGCAACAGCGGCGAACTATGAGATCACTGGCGAGAACTCTACCCTTCAGCCATTGCGACGAAGTACTTCTTCTGAGAAGTGGGTAACGGAGCTTGCTTATGAGGTCGACGAGGAAGAGGACCCGTCAACAAGCCCTGCTATGCCAAATCAAGACCGTCAATCTTTAATGGCCGCACTGCCGAAGGATTTTTCGGAACCCATCGAGGAAGAGCAAGAGGAAGATGAAGACATAGACGAGGACCGCAATTCGGCTGAGAAGGACCTTCCGTCCCCGACTTCGCAAGTCTATACAGAGGCTATAGCAGAGACGGGCGTGACGGCGGGCGACAATCGGAGGAATTTGTCACTCGAGGACAAGGTACTTCACGGCGAGCTGCCGTCAATTCCACAGACGGACGATGAGGACAATAGAATTCCGCTAGCTTGGACTCTTTCGCATGACTACGCACCTCAGGACGTTGCGTATAATAGCGAGGGTCAGTTGGTTGGCGCGACATTGGAAGCGCTCGTAGAGAAGATGACCGCTCATGATCAGATACCTGATGCTGGTTTCCAAGCCGTCTTCTTTCTGACTTTCCGGTTGTTTACGTCGCCAGGCGGCCTTGCAGATGCAGTCATAGCCCGTTTCAACCTCGCTCAGCCCAATGGGCTGTCGGATACAGATGCCTCCCTATGGTCTCAACAGAAGCTTCTCCCGGTGCGTTTGAGGGTACAAAATCTTCTGAAGTCTTGGCTGGAAGTGCATTGGCGGGTGGGCACGGATGATGATGCACTTCCTTTGCTGCAGAAGTTTATACGAGAAACGATGGCTGAGGTATACCCTGGTCCCGCGCAGCGGCTAGACGACTTGATCGCTTCGCGTGACTCGATGTCTTCATCCGCGCTGAGTCCGATCAGCGAGCGCCAACGTCTCAACGAGCGAATTCGAGATATCGCGATGCCTCTTAACCCAACTCTTTCGAGCAGTACTTCCTCATCCGAAATACCCCGCCCCATAATGACGAAGGCGTTATTAGCATCTCTACGTTCTCAGAACTTTGATTCCATTGCTGTTACGGACTTCGATGCTCTTGAGCTCGCACGGCAGATTACGTTGATAGAGAGCCGGCTTTACTGCGCGATTACCGCAGAAGAGATGATTGAACTCGGAAGACCGGGTGCCGCTCCCGCGGTCAATGTAAAAGCGGTCACTTCATTTAGCACTGCTGTTACTGGATGGGTATCTGAGTCAATATTGGGGGAGCAAGATGTCAAGCGCCGGGCGTTGCTCATGAAATTCTTCATAAAACTTGCTGATGTGAGTGTCCTCCAGTCATGTCCTTGACGTGCCTGTGCTCATATTACAATGATGAAGCGTTGCACATCCTTAAGGAACTTCAGCACACCGCGATCCATTCTTGCTGCATTAGATTCGGCGACTATATCCCGGCTCCACCAAACGTGGTCGGTGAGTCGGTTTGGCTCTTGTTTGTTCGTCGCAATGCCTTATCGTGTTTGTCAAATATTAGGGACTCGCACAGAAGAGTAAGATACAACTCGAAGCACTGAGAAAGTTGGCGGATCACGCACGGAACTATCACGAGTACCGCACGCGTCTTCGAAATACCACTCCACCTGCGGTTCCCTTCCTCGGTACGTGGGCACGTGAAGTGCATTCAAACCCTCACTCTCGACCTCCGTATTGATCAATCTTCCGATTATTATGTGTAGGTCTGTATCTGACCGATCTCACGTTCTGCAGGGAAGGTAACCCGTCGCATCGGGCTTCCCCTTTGGAGCCGAACAAGAAGCTTCTGAACTTTAATAAGTATCACAAACTTGCGCGCATTGTGCAGGACATGCAACGTTTCCAGGTTGCATATAGTCTCAAGGATGTATCAGAGGCGCAACGATATTTGCAATTCTGTCTCGACAAGGCAAAGGACCATGGCGACTTGGATGATCTATATCGACGAAGGTTGGTATCTATGTGCAATCCGTCTAATGTTATGCTGATCGTGGAAATATCCAGTCAATTATTGGAGCCTAAACGCGCTGCAGAAGCCCCTGCGGCGAGCGAGTTGAAATCGTCCATTTTCGGATGGGGCAACCGCTCTCAGGCTTCCTCTGGCCCGGCAACCGTTGCATAAGACATGATCTAGCTCACATTTCTCCTATATTCTTATGCATTCTCTGGAAATCGGAATTTTGGATTAATGTATTTTTATTGGATGTTCACCATACCGTTTGTACTCATTCTGTTGTTGTGGGTCAGCATACCTAATCCTAAACAATCCTCCACAGTTATTTCTTCCGGTTTGCTTCTGTAAGGTTGCTTTCGTCTCATTTCACTTGGATCTCTAGCAGCAGGTATTTCGCGGAAGTGTTTCCCCCCTTTCTACAAATTGTTTCTTTACGTCGTATTGATGCATTACTGTCAGCTCCGCTTCGTCCTGTAATCACTTTGCAATATTTAGTCATTCTCTTTCAGTGAAGAATAGAAAACTTCCTTTGCCGTATGGTCTTCTGGCCACTAAGTCAGGACCGGGCGATTGCGAAGGTCGAATCTAGCTGAACTTAGCATTCGTGGTGAGTCAAGAAACACTTCTGCTCGAGATCTCCTTTACATAATTGTTATTTTAAGCATTTCAAACCTACGCCGCCTCACCTTAAAAGCATGTAGGGCTCGAACTTTCGCAGCTAATCTTGTCTTCTTGGGAATGTCGCGGGGATCAAATGACGGATTGTATCATCTTCCAGATTCGTTGATGGGCCCGTCGTACCCCCGTTTGTAGGGTATCTGACAAGGCAACATCTTATCACAGACAGAAAGTGGGAAAGAGGTGCAAGCCGCCGTGCAACGCTTCACATGGAACATACGGCCTTCATCCTAGATGCCCTTGGATTCCGTGATCACTAATCCCATCGCATCTTCCACCACTGCATCCGCTAGAGTAATCGTTAACTTTAACGGTGCTTCTTCATTCTACGAACCTTTTCGAGTTGTCCGCAGTTTTGTCGGATGCAGTCGATCCCGGCAGCAAAAGGAGGAACTACGTTTACCTCGAAAGCTGAACGATGACGACTATCAAGTTCATTAGACGTTACCCAGGAGGAGCCACTCGACAACGTGAACGCCTCAAAGCATTATCATTCCTCTATGGATCTCTGTGTGTCTTTGAGCTATTCTTACCAAGGCCTCGGCGATAGAGGCGTGCCGCGCTGTTACCACCATTATCAATGCTCGGCGTGTGCTTCGCCCACACTCAGTACGAAGCGTGGAGCGCATAAAACGAATCGAAGGGTCTTCCGAGTCAGGCGCCCACGGAAAGCCAAGACCGGACGTTGAACAATTCACAGTGTTATTATCTTACGACTCTGGAAGGATCAAAGGTCTTTGAGTGCTATTCCTCGGCGGAATCGGTGAACTTTTGATGTTCTAAGCATATGTAGGTGATATCCTTACTACCACCTGACTTGTAGTGCAAGTATTCACTGCTGACTTCCTTTGCTGGGAAGGCTGCTCCAAGCACATCCTGCTTCTTGTCAACGTTTGATAGATTCTATCACAACGTGATAGGGCAGTAATTCCGGTGATAGAGCGAGCTGCGTGCCGATGACGACGGCAGTGCACGATATGTCGGTCTGCAAGGAAACATTCCGGCGTGTCTGAGACATGGCTACCCGTCTTACGATTCGGGCTTCAATTCAATGAGCCACCCAACGGGAAATTATCTTCTCTGATCAACGCTTATACCGATCCAGAATGCTAGCCGGCTTACAATCGACATGGTCTCACAGCACAGGTTCCTGACGTTTTTGCAGTATAGTTTGTGCGTTTGTGTTTTGGACAAGGCTATCCATCACCGTCTCTGCTCCGCTGCGTTGTCTCACTCAACTAGTTTGAACTAACTACTCCACACAGGTGCGGGCCGATAGTCCTCAGTGCTGTAGTCCAAACAAGCAAGGCGTCCTCTTTGTACATAAATCATGGCCATGAAGTTCCGAGCTTCTCGAACCCAACTCGTAATTATCGATCACAAAGGGATCAGCCTCGGACGAAAACAACTTTGCCTATTCTGTGGGGAGCTGCACTTGCCGTTTCAAGAGGCACCCCAGTTCACGACGAAATTTGATTCTTCTCAGCCTTTCTGCTATAAAATCAGTCCGGATTGCGACTACTAGATCTCAACCTGAAGCAATCATCCACACCAGGTTTTCCTTCCCTCTTGACTTCCTCCCATAATGTCCGCCTCTGAGTTCTCTACCCAAGGATTTGCTCCGAAAACTTCCCGTAGAGTCTCCGACGACGACGAAGTGGTTGAGACTACTGTTGCCAACACGCAGTCGTACTCGAGCGATATGGCGTCCTATTCGAAGTTTCCGAATCGCTGGTCACGGATACGGTATGTCCCATTGACCTTGTAATGTTCTCGCCGTCGTCTAAATATGGCCTTTAGCCATACTCTTCGGGAGCCCGCTGCGGAATTCTTAGGAACTGGCGTGTTCGTCATGTTCGGCACCGCAGGCAATGCGCAAGGCCTGCTGTTCAACAACCCGAACGTGTCGGCCGCTCCCGCAGGAGTACGTCTTGTCTCAGACGAAAGTATGAGGTAACTTAAACTTTCCACAGGGATGGCTTTCCGTTGCCCTCGGCTGGGGTATTGGTGAGTAATTATCAGGCCTTTAGACCGGCTTATTCAAAAATTACTAACTCTTTGCAGGCATTGGGCTCGGCGCGTGGGTCTCTGCTGGTATCAGTGGTGGCCACATTAACCCCGCGGTCAGTGTTTCATTATTAACACTAGGTGTGATTGGGATCTGATAGGAATATCACCCTTCTCGTTAGGTCACTATCACTCTTGCCACGTTCCGAGGTTTCCCGTGGAGGAAGGTCCCAATCTACATTTTAGCCCAGCTACTTGGAGCCATTGTCGGCGCCGCCCTCACCTATGCGAATTACGTCGACGCGATTAATCTAGCTGAAGGTGGACCTGGAATCCGCACCGTGGCAGGAACTGCCGGCCTTTTTGGTACTTACGCGGTAAGCTACCCCAACGATCAAATACACCGTGTCATTCATTAACGTTTTTCTCGGTTTAGGTCGGATATTTATCAAATGGTTTGTTCTAAGTGTTCCCAGTCGTCGCCCGTACTGAATTGTTGGCCCCCGTTAGTGTCGGCATTCTTTGAAGAAGTAAGTACACTCTTCCCCCATCGCTGCTCCTGAAACTGACTCTTCCCAAGTTCTTCGGTGCCTTCCTCTTAGTGTTTGTGCTCTTCGCAGTCCTTGACCGGAAGAACGGACCGCCACCTGCTGGCCTGGTTCCCGTCGTCCTTTTCTTCGTTCTCTTCGGTCTTGGAATGGCTTTCGGCGCACAGACGGGATTCGCAGTCAACCCTGCCCGTGACCTTGGACCGCGCATACTCACAGCGATGGCTGGTTACGGACGTGAGGTGTTCAATTTCCGCCACCAGTACTGGCTGTGGTGCGGTGTAATCTCCCCTATCCTTGGAGCACTTGTTGCAGGTTTCGTCTACGATACTTTCGTGTACACCGGAGAAGACAGTGTCATGAATCGCCCGTAAGCTCATGTCACACATAACATTCCTGGTCCTTTTAACACTTTCTTCCAGTAACTCTGCCGTACGAGCAGCGCGCTTACGCGCCCCTCGAGAGAAAAAGGCAGAGTCTTCTGGTAGCGACATGGTCTAAGAAATGAGAAGAGTTTGCTGTCTGCTTGGTTAAAACATGCAGTTTAAAAGGGTTTCATTCTTGAATAACCACATTCCGATTATCTGTTCCGCAGGCGCACAAGTTGTTGTCCAAGTATTTCTCCTCCTTCATCTGGTCTCTTCTATATCTCAGAATGGTTGTATGGATCTTCCGCGATGTATCTTCAACGTCCCTCACGCTCATGCTGTTAATGCTTTTATGTAGTTCATTCCACGAATACGATTTGTTTTTGGAAATGTTTAAAAAAACTAGAGTTTCCCTAGTCGATTCCATCCCAGCATATTCCCCCAGGACCGCCACATCCGGTCGACGATACGCAGCTTTTCCTTGCGGCCAAAATCAGGATTCTCCAAATCAGCAATGTCTGCGAGCATTCCAGCGCGAAGTAATGAATGTGCCGGAAGTTGTCGTTCTGCAAACTCTCGTAATCGCGCCACGGAGATAAGGAGTAAACCGGATGTAAGTGGAGGGACATCTGATTCGGAGTAACTTTGGCCCCCGACAGAATATGCATCGCTCGATGAGGCAATTAAGAGTCGCTCCACACGACGCATTGCGAGCCATGCACTCTCACGCTCTCTCCGTCCGCCGAACTGTTTGCCGCCGCGCCCGCCAACCCACGTCGTACGTAGAGCTGTGAATGTAGCATAGACAATTGCGAGAGCCGGAGCAACGCCAACAAATGCGAACGTGAGTTCCTGTGACTTGAGAAGTTTATCGATCCCGGAAAGCGCCTGATCGAGATCCACCTGGATTTCGACAAATACAAATATTAGTTGGAGACTCTGGCACTTTAGCAGCTACCAGAGAAGCCAATCTCACCTTCGTCTTTTGGATCTGGATAAGAAGTGACCGTATAAGAGTGCCAGTCAAGGCGGTGCGAAGAGGGGCTTTAAGGTCTTGCTCGTAGATACGTAGAACCGGGCTGAAGTCGCCTTGCCGTACTTGTGCGGACAGCTGCTCTAATTGAGACTCGTTTAATGATAACTTGTCTCGGCTCAGATCTATAGCCATTCGCTCAAGAGACTGACTCGCACGGTCATTTAATGCCGTATCTCTGATACAGCTGGATGGCATACCTCAATGTCCGCTCGAATAGCTTCCTGATTAACAATCCTTGCAGCGTTTTCTCCGCCAGTACGAACAGTGTCCAGGATTTCGCGAACTGGTTCTACCACGTAACCGAACCAAAAGCCTTTCACCGTATCGTGGGCGCGGAGGGCACTATCCACGATACTCTCGCGGGAGTTGTAGATTGTACGAAAGAGTAATAGAGCTGCTGGCGGCAGGAAGACCAGCCGTGGCCATAATAATGTCAATTGCGACGGCCTACGGAGAGAGGCAAAAGCGGCATTATGAGCAGCAGAAAGGTCGCCGAGTCCAGTGAAAGCAAAGAAATGCAGCAGTGCAACAGTGTCCTTTTCTTCAGCATTAGAATACGATTCAGGGAATTCTATACCCGTTGCCTTTGCCAGTATCGTGGTGGCGATATTTGGACGGTTAGGAATGACTTGCTCAAGTTCACCTTTTAAGATGAGTAGCTGACCGAGTTGCGTAGCTCGCTCGTCTCGAAGTTGCGACAGTTTTTCGCGGCGTTTCTCGCATTCTTGGCGTGTCAATTCCAGGGGAGAGAAGAATAGTAACCGCTGGTGGTGAGTTAGATGAGGAAAGAACGCCTTGCCCAATGGCGTAGGTCGTAGTGATCCAATGCCAGGGAACAGCTGACGGAGGGATCGAGGAGAGAAAGCGGACAGCCGTATTGGAATATCATTCTCACGTAGAGCATTGAGAACCGTTCGTGCGACACGTACAACGCGCTCCGGAAGTGCTACATATCAATCAGTACTATTGCAGGACTGGTATTCTAGAACAAGAATAGACGTACTTGCTAGAAGATACCACGCAGCGGAGGAACGCGAGCGCGTTATGCTATCCCACCACTCTGCCTCAGAGTCTGCTTCTCTGGCGTCATTGAGAAATTGGTCGAGAGATTCGGCGTAGAGCCCGACGACAATTCTTCGCTCCAGTGCTGAGCGCACTGCCAAGTCTTCAGCGGACAGGCGCTCATCCTTATGCTCAAGTAGGCTTAGCAAGGTTTTTCGTAGGGAATCCTTGTCCAGAGGAGACTGGAGTTGCAACAAAATCGGAGAAAGCTTTTGATCGGGTGGAGGCTGCTCTGTATTTTGCTGTAGAGCTCCTACGACTTCATTCTCGGGTGTAGTTGGCACAGATGACTGTGTTGCTTTGAGCAACGATTGTACATGGGTTGAAGAAAAAGAGGACATTTGTAGCTATTCAGCGTCCCGCTACACTCAGAGGCAGAGACGACGAGATAGTTTCTGCCGCACACCTCCGCACACGCGTCGACCAGCTCACGGCGCGGTGCACGTGATGGTGCCTTGTCATCTTCCTTCAATACAATAAACAAGCACTTCATCAAATTCCATGGGTTCGAACATTCGAATGTACCATATGGTTTCCTTTCGCGCGCTACTCGGCTGATACAGAAGGATATGATATGACTGACGGTATTTATAGCAAGGGACGCGAGATCACGATAAAAAGTTCGATTTTGGGAGGGGCGGGTTTTGGTGTACCCCGACGACCGCGCGAGAGTTGAACGTGTCCAGCTCGGACTACCGCCTGGTCTGGTTCTTGGAAGTCGAGGACGTCGAAGGACTGTTTCTGCTGTCTGGCAAAGTTTCTGGACAACATGTTGTCGTCTCCGAGCGCAAAACTCCTTGTACTGCTTGCTCTTGCCGCTCTTCGGGCTCAAGCATCCCTTTCCTCGCACCTGTCGACTAACTCGGCCGGGTTTGATGTACATAGGAGTCTGGGGAACTTGTCGCCGTATTTCACTCCTAAACGTGCTCCTGGCCTTGTTGGAGGTCTTGGAACTGGTATGTCGGAGGAGTGCAAGTTGGATCAAGTTCAACTCGTACGTCTGTTGACATTAATATTTCGCGTCTCGTTCCTTTCACTAACTAGTGCTCCTGCCTTATAACCTGAATACATTCCTCTCGATGCGACACATAGATGCATAGACACGGCTCCCGGTTTCCCCTCCCAACCGAAGTAGTCTTTATGCAAAACCTGTCAGATAAACTCAATGCTCCGAACGTTACTGCTAGCCTTGACTCTCCAACAATAAGACTGCCGAATGAGTGGAAATTTGTATCGGGTCCGAATAGATGGAGCAATGTTCTTGGTGTGAATGATTTGACGGCTGTAGGGAGGAGGGAATGCTTTGACCACGGTGTGCAGTACGTAAATCTTTTCCCGACATTTTTTATCTCAATTTCGCTTCGGAGGTAAGGAACAAGGTGAGAATGCTGACATGGTTGTTTGCTCGATGTGTTTGGTACCAGATTCCGATTAACGTACCCAGATATGCCTTTTGAACATCTCTTGGCCGGGAATCAGGATCGAGTATGACGTCCCTCTTGCTTGTTGCTCGAACTCTCTTTTCTTATTCCCTCGACCCTCAATTAGGTTGTCGAATGTGCAGAGTGGTTCCGTGCAGGTCTTTTCGGGCGGAACCAACTCGAAATCTCTTCTCTTTCGCTCATCAACGAGGACAATGTTACCATTTCTTCCAGTGCGTTCTCTATACTTTGTTATTATTGGTTTTAAGAGACACCTGGACCTGAAATCTAGTCACCCCAATGTATACCTGCCCTAAATGGGACTACAACTTCGGAGCAAACCTCACGGCTGAGTGGGGGAACGTATACTTGCCCCCAATTGCGAAACGTATTAACAAAATCTTGGCACCTGTGCAGTTGTCGAATGATGACGTACGCTCACTTTACTCCCCGATCCTTCATTTCGTCTAGCTGACAAACCCGATCCGAATTTCATTTAGGTACACGGGGCACTGTATGCCTGTGCGTACGAGCTTGCAGCGTTTGGGAATACGACGTGGTGCGATGTTTTTACACCGGACGAAATAAATAATTTTGAGTACGAGTGGGTACTTTCTTTCTTGTTTTATGGAAGTTCTGTCTGATATTTGACCCGAATGAAGGCTCGATTTGCTCATGCGTGGTGCCTTTGGTTATGGTCTCCCGAATGACATGGGACCCGTCCTTGGGTAAGCACGATGCATAGTATTGGCCATCATTGATTATTTCTTAAATGTATTTCATCTGAAGGTCGCTGTCTGTGAATGATCTCGTCGATCGGTAAGAAAATATATTATCCTCGTCCTTCTCCGTCTAGAGTTCAATTATTTACAACCAGGTTAACGAATTCGACTGCAAACAAGACGTATCTCGAGTTCGGGCACGACACAACAATCGATCTTGAGCTTACTGCTTTAGGTCTCGCCAAGTACGTACATTCGTCTCCTTCACCCATATATCCAACTTCCCTGCGCAAGTTTACAAGCGAATTCTCAGGGATGACAGTTTCCCAGCGACTGGGCCTCCTAACCCGAAACGTAAATGGCGTACGTCGTTCCAAGTCCCGTTTGGTGCGATGATGGTTTGGGAAAAGTGGTCTTGTGGGGAGTCATCGTGCGTTTTTGTTTCCTTCTCTCCCCTACACGTTCGTCATCTTCATGATGTTTCACTGACGCCGTGTCGCCATCCTATTCTAATATCCCCAGAACGAAAGTCCGCCTGATATTAAACGATGCACCCTTCTCACTCGCTCCCATCTGTCCGGCAGATAAGAGAACGGGTGCTTGTGAGCTCGGCGCGTTCGTTTATGCCACGGAACATATTCGGAGTGTCAAGTGGGGAGACGGGACGTGGAATGGGACTTGTGGCAACCCCGGCATTTAACTTCATATAGTCCGTGATAAGATTATTGTGTCTAGAATGGGGTGTGCGGAATTACGACAAGTGATATCCCGAAACACAGAGTTATTCTGCTGTATGTAAAAAAATCCCAAGGAAGCAAGCATCAAGTCTAAGTGGGTACAACGTTTAAACCCCAGTATGCGGATGCGGAGCACAAAGCGGTCTGGATGGTTGACGAGTGCCAACCAATAATCTCTTTTCTTTTCTCTATTTGGCGGATCAAAAAGTAATCTTGTGCTTATGTAAGAATTGTAGTTCACGAGACCTTGGCACGTATCGATTCAACCGCGTCACTTCCGTTGCGTTTCGACTGTCGAAACTCAGCCGCCGGAGACAAGCTACCTCTAGTCAATCGACCAAAGCCAAAGCTATTATGAGCGATCCATTCCGTCAATTTAGCCAACAAATCCAAAGGGCGGGGAGGAGAGGTCCGGGGCTTGGAGGATCCGGGTTGCTTGTTGTGCTTGTTGCTGGTGCCGTAGCGGTTAATGCTAGTTTGTATAACGGTGCGTTGGAATTTTTTTTTTCGGCATTGTGAGCTTTAGTTGAGATGAGATTTGTTCAGTGGATGGTGGGCATCGGGCGATTAAATATTCGAGGTGGGTTTTTCGTTTGGTGTCTGGGAGTGCTGGTTCTCCGGTTGACGCTTGTGATTCATCCAGGATAAATGGTATCATGAAGAACATCTATCCGGAAGGGACGCATATTAGGGTGAGTCTAATCCGCTCGCGTGTTAACGTAAACTGTGGACACAAGTTGTTTTCAGATACCTTGGTTGGAGACGCCAATCATTTTCGACATCCGTGCAAAACCGCGAAACATAGCAAGTCTTACAGGGACCAAAGGTGTGACTTCTCGACCTGTCCAAGTATTATTCGCCATTCTTACGTTTTCGTATGACATTGTCGTTAAGATTTGCAGATGGTCAACATTACCTGTCGTGTTCTCTCACGACCATCTATACAAGCGCTTCCTCAAATATACCGGGAACTGGGACAAGAGTACGACGAGCGGGTCTTGCCTTCCATCGTGAACGAGGTGTTGAAGGCTGTAGTCGCACAGTTTAATGCGAGTCAACTTATTACTCAGCGTGAACATGTACGTTGTTTATAACCAGATATCGTATGTCGGAAGGAGGCAGCACGTTGACGTTATGGGTGTTGTACAGGTCTCGAGGCTTGTAAGAGAGAACTTGACGAAGAGAGCGTTGAGGTTTAATCTTGTTCTGGATGACGTTTCGATTACACATGTTACGTTTTCGCCCGAGTTTACGCATGCGGTGGAGGCGAAACAGGTACGAGGATTCAAGGTGGTGACGAGATTGGTATCGAAGCTAACATGTTGCTTAAGATTGCACAACAAACGGCCCTCCGTGCAGCCTTCCTAGTTGATCAAGCAATTCAAGAGAAACAAGTTCGCGGTTACTTGTTAACATTGTGTTGGGGGATCTGACATGTCGTCTCTTTTTAGTCCATCATTGTTCGTGCGCAGGGTGAGGCGAAGAGTGCTGAACTCATTGGCGAAGCCGTACGACAAAACAAGGGCTTCCTTGAGCTGCGTCGACTCGAGGCGGCGAGAGATATCGCAAATCTCCTTTCTACATCAGGCAATAACATCATGCTCGATTCGCAAAGTTTACTACTAAACGGTAGATTTTTATGACACTTACTTTGAAAACCTGCCTACTGACAAGTTTTGTGTCTTGTAGTTGCCGCCGATGATATTGCGAAACTCCTTCAGAGTTCAAAGAGCAAGTAACTTCGAGGCAAAACGCGTAGCTTTCATGAATGTCGCTTGTCTTCGTGAATTTACTACTAAAAATCCTGTTACCTCGCTACGTGAAAAGACTCGCAATGAATCCTTTGCTTCATCTTGGTTTCTCTGGGTCCGGCTTGTTTGTTCTTGTTTGTTCTTGTTTGACTGACATTTCACTATGTCGCGTCCGGAATACTCTTGACTTGACACTGACCTCCACTCTTGCTCTCCGTCTTCTTTGTATCACGATAACCGAATGCCTGGGTCAAAAAAGTTCTACAAGAGGAAGAAAATATGGAAGAAAAAGGAACCGGTAAAAAAACTGACAGAGAAGACGCCTGTTGAAGAGGATGAAATCGCTGGCGAAGAAAGTGCGGTCAACAGCGACGGTGAAGAAGGTCGTGCACAGAAGAAGGTCCGATGGGAGACAGATGGGGGCCTCGACGAAAATTGTGCGGAAAATGATGGAGAGGTAGGAGATGGAAGTGATACCGAAGGCACAGAGGCTGCGGAGGACAAGGTACGAGGCGCTCACGCGATGGCATCACTCCAAATGAATCCGAAGTGGCTTTGCTATAGATTGTACTCGCAATATACTCTCAGCAGTGAGGACTAGCTGTGGACGATTTCTCATCTACGCGGAACTCACGCGCGTATATCCAGCTTCCGGGTCGGATGCGCGTACTACGATCCCGTCAAGTTAACCATGTATATCCTGGAAGACTCCGTTGAGAGTTCGCATTTTGATACAACGAAGCTATGTGAGCAAGCATCTTTCTCGGTTCTTCGTTCCTGCTCTGACTGCCGGGGTAAGTGCTCGAGCAGGTAAATCCAGAGGTTGCGCTTACAAGTACAAGGGCGGATGAGGCGTCCATAGATGTCATCAGAGACTTCGGTGAGCTGGTTTACTATAATTAATTGTCCTAATCTCTCAACAGGAACGTAGTCGATGCATCTGGTGGTGTATTCCAGATCAGACCCGCAAGGGATTTTGCCCCAATCAAAGGACACGAACGTTTACTCTCTCTTCAGTTTCTGTCCGAGCTGCCTATCGACGAAATGACAGCGTCATCTTCTACTCATTCTTCAAGCGATCCTCCGACCAATGCATACGAATTCATGCGTAGACGACGCGAGTTAACCGGGGATCCATCGATCAAGCGATGGAATGCGAGTATTCGAGTTGGAAATTTCGCCTCTATTGACGCTTCTCCGCTTTGTGTACGTGTGCCTGTTTTCTCTTAGGTTATAGGGCCGGAGCTTTTTAATATTCCTGGGTAGTTGTCTGCAATCGGTGCTCTTCTTGACCATCTTGCGAAAGTTCGCGCTATGGCCGACCTGGATAACGAAGGCATTTCTGGTCTCGAAATCGGATGCATAGAATCTATCTGCCTGTAGATACTATCATTCAGCACGTCTGCCTCTTCAGCTGATCCTTGGGCATCTTTCAGGGAACAATTCATGCAGATCAATGCAGACGCCTTATCGTAAGTCATTTCTCTTTGAAGTATTCGACTACCCCCGACCAGATCACCTTCGAGGTCACTTCAGGTGTTTGAGTCTGAAAGTCATGCATCGGTCCATTCGGACAAAACGAAAGAAGGCTTGTCCCTCTACGGTATTGCACCGCCCCACTACCCAGCATAGCGGCTCATTGTTCATCACTGAAGGTATTCTGAACTCAACACGCACAACCCTTGGCCGTCTTTTGCTTCGTCAATGGCTCATTCGGCCATCCTCATCGCTTTCCACTATCAACGCACGACATGATGCCGTAGAATGCCTCACACGGCCTGAGAACATTCCCACTGCTGATGCGATGTGTGGACATCTTAAAGGGTTAAGAAATGCACCGAGGATCCTGAAGACGTTGAAATCTGGCAAAGCTCGTTTGAACGAATGGCAGGGAATCGTCAAGGTAAAATTTTCCCGGTTTTTTCTGTGGGACATGATCTCACGCTAATTGCTCCAAGTTCACATTCCACGCTTCTTTACTCCGAGAAGCCCTGGCGGAACTACACGAAGTTGGAGAGGCCGAGATCCTCAAAAAGGTATATCCCGATATACCCGTTTATGGACCGCCCTTATGTATTCTTCTTCCCAGCTCATTGCGATTCTTGACGTAGCGAGCTTCCGCGAAGTAGGAAATGCCATACACGAAACGGTAGGTACACATGTGCGCCGCCTATGTGTTCCCTAGCTGACGATGACTAGATTGATTGGGAAGAGTCCGTTTATGCTGGCCGTGTCTGCGTGCGTCCGAATATCGACGAGGAACTCGATAAATGGAAGCATATCTACAATGGAATTGATGGTGTCCTGGTTCGTAGGGTCTCTGGACCTCGGAAATTACATTCAGCTTACCGGCTACCCATGATACAGTCCCGTGTCGCAAATCAGATCAGTGAGACCATTCCGGCGGATTACACCAGCTCTGTGAATGTCGTCTACTTCCCCCAACTCGGTTAGTTGCCGATAGTACAGATTGGTTCAATGCAACACCTCACTTTGCAAATTGACAGGCTTTCTCATTTGCATTCCGAAGAAGGAGGAGTGGTCTACTGAGCAAGGGATTGATATACTGGATGGTTGGAGTTTTCAGGTGAGCTTATAGACGACCTGATTAATTCCCAACGCTCATACTTTTGTAGTTCTCATCAGAGTACGTTATGAACTCAGGATACTCTGAAAGACTCTGACACAAGTCACAAGAACACATGTTTACTTCAAGTCCGGTGAGATGCACGGTAAGCAGAGTCGTCTGAAGGGGTACTCTTGCTACATGTCTTTCTATAGATATGGATCGCCATATCGGTGATCTGCACCCTTCAATCGTTGGTATGTCTATGACCTCCTGGACTATGGCGAAATACCCTGACATGTGTACAGATCGCGAAATTGAGATCATCCAGGCGCTGCTTGACAAGATTCTCCCTTTCTCTGACACCATTGCACGGGCATGTGATGCCTGTGCAGAGCTTGACTGTCTTCTTTGTTTCGCAGATGCGTCCCGAATGCACGGATACTGCAGGCCTACAATGACGGAAGATAATGTCCTGTTTGTTCGCCAGGGAAGGTGAGTCAGATATAAGCCAGGCCATTGGGGCTGCTGTAGAGCACTATACAGGCACCCGCTTCAAGAACAGGTCGTCGACACGTTCGTACCGAATGACATCTATTTGAAGGGTGGTGCCGGTGTTGGCTCGGTGTTGGAGGAAACCGAGTCACTTGATGATGGATACTTGCCGGATGGCGCCAAAAGCATGCTTGTATTGACTGGCGCAAATGCTTGCGGGAAGGTGCATTTCGTAGTTAGTCCAAGAAACGAGCGGCATGATAACTGATGCGCAGCGTTGCAGAGTGTCTATCTGAAACAGGTCTTTATCGCAACTAGTCATACTTCAGAGGCCGGACTAAATGCTACTACAGGCTGCTTTGATTCAGTACATGGCGCAGGTGAGAACGACCCCCTTTCTTTTCAAGTCTCTCATGGTAGCGTCTTGAATGGACCTTTTAGATTGGATGGTGGAGCGTGATCTACTGATCATCCGCTTACTCCTATTGACCCCTACTTTTCCACAGTTTCGTCCCTGCGGAGTCTGCTACTCTGGGAGTCGTCGACAAAAGTTCATCTCATCTTGGAGCTTAGTTATCTCTGAAACTGACTCTTCCGCGGTATTATGTAGTCTTCACTCGGGTCCAGACTCGTGAAACAGTATCTAAAGTAATCGGTCCTCTCTGATCTGGCCCTGCCAGCTCTTCTGCATCGCTGCCTCGGTTTATTCATCTTAGTTCAATAGGTCCAGTCGGCCTTCATGATCGATTTGAACCAAGTTTCACTTGCTCTACGGAACGCAACAGCTCGCTCGCTTATCCTTCTTGACGAATTTGGCAAGGGTACAATATCAACAGGCTAGTCGAATGAAGTTCTTCTCATGAGGTTCAGCCTGTTCCGCCCTCGCGTTCTCAGTTACTCACTCTCCTCTGCCTTACCTCTGCGATCGTGCCTTGTTCTTCCGCTCTTCTCAAGTCTAACCACTTCATTTGACAGACGGTGCCGGTCTGCTCTGCGGTGTCCTTCGCTCGCTCCTTTTCCGCGGCTCAGAATGTCCTAAAGTCCTCGCTGCGACACATTTCCACGAGATATTCCATGCAGATCTTCTAGACCCAAACTTACCCATTTCGTTCCTGCATATGCAAATTCTTCTACCAGATTTACCTGAAGATGATGGAGATGAAGAAGCAGATACGAGTTTGGACTGTGGTGACGAACGTGACATTGCGCGGATGCAGCTCAGACGAGGAGAGACGATTACGTATTTATATAGGTGCGTCAGGAAATATGGTGACCTTTGATTATCGGAGTTTACGTTGATTTGTTGCCTTTGAGCTTCAGAGTGGCTCCGGGACTCTCTTTGGAATCGCACGCAGCTCGCTGCGCGCAGATGTTCGGTCTTCCGACCTCGATCGTTCGACGAGCTCAATATGTCAGGTTCGTATTGGCACCATTGCCTTACAAGCCGTGACAATTCAGCTGACAAAAAAAAACGTCAGTTCCTTGCTAGCAACACATAACATTACCCGTCTTCTCGACGAAGATATGAGACCCGAGGAGATAGAAGATCTCGCCCAGGGAGAAGAGGTCTGTCGGCGATTCATGGCATGGGATCTCAGTGAGGCCAAGGATGATGCAGAGTACACTGGTCCGGGAGCGGTGAAGGCACGGTTGGCGGAAATCCTTGGTAAAACTGAGGGTGCGGTAGAAGGAGGTGAAGGGGAGGAGTTGGAAGAAAGTCCATTAAGATAGCAGTCTCGAGTTCTGGGTTACATACAGACGGCACAGAGTGAAAAATTATTGAGAAAGTCGACTGTAGCCAATAAGGAGAGTTCCTGATCGAATAACGATTCTATGCGTGTCCGAAATAGACATGACCTCCAGTGTTGCCTCCATGACTTCATTGTATACAACACCGGTCTTCTTATGAATCGCGGCAGCAAGCGCTATATCCACAATCCATCAGGACGACACTCACCACAGGAAACACAAAGAAATCACAACACAAGACATACTGTGGCTGATACCATCGTAAAAATTAAGAACGGACCCGCAAGTAGCATACATACACAGGTGCGGAGTTTATATAATTTCTATCCCCGCATCTTCCCTTTTATAGCCGCTCATTACCATTTTTGGAAACGACGCCAAACATCTTTCGCATTACCATCAGGCGAAACTCTCCACCAGTTCGAGGAGTGACTCGATTCTTGTATAATTATGACTCCCCCAACTCCCTATGACTTGTTTATCTCGAATGAACTGGACCCTGTCGCTTTTTTGGATTCGTTTGGGTTCAATGAGCAAAACAAGTTTGATCCGGGCCAGCTTGCGGCTGCCCTTGCATCCCTCGGTTCGTTCAAAGACAAGAAATATCGTCTCAAGATTAAAAAGGAGCAAGTCACTTTGATACATGCGGTCCGCTTCTTACTCGAGACCCTCGCTGCGGAGCAGAAGCTTGGTAAGCGGAGCCGGGAGGATGAGAATAATTTGGAGGCGGATGGCAGAGTGGTGGGTAAGAGGCAGAAACTTTGGTAGGTTAAACTTACTTGGATGTATGCGCATGCGCCAGATCTTACAGTGCTCTGGAAAGTGGCAGCCGCCGTGCAGAATACTTCAGATCTAAGGTTGCGATCGAGGTCAAAGCAGTGACACGCGACCTTGCGGAAAACGCCTGCTGCAGCAACCTGGCATTGGAAGATGATGAAATTCAAGCAGCTATCATACTGAACGACATGGTGAAGTCTCGTAAGGTGGAATGAGATGGGGAGGACATGGATTTAAGTAGATATAGGTCAGAGTGGACTTCCAAGTCTTGCATGTTCATTCTTGGATAAAGTTGCTTTCGATGTTGTGTTGTTGTTCATTCGTTCTTGCTTTTGGCCTTCTACCTGCTCTTCCTTCGTTTTTATCTTCGAGTATCTCCATCCCTCACTTCCACGTTCTCGCCGTCGTAATGCTTTGTTTGTGTCCCCTGTTCTACCGAGTGCACCGATCTCCCTTTCCACTACTTCCTACAGTCCACCTATCTCGCCATCCATTGTTGTACTTAGTGCTTGAACGCTCCTCGCTATTCGCGGAAATCAAGTTGTTGTATATCGATGATCAATCGGAGGCTAGGAAAGACATGAATGGATTTTTCGGCCTTACACGGACTTGAGGTGCATGGCTGAAATCAGATAACAACTACAGTTGAGGTTAATGCTGCGAAGATCGATAGTAAATCCTTCGCCGAACCACGGTACATGATTAATATCTACATTGACATAAAGAAACCCAGTGTCTTGCACGACTAAATGGTACAATGCATTCTGTCCAATTCCGAACGAGCTTCCAGACAAAGAAAGGCCACATGAAGAAATTTACGAATAACATCGTCAAAAAAAATCAAGAAAATAAGAAAGGGGATCGAGCGTCAGTCGATCGATGCAACGAAACGGATTGTTCAGTTTCTATTAGTCCTCGTCATCGGACTCCGTCGTTGGTTTCACGAACATCCTGAAACTACTCGTACTCATCCCTCTCTTCCTCGTAGTCCTCGCATCCCTGAAAATACCGTTCTCCTTCAGGCTCGCCACAGCATCCCCTTCCTCTCCATCGCCCTTCCCATTCACTTTCTCCGCACTTTCTTGCTCTTGCTTTCTCTGATTATACTCATCTTCATCTTCATCCCCGTCTTGATCAACACCATCAAATCCTTCAACCCTCTTTGCAGGCATCAAGCTCACGGGTCTCTCCGTCGGAGGCTTAGCAACCTGCCCCTCCTCGTCCTCTGAGTCCATGCTCTCGTCATCCGGGCTCTCCACGGAATTCTGACCGCGAACGGGCCGACCGAATACACTGACTCGAGGTTGTAACCGCGGACGAGGAGGCTTGTTGGGTGAAACGTTCGGACTGGTGTCTGCGAGGGCCTTAGAATAGGCTTGAAGGGTTCGCACGGTGCCTAGGTCCAGAGGGACGTCGAAGAGTTCGAGTATGTACCGACGGACCGGAAGACGGAAGCGTTGGGTCGAGATTGTGTGTAGGACGCGGTAGTAAAGAGACGGAGAGGAAAAGACGTGTCTAAATTCAGCTTTCGACTTCATCCTTGAGAACAATGTGATCAGTTTATGTTTGAACGGTAGAAAAGACCAAACTAACTTTGCTAAGGAGCGAGATGCAGCGTTCGCAATAACAGTGTTCGAGAGATTTCCAATGGCTGTAAGTACATCCACCTCCTCCTGTGAAGTTGGTGGGGCAAGTTCCGCCCGTTTCCTCAACGGCTCCGGACTGGTCCACGGAGGAATCTACGAAGCTACATCGGACACCAGAGGGTGGGTAGAAGGGGAATACAAGGACTTACAGCGACGAATTTATCGATTTCTGCAGGAATACATAAACCAGTCGGAGCCCCGAGTGGGGATAAAGTCGCCTCCCAGCCGTAGTCATTCAATATTTCGGCTCCTTGCGCGGTAGACGAAATCAGACCAAGAGCGAAGAAGCACGTTCTGAAATAGAAGATATCAGCTTCCGGAGGATTAGTCATGCCTGGTAAGCTCACCCTCGCACGGAGAGAATGGGCGACCTTTCTGCAATCTCAACCATGACCGGAATATTTCCTCGTCTTCCAGGAAACGAAGTCCGCCCTCGCCAGTCGCAACGTTGCCCTATCCGAAACCGACATAAAATAAATAAAAAGCTAAAGAGAGAGAAGGGCTTACAACTGCCCATAGCACGCTCTTCAATCGGAAGATGATCTCAAAGTCGTCACTCTCCAAAGCATGTTGTCGAATAAAGTGCGCAAACTCCGCAAAGTGACCTTTTTCTTGCAGGACTTGACAACCTAGATCGGTTTTTGCCAGTTCACCGTAGAAGTGTGGTGGTACTGCGGTCTCAAGGCTGTTGTGAGCATTCCGATAAATCAGCTCCAAATTAAGCTTGCCAATATATATGGAAAGCTCACTCCTCTTCGTCCTCTGAGTTAAGCTCTCGTGAGAGGTATACCTCAACTTCAACGACATAATCAAAGTTTCGTTCCTGGGTCCGCTTCAATTGAGCGAAGCATGCGGTGACTGAAGGCAAGAAGCTCACATGTAACCACACATCCATCTCCCTTTCAATGAATCCAACTTCATACAGGTAACGGAAGCCAACCGGAGTTGACATGAACCTAATCCAGCCCGTTCAGCTCACCCGTCCGTCGATGGTTGACAAACACAACTCACTTATAAAGCAGTGTATTAGCCACTTCGCCGAGATGCTCAAGCGTAGGCTGCATATCCACAACTATCTTCAGAACGTCCTGCGATTCGCATGCCTCCTGCAGAAGCTGAACCGCGAGCTCGCATACACCTCTGTCGGGATCGTAAAGTTGCGTCAATAAAAGACGAAGCATCCATGCATTCGCGGTCGGACTGGCTTGGATGAGCTTTCCAAGGTGCCTCGTTGCAAAGAGGCGAATGTGCTACCGTTCCCAAAGATGTTAGTCGATAGTTTCATAATCTGCTCATGGGTCAAAAATACCTTATAGCTTGACGTCAAGGCTTTGGAGAGCACGATGCGAGGGTGGCCATCACTACATTGACATGTTAGTGTGGTAAAGTGTCGGGAAGAAGAGTAGTAAACCTCGTATAGTCGATATTCTCAATGATTCCTTTATCAAGTCTTCCCGACTACGTAGCTCGCTCATGCGATAGAAGCACGTAAAGACCTTATGCTTCTCCAAAAGTCTGCACACACGTCAGTTAAGTTCCTGGAGAACGTTAATCCCATACTTACTCAAGACCATCTTTGTGCTTGCTGAGCGTCCCAAGCATCTCAAGGTAACCTGCCGTCAATGTCTCCTCCACCCTCTTCTTTGAGAAGATGGGATCCACCTCGGGGGCCGTATTCGATCCATAGAGCTTATTTCTTGTAAGTCCAGATATCGGGAAAAGGGATAGACGAACTCACAGGATCAAGCTGTCTGAAGCCCTTGACGATCTGAGGAAGGAACTCGTCGTCCGTCGCCAGATAACGCACACCGTCCGGGTTAGCCATGAGTGTCGTCAGCAACGTGCAGCCCAATTTGATCCATTTTAGGTTGGTCTGATCATCGAGGTCAGTGATCAACCCGACTACACGCGAGGGCCGAAGTTCAGAAACAATAAACAAGACCGACCTTTGGTCTCTTTGGGATGTCCGCAAATCGGCGACTCTCCGGATGGAAGAAAGTCATCAGGCGTTTAACAAACTTCGACACCTTAATAGCTTCTTCGAGGCGCTTCGGATTCAACAGCGGTCCCTCAATAAGATCCAGTAGGACGTCATAATTCCATTTCGTATAGTCCCTCGTTAACATGACTTGCGTCTCGAGAATAGAGGACTGGAATGTCTTGTCATCCATTTGCATCGCCAGCTTTATCCTGACTTGTTCGACATGGCGCTGGCCGCGACGCACGGGATCTTCTACGGAATTAGCTCTGGAATATAGACTTAGGATCGATGCTTCCGCTTCTCAAACAAATCCGCAGTCTCTACCTTTGTCTCGAGTCTATTAACGGCAGTGTAGGCTGCAACCTCGATCTATGACGATTGAAGCTATCAATAGCTGCCAGGGCGGTAGTTCCGACAATACGATGCTCCGCTTCCGTATAATCCGCAGATAAAGAGAAAATTCGCGGAATAGTCTAATAAACCATTTCCAATACCTCGTCAGAAGTATTAAGACGAATTTGAAATAGACCACGCACCTGTAATTGTGCTGCAAGTCCCAGAGGCAACACGTTGTTCGCGATTTCTAGTACCTCACCAATCAACAAAGTTGCCTTCCGCGATAGCGTCGAGCCAAGTGTTGTCTCCTCCAACATTGAAACCAGTGCCTGTAGCACAACACCCTTTGGTAAAGACAAGCTACAGAAGGGACGACTGTACGTACGTCAATCAAGCCTGCTTTCGTAAGGACCGCTGTTAAAAGCGCAATATACTGATCTGCCAGCCTCAACTTGTCGACCGTCTTGACCAGTGCCTCTTTAGGTTTTGAGGGATGTGATAATGGTCGATGCCGCCTGTACACTGGACAAAATATAAACTGTCAGATATTCGAACAAAATTAAGGTGCTGATCAGAACTACTTGTCAATCGTCTTCCGTCAATGAATGTTTGAAACCATTCGGGTGTCTTGATGTTCAGGAGTTCGAAGAATAAGTCCAATATGATTTCCTGGGTCCATTAGACTACTGAATTCTCCTCGCAATATATGATTGCACGACAAACCGCTCACCCTCGTTTCAAGAGAAGGTATTCGAAGAGTGTCGACCAAACTTCGAATAGCTAGCATATCATCCAAGCAAAGATACATCAAACCTACCGTGCATTCATGAGACACAAGAGTATCAATGAGAGGGTAAACCACGCACCGCTCCAGCTCCGAAGGATAGTACAGACGACCTTGGAGGTGCTCTGCATGCGTTCGGCATGAACGGCGCCCTTCCCGTATGCATCTGTTATGCCGGACAGCGCAACCTATTGCAAACAGCTCAGCGACATCAACCAAGGTGGACGGCGCGAAAATGGTATTAATCACCTCCAGATCCGTCCCGGGGTGCATATATGTTCTGGTCCTTGGTGCATCAATGAGATAGAGGAAAGCAGTAGCAATCAGCGGAATAAGCTCGAGAGGCCCTTCGGATAGTGCATTAAACAGTACACGAGTCCCATCCGACCAGGCCATCAGGTCAACGTCAATCAACACTTGTAAAGGGTCAACATGGAGGTTAACTTCGATCACAGAATCAGAAATGGGTAAGAGATGGAAATCACATACGGATCTCTACGAGCGTTTCACAGCAGATCTGTTGGAGGGGATCTTCAGGGTGTTCTGCTATGGCAATGAGAGCGCGCATAATGGGTTCTGAAAGTGGCACACGTCCCAGTCCAGCGGACATGTAGGGTGCACGCCGTTCAGAGCCCACCTCTATCACCGTCCGGATGAACTTGATGACCTGCTCGCGCTCGGCAGCATACTTATTATCCCTCGAGAGCGACTTAACGATGTACCAATCCAACGAGTATTCGAGGAGCTTGTCGACAGAGTCGCGGTCTACCAAGGAGTGCCTGAGTAATCGATAAGCAATCGCACGGGCCTTGCTCGACGCATGGTCGGCCAAAGATGGAGACACGGCCGTCAAGAGTTCCTCCATGCTGATCTCGAAGCGTACCCGGACGTTGCGCTGCAAGACGGCTATCAAGCGGCTCATCGTCTCCATGCGCGCCTTCTCCAGGTCTGCCTCGGTTGCCGGAGGCGCGGGTCCAGAAGACGAAGAAGCCGACGTGGGTGACACGGTATTTCGAGCATATGAAAGTAACGTCCTTAGCAGAGTTATTGCATGCTGCTTCGCTGTTCGGAAATCCTCTGATGGTGATATTAGGCCCCGATGATTATGCACATTGGGATGAGCAGACTCACCCCCTCCGTCATTTCGTTGGCCTGAGTGCGCAGCTTCGGGCCTTCGCTTTCCTGCAACGGGTGAATGTATACGCGTGGGTTTCTTACGTCGTGACATAACTACTGGAACGTAAGCATATCTTCGCAGTGAAAACCATTACCACCAACTTGTATCCATCGCCTTGTTGATCGCATCTATCCTATTTTCCGCCTGTTCAAGTTCTGATTCGACGCGCACCCTTACTGCATCCTACAATCCGAGATACAGTTTAACAACTCATGACAGCATTTGATTGGAACGTAATACATACTGCCAGCTCCATCCTCAAGAAATTCGCTGCACCCTCTTTAAGTCTTGTTGCCTTCTCTAGCATGTCTCTCAGGGTCTCCAGCTGTTCCGAGGCTTCTCTTCCGTTCAACTCCGGGAATGATATCTCTATCCCATCCGCAACGGACCCAGGACGATCGTCCACAAGCGTGACATTCGACGGACGCGTGGATAGTGTACGAGAGCTGCTGTCAACAGGCATCCAAGACGAGTCGTTTGCTCCAGATGCCATGTTCGTATTTGTTGAATGTGCAATGTGGTTCGGGAGCGCACCATCGAGTGACGGACGTGGAACTACGAGTCCACCAGCATCGCTAGTCGTCCCGGGCATTTACCTCGTCGATTCTGGTCAGGCTTGTTTATTTGATCTGCGTCTGTAAAGCTTCTCGAAACCCCGCAGAAAGCCACACGGAGTTAACGGGGACGAGGTTCAGAAACAGGGAACGCACGACCCTGTTTCGGAATCGTATGCTAGTTATATTTCCCCAAATGATCTTACTCAGTAAGGATGTATCGGAACTTGATGGGGACGAGTATGTGAAGTTGGGTGGACGGAGAGGAATTAGGAGGGAGGATAAGTCAGGAGCGCGAGACGCCAACAAACTGGCACGCGAGTCGCGGCCGCGTGCCGAGCACGTGGTTACCAACGACGAGAATCAGTCAATCCTGGTTGTGCATGTATCAACTAGATCTAGTCAGAAGAAATCCCGTCATCAATCCCAATTAAATCATAGTGAACATTTCGGGTGCCTCGACTACATGAAGTGAATTAGAGGACAAGTATAGCAAACCATAGCAAACCGATAAGACTGGAATTGTGTATATAGGAGAGCTTACAAATGGTACACGGCCGAATATCAAAGTTAGTCTTGGAAAGACACTAGTTAGCAGCAAAGCGGGCAACTGCGTGCAAGTAGAGTTGATGAAGAAAGGACAGTATATGCGCTGTGTGTTATAAAAGGAAGCGAAACACTAGAGAGGATCTCCGGAAAAGAAAAAGAGTCCCGGCTCTTCACGGACAAGCCAACCAAATTTATAATCGAAAGCTCTACAGTCGATAGCAGGATGGATACGGTGGTTGTATAAATTATGATACCTAGCTTGCTCTCCAAATGCGTCCAGACGCGAACTCGATATGCGAGAGCTCAGGACAGAAACGTGACCATTGTTCGACGAGGTTCCGCTCTGAAGCGATAGTTGCTTGCAAGTCCTCTTCTGCTTTCTCCTCTTCTGCATTGCCCCCATGTCCTAGTCCATCCGTGTCGATATCAATCGAGATCTCGAGGCGCCGTAGAGAGCAGTAGCGTGAAAGTGTGAGTGTTAGTTGGGTATGGAGATCCTGACAGTAATCGTTGTCAGATAAGACCTCGAAACAGAGAGTAACAGAACTGCTTACCGATTCGGAGCCGCACCATCCAATGGTGAGTACTTCCAATACTTCTCCTAGCTCTTTCCCAAGAGCAATAAGTAACCTCCCGATAGTCCGACAATCCACCTTCGCGGTGCACCTCACCCTGAGTTCACGTAACGTTGGCTTTTGCTCAGAGCCAACATTTGTAACACCCGCCCGACGAGCTTGTCTCGCAGCCTTCCAACTCACGGCTTTACATTCTGTTTCCTCGCCAATGGAAGAAGCGGAAGGCAATGGTGTCATGGACAATGGAGAGGACGGTGCGCTAGAGGTGCCAAATCTCCGGGAATGGCGCGCTGCTCGCCAATTCGTGGCTCTGCTTTCTTCGTCCTGTGTGACAGTTGGATTGCTCCGAGCTTCGGCAAGAGAACGTGCTACCTCTGCAGGACGCAAGCCTTCGTACAGACTCGTCGACAGTTCGATGTCAACTGTGTGCAAGGGACGTCCTGGAACAAGCTGGGTCGCGAGCGTCAGCGGCGCTCTAAGACGAGTAAGGTTAGGTAATAACGAGGGAGGCGGCGGCTCCTTAAGCCTAATCACCGACACATGAGAGGGCCACAACGGTGGGACAGGCGGAATGAGTTCGTGTCCAGGAGTATTGGCTGGACTGGAGGAAGATGATGACGACGAAGAGTCATGACGAGATAGGGAATGTACGTTGGGCAAACAAAAGACGTCCGGGAGGTTTAGTTCACGGATTCCAGGGTGCAATTCTAGAAAACGCGCCAAGGCGGATCCAAACGTAGTCGATACCGTCGTACGCCCGGCCAGTGTAAGAGACTTCAATGAAGAGAGCATCGCAGGGAGTGACGGGGCTATGGAAGATGCTGGGGATGCGCCAGGGGACCTAGGTGACGATTGGGAAGGAAGAAACGACTGTAATATCGACTTGTGAGGTTGAAACAGAACTAGTGTCTCAAGATTCGGAATCAGAGGTAAAACGAGGGGAAGCACGAACTCTTCCGGCGATACGGAGATTGATACAATCGGCATACGCCTAGGTATACTTCGTTTCGTACGCAGGGAAGATGCCGAAGAGGGCGTTGGAGTGTGAATGCACGCCCAGCGAATGCTTCTTACCAAACTGGCAATGCCGGAATTACTAGACAGGGTTTGGAGAAGGCGTCGCCGTCGGTCCTCATCTTCTCCTATGTCATCGGAATTGATATTCGTGTACAACGCAATTCGAGCTGCTTCCAAGAATTCGCGATTGGCGCCTGCAAGAGATGATAGGCTATGCGGGGGACAGTAAGGCATGGCCAACTCAAGCACTTTTATGAGCTCCTGGGACGGAGCAGACGGTGACTGTAGCGAAGCCTGATAAAATAACTCCACGTTACTCTCGCTTCTTAGGGACTTTGTACGATTCGTCGTCGGACTCCCGTTAGCAGTAATGTCCTCCGAAGGTGGAGTCGGGATGAAACGAACAGCGGAGGGTGTCCTGGAGGCACTCCTCGATAGCGAATTCAAGAGCGATGCTTCGTATTCCTCCTGAACATACGTTGAGAGATCGACGGAACTCGCTATCTCGCCTAGACCGGAAGGTGGCCGGATCTCTGGAGAAGGAGGGGACGGCGAACGGGATTCGTAACAGTATGTCCTACTCCCGCCATCCTTGTGTTTTTGAATGGGTTTTCCTCCCGCGACACCCTCCATGCCATTTAGGATGCCTGAAACTCGACTTCTCGATGGCTTCGCAACAAATATAGAGGAAAGTGCTGCCCGAATATTCATCGACGACTTCCGCTTGATTGAACGTGGGATTTGGCTCACGTATGATGCTTCGGACTCATGGCTGAATTCCGAGAGCTGGGTATTGGAAAGCGAGTACGTGGTCGATGGCGGAGACGAAGCAAGCTGGTGGCCGTTCTGCGCTGGTTTCCTCTTCTTCGACAGCTTTCGCCTTATGGCCAACTTTTGGGCGTCATAAGACACGCTCTTGTCCTCCGACTGCTTTGGCGCCGGTGCGTTGATGGTCACGGCGAAGGAAGCGGTCATATTCGGACGCGGTGTCTGTTCCCCAGAGGACGGGGGCTGAGACTGACCTAATCCGAACAACGATAAACGTCGAGCGTGCTTGCGTTTCACAGACATCGTTGGATCAAGAAGCTCACGGTGCGGCGTCTAAGCACAGAAAAGAGCGCCTGCGGCTCTGAAAATATGTATGGGGGAGAGGGGTTAGAAAGGTGTTCAGTAATGGAGAAATGGATTTAACTTACGCGAGGAGAAGGAAAGAAAGAGCGTGGTATAATTAAGGAACGACGACGAGCGCAGGTGGTATTTATTTACTTTGGACAAATGGTGGCCTGGCGACGCATGAAAAAGCAGGAAGAACAGAGAGTTTGGGGACTCTGTGGAAGGGCGCTCTAAGTACCCCCGCCGTCGTCGTTCGAGAAGCACGTCGCGTGGAAATTCAATTATTTCGCGGCATTCCCCGATTAGTCCTTTCCATTTCTCTCCCTCTAACAGTCATGTCCCTGCTCCGTGCAGCTCAGCGCGGCGGCATTGCAGCCCGCAGCGTCAGGTATACCGCTTCCAATCTTGCTCGTATGGAGAGCACAACTGCTGCACCGACTACTGGTGTTGAGCTATCACAGCAACAGCCATCTGAAATTGCAACGATTCCGGCAAAGGAACTTCTCCCCGCAGACGTTATTAGCGGTGCACCGGGTAAATTTCTCTCGACAGACCGACAGTATGGAAGTGTTTCTCATCGATATTTTAGTCGAGCTGCGTCACAGGAGTGTACGCATCTATAAGCCAACCCGTAACACAATGCAGAGCGGTGGGAACAAGGGTGAGAAATGGAGAATCGACTTCGACATCCTCCAGGGTGGTGCACGATGGGAGAATCCACAGATGGGCTGGGCAAGCTCGTACGTTTTTTGTAATGTTCTCATATACTCGAGTTGAGCGATGACCCTGGTTCCCTGGCTCTTGAAGTGCGGACTATGTACAGGGTCTCCGGATGCCGTTCCGCTCCAAAGAGGACGCGATCCATTTCGCCGAGAAGCAAGGTGCGTTCATTTGGGTGCGGTCCCTTGATTTGAATCCGGCTGATTCGACTATTCTCAAGGGTGGGATTATTATGTGTAAGTTCCTTTTTGTGTTCTTGAGACATCACATTCACAACCGGTCTTCAGACAACCCGAGGCGGTGAAGAGGATACCTCCAAAGAACTACGCGGAGAACTACTTGTATAGTCCCAACAAGCTCAGGATTCTCAAGACCAAGTAGCGTTTCTATTTAGAATCATATACGATCCCATGCTAGACACTCAACAAATACAGTGGAAACCGGTGTGCTGCTAAGATGCTTGTTGGGTTCGCTGCGCAATCTGAGGATGATACCCACTGCCTTTGCCCCGTCTTTGAACCCTTTTGTTCGTGCAACGCGCGGGACACGAGTGTCTAATTGGTTGAGAACGACGGACCAGTAATAGAGATTCCAAAATGCATGGGACACCCGAAGGACAACATAATACTGATGCGCTAGAAGTGAGAGGATAGGAACAAATCAAAGATACTCGGTCATAGATCATAGTGGGCTACATGACAACACAATCCTTATCATCCTTAATACTTTGCTCTAATTCCTTCAACTTCTCCTCTTCCTGAGGGCTTAAAAGCTAAATAAAGGCGAGGTTAGCCTGTTTGTTCATTCGATGAATTTGTTAGACTTACTCCTTTGTCTTGCCTTGCTTTCATAGCTCGAAGCTGAGACTTCCGCTCCGCAACGGCTCGTCTTGAGGTACATAGTCATGAGAAAATTAAGTATTATGAAGGGATTATGTGATTATAAAATAGAATGGGAGATTATGGATTAATAGTTAGTAAAAATGAGGAATTGTTGTAACGATACAGTGTGAGAAAGTGCGATACAAGTAAAATCCAGACATATTATCAAGCGCGTGCAAATAGAGGGGGCGGTACGAATCCGTCAGCGTCGAAGAATGAGAGAATTGGTGCACAACGACCAGTAGGTGACGGATTGGACAATTTAGAGGTTTCAGCGAGGGATGCAGCGGTTACGATATTATCGGTAGTTGCAGCGGGAGGGATTTCCGCGAGTTGAGCAGCAGAAGAAGGTTCGATACTGGTACGTTTTGAGAACTCTCTGAATCGAGGCGAAGGAAAGGGTACGCACCGGTCCTTGGACGATACCGGTATCTTGGTTTTACTGCTGGACCCGGTAGAAGCTGCAGACGATGCGCTTGGTGACGCTGCGACCTTAGGTGCAACTTGGGTCTGGGCCTGCACCCGAGTAGCTGGGTTCGAAGACGAAAGCGACAAGGAGGAACTACCTAGATTCGTGGTGGCGAATGAACGTTTGAGTGCTGCCATCGCCGCTGAACTCTTCGCGGAAGTCTGGGACGAGATATTGGCAAAAGGGTTGTGCTGGTTCTGCGAGGTCGGAGCGGGTCTTGGTGAGGGTGTTGGTGAGGTTAAAGAAGGGCATTGATGGTCCTTGGGGTATCTATGCGATGCACAGAATTGTCTCCGACATTTCTAGGTAAATAAGGGCGGATAGATCAGCTACTCACACTACATCCCATCAGACGGTAAATGACTTACATCGCAAGTTATCGGCTGCCAAAGAGGCTTCTTGCAACGTGCCAACCCGCAGCTCGGTGTCGATGACTTCTTGGCGGATTTGCCAGTCATGACTACACAGCTCTCATCGACGTGTCTACCTAGTCTAATATTCGGGTCTTCTCCAGGTGGAATGGCTATGAGCTCAGAGCACAGTGGACCTATACACAGTGTTCATCATGTCAATCTCCCTTTCTAGTGATACGGAACAAACGAACGCACATTCAAGAGCTCTCCGATCCGCTGCACTTGGGTCCCAATTCTTGCATGAGTGACTCTCCGGCGTCCGATGCTCCTGGCAGAAACGCTTCTTGCAATGATCGCATCGATATGGTAGATAATCCACAACGGTACATTTCTGTCCGACGGCTGAGCATTGCTCGCCGATGTGCAAGAGTTCACCGTCCTGCCGCTCGGGGGCAACGGCATAAGTAATATTCGTGGTGGTTCGATTGGTAGACGACATAGTAAGTCTCTCCTTCTATCTGGGTACTGTAGTGAGCTGGTAATGGTATAAAAGAGAGAGACGCGTCAGCACTGTGAACACGTACGCGCTGCGCCAAGCGTGCAGTGGGTGCTCATGTGAGTGCTGGAACGTTCCCGTTCCGTTAAGCTTGGACCACGTGCTGCGATTACTAATCCTGTTCGTCGCAGTATGACATGAAAATTGGTGACTCGAACTTTGCCATGCGGTGCAACATGGCCGCATCAAATAATACGTTTCTACCACTTGCCACTCTACTGCTTCGACTCTGACAATATTAATGTCGCTGGTGACTATTACGTTTGTACGTTTACATGAGCCCGTTTCATAGTCTCGAATCTGAAAGTTCTTGTTTGGAAAAACATTACTAGGTTAGACATGGGGAATCTACGGATAATTTGGTATGTTATGGCTCGACGACATGTGGGAATTGGCTGAATCCGATCAAGAGAACTATGTGGGCAGGATGGGCGGATGCACCTCTATCAAATCATGGCAAGTATGGCTTCGAACTGAGAGGTCATTATCTAACGGGAAGTTATTTAAGGAATGAATGTATGCATCAATACATCATCTTTTCCTGCTCTACCTTTAAGGTCCTTCTTGGCTTAAGCAAGCAAAAGCAGCAGGCGAATACTTTGCCTCTATTAACACGCAATTTACCGCGATCTACTCGTCGGACCTCAAACGCGCGTACACTACCGCGCAAGCGATCCTCAATGCGCAGTGGGATCCCAAACCACCCATCACGGTCTCCAAAGACCTACGGGAGCAGCATTTCGGCGTCGCTGAAGGCAACCCGTGGAGCCTGAAGATCGACAAGGGGACCACACGTGAACAGCTTTATGCACGAGGGATTTATCCAGTTATTTACAACCGTACGGATAAGTTTCCTGAGGGCGAGAGTTTGAATGACTTGCAGGTTCGCGCTGAGAGAGCGATGGAAGATATTGTAATCCCTCAGCTATGGAATGCTGCGAAGACAGGACAGAAGGCGCATATTGCTATAGTGAGTCACGGTCTATGTATCAGTGAGCTTATTGCTGCGCTGGTAAGGAAAGACCGAGACGTGCTGGCTGGTGCGCACGGCGGGAAATGGACTGGGCTGGTGAACACTGCTTGGACGCGTTTGACGATTGACCTTGCCGTACGTAGTTGCCCGTCAAGAATGCTTGCTGATTATAAGTTTATGGCTATCCATCGCGACACAGGGCTTGAAGGATGGGGAGACCGTTGAGGTCGACCCTTCTGACCCACCTCCATTGAAAGTCAAAGTCACTCATATAAACGAACACTCTCATCTCGAGAAAGTGGTATGTTTGTCCCAGCGTAGTCGAAGAAAAGAATATACTAACGTGACCTCAGAAACGTCAACAAGCTGGCATTGGAAGCTCCGCTTATGACCCTGCGCAGAAAGATATTCGAGCCTTCTTCGGAGGTGCTTCCCTCAATTCAAAGGAAACGAAGAACAACGTATCGGCTCAGCCTCCTCCTGTTGAATTGGAAGAAGGACGAGCCGCAAGCAACGCTTTCGATGAAGTAGACGTAGTGACAGAAGACAATGGCAAGCTTTAGACTAGAATAGAATTCACCTATCACAGTCAATCTACAGAGAGAGGAGAGGACCTCAAAAGCGGTCAGAACGATGCACGTGCTTCTATTATTACATAATATAATCACAAAAAAATCCATCCATGGGAGGCGTTGGACATACCACAACCGTCTTCAGTCCACCACCCCTTTCACCTCTACCTCCGTATCCCATTTGCTCGTTGTCATGTCTGTCCCTCAGCCCGTCCCGCCGTCTTGGAAGGTATGAATTTGTGAATTGTGAATATCTATGTTCAATATCCGAGCTCAACATTATTCCAGGACCTTGGCAAGTCCTCTGGTGACTTGTTGGGCAAGGATTTCCCGATCGGCCATACAGCGCTCGAGGTCAAGACAACCGCACCTTCTGGCGTTGCATTCAAAGTCAGCGGTACTTCATCCCCTACGGGTGCTGTAAATGCACTTGGGGAGACGAAATATACCGATCGCAAGCACGGTCTTTCACTCACGCAACAATGGACGACGGCCAATGCGCTTACCACTACCGTTGAGCTTGACAACAACCTCGTTAGTGGACTCAAGCTCGACGTAAATACGTCTCTCGTTCCTGGATATACCTCTGGAGAGAAGGTGCAGCCTACATCGAAGAGCGTGCTGCTCAACGCTGTTTACAAGACTCCTGGTCTGCACACCCGCGCCAACCTCAACGTCTTTAAGGTATGTTTTACTTCCTGGACTCCGCTTTGTCCGCTTGAATTTTCCCATTCGTTTTTCGGGTGAAATCGCGTTTCGTTCTTGCACATGGTGACGCGAACGACACGTCGAATCATCGACGAATCGATTCGCCGCGCTGATCCCTGGGCTTTTCCTTACATAAATTCAATATCACGTAATACCTACTCATCCCAACTTCAATCCCCGTTCGTGCAGGGCCCGACTTTTACTGCCGACGCTGTGCTCGGTCGTGATGGCTTCTTGCTCGGCGGAGAGGCTCAGTACAACGTTAGCACTGGACAGATTGCTGGATACTCTGCTGGTGTAGGCTTCAGTGCTCCAGAATATGCTGTTGCACTGCTCGCAACGAACAAGTTCTCCCAGTTCGCGGCGAGCTACTATCACCGCGTGAGCCGTGATGTTGAGGCTGGTGGACGTGCTACGTACGACACTGCGAAACCTTCTAGTGGTGTTGCTCTTGAGGTCGGCACCAAGACGTAAGTGCCGGTCTTGCCTCTGGTTGTTAGGGATGAGAGGCTGATTATCACATGTACGAATATTGAATAGGTATCTCGACTCGGCTGCGTTCATCAAGGCCAAGATCAACAACACTGGCGTCCTTTCGCTGGGATACACCCAGTCTCTTCGTCCGGGTGTCAAAGCGACTTTTGGAATCGCTCTCGATACGACGAAGCTCAACCAGACGCACGACGCTGCTGCACACAAGGTTGGCGCGTCTTTCGTCTTTGAGTCTTGAGACCTGAGCGAGGAGAAAATGGGCTGGAGGCATGTTGGTTAGATACGTACTGCGTAACTAGAGCAAAGTGTAACTTCGATCGCCTAATGTCTTTACGTTTGACCTATGTGCTACTCCGTCTCCGTTTGCCCTTGCCGCAATCTCAAAATAATGCTCTAGACGATACATCGTATTTCACACTGTCCAAGTCAGCGTCACTCTACGCAAAAGTAATATTATTCTTCGTCCTTCCGCTGTCGCATACAACAGGAAGCATTTATGTTTATACATTGACTGAACAATGTCTTTACATGATAAAAGCAAGGGGTTTATCGAGGAATCGAGGATCAAGGATGATCAAAGAAGAAAAGAAATCAACGAGCTAAGAGAGAGTCGGCTCGGCTCGGCTCGGCACAATGGAACGCCACCCGCAGAGACCACTCAGCGCAGCCTGTCACATTTCTCAAGCACTGTAACGAGATGGATAATCAGTTGATGAACGCGCATATATGCATCAAGATTAGTGATGATGGGCAAGAATGTAGCGGGTAAGGGCAAGGGTTTAGGGTGGATGTGATTTGATTGCCCGTTGAAGTCCCCGTAACAATAGAAAGAAAGGACAGAAGAGCCAGATGTAAAGAGAAGACGTACCGCTTTCGTAGGACGCCTCGTCCGGATCGGTGGCTTGTACGTCGACTTGGACGCCGACTAGACTGCGGCGCAGCGCGTCTTTCGATGAAGAGTAGAGCATCTTTTTCTTGATACCTGAGGTGTCGGGTGCCCTGGATAGAGAAATCGTGTAAATCGATTAGTATATAGAGATATCATTTTGAAAGGAGATAGGGGGAGGCACACGAGGCCTCAAGGGCGTCCAACAAAGGGATACAACGACACAAAGAAATTATCGATAGGATGAGGGAGAGTAAACAGTAACAGTCGCACTCACCAATTCACGAAGACAATCCTGTTCCTCTTCCCACTTCCATCTTCTTTCTCGAATTCAAAGTCAAAGATCGCATAGCGGGGCTCATCTGTCGGCAACTTCGCCACGAACTCGTCGTAGAACTCGTGGTTGGATTTGCTAGTGTCGGGCTGGGCTTTCTCCTCGACGACAATGGTCTTGTTGTCTGGCGAGAGGGAGTAGACTACGTATTTGTAAGCACGTTGGAGTTTGAGGTCGTTGAAGGCATTGATGCAGTCGGAGTCGGCTTGTACACCTGAGGCCTGCAGACGTACGAATGAGAGTGGGCGATCAGAGTTATCGTTGAATCGTTAGCAATCGTGATAGCGCATATAGTGAGGTTAGTGGCGGGAATGAGGTGTCGAAAGGTCAGCTCCCTTCAATGAGGCAGAATGAGACGTACGTACCATTGTTGTTGTATGCTGAAAAAACGCTGAAAGAATGAGCGGTACAGTGGTGGTAAGTTGAGTAGGGTGTGTTGAAAGAGGAAGTTGCAGTTGAAATATGAGTTACAAGTATCAACGGAGCGGCGATTGCCGCATATAGTCACCACCCTCAACAGCCCTTACCAACACAGATCGATAACAGACAAGAGTAAATTTCGCTAATACTACCTAGGTTATTCGTATGTGCTAGTACTAGTACTATATAAAATCACTCTACATTTATTATCAGGTCGACGAAGAAATAAGCGTGGTATCAGTACTAGGTATCTATTGGAGAAAATACATCGAGTGTCTATTCAAACACCCGGTCCAGCCAGGCTTCAAAGTCCAACAAGGTCTCTCCATTCTCATTAACAGTGCTCGGCATCGCTTCGCGTAGGTACTCGACTGCGCTTACGGGGAGATGGGCCACCCGTAAGTCAAGCTCCGTCACAAACGGCTGCGGAGATCTATGAGCGGCGGCACAGCAACGTGATGCTCTGAGCGCTTACCTTGTCGCTTGCAATCCCACGGAAGGCCTCGCGCAGCTGGTCCGGAGTCGTTTGGTCCTCAGTTATGTCCACCAGGAGGTTGATGAATGCCTCAAACGTGACTGCGCCATAGTCAAGTGTGAGTTGGTCGTAGATTACTCCCAGATCCTCGTCCTAGATTTGATATATAGTGTTACTAGATTTCGTTGATCTGATACTCATAGGTACGCACGGGATATACGATACCCAAACTGGCGAGAGCAGCAGCCATTTCGGAGATACTGAGGGTATTCGACTCGTCTCGGTCGAAATAACGGAACGTACTCTCGAATTGCTCAAGCTGTGCAGGCGTTAGATTCGACATGTTTCTTGATACGATCTGGTGGATATCATGTCAGCATCTTCGCTGGTCAACAACAGAGGAAATGAGCCACACCTGATTATCGATGAACGAGATCTTCTTCGCGATGCTCTGCTTGACAAGTTCAAGCTCAATGTTAGATCTTGGGATGTGAAAACCGTGTAGTCATTCTCGTCTACGTTTGCCGCGATGCACTCTTCCTCCGCGCGTATAACCGTCGCCAGTTGATCTTCTAGGGGCCTTATTCGCTTTTGCAGGTCGTGGACTTCATGTTGTTGCTCCTGAATGGCAGGGTCAATGAAATCCAAAGTTTCTCCCTAATAATAGAAGAATGATAAAGACCTCTAACGGTCCCTCTATGGCGGCCAGATCGGACGATATAATGTACAGACGCCGTTCAAAGCCATTCGCTAAATCCGCGAATTTCCTGCGGAGGGACTCCTTTATTCTTGATGACTATTAGACTAGTTCGCAAGAGAAGATTGAGGAAGACTCACTGTCGGATCTCCGCATTGATAACTTTCGATCGGTTCACTTCTGCTCGCAAAAGAGCCGACCACGATTCGTCTAAGTCCTATCATACCTCATATCAAATCCCATCCTGTCCATTGATGCGAGGGAGGAGCATTGAAACAAACCGGCAAACGTAATCCAGGAGGTGGGATGTACTCCCGGAGCCCGTACGTCTTCAACTTTGTCTGGACGTTTCCAAACAGAGTGGCGACGTCCTGTCGTTCAACGACCCAGGTGCGTTTATCCGTTTGCTTGTAGCCAAGAAACGCGGCAGATTGTGCCTTTGCACCCGCGTAGGTACCGTCGAACTGCGCAGAAGCCCATTCGTCTTGCTTCTCTGCGAGTGCTCGGAGAAGCTACCAAACATGAGCAAGAGTCATAGCGTAAAAGAATCACCTAGTGACTCACCGCTCGTACCCGTCGCTCGTAGTCATTTCGACTTAACCAAACTGACTGCATGAGCTCAGCGAACTTCTCGACTCGGCGCGACACAGTTTCTGCTTGATCTATCAACAGAATGATTAGCAAACATGGCAAGGTGTCAACGAATACTAAAATACAACCCATGGAGGAGAACGCGTGGAAATAACTTGCAACGTATGTCATTACGCTCCGTTCGTCAGGTTTAGTTGATTCACACAAATCTTCAACATCCAACAGTTGCTGTGCGACCTCCGTCAGCACACTTCAGTACCCTGCATTTCATTACTTACGGGAATACCAAGATGTTCTTCCGCGACACGGAACGCTAATCGTGTGTTTGCGTGTCGATCGTTCTGTTTACACGTGAATATTCCACCTGTCAACTTTGTTGCGAAACTCACGCACCTTGTCTAAGGCATCATAATCCAGTAGATCCGGTCTATGGCAATGTATGAGAGCACATCTGTCGATCTCCTGCATCAACACGACTAATCAGCGGAAGAAAAGAATGCGTGACTTGCAATGCAAGCCCGTCGGTCCAGCTGTACGTGAAATCTTGCACGTTGACTTCTTCGTAAGGTTGCGTCTTTCGCTGGCACCACAGAAGGAGTCCCTCCTTTGCAGAAAGACCTTCCTCACTATTGTGTCGGCGTGAATAACTTATGAACACATAGCGAAGAGACAACGGTTGACCTGATGTCGGCGATGGTGAACCGAAGGATAAGCGTCCAAATCATCCCTAGAATGAGCTTCAAGTTGCCATCGATGATATCTTTGCAGCAATGGCTCTATCAATTGAAAGTGAGAAATACTACAGGGGATGAGCACACCTTCAGGACCGATGTTTGTAAGCTTTACCCCACGGGAAGTAATGAACTCAAGTGCGAGGTTGACATTCTCGGCTTTCTGTATGCGCATCCGAGGGTTCTTGTTGTACCGGCCCAGTGATACATCGCCTAAAGCCTAAGTCAGAGACATGTATTCGTTGAAAAGCAGTGCTTGTACCCATGATTTCCTATCAAGACGGGTATAAGTAGCATGTATAATATGATGCTCGGTTGCTTACCATAAGTTGGATTAATCGAACGCCGTCGGACAAATCCTTCACGAGCGATGTCATAGGCGGATATCCATGCGCCTCCAGCTTCGTATTGAGCCTACAAGTCGTGCTGAGCGAGCCACTGAAATGGAAGTCTGGTCGAAACGTACCACTTGCAGAATGTCTTCTCCTGGACATCCCTGGAACGCGTTTCGAGCGAGTCCGTCTTCATATTTCGTCGCCCAAAGCCAGTAATAATTATACAGCAGCCTTTCTCTTATAGGATGATAAAACAAAGAAGACGTAAGAAAGGAGAGACTTGGTGCAAGTGAAGTGCTTGCTGACTACCGTCACGGTCAAGGAGTAACTCGACGCGAGACGCGTGCCAGTCACCCTCGTGATTTGACAGTGGCATCGAGTTCCTGCTTTCCTTCCTCCATGGAGGTCGTCTCAACACCCGTCGCCACCGTTGATATCTTCGACAGCGGCAAACCTCACAATGTCCTTGATACCGTGGAAGGCGAGATACAATTCTTCCGCTCGCTCATGCGTGCACGGCCTGTCGGTGTAAATCGACATTTCCATGTGCTGAGTATGCAGGCGACTATTGAGAAGAGCTTGAAGCAGCCCGTGCTTGTTGAAGATATCTGGAGAAAGTTGGAAGAATGTTATAATCTTGAGGCACTCGAATCTTTGGTTCGTTCTGTTGTCCCGTCGTTTTATCGTCACCGCTAACTTTCCATGCGTGCCCACGCAGGAGGCTGAATACGAACAAAACGCGGGTACACCTGATTCTTCGACTCCTCAACCAGCCGCATCTCCCAAAGAAGGCGAGAATCTTGTCACTCACCCTTTCTTCCACGACGAGTTTTCTCTACCCTCCGATTCCTACATTGAGTCAGTTCTCACAGAGAGGCGCGTCCGAGCCACCGCTTCTCCCGCATCGGCATCATCTCCAATGATAGCGCGCAGTCCATCCGAGGCACCTGGACGACGGGGACGAAAGCGCAAGGCTAGTGCGGAACCTACTAAAGCGGACCTTGCTGGTCTCGTGAGCGGGGACAGTGATAGTAGCGACTTGACCCAACAGAGTGGGGATGAAGCCGAGGAAGAAGCACAGACACCTAGCGAAAGGAGGGCTACGAGCGTTGCATCTGGCACGGACGGTGGGACGGATGCCATGGAGGAGGAAGAAGAGAAGAGCGAAAGTTCGTCGGTCTTCGCTGAAGTAGTCCTATATCTTCTCACCTATTGTTTTCTTAGACGAGGTACCGAGACCTCGGAGAGGTCGGAAACCAGCTCGTGGTAGGGGTAGAAGGGCTAGGAAGCGAAAGCGATGAGGATTATCAGTATCTCTTCGTGATCTTTATTTTTCTTATTGTTTATAAAAGTGCTCTCAGGAGCGTCGTGTCGTGAAAAGGTGTAACAATCAACACTACTGACTTGCTTGTTCAGTATGCATAGACATAAGACTTTCTTGTACAGGCTCTTTCTTGGCTACAGCTACAATGGAGAGGGCGGGTATTCCTGGCGGGATGAAGATGGTATACGGAGCAGAATTGAGGAGCGAGCGCGTGGTGAGTACATTGCGAATAAGAATAGTAGATCTTGCCCTGATGAATGGAAATAGGATTGATAAATAAGAAATAAAAAAGGCGGTGTGAGTGCACTATTCAACGAAAAATGGAAAGCGAAGGTGGGGGTTGGTTGAGGTTATTGAGTCAAAGCCTCTGGATCGCCATTATGGAATTTGTGCGAAGGCGTTGCATCAAGCCAGATCTGGGAATTTCGGCGGTTTGTTCTTCTTGCTTGACTTCAAGGCTGCAATAAAGCGCGAGGTCAATTCTTATCAATGAAAGAACGGAAACGGACATACTAGAGCTCGTGGATCTTATTCTCGTCGGGAGGCTGCTTAAGCGTGTAATCAATGAAGTGCTGTAGAGGTGCATGCGCTTTGAAGTCGTATGGATGCTGGTTGCTTTCCATGGCTAAAGAGCGGTGAGCATTCGCAACGAGTCCAATATGTACGATCACTGACCATAGGTGATGCGCGTTGCTGCTCTGAAGAACGAGATATTGATAAGTTCGACGGATTTGTCGACTTTCGATGGCGTCGTTATGCCCTTCCACCCTAGTAAGCGTGAAAGCTTGCCCGCATATGTCGCTGAACAGGAATGCATTCTGTCAGTATGCAAACTGTTCCAAATATGGGCACTCTACTCACCCATTATGGGAATTATAGGCTCCGCTGAGGACTGCATGGAGATTTCCCTATTCCGGTCGAAAAACTCTGTGATGTAACTCATATTCCTTCTGGCCTTCGGCAGTAATTCCTTATTTGCAGAAGTCAGGACAAAGTCGCAGAAATGAGAGAGCAACTTACAGCTTCGGTCGTTTTCAAGTTATCGAGGTGAATGGACAAAGCGCCGTTGTACACCGCATGTGCGGAGCTGAAGTTTCGGAGACCTAGCAGATACTTCGCCAGTCGCATCATGAAACCGAACGCCCTCGCTCGTTTCAATGCCGTCGACCTCTTTAAGATGTTCCATGCCGCCCACCGCTTCAGAGCACACGAGAAGTCCCGCCAGTTCCTCATTTTCTCTTTCGCGAGGACGGTTTCTTCGTCCTGGTCGTCCGCAACAAAGCAACCGATGACCTCCATGGCGGTGAGTTGAAGGTATAGCTCCGACTCTTTGAGCGTCAGCTGTCTCGCTAGCTCCAGGCAGCCGGTGCTGTTGTTGAAATCCATAACACGGATGCAATGGTAGTTCCCACGTAGCAAGGGCATGTCGCGCGAAATATCGATCAGTCGGAAGGGCATTGGTTCGTACTCTAGTTCGGGAAACTCGTGTACAATGGCCGAGCGCCTTGGATCGTTGGAGTACTGCCGGAGGCGTGCGAGGACATCGATGATAATACATGTCGAGATCAATCCGTCTTTGAGCGGCTTGCCTAGGAAGCACTGCATTTTCTTGATCAAGCCCGGTGTCTGCGAGTCCTGAGGTACCCAATACGCCAGGACCCATGTTCGCGCGAGTAGAACAACGGTCAACTTGCGATCCCTGTAATACGAGTTGTCGTAGGCGGCATTGAGATACTCGAGGAACACCTCTGGCCTCCAGAAGAAGCGGAATGTAGTGAAAATAATATCGCTGAAATTACTAGTAGGCGCGTCAGTCTCGCAGCTCCGTGATCTGAGATCTTTGATTAATTGCTTGATAATGGCGTTGGGCGACATTGCCACAGGGATCCCGTCCTGTCCGTATGTTATATCAACGGTATCTTCGGGCTTGTTGATTGGACCAACGGACACGGGCCGAGAGGCCCTGGTGAACAAGGGACATGCGTTGATTGCTGTGAGAGAGTCAGCGACCGCCTCGATGTTCTTCGAAAGTTCAGCGAGAGATTCTGATGTTCGACTCTCATGTACAGTGAACCTGACGCGGCGCGTTGATGTGGAGCGCTCGTCCGACGAGATAGACCCATGCTGGGAGCCCTCCGCAGTTGTATAATCGGAATCTCGAGCAGGCTCCTTTTGTCGTGATGAGCCTCCGAGCATGGCCATCGAACTCCTCATTTTTCGAAGATAGCCACCACGCTCCGGTATTGGCCCATCCTGATCAGACTCACTCATCAGGATGGCTAGATGAGCCTTTGGTATATCGTACTCATATAAGGGCACAACTTCGCTCGAGCTATCTTCGTCTTGTTCCTCCTCAAGGTCAGGAACAGAACGGTTCGTTTGTTGGAGTAGGAGGTACTGCACGTCGGAAAGGAGGTTCTTCACCAGGACGAGAGTGTCGTCCAGGATGAGCAATATTTGCTCACTCTTATCCTCGCCGAGTACTGGCTCCAACAGCTCGATTGTGAATTCGAGCTGTTGGCGCATTCGCTGAACCTCCAGCGTGTCACGGATGGCGAAAGGTAGCTGGTCGACGAGGCCGAGGTACTCCTGCATTGACTTGTAGTACCTCGTTGCGGAAGCAATGATGTCGTCCTTCCCTCGACTCGTAGTACTCCCGCTCATGATACTTGACCGGAAAGTACTATAATCGGAGAGAAGGGACATCGTTGTGGCCCGTAAGCTCGTGGCTGTCCGGTGACTAGAGCCGGGACGTGGCTGCTCATCGCGCGCCCGCTGCTTCTCTTCTTTGCGGGAGAATTGTGAGAACAAGGTCGAGCCTTCAGATTGCGATGGCCGAACCCTAGGGGTATTGAGGTCAACAATTGGTGTGTTGAGTATCCTAATGACGTTCGCCATCATCGACGAACTCGATCCTGAATCCTGTGATGATGTAGACGCCCCGGATTCGCGACTAGGGACAGTGCTGGAAAGGCTTTTGCGACGTCTGGAACTGGGGGTTGTATCCGAGGCCGTCTTTGACCGTTTCATGAGTGGTCGCGGTCGACTGATACATGGGTTACCGTCTCTTGATGCCATGTCTGACGGGTAGGAGAAGTTCAGACGGATTTAGTCAGTCACAATGTAAGTGTCGATCAACAAAAGGTGGAAGGCGGGAGAAGCTACAGGCAGTGCTTCTGTGGCTTTTTGGTTGGATGTTATAGTTGAGAACAGCTCTACTCGAAGGGCGATTCGACCTTTAAATAGTCTCCAAGCATTGTGGCCGGCATGTCAATGAGAATAGGGTGTTTAAGTAAGTCGCGTGTTTTTTTCTGGCTTCGACCTCAGGGACTGACATGTTAGATTTGGAACTCCTTGTATTTTTCTTAGGTGGCTGTTGCTTACACGGGGTTCATCGCTCGGTAAATACGCGATCGCAGGTGCTTCGTGGCTTTCTGAAGCTTGTTCGTGGCTATTTTGCTACAGTATACAGCTATGGCCACCTATCCAGGCCATAAAGGCCATACTGGGTCGGGCCGTTGACGTATGTCCCCGATTCTCCGCAGTATGCGACGGTGGCCGGGACTCTATCATACTCTATCATAACTTACTGACCACGGTCCTACACTTCGAAGAACCTCTCCCTTTGTAGGCGGATCCAAGTTTGTAGATGTTCTCCCTGCACACAGTACCGCTCTCGCACGTAATTAAATTTTTGAAAAATTCGCTATGTGCGCAGCATGTACATGTTCACCCATGTATCTCTGGCGTCTAAAGAAGACGCGTAAGACGCGTGAACTTGAGTAAGGGTCATTTGAATACGTATTTAATGGACGCCGAGGTGCCGGGTTATGTCATAAAGATCGTCGCGAACGGTTATTGAGGTGGCGCTCGAAAATAGACTGCCCTTGTTTGTGCAGTGCAGCTCGTCATTCTTCATTTCCAATCCCACACTGGCTTCCTTCTGCCCCTCACCTCACTCTCTCCCCTCCATCTGGCAGTACCTCTAATGCTGCTACATGGCCACACTTGATCAACGTCCATTCTCGCGAGATTACAGGTTAGTACTACGCCGCACGGTTGCGGAGCGATAGGAACAGTACTAACCGCCACGGAATTATACTGTAGTGGGCTAATTAATCAATCCGTACTTGCGGGATGTATCATCGCCATATGCGTTTCGGCTCATGAGTTGATGAAGAGGAAAAGGCGGGGGAAGGGGAAGAAGCACGATAGGTCGTTGGGAAGCGTTGAGTCTTGGGAGTTCGGCTAGTGAGTAATGTGCTGCACGTTTCGAGTCGTCTGAATAGGTGTGCTAACCATTGTCTTAGTTTGTATCAAGGACGTTCGTGGGCAAGGTGCGTCGGCTTGTATACGCTTATCTCCATTAGCTATGCTTGCTTATATCCATCGTATCGAAGGAATCCTTCACCTCCTCATCCTCGAGGTTGGCCATTGTCTTGGGTGAAACAAGTTGTCACATTTCCCGAATCGAAGCTTGGCGAACTGCGAGGCGTTGATGCGACGCTATATTGTCGGTTTATTCGAGGATGCTGTACGTGGTCAGATTCGACTCACTGTTCTTGAGTCCCGCTGAGACATTATGATAGTTTGGTTCGCTCTTCTGCATACCTGCACAACAACTGTGATATTATTGCCGATACATCTGAGGTTCTCCGATTCATCGGTGTACTCTCCAAAATCGATGACAAGGGCGTTGATATCGGCTCTAGTGTCCACTTCCGATGGGCGCGGTCTTCTTTGGATACATCTTGTTCTCCTGCTCTGGGTTACTGTTACATGGGTGTTCACTCTAATCTGGATTGCTAAAGGAGCATTCCGGTACAGAGCCCAGGCTATCGAAGCAGCAGCCGAACGCGCGCGTCGAGAGCAGAATGACCCTTTCGTACCTCATCCACACCCGCAGCATCCATTTCATTCAATGCCTCCACTGATGGAGGACAATGGTACCAAAGGCCTGAGATTGCGAACTGTCATGGTTTCCAATATACCTTCACGATTACGATCGGAAAGGGAGCTGAAAGAATACTTTGAATATTACATGTCGCGCCCTCTTGCAAAACCCTCAATCGGCCTTACGTCCACGACTCAGCCAGGCTTAATCAACAAACTTGTGTCATTCGCAATCAACCGTGCGCGAAAGAGTGGACCGTTTTCACATCCAACTATCGATGACTCAAATTCGATAATAGAGGGCAGGGCACAGCAAGGGAGCAAGCCAGAGATTGAACGTGTCGTAGTGGCTCGCCAGATGACTGAGCTGGCGTCTTTATTGGATCGTCGAGAGGAGATGATGAAAAATTTGGAGACTGCGCACATTCGTTTGGCGCGGAAGGCTCTTAATGCAGTTCGGGAAGCTATGGATGCTAGGGAATATGGTCCTTCACGAAGGGAACGTGCTGCCAACCGAGTAGCGAAGGTATCTCTTTGGAGCAAGCGGAATGAAAGGAAATCCTCAGTCGAGACAGACCTCGAACGGCTTGAGAGAGCTTCTGCGACTTCAGAAGGCGAAGTAGCCCCAGAGGAGAGAATGGATCTTCTTATTCGCACTCTAGGTCCGTTTGTTGAAGAGTTCGGTATGCGAGACGGACGCAAGCTTTTTGATTCGGCGCGGTTACGTTTATCCAAGCTATTCCCTGGGGTCGTGCGCCCCGTCGAGGAATGCAAGAGCTTGACGGATAAGCGATCAGAAACTCCTGGTTCAAATTATCCGACTGTGTGGGAGGCGTTGTTCAGTCTTCCCAGGTCGACGTTGGATGCATATCAACCTCTTGTTCACTTGAATGCTTTGTTTCGAGGACGTGCCGTACCAGCTATCGACTATTACGCGGCAAAGGTTAACTACCTGACGGCTCTCATAACTGAGCAACGTGCCCGTACGCCGTCTGACTTTGAAGCCGTGTCGACCGCGTTCGTTACTTTCGCACATCCGGATGACGCACGACGCGCTTGCAGATACCTCGCGGTACACCCGAAGAACCCACTCGCGTGCCTTGTGACCATGGCGCCTGACTATGAGGATCTAGATTGGATAAGGGTTATGAAGCAGACGTATAAAGCAGAGGTACGTCCGACAATAAACACGAGTGTATCAGCAAGTCTAACTCTGGATTAGCTTATGAAAGATTGGATTGTGGATGTGGGAGTATGGTGAGAATTCCGAATGGCGTGATCACCCGTCATTGCTTACGATTTGAACAGGGCATTCACCATCATATGGATTATCCCAGTCTCCATTCTCGTCGGTCTTGTGAGCATTAATAATATAGCTACAGTAATCCCTGGTCTGGTACGTATGGTTCGCTACCACCGTTTCAATATTCGGTGTCTTATTACGGCGTCCTAGGCGGATTTCCTGGAAAAACACGACTTCATCCAAGAACTGGTCCAATCGCTCATACCAACGGTCTTGACATCCTTGCTTATTATGCTAATTCCGCTGCTGCTTCTGCTGATCGCGAAGAAGGCACATACTATCAGCACACTTTCCGCCCTTCACGATAGAATTCTTGTTCGTTATCACAAATTTCTTGTTGCAAACGTTCTTGTGTTCTTCTGTGTTGGAGTAACCGCTCTGGAATCATTCTTCACATCGTGGCAAACGAGCTTGGACGTTCTTGCAGTTACTGGAGAGAGCTTCCCGGTTGCTGGCCCTTTTTACGTTGGATGGTGTAGGTTTTCGTGACAACTCATTTGGACTCTTCATTTCTGAAAAGCTTGCCAGTTATATTGACCATTGCAATTCATTGCGGATTCGAGCTTATTCTTTGTACGTCGTTTTCTTCTGAAATGCTCAATTTCTTCTGATGCGTATCTTGATAGTCGGTGTAAGTTGCCCCTTTTCATAGAAAATCTCAAACTGAAGGTCGTCAAAGCTACCTCTGTTCACATATCCGTCAACGAAACGGCAGGTAACTCCTCGAAAACGAGCTGTTGGGATTCGCCCTCGTACATTCAACTACTACTGTGAGCGCCTAAAGCATTGTTGCTATGCGATTGATGCTCACGTTTAGTCAACAGACTGGCTGCCTAACCACGTCCTCACCGTGATCTTGACACTCGTTTTCGCTGTACTTAATCCGCTTTTGATGCCGTTCGTTCTTGTTTACTACGCCGTTCAGACTGGTAAGTGGCCATCCAAGAGTTGTGTCACCGCCCGCTTAATTAGACTCTTGTTATCGTCCAGTTGTTATCAAGAACCAAGTAAGTGAACCTGCTACGTGTTTGTCATCTTGTCTGACCAATGTATAGCTATTACATGTTTACGCGAAGAACTACGAAGGGAACGGCAAAATCATACTTATCCGACTGAGCCGCTACACTCTCGATGGGCTTATCCTCGCACAGGTTATCTTTATGGCATTCGTCGGTGTCAATAAATTAGAAGTCCATGTCGCTCTGACCGCTGTCATGATTGTCCTGACAGTATTCGTCAAGCTTTTGTATGTGGTACAGTCTACCTGAGTTCATACGTACTGACTGGTCTTCAGATTTACCCGAGTTTGCCGAGCGAAGTTTGAGGCAGCAGACGTAATCGAGGCCCATGTTGTTTGCGGAATTGCGCCTGCGCCTGTGGAACGATCTGATAGCGACACAGATCCTAATTCTGCGGAGGCTGAGGACTCGCACGATCCTGTTACAGATTCAAACACGCGGCCGAGCTTATTCCAAATCAAGACATGGAAACTTCCAAAGGGGTTTAAGTTCACATATCGCGGCAGAACCCAGCCGAGGGGCATGGCAGGTCAGCATAAGCCCATCCCATTCATGGATGAGGAAATGCGTCCGTTGGAACGTACGAAGTCTGTGGACGAGAATATCCATGACTCACTCGAGGCCGCAACTTCAAGGCCAGCGGAGTCAGAGCTAGGTGGAGATTTTTCGGGATACGCGAACCATGAAATGAGCTCTTCAGAGAGGGTTGCAATGGCTTTGGGCAGACCTCCTTTAGTGGTCCCTCACGAGAGGCATCCGGCTTGGGATGATTCCGCGAGACTGGACCGACTTTACGACAACCCTTATTATGTCCGACCTGTGCCAAATCATCTTTGGCTTCCTCGTAATCCAGTGGGCCTGCTTGACTTGGATGATACTGTGGACGTTTTCCGTGCGATTACCAGCGATTCAAGTCTAGGACAGCTTGGGGAATGGATCGAGGGTGGTATCGAATTGGCTGAGTTACCTTCTACTCTATCTATTGACGAAGAGTCGCTATCCGAACCGGAACAGGCCCCCCTGAGACCAGTGATGAGCCGCGAAGTCAGTGGAGAGGAGAAAATTACTCTGCCGCCTGAAATAGCTGAACGAGTGGAGAATATACACAAGGAGCCTGATGTTGAACATTCTGAAGATCCAAATGGGCGAACACGAAGACCAAGTATTTTGACGCGGAGGACGGCCAGTAGTAATGATGCCCGTCGTCGTAGTATCTCGCAAGCGCGGTCGATGACATTCGATGCAGGTTTTCCCATACCTCGTCGGACATCTTCCTTCATTTCCGCTCAATCCAATGGTCAGCAATCACTCTCTCCTCAACGAAAGCCGCGAAGACGCAGTACATCCGCATTTCCTGGTCCTACGCCTCCATCAGCCTTGGGGCGTCATGTAGTCTACCCGTCGCGCTCCCACATTTCTTTCGCACCGTCTCATCATCGTCTGCGGGCGGGTTCGGCTACCTCGACGCATGTTACAACTCGCGAGGCCGTTGTGAATGAGGTTATAGAAGAAGAGATACAGGCGAACGAGAGTCGCCGGCGTGATGAAGAGCGGTCTCAGAAAGAGACAAAGGAGGAACCTTCGACGAGATCATGGTTGACTTCATGGATGTTTTCGCGTGTGCCATGGTCTTGGTGACGGGTGGACGGACTCTCACACGCCCTTTTCTTGATTTATACCTTGCTTCTTGTTCTACGTGATATTTTCCCGTCTTTCATGGCATGACTTACGACTCGTATTATATTCTTTCCTTGGCACAGTATCACTTGTTTTCGCATTTACGTTTTTTCGTTTCAGCACTCACACCCACGCTTGCATTTATTCCTTCTCATCTTCTTTGATATTGGTTTACGACTTGTGAGATCTATCGGAAATGTAGCATTGTAATTTGCTTTATGAATGGGATTTTTTTTTGGAGGGAATACCGAATATGGAGTGTCGATCGCTTATGATCGACGCAACCTACATCAACGCGGCTTCACTCACTCTTGTACTTTGTGTGCCCTCAACGACTTTGACTCACGCTGCATAGAAGGACAGTGTTTGTGAGATGTCCGAGACGGACACGTCTGTACTAGGAAAGCGGGAACGTGAAGTAAAGGAAGAGATTCAGGGGACCAATGGAGGACCCAAAGAGGTTGAAGACGTAGCGGAGGAGAGTGACGATGACATTGGCCCGATGCCTATGCCTGCTAGTGCCCCAGAGGCTCAAACAGTGCGGAAGAAAAGAAAGAGTGCGCAATTTTGTCTTCTTTGACAATACACTAACTAACAAACTCGAATATTTGGTTCATCCGCAGCTCTCCCTCACGAAAAACTCTACCTATCCCACCTACCCAGTGCAGACCGCTATGCCAAATCATTCATGCACCGAGACGTCATCAACTTTGTCGCCGTCACTCACGGAACGGGCTTCATTATAACAACTTCCGTCGATGGTCATCTCAAGTTGTGGAAGAAACGGGAAATCGGAATCGAGTTTGTTAAACATTACCGAGCGCATTTGCAGCAGGTTATTGGAGTCTCGGCTAGTGCGGATGGAACCCTTTTTGCGAGTGTTGCGGAGGATGGGACTGCGAAGGTTTTTGATGTTGTGAACTTTGGTGAGTCTCGGATTGAAAGTTTCGATGAAAAATGCGGTTCAACTGATTGCATCGTTATGAATAGATATGATCAACATGATTAAACTGGGATTTGTGCCCCATTCGTGTTGCTGGGTACATAGTAAGGGTAAAGCTCAGGCTTTGCTTGCCGTGTACGCAGTTCTGACTACTCTAATCCTCTACCTCAAGCTTATTGCTAACTTTGTTTGGTGCCCTGCAGATCGGAAAGCAATTCCGGTGTAGTTCGTATCTATGATGGACGAGGCGACGAGAAACCTCTTCTCGTGGTGGACAAGGTACACAGGTATCCTGTTTATTGTATGACAGTGAGTAAGATTTCTCCCTCGCGCACAAGCTTAGGGGACGAGACTATTGACTAGAGCGTCTGAAAAGTACAATGACAGGTACGACACCGTCATCTCAGCGGATGAGAACGGTTTCGTTGAGTATTGGCAGCCGTTTGAGCCATTTGAACCGCCGAGGAATGTACCTGGGATGTGGGAGTTCAAGAGCTCAACAGACCTGTTTGAATTCAAAAAGGTAATAGACAGATCTTCTATATAGCTCGTTTGCCTATAGCTAACCTGTCTTTGGCAGACAAAATCCACGCCCACTTGTATAGTCTTGTCCCCGGACAATAATTCCTTCGTCACGTTCTCGCTTCCCGACCGTCAGATTCGTATATTCTCCTTCCTATCAGGGAAACTCACTAGGCGATATGACGAATCCCTTGGAGCAATACAGGATATGCAACAAGCCGGAACGTCCGTCCACCGTATAGAAGATATGGAGTTTGGGCGCAGACTGGCAGTTGATCGCGAACTGGAGCTTCCTGGACCTGATGGGAGAGTCCCTGGGCGATGGATAAGCGCTGTTTGGGATGAGAGTGGGAATTTCATATTATATCCGACACTGCTAGGAATAAAAGGTATGTGACTTGGTTCTGTATGGGATATGTCGCGCTGAAGAGGGATAGTTGTGAACACTGTCACGAATAAGGTCGTGAGACTGCTGGGCAAGGATGAGACAGTACGATGGATGAATCTGAGTTTATACCAAGGAGCACCGGCGAAGAAGGGTCGTACTACTGTGGTGCGTATAGAACTCGTGCTTTGGTTCGAAAGAAATAAGTGACTGACCACTACTTGTGAAGGCGATGGCAGCTTCGGCGAATCCCATTCTTGCTAGCAAGGAAGCGCGAGACCCAACGCTCTTCTGCACGGGTTACAAGCGACAACGATTCTACATGTTTACTCAGACAGAGCCTGAGTACGTCTTGGTCTCTTGTCGGTTAGAAAGATGCTTGCTAATCAAGTCTCCTCGTTGCAGGGATATGAAAGACCAAGGTGATCGTGACGTATTCAACGAACGGCCAACACGGGACGAAGCAACAGCCGCCATTACAGCTCCCGCCAGGCTCAACGGACCATCACCCATCGCTCACGCAGCTACAATTCACACGAGTGAAGGCGATATCCACATCCGCCTCTTCCCCGAACACGCTCCGAAGGCCGTTGAGAACTTCGTTGGACATGCGAGGAGTGGGTATTATGAGGGTGTTTTATTCCACCGTGTTATCCCGAAGTTTATGATTCAGACTGGGGACCCTCTTGGAGATGGAACGGGTGGAGAATCGATCTGGGGGAAGGATTTCGAGGATGAGTTTACGACTGCTTTGAGGCATGATAGGTGAGCCCGATATGTTCTGCAATTGGAAAAGGCGCTGATTATCCGGTGCCCCATAGACCGTATACCGTGAGTATGGCCAATGCTGGTCCGAACACGAACGGATCCCAGTTCTTCATTACGACCACTGCAACTCCCTGGCTCGACAACAAGCATACGATCTTCGGGCGCGTATTGCGGGGATTGGAGGTCGTACATGCGATTGAGAACGCGAAGGCGAACAAGCTCGACAAGCCGTATGAAGATATAAAAATAATTAACATCGAGGTTGAGTAGTGACCGGATCGACTTCTTGTATTTCGCCCAGGCTCTCGCTTTGGAACTGATACCATTGTCCATGAAAAGTACCTAGAGAGCGACTCTGTCACGTGTGACTACCAAATGATTGACTTTCAGAGACCATGGGCAAGAAGTCTTCTTCAATCGATTGTGGAATAGATCGCCAAGGTCTTTGGTGATCCTATCCGGTCCTCCGAGCGACACTCCAAGATGGACAGGGCACGAGAATTTCAATAGATTGTGAACTCGCACTAAAGGATTCTCGCCTTTCTTGTTTGGGGCGATGGTGCATTCGTACACGTCCAAAGGTACACCACCCAGAAAATCTGAAGAATCTGCGGAAGATGGGACATATGCGATGGGAAACTCGAGGATAAATCCGGTGAGAGGAATGAGAGTCTTTGCGGTGAGACCTTCTGGAAGATGAACGGGATCTTCTATGTTGTCCACGATTTGCTTGATAGTCTGGATCACGTCTGACGGAGGTTCAATCTTGAATCGAGTAACGGCTTTCAGCTGCCTCGAGGTACACATTTGAAACGGTGCTTACAATAGTTTCCACTTTATCTAGGAGGACGAAGGTTGTCACTGGCTTCTCCAAGCGATTCGGCACTGAGGATGAGCAACAGAGAACACTCGCTCTTTCACGCAGGAGAAATAAATTTACGAAGAAGTATTGCTCGTGTTCATCCACGTAGACCAATCGGACATCATTAAAGCAAGATGATTCCTTTTTAGCTTCGTCAGAAATCGACTTCGTCGCATATGCGTTTAGCTTCGGTGGGTATAAATAACGTACTAGACGTAAAGTTGTCAGCAACCGTTGCAGACTACGTTCCCCTTCTCCCGGAGAAAAGGAGTCAATAAGGTATCCAGCTCTGGGAGAAGATTTTCCGGACGTTTAGTTACTACGCATTATTCTTTTTTCCAGTTTTGGGCGTTGGTACCTTATTCCGAGGGCCACAACGGCCAAATTCGTGCAGAATTCCTTTCTTGTTGAGGGAGATTTGGGAAACTGAAACAACTTGTACGATTTCTCGATGAGGGCTTCTAGAGCGTCGCTTTGCTGTTTGCCGATGGTACTCATGTCGCGAAGGAGAGTGAAACAATTCAGTTTAGGCCACGATGGAAGTCGTGGCTGAAAAGTGATCGTGGGATATGAAAGCCTCCGGTGATTTGAGGCCAAGGAACGGCACCAAATAAATGAGAGGATCGACAAAAATTAAAATCATCCTCCTTCCGCACTAACCACCATCTACCACGTCGCACTGACCGCGTTCTCTCCATCCGACTACCCAACAGCTGCATCAGACACACAACACGAGCAGGTCTCGCAAAATTCCTATCAGTAAGAATGTCTTGGAAGCTTGGTAGAAAGTCACCAAAGTCCGCGAGCAATGGTCTTGGTGCGGATAGTGACATGGGTCGCTCGACGACACCGACGCCCGGACATCCGAATGGGAAGCCAATGCATACGTCAGGGATGCTCGCAATTCGGGTTATTGCTGCTGAAGGTCTTACTTTGCCTGCTGGAGCCACAGTACCGCCTGCTGTGCAGGCCGCACTGGACAGCTCAGAGGCTAAGGTGGCCCAGTCGGTGTCGCCTTCGAGCGTGACGCAGCAGCGTTTGGCGAAAGGGAGGACCCAGCGTGATAGTGTGCAGAGGACGCAGTGTTGGTGGCTGCCGTATCTTGTTTTGGAATTCGATGTGAACCAAGTGCTCATCACACCTTTGGGAGGGGGCATTGATTCGCCGGTTTACATGTATCAAACACACTTGTACGTCACTTCTTTTTCCTTCATTTTTTTCTCGTCTATATTTGTCTTCTGGTGAAACGCTAGTTAGAGTTGAATTAACCTTACCGTATTTATAGTGATGTTTCACGAATTTCCGAAATTTCGATACAATGCTATTTGCGGACAGAGAGGCCCAAACGAGGTGCTGAAGGGGATGATATGGGCAATGACACCTTCATGGGCGGAATTAAATTCACCCCAGACTTTGAGCATCTGAGGCCGGATAATGAATGGCATGGCTTGGCCGGGGGATCGGGTAAGATTCAGATTGGCGTTGCCTTCACACCGAGTACCGTAAGTTGCCTCTTTATCTCCGCTTGCATCGCATTTTATTATGGTTCACTAAATCTTGGCGTTGTTACAGGGCCAATCTCTGACGATTGACTCGTTCGAGCTTCTCAAGGTTATCGGGAAGGGAAGCTTTGGGAAGGTTATGCAAGTTCGGAAACGCGATACCCAGAGGATTTATGCTTTGAAGACAATTCGCAAGGCGCACATTGCTTCTCGTAATGAGATCACCCATACACTTGCGGAGCGGCTTGTCCTAGCACGGGTTAACTGCCCGTTTATCGTACCATTGAAGTTTAGTTTCCAATCTGAGCAGAAGCTCTACCTCGTTCTTGCGTAAGTCCGTTCTGACCACTGGAACAAGCAATATCTGATAGGGGATTAGGTTCGTCAATGGCGGAGAGCTATTCCATCACTTACAACAAGAGCAACGCTTCAACGAAGAGCGCAGTCGATTCTACTCCGCTGAGCTTCTTTTGGCATTAGAACACCTTCACGACCTCGACGTCGTGTATCGGTGAGGAAGATTAATACTGTTATAGTTTTGCTGGCGGCTAATCGAACTGCCCTAGCGATTTGAAACCTGAGAACATCCTTCTGGATTACAATGGGCACATCGCATTATGTGACTTTGGTCTGTGCAAACTGAACATGAAGGGTAACGATACCACAAACACGTTCTGTGGAACGCCGGAGTACCTCGCACCTGAAGTATTGAATGGAAGCGGATACAGTGAGTCGAGGCAGTTGAAATTACTCCTGCTTCGACCCTTACGATAGTATCTGTCAGATCGAACGATTGACTGGTGGACTCTCGGAGTATTGTTGTACGAAATGCTCTCAGGCTTGCCCCCATTCTACAGTGGTACGTCGGGCCATACCTTCTAACGACGCCTCACCAAACCCATTATCGCCTTCCAGAATCGCCGGATGTTATGTATAAGAAGATCCTCAACGATCCGCTTGTTTTCAGTGACGTCATCGGTGCCGAGGCACAAAGCATCCTCACAGGTCTTCTCTCACGCGACCCGAGCAAGCGCCTAGGTGTAAATGGTGCCGAAGAGATCAAGCGTCATCATTTCTTCGAGAAGCATATTGATTTTGATAAGCTTCTTGCGAAGAAAATCCAACCACCGTTCAAGCCTAAGGTTGCTAGTGCCGTGGTAAATAATTTCGCAACCGGCTCGCGTTGAGACTGGAAGTGCTGACGTCTCGTGCTTTTGATAGGATGTTTCCAACTTTGATGAGGTGTTCACGTCGGAGGAGCCACTTGATAGTGTTGTTGAGGATTCCAAGCTTTCTCAGACTGTGCAGGAGCAGTTTGCAGGTCAGTACAGATCTTCTCATCTCGTATTTCGTTGTTCTCAGTATTGGTCTATCCAGGTTTCTCGTACAACGGTACCTACATGGTTGTCAGCCCTTAACTTTCCCCCGTTTCTCATTTTACCGTATCTACTATTCAATCACACGTTCTTTACCTTCCACAAACTTGGATTATTTAATCATCAGTATACATACACCGCACACTCCTTATACGTTATGTTCCCCACACGCACCTTCATTAGACCTTTGGTTCTTCTTGCTTCGTTGCTGTCTTTCTCCTTCCTTTCCTTTCCTGTTCCGCTGTCACATGTCGTTTCCGTGTCTTTTGGATGGATCGTTGGAGGATGGAGAATAATCATCGTATCGTCATACCAGTCTTGTCGTATAAACTTGGGTTAATACGTTCGTTTATATTTTTCGCAGTCTCTTGCAGTACGTACATTACAGTCGAACCTGTCTATAAGCATACCGGTGGATAAGCATAACCTCTGCATAAGCATAGAAAATTTGATCCACCAACTTGGTAGGCAGGAAATTCAGGGTCGTATACTGTCATGAACTGTAGGTAGGCAGCCGTAACATGTAACACAGACTTGGTTGTGTTGCTTCAGTAAAACGTAACGCACGGGTTGTTGCATGAGTTCTGATTTGTGAGTGGCCTTTTTGCCTAATACGTACATGAGCCATATAATGATGTGGTTGCTTGACTTGTGGCCTGTAACGTGTAACATCGGGCAGGTTGCATCAGTTTGAAGCAACACAAATGTAACGGTTCACAGGTTGTTGCCTACCTACAGTTCGCGACAGTAAGCATAATTCTGTATAAGAATTGACATTAAGATTTTGCCTAAATTTTTGGCACGGAAATGCTTGTTGGGAGGTGGACACGTGACTGATTTAATCTCTCGTGTGTGGACCAAATTGCGGCTTGTTAGCACTCTTTGGCTATATTTATTCAATAAAAAATGCTAGCTGACATTAGATGGCATTTCTACTTGTTACCACTATTCCTCAAGATCTTGAATGCACAAGGGGAGACTGGGAAAGATGTCGTGAGACATAACATAGGGGGTGGGGAAGTGTGAGAAACTCCACCCAAATCAAACATCAGACGCAGACAAGCATAACCTCCAAACAAGCATTGCCTGGACCGTCTACCGAGGCCAATGCTTATAGACAGGTTCGACTGTAGTTCATTATTCGATATGACTTGTACGTAGTGGTTGATTAACCGTGGTTGGGATTGGGATAGGATGTACTTCACTGGGGCACCGAGACGTCCCAAGCATTACAACATGCCTAGTATCCTATACAATTAAGGCTGCACTCGGTTTAGTCGCATGGCTCACATTTCATTTTGTTGGACTGAGACCATGTGCCACAAAACCTGTAATGCAAATGAATACCGAGGATTAGCGTTTTGTACGCTGAACATTCGCTTGTAGGCTAAGAGGGGAAACAGTAGTGTAAAGGTTTGGAGATTTTGAGGTCATAGAGAGAAGACGTTGTCTTTCCCATATCCATATAATGAAGGCTTTGGTGAAGTGAACGAGTCAGGAGTCGGCGCGGATCACCTTCCTGATTTGAGTACGTAGCGCCTCATTTGGGCGTCTAGGGTTTAGCAGTCAGGTTTGGGAATTCCTACGTTTACGCAACGTTGCGTTGTGAGGTAACGCAACATACAAGTAGGACAGGTCATGCTGGCTCCGCACCTTTGCAGCGTGTATGCCTATATATGTGGGAATGATTGCCTTTGTATTTCCTACGAGCAGAATGCTTCTACAATATAATCCCACTACGTCTCATCGAAGAGAAACATTTAATTGTATAGTCAAAGATATCTCATCAAGGCAGGTGTACAGATTGTTGATCGGATTATCTCTACAAGTCAGACCGATCGTGATACTATGAGCAGATAATCCAGGCAGGCATTTGTCGTAAGGTTTTTGAGATCAACTTGCAATATTTTTTCTTTTACTCTGGTTTGGTGGTGATGATGCATCCAATTTCCTAATTAGGGAGTCTGTCAGTACCGTGTTGGACACCAGTCCACAGTTGCATCTCACTTTCACCATCCTGCACCCCCTTCTCTACCAATGTCCGTCGTACTTGAACCAAGCACCTCGCTGGGCTTCAACAGTATGTTCTAGCCTGGCCAGCTGGACTTTAGCTGATCTGTTCACTTCCAGGGCCGCTGACACAACCCGTGAAACGTGTTCTTACTGTGAAGAACACCCATGACCAGCCTGTCGCCTTCAAGGTCAAAACGACCGCTCCTAAGGTTCTCTTCTCCTCACAATCTCCGTCTGCACATTCTTAACATCTTGCTGATACGATAACAGCTGTATTGCGTTCGTCCGAACTCGGGGAGGATAGAGCCTGGAAAATCTGTTGAAGTTCAGGGTATGTCCACGTTCGACGGGTGTGATATCCGCCTCGTGCCCGGCGTGTGTCATATTGACGTCGTTCTTTCTAATCTCTGCAGTGTTGCTTCAGGCGATGAAGGAGGAGCCTCCACTGAATGCAAAATGCAAAGACAAGTTCCTCGTGCAAAGCACATTTATCACACCGGAGAAGGAGGACCTGCCACCGAGTGAACTCGTATGTCGTCTCTTCATCTGATCCTCGAAGCTCATGCTCAGTATACACCTACCTCTTTTGCTCTGCTAGTGGAATAATGTTGGTGGAGAAGAGTCGAAAGTCTACGAAAAGAAGATCCGTGTTGTGTTTTTGCCACCCATTGGCGAAGAGTTGCCCGAAGAGGATGAGCACCCAAGCTCCCTATTAGATACTTCTGTAAGTCTTCCAAGGAGTCTCTCGCCGATAGTGCTTATTCTAAGCTTATTGGGACGGTAGGCACGCTATGATACGGTCCGTCAGGAGCCCGAGAGCAAAGTAAACGGACATCCTGCGATCCCACAAGAGCCACAGGCACCGTTCGAACGTGTCACCTCACCGGCTGCCGGTGACTATGCTGTGCCGTCAAGTGACTTTGCCATACCACCCGGCGAACACGGTGAAGAGCCTGCCGTCCGTCCATCAGTGGTATCGGCGGCGGCAGATGTCCGCCCGGCACCACCACCCGTTATACCCGTGCAGCCCGTCCCTTCAACCTCACCCATCGAAGAGGAACTCCGCGCACAGCTCGCGGCCGCACAAGCTGAGATTAACCGCCTCCGGAATCTTCTCGAGTCCATACCAGAGCCAGGAGCGGATGACAGTGGATCTGGCGCGCGTCGTCGACATTTACCACGCTCGGAGAGGGCTGATTCTCAAACTGTTGTGTCTGATGGGGCTGACACGGATTTGGGCACTATTGTTGATAGTGGGTCGTCGTTCCAGCAAGACGGCATTTCGCCGCAGATGGTTGGCGTTATTGCGTTTGTGGTGTTCGTGTTGACGTATCTGTTCTTCTGAGCATACGATAGGGCCCGTCGTCGTCAAGAAAGGTAAGACGATGGTAGAGCTGAGCGGGGTAAGGACTATCCTAAGGGTTATTTGGCATCTTTTCTTCTATTTCTGTTTCTCTCTCTAGCCTCTTTACTTCGTTTTCTGTGTCCGGTTTCCCCCCTAGTTATATATATAACTACTCTTTACAGATACCAATATGATGTCTCTCGACACCCGAGGCGTCTGAATCATCATCACTCCGTCGAGTCTTCACGGTACTCTGCATCTCCTACATGTCCGACTGATCGAATGTCGCCTTACGCCTCTCCTTTCGCCTTTCCGTGCCTTGTCTTTGCTTGTTTAATTAATATGATATTTACCTTCCTGTTCGCCTGCTTTAGAACGAGTTCTTAACGATGTATATACGTGCACATTCATCGGCCACCGATTTTAAACGCTTTGTGTTCAGCGTCAACTTGGTTATTGTTTGCTGCCAAAGTTGGGGAGGGGACTCAAACAGAGAAACTGGAGAGGAACTCGTTGATCGAGTTAGCTAGGAGTTCGTGAACGTATTCTGTTGGATGGCCTGAGTCTGTGTTTAGGTGGGAAAGGGGACAATGGAGGGGTAAGTTAGTCAATCTGTGTGTGTGATTGTTGCTCGTGCCAGGGGCAAAGCGATAATAGGAATATAGGGGCAGCTATTCGGTCAGAGACTTACTGTACCAGAAGAACCGAGGGTCGGAGCATTCGCAATACCTTAAGTCGAGAAAGAAAGAACCAGTCAATCAATGCTCAGCGAAGGGGTATCACGAAGGAAGTGAACATTCACACTTACCCGGTTACGTTCGTAAATCCAAACATTACCGAATGATCAAGTACGTATCCGAACCATCCATGCGCATCGAATACGAACACAGGCGTATTCGCACTTTCATGTTTACGAGCGAATGCTTTGGATCGTGAAAGGAGTTGGGAGTTGTATTCGAGTATGTTTGATTTGTGGAGGGCGGAGAGGGATGTAGGGGAGGAGAGACTGGATGGTGATCGGTCTTCGGGAGGGACTGTTAGGAAGAGGTGCGCGCCTGTGAGCCCTTTCGAGTGCGCTAGTTCCTGTGAAAATCCGTGTGATCAGCTTGGAGGATGGGAGTGGAGAGCATGGGATGGATGCATGAACGTGTTGGATAGTATACTGTAGGAAGACGCACGACTGCTGAGAAGAAAGAACCCATTTCTCGAGCATAGAAAGCTGGGTAGTCGGTTATCTAGATCATAGGTCAAATATAAAGATGGGGCTGATTACAGAATGGCGGTGAAGTTACAGTTTCGTTTCCCGTCGAATCTCCCGTATCATTGATCCCGATCCACCAAACAGTAAGAGTGCGTTTCTTGGGACGGGGGAGGAAGTCAGCTGCGTATGTTGCCCATTGTTTCACTTGTTCTACTAGGGGCACTGTGAATGGGTGATGCAGTGGAAGTCTGGGAAGAACAGTGTAAGAGTTGATGGGATGGGATTAGTAGTGAAAGGCTGGCTCGCTACTCACAGGTTTCTATCAATATCCGCACCGGCAAAGGCGAAATCCCAGAGCTGACGAGGTGAGCATTCGCTTGGTCGGCCACTAAAACAACCTGTGAGGAATTCAATCTGAACTTGTATAAATTTCTGTTTGCTGGTAATGAAAGTGAAAAGCGGAGACTGAATATGATTTACCCAGTTTGCTCCATCCGAGCTGGTCTTGCATTGCGTCGCATAATGAGGCAGAAGGCACGATAATCGACGAAAAAGGGTTACGCACATTTCTGAAAACGATCTCATCGCTCAAAAGCTCCTCCTTCGTAAATCCCAGATTTTGAAGTTCACCGATAAAGCTGTAGAAATATCGAGTCCCTTATTACAAAATGACAGTAATACCAACAATAATATCTGAAATTGCTCACCTAAAATTAGCGAGCCCGCGAGTTCCTTGCACGAATGTATAAGAGTCTCCGAATGCGTAAACATATTCAATCTTGTCCCAGTCAAATCCGAAGGTAGATCCTGAGACCACCTCGCCAAATGTTCTCTTGTTCGATTTTACATTTGGCAGGGCACTCAATCGGGTGAAGGATACAAGCAGGATTGATACTGTCAGCAAGAAAAGCGGTCTCATCTTGTAGACGTCGAGAGGGCCGTTACCTCGCCCTCAGAAGAAAGCGGCAACTTGAAGCAAGATAAGTCGCGGAGAGATGGCGTAGGTCAGATGATCCATCTTTGCTGGAGAAAGGGCCGTCGGTCCGCCCATAGTTTAGTCTATGACCGCTCTCGCTTCGCGAGCGCAACGCTATGTACCGCAACTCATGCTATCCAGTTGCACCATTCCCGGACTTGAGAGAATGAGTGGAACTGTCACCTCTTCAGCTCTGCACAACATAGCCTAACATCCAGCCAGACAGCTTAAGTTCAAGGTGTCAGAGTTTGTTCGGTATCGTTTCATCAATACGAGGTGTTGGTGTCCTCGAATCGTTCAAAATATGTTAATGAACGTGATGAAAGAGGGTGGTACGAAGTCAAATAAAATAAACTCCAAATCCCAAAACGGAAGATCGACTCGTGAGAACGGGTTATCAAATTCTGCCGATCAACTATACAGCAGCAGCACGCGCCGTCGAAAGTTATCTGCTCACCGTTTCGAGCTCGTGTAAAGCCGCCTCAAGACGAGAAAGAATGGGTGAGTAACATCGTTTATTGTGGATTTCGATAACTGAAGCCTGTTATCAGTCCGTTACGCTGCTGCACCACTTATTGCAAATCCCGAGAAAAGTGCGTTGATGCTCACCGGTTCCCAACGAATCAATCCCAACGTTATATTGACTATCCTCAAATCACGTAGCCGCCCGCGCTCGCGGCGAGTACCTCCGCACGCACTTCAAGAACATGCGTGAGGTTGCCGCAGCATTGACGGGACTGAAACTAAAGAAGGCGTATACGTACCTGGGCGATGTTGCCGAGTACAAGCAGTGTATTCCCTTCCGTCGTTTCTCAGGTGATGTCGGACGTACGGCTCAGGCGAAGCAGTTCAAAACCACTCAGGGTGCGTATTTACATGTTTATCTCTAGTTAAGATACGATTGCCTCATGTATATGAATCATTCAGGTCGCTGGCCGCAAAAATCCGTCAAGTTCATTACCGCCCTCCTTAAGAATGCCGAATCAAACGCAGACGCCAAGTCGCTCGGCTTAGAGGATCTCTACATCAAAAACATCGTCGTCCAACAAGCCCCAAAGACCCGCCGTCGTACCTACCGCGCGCACGGTCGTATCAACCCCTACCAGGGTCATCCCTGCCACATTGAAATCTTCCTCGCAGTGTCAGATGAGGAAGTCGAACGTGCGAAGGATAAGGATGTTGTGCATAGTGGACTTGCTGGGCTGAATAGACGACAGGTGGCGAGGAAGAGGATCGAGGCTGCGCGCAGCTCGTAAATCATCGTTTCTCTTGTTGGTTGCCTTTTGTTCGGAGTGGCGGACGGTAACGAGGATGTTCGTTATGCGCATGTCGGCTGACTTTGTATCCTACCTTTCCATGCATATATGGCAAATCCATGCTTGAGCTATGGTGAATCCATGTAAAGTCTCACTATTGCCATGTCCTATCTCTCTCTGAATTGACGCGGACACTCGACGTCATCTTACGAAGTCCACTTCAAATTACGCAAATGATCTGTTACCTATCAGATCAAGCAGGTTCTACTCTGTAACTGCAAGTGTGGTTGGTTGTACATTGAAGAGAAAAATCAAGACATGAAGAATAGCACAATAAGGACAAGAGACAGAACAGCCAGGAAAGAGTCCTATCGAAATCAGTCCTTCTTCAGTTTCTTCTTCGCCGGACCCTCCCCATCCTCAGACGGTTTCTTCGGTTTTGGTTTAGGCTTAGGCTTCGCCTTTGGCTCTTCATCCACACTCATCGCAGCATCCTCATCATCCTCCACATCACTCCCCTTTGCTTTCGCTTTACCTTTCTTTTTCGGCGCAACGTCCCCATTGCCTGTAGCAGCTTTCTTCTTCTTCGGCTTGTCCCCGCCTTTACCTTTCTTCTTAGATTTTTGTGCAATATCGCGATCTCCACTGGCATCTGAGACAGAAGCTGCACCGTCGTCGTCTGAATCGGATTCTGAGGATGGAGAGCCGTCGTCGGATGAAGATGCTCGGAAGTCTTCGTCTGTATAAGATAGTCAGAATAGCAAACTCGGACCAAGTATGAAGTACGGACCTTCTTCACTGTCATCGTCATCTCCAGCGAGACGAGGTCTCGGTACTTCTTCCCCACTACTGACAACACTCTGCATCTCATCGTCTTCGTCATCATCATCAAGGACGGGAGCTACAAGGTCCTCCGCCATCGTGCTCTTCACACGCAACTTCTTGCCTTTAAGGTAGTTCTCTAGGTTTTCGTGTTCCTCCTTGTTGATACTTGAGAAGGTGTGTTCTGGACCGGACTTGGTTACAACAGCAAGGTCGAAGGTACGTGAGGTTGCCATTGGTCCACCGACACTAGATGGGTACGATGTAAGAACAAGAGTGCACACCGCGCGGGAATACTTGAACATTTACCGAGAGAAAGTTACTTGGTGGATATCCGAGAACTCGATGAGAAGGGGCGCCTTCGCGACGAAGAATATGTATTTTTCAAGGATGAACAGATCCCCCTGCACGGCCTTTAAGTTTGCCTTAATTCCTGGATGGCCATTTCGACTAATTGCAAACATGAGTTGAACCTTCTATGCGGAGGTAATAAAATATTCCTACCTCGAGAAGCTCCCAGATCCAATAATCTTATTCTTAGAGAGCGATCTGAATATACTCGAAACTACCTCGAATGACGAGCTTTCATATTGCCTTTGCAGCTTGTCGTATTTCGCGAGCTCCGCCCTTCGAAGACATAAGATATGTACATTAGTCGAAAAATTGGGTAAACGTACTCGTCAATGTTGAGCTCCGCTTTAATTTCTTCATCTCTATCAAACTGCATCACTAAGAAATGATAGCGAGTTTGCCCTTGTCGGATAGGGTTGATAAGGCCGAGCTGTGTCGATTCAGCCAAGTTCACGATCGGCATGATGTGTGCTTACAATAAACAGAACATGCTTTTCATCTTTCGGCAGGAGGAAGAGTTTTGAGATCCCGTCATAGTTGATTTTGTAGTCATAAGTCTTCCCGCGCAGACGCAGGAAGTCGGGGAACATGTCCATGTCGTACCGTCCACGTGGAGTCAAAACCAAGACTTCCTCGAAGTTGACGATTATGTTGCCAGAGACCACGCCGAGCTCTGCCTTCTCCTTGATTGTGTCGTGGAATGCCTGTGCCGCACTAGTTTCTTCCTCCTCCCCTTCAGCTTGCTCTTCACCGGCATCTGATCCCGTCTCTTTCGTGGATGCTCCTGGTACATAGAATCGGATTTCTACCATCTCATCGGGAGCTGATCTACTAGGCCGACTACCAGCAGAAGTCGCAAATTCTAGCGAAACTTCCGTCCGTCCGGCGATATTAGAGTTAGCGACTTTTTGTAATGGCAACTCAAATGCGGTTTTGTTGGAGACCAAGAAAGCTAAATCTTGACCTGAGGTACAAGAAGTGAGAATGAATCAGCCTAACAGTCTCAAAAACGCACCTTGAAAGTCTGTTGCGCCCCAGTTCCATCCTTTGAAAGTGATCTCCTTGGTTTCTAAAATCACCCCATAATGCTGTTTCATAAGGCTCGTAAGCTTGTCATGGTCCTGAAAGAGATAGTAAGCATCGTTGCTGAACCACTTTGATAGGACGGTCGCTCTCACATCTCGCATGAACCCATCGAAATTTTCGCGCTTCCCCTTATCCTTCAGGCCAATACGTAGACGGAAATTGCGAGCAACGCGCAGCCACTGTGCCCATTTTATTTCACCTGCAGGTACAGAAACGACGGCCTTCGTCTCGCTGTTCATCCAGGCCATTCCGCTCGCGGCCATACGGAATTCTATGTGTGATTGAGAGCGCGTCCTTGGTAAAATCAAAAGTAGCTGACTTACTGCCAACTTGTGGCTCCAAATCATGGTAAATGTTGTCAAACTGAGTTGTCATCTTTCACGTACGCTGTATTTTTGCCACTAGAGATTATGTGACACGGTAGTATTGAAGTGAAGCAGTGGGGATGGTGATGGTCTGGCGTTGCGTATAGACTGGTGAGTGAAAGTCTGAAATATAGCGTGTCCGTCACGAGACCTAATTACGTAAAGCGCGTCTTATTTCCCCCGCCGTGGCTTGATTGGCGTTTCCCATGTCTGCGTGTCCTTGAAATGTATGACAAATACGGCGAGCCAATAATGCTGCGTCATGGCGTAATTCAGCCTGTTTTTCTCGGTCACACGTCGTCTTGCGCTTGACCTTTGTCAATTCCAACGATGAACTCAACCAAGCAATCAGGTTTGGTCGGCCAACAACAATCAAGAGGCCGTGCGACCGCCTGTCTGGTCATCGCCCTTGTTGCAGTTTCGATATTTTCTTGGAGATTGTTCGTCCATAACCCTGATCCGGAGCCGGCTTTCACCGTCAGAAAGGTCTGGTTCAACGAACTTTATCAACATGGGAATGGCCTCTAATGTTAGAATAGGCCGTTGCTGTCCTGAGAGGCGACTCCGACGTTACAGGTACTGTCTTATTCACGCAAGTTGGCGCATTTGCTCCCGTGACTGTCTCCGGGGAGATCAAGCACCTTGACTCGAATGCAAAACGAGGATTTCACATACAGTGCGTACTCGAGATGCATTCAACATAGCTTGACCTAACACGCCGATTCCCAGCCAACTCGGAGATGCCACTAATGGATGCCTATCTGCTGGAGCTCATTTCAATCCGCTGGGTAAAACACACGGTGCTCCGACTGATGTTAACAGGCACGCCGGAGACCTTGGGAACGTTGAGACTGACGGATCCGGAGTTGCAAACTTCACGTTGTCGGACAAGTTGATTTCGCTCAATGGACCATTCAGCATCATTGGTCGTAGCGTTGTTATTCATGCTGTAAGCTTCAGTCATGCCTCCGTCAGCAAATGTGCGCGTGACTTTGAGATGATATTCGATATAGGGCCAAGACGATCTCGGAAGGGGCGGAGATGACGAAAGTCTCAAGACAGGAAACGCGGGTGCTCGTTTGGCCTGCGGTGTTATCGGTAGGCCAGCGTTTTGATGGTCCGCATTTACTGCACTAACCACGAAACCAGGGCTTGCCGAACTGATCTAAAATTTCAGCTCTCCAGAAGCAGAAATGCTGTATTCTCCTGTTCTTCAGAACGAATTCTTCTTGGTCTTCCTTTGTTCCATTTCTTACAGTTTGGGGCTTCGTTCCTCGCGTGTCAACAAAATTAGGAGATTCTCTATCGATGCAAGTTATTCAGAAATGCACTCTGTATGTGGCTGAGTTTGCTGAATTGCCAGAGCGTGGGCAAGTGCGGTGTGCATCTGACCGTCCTCTGCTGGACCTAGTATTTTTGATTCACCTGAACTAGTCGTGCAGAAACCCATAGTTGCTGAGATGTTTGCGTATCTCCAACTCTTCCGGTATCATACCGTTCCTCTGTCAACGACCTCTTCCTTCTTTCCACGACCGCGAGTCTGGGGTGATAAACCAAGATCCAATGACCAATGAATCAATGATGATTGATGCATTCGATCACGTGTTATAACAAGCAGTACGTACTCCTTCTGCTTCCGAACTGCAACGTTGCAGCCTCACTATATTCTTGAAGCTCTCTGTATGTGTATCGAGGCAACACCGTGACACAGGTGATCTGGTCGCTGGGGAAGAATACCACATCATGCAAACCTGATTGGGAAGCCAACTCTCGACCTTATGCCACCCTGGACTTCTCAGAACTTCGTATTCAGACTCATTCGCTTGGCACCTGGTTGAGCTGATAGGATCTGATTTATTTATGGATCCGGCTGTAATAAACGGGTGTTGAGCTGCGTTCGTGGCCTTCTCGACTTCGGAAGCGGATGAGGTGTATTGCCTCTGATACATACAACTCATTTCGATCCCCGACTAATGGCAGTTACAGCCACTTCTCGAAAGTATATGAGGGGTGCAATATTCGCATCCACTGGCATACTTCTCAGTGAAGCCGATCCTCGACATGACCAACACATATCAGCCGCAATCAGTTGTCGAGATCAATGACCCGGATCTTGTGCGATGGTACGCCTCCGGAATGCGGACCTCAGTGTACATACACATCGGCTTCCTTACTTCCTTGATTTATCATTCTGGTCAGTCTAAAGAATTCCCGTTTCCAAAGGGTTTCTCTTCTGAAGCTACTTCATGTGCTCGTAATCTCAAGCGATTACTTTCGACAAGGAGGTCAGATCGCACCGCATACTTACTTAAGTCCTCGACGGTTACTTACCATTCATCTTTGCCTGTAGGTCAAGTATTTCTGGGTAAGTTTCTTGCCTTTTGCCTTCTGCCTGCTAACCAATAGCGAAGTGAAGTCCAGACCTGGCAGCTCCATCAGCTTGATTTATTTTGCGGTAAGCATATATCATGACAAGAGTCGGGAAGCTCTATATTCCGATGTAGACTCGTTATCTCGGACTCCTCAGTGCTGTTTGCAACATGACTTGTACGTTGGGACTCCTTTCATTCAACCGTCACAAGTCTAATAGTCTCACTAGACGGCATTTTTGCTGGCTCTACTGCAAGGTTTGCATTCATCTTGGTTTCGCTTACAGATACTGATACTCAGACATTTCAGTTGTGAGCCTTTGCTTCAGGCTGTCGAGTCCTTATCCTAATATCAAGAATTAGGTCAATTCTCGGGATGGGCTGGTTCCATTTCCAGTGAGACTAGTTGTGTCTGCTTATTTTGCGTAACTTAAAAATTGCAAATAGGCTTCGTCACTACGGTTCTCATTGACTGTAAGGACGCCGGCTCATAATTGACTCGTCTGGTGACTTTTCTTTTAATTAGATATCCTAATGATCCGTGTCTTGGCACTTTACCAACAAGGTGAGAATCTCTGTCGAGAAAAACACCTGAGAATCTAACCTTGGGAAGACAAGAAGTTGTCTATCTGTCTCAAATGCCTCCTCGGCTTGGGATCAGTCATAGGCTTAGGTCTTCTCATTTATATTGACATTCTTCAAGATAGTAAGTCCATATTGAATGATCCCCTGCTCTTGATGAACCGAATTCCTCTAGTCGTATCGGCAAGGCTTGCAAAAGTGATCCCCATCTGCCTGAACAACGATGCTCTGTTTGCTCTTACTATCATATGTTGGTAAGTTTACGGTACCAAGTTCAAGTTCATTCTAATCAATTCTAGGGTAATACCGATGATTTACGGACTGGTTTTATTGTGCCTTGTGCTTCGCAAGGCAGCACAGTATTGGAGAATGTCTGATGGATTCAAGGAATCCCATTTGGCCCGCGTTCTCGTTCAAGATCAGTTGATATATTATTGCTTGTAGGTATTGGAACGATTTCCACCACGAACACTAGGACTGATTACCACAACAGCGTCGTGCTTTGCTGCGTGCTAAAACTAGTGGGACTGAGTATTGGGAAGAACCCTGCTGCACGTGCGATACAGATAGCTACAAGCCCTACGCTTTTCTGCGTGCTTGGCGGTCAGCTCCTGATTAACCTCATGGAAGCCGGGGAGAAAGGGCTGAATGGAGGAACAAACAACACGCTGAAGAGCGTGAGCCAGATCAAGTTCGCTCGAGTGAGCTCTTTTTCTGTTTCTTTCTATACTTTTTGACACGATACTCGCAGAACCATCGTACATTGTCGAAATAGTGCGCAGCTCACATGTAGGATTGAGTCTGTTTTCAGCAAGCTGGTTTTATGTCCTTGTATTCGCCAGATGTTTGCTTTCAGCTGGAGCTTCAATCCGAAACCAAACCTTTTAGTTTCCTAGACATATACTCGAGTATGCGCCTGCCAGCCAATGAGGTTCGTTAAACGAGATTTAAGAAGTCACAAATAACAACAACATCAAGACAAGCATACATAACTCGAACATTCAACCACCCGATCGATAAGGTAACTGCATACTATTAGGAAAACATATCCAGTCAAACGAAACAGGAGGTTCCATCCACTCAAGACACGGTTCGTGCTAGAGTTCGTATGATATAAGGATAAACAACACGGCACTGAAACGCTGGTCGTACAAAGTTTAAATGAAAGGATAGAAAACTGTAAGAAAAAAACCGCTAAACGTAGGAATTACCACAGTTAGATCATGAAAAAAACAAGAAAAGACCGTAAGGTTATATCGTCTTAGTCGACATTGTAACATCGTTCATTCGCCAGCGAACATGCGGACAGTTAGATATGCTACGGCGCCGATGAACCGGAACACTAAAGTGAAATTGGATCAACAAACACAATCTTGTCTTATAAAGCGCTTATCGAAGCAACTCACAGGCTAGACCAGCGACTGCAAAAAGCAGGAATGCCATGTACCCTGTAACAGTCGAGTTCGCACCGTCGTCTGCCGCGCTGCCTGTCGCAGAACTGGAAACGGAAGTTTGAATCACTGGTAGGAGTCGAAATATGAAACAGAAGACTTACACGACAACTGCAGCAAGAAGGCCCTGGAAAGGTATGAGTTAATTACAGACCCTAATGTATGCAATCGAGTAAACCTACATTTGATAGCGTCCAAAATAAGAGCACCCTTCACGGCAATCACGATCAGTCCTCTTCCACAGAACCAGCAAACTCGAGGGGACTCACCTCGTTCTAAACGACTGATAATAATCCTTATTCGCCTGTTCCGGATCTTTCTTCGGCTTTTCCGGCGCAGGCTTCGTATGCAAGGTAGTCAGCGCACTCTCATAAGCAGCGTCGATGTCAGCCGTATCTGTTGGTGCATCAACTTCGACTTCGTTACTCTTTGCGTCCTTTTTCACAACACCAAGATCAGTGCTAATCTTGTTGTCGCCTTTCGTTCCCCACGTAATGTCACTAAAATGGTCGTGGGATTAAAGAGAGCGAGACTAGACTGTGAGATACATTAGTACGTACTGGACGTTCGAGAACTGAAGGGAAAACTCTGTCAGTATCCAAAAGCAAGCTGACGGGAAGTAAGACGTACAGCATAAACGTTCAAGACCGCGATATACGACGGAGCCATCAGCAAGTATTGGATGAAGCTAGTAAGCATATGCCAAGGCTCAAACTAGCACATCAGCAGCACGTCAGTCGTCCATTATAACAAACATAAATTCACAAACAACTCACGAAAAGCAGTGAAGAAATCAAGTACAATCCGACAGTCGCAGCCAGCGAAACGACGATGTTCCTAAAGATTGCGTTCCCTACGAGATCACCAAAGCTCGCGCTCCCTCCATTGTCATTCAGGACGCTCTTGATACCGATGTACGCCAAGACAATCGCAGCAGCCTGATTGAATATCGACGACCAAACCATCAGTGCCTCTGTACTTCCGTAAGGACAAAAGGAATGAACTGACAGTCATGTACATAGTGATGAAAGCAAACCCAATAAATGCCATTGTATACGAGCGCTTTGAGCCTTGAGGACGGTTCCCGAGCGATAAGATGAAGCACATGAGGAGTAGCCCGAGATAGATGTAATTCAAGATTGTGTTCACGATGTTGATACCGTTTATGTTCAGAACTGTCTTATCTTCCATACCAGTAGTCAGGACTCTGAACGCGATGTAGTAGTTCGCCTGCCGTGAAAATTCCAGGTTGAGCTGCATGCAAACACAACCCGAAAAATAGAGGAACAACCCACAAGCGCAAACCACGAAAATATCAAATTGATAACCTGATACACCAATTCAATGTGTATCCAGAACTTGCGCATGATCGTGTGGCTTGAGCGATAAATGTACGCGAAATGGAACGTTGAGTGGATGGCAGCGAAGAACGACCCATTCAACCAGCGTCGTCGCTGCGAAATCAATTCGGGCACTTGGTCAGGAACGTCCGTCACCGCGTATGCAGATTTGACGTAGTGAAGAATCCATGAGCCACCGCGTTTCGAAACGAGTTCCCAGCATAGAATCTGTAACCAGATCAGTCAAGCTATCAAAAAGAGGTGGAATAAGAGACGCACTCGGTCCTCCGCGAGGTACATGTTCGAGGTGAATACATCCGCGTCACCTCCATGCTGTAAAGAAATAAGCAAGCCACACCAATGGTCAAGAATTTTCGATACATACAAATGTCTCTCCCAGGAAATATTTCTGCAGCGGCCCTTCACCCTTCGCGTCATTTTGTAACGCTATATAGCGATAAGCGCTGAATGCGCCGGGGAGCACGGTGATATACCCAAAAATCGACTCCAGAGGTTTATCTAAGATATTCGAGATCTTATACTCGAAGTTCTGTGCCGCAACTGTGATCATCAAATGATAAGCTCTCCCCTAATCCCGCTTCCATCAATCGAAGCGCACCTAATGGATTGAGTAAATGTTGTCCCCACTTGCCCTTCAGCGCGACGATTTCTCCGCAAGCACCCCCGACATTTGAGTTGATGTCGAATGCCTTCCAGAGATGATAAATCGACTTTGGACCTGGCTGGGTACCGACATCAAGCAATACGCAAACATTGGGCTGGAGAATAGGCCCAAACGCATTGAAAAACCAGCGATGTGAGTTGATCTTCTTCTGATTATTTTCCTTAAGACAGAAGAGGATTTGTACGGGGACGATCCCCTTCTCGGATCCCTCAAGTTTTCTATTCGGAGTCAAGGAAACTACGAATTCGCATCAGTGAAAAGATCATTGAGGAAAGAAATGGAAGTTGCTCACCTTGAGTGGTGTACTCGTAGATATGGGCGACGACCGGTTTCTTATTAACTACGTTCTTTGCGACACCGTCCTGGTATGCGCCGAGTGCAGCGATTGCAGACAACGTTCGTGGATGGATCTTCTTCCGCCCATCACTTACAATACACACGACCACCTTCTTCCATCCATCCGAACCCCATGTCCTCGACCGAGTCCTCGTACACAAATGGGCAATATTCCTCATAACACCATGCATCGTCCGGGAGAACAACTCATCATCTTCATTATACATCGTCATCACAATGAACAGCTCCGTTCTACGCGGGGGTTCATATAGAACTTGACGCAAGGTGAATCCGTCGTTCATGAAGTCGTTAGGATCGCACGTTGCTGCACTGTATCGCATGTGTGTAAATTCACGTTCGGTACGGAACTGGCAGCGCTCAAGGAGTTTTTGTGGGACTGGGACGTCGAAGACGAGATTCCCGTGGAACAATTCGACGCGCTTCATTGTCTTGTAGCGTCTTGGTACGCGTTGCGGAATTCGGCCATATCGAATGTTCGCCCCATCCTCATTATCGCCATCGTCATCGTCATATCCGTATCCCCCATCTTGCGAAGCAGCAAAGCCACCTGGAAACGGTGCCTGTCCCGAAGTCGTCGAATCCCGCCTTAGGAGTGGGATATCACCCAGATCATCATCCCTATCCCCGCCCTGGTTATCATAACTTGAGAAATGAGAGCTCGAAGGACGAAGAGGAATAGCAGAGGTATCAGGTTGGAGGTAATGTCCACCGTGTTGAGGAGGTGAGTGATAGGGGTTGTACACCTCGCCACCAGGCGGTGGTGGACTGTGTATTGCAGCATGCGGCAGCGTCGGCGGAGAGCCATGCTGCTGCATAAGAGGTGGAGGCGGAGGTACCGCAGGCGACGGACTTAGCGAGAATCCTCCCGAAGAATACCTCGGCGCAATGTTTGGAGTCGCGAATGGATCGGGCAGCGGAGGTGCTCCTGACTGAGTTTGTCCGTAAGGCTGATTTTCATATGGATTATGCGTGGCTGCCATCGGTGGCTGGTTTAGCTGCTCTTGAGGCCCGCCATACCCTCCACCATACGGTTGGTAGTTGTAATGCTGCTGGGTGCCCCGTTGCGCTTCATCTGCCTGTAAACTCAGTCAATACCCCTAAAGTCTACAACAAAAAAAATGCAAAACTGAGCTTACTTCCGGAAAATAGGACATGGTCGTTTTAGCACCAGCGTCCGTCTGCGGCGTAGTACTTATAGGTGCTCTTGTTAGCGACGCTGTAAGAGGCAGTGATTGAGCGGCACAGGTCCATCACAGCGCGCAGCCTCTGGTTACAGATGGAGGCCAAGAATGGAAGGTAAATCACTTACGTCACACAGCATCAATACAGCCAAGAAATTCCGAAAAATAGGCTCTTGTTATTATCCTGACTGACAAGATCTATCCTGGCAAAGAAAGAAGGTATTCCAGTCCAGATGCTGTATAAGTCTGACGAAGTGCAATCAAGAAAGAGCATCTATACAATCTACTATCCAAAGAGATAAACGAACTTCATCTCATGATCACTTTGCCGCAGTCAAAATCTAAAGTTTCGGCAAAATCGGCTGCCAGTCTACACGCTCGACCTAAAAGAAAATTCTCAGACATCGAAATCAACGCCGGGGGTTGTAGCCTCACCATCTCAGGGACCAGCTCGCTAACTTTCGTCGCGCCGAGGAGGCGCATACCGAGAACGATCTCAGTTTCGAGGATCTGTATCAATCGCTCGACTCCTTCGTCGCCGTATGCCTAGGTGAGAAGTAGTCACTACAAGGAGGAAGAAAGAAGATTTTGGCACATACGCTTTGGGCATAGAGGAACGGTCGACCCATTCCTACTGCCTTTGCGCCGAGACACAAAGCCTTCAGGACATCTATTCGAACGAGATTAGCAACCTACAAAGAAAAGCTCATTACGCTGCAGTACTAACCCGTTCCGCGACGCACTCCACCGTCTATGTAAACTAATGCGAACCATCATTAGACAGAAGAAATGACGAGTAAGTACTGTCTAATGCTTACCTTCGCATTTTGAGAAGACATCCGAGCGTTGCCTGTGCAGTTTGTACAGTACCTCCATGGAAGGCATAGAGCTAGAAAAAAAAAGGCATGTCAAATACGGCCCTTCGATATGGTTGCAATATCGTACTAATCCAGCTGACGACCTGTCTTAACGTCAGCTAATCAACACTGAGGATGAAAGACAAATGACATGCCTCCGTGATTAGATATCAATATACCATCAACTCCCGCTTCGGCAGCGAGCACAGCATCCTCAACGCACTGTATGCCCTTGATCACAAGCGGTAATTTCGTGACGCTCCTCAACCAGGGGATAGTCTGTGATCCAACTCAGTTATCTTCCAGGAGTCGCCAAAACGAGATTCTTACCTTCTTCCAAGTCATCTCACGGTCAACACTATTCAATAGTGCACCCGCCGTTCCCTCTCCCTTCTCATCTGCCACCGGTTCTTCTACGTCCTTGTCCTCCTGAGGCAAATCTGGACCACCCTCGCCACCCTTCCTCGCCATTCTCTCCGCCTCCCTCTCCTGCTCGGCAAGCACAAACGGCGCATGGATATCCAACTCCCTATGCCCGGCAACAGGTGCATCAACAGTCAAGAATATCGCATTATACCCTAATCTTTCGACTTCACGAATACGCTCTAATGCGCGCTCGCCATCCCCGCCTAGTTTGTACAGTTGAAAGAAGAGGGGTTGAGAGGGATCCACGCGCGCTTCGGCAATTTGGGCGTAGGAAAGTGAGGAGTGGGAAGAAACCATTTGGATTGTGCCAGTACGCCCGCACCCTCGAGTGATGTTGGCTTCTCCGAGAGGATGTCCGAGTTTGGCGAGCGCAGCACCTGAGACGAAGACCGGTATAGTAGTTTTGTATCCTAAAATCGTGGTTGATGGATCGCAGATAGATATCGGGTGTAAGACACGCGCGTTAAAGAAGAAACGCGAAAAGGCGCGCATATTTTCTTCATGAGCTGCTCAAAATTGATAAATTTCGTCGGATTGAACGGCTAAATTGTTCAGGTGCACTCACTAATACAATCATCCCCAGCAGAAGAATAATATGCCCATGCCTTGTACGAAAGAACCTTCCTCGCCACCTCTTCCATCTCGCGGACATTCAACACGCGACTTAACGGAGGCTTCTCCTTCACAGCCTTCTCCACACGTAGCCCATCTTGTGTCTTTTTTCTCTCTTTCTTCGCTCTGTCCAATTCGCTTGCAGAAGAAATGTCGAGTGCACCGAGATGTTTGGATGGCGGAAGATTTTTCGTGAGCGCGTCTGGCGGATGTATGGGCTCATACGCTTCTGTTGCGTCTTTCCCTGCGTACTTGAGGATGATTTTGGCTCCTCCTGGGTGCTCCTACAGGATCACGCTTTCATTCAGTATGACTAACCAAAAGGTACTTGAACGTTGAAAACGCACCGGAAGGAAATCAGTCACGTCGTATACCTGATTTTGGATAATAACCCAGCATGATCTATTGATCAATCTCAACTTAGAGAGGTATCTAAGGGATGCAAGATATGACACGTACTTTGTTGAGTTGTGCCGAGCAACTTCCTCTAGTGTGAGGCCCATATGAAAGGTAGTTGATGCCGTGAGTAAAAGGCGACCGTTCGTTGCGCCATACTAATCAGAGTGTACTTATAGAAAGAATATTAATCTCCAAATCCGCGGACAAATTTCAGTTTAGGACTTCGCCGCGCCTGCATCATCACGAGACGAGACGGAAATAGATTGGCCCGACCGGCCCGATGTCGGATTTAAAAAATCAGAAAAACAAATGCATAGGCGAAAACAAAACAATTTGACGGATATTTATACAGGATTTGGCTATGCAAATAGGAAGGAAAAGAAAGGCCTATGTCATTCGGCACTCATTTTTCCTCTCAGGCTTGGGGCTCCCAATATTGATGGTCTCGATGGGTGTAGCACTATAGCGCAAAGGAAATTCAGACGGAGGACTCATACTCGTTTTGGCGCTCGACGGCTGGGAGACACTGGAATCATTATATGTATCGGTGTCCTGACTTGAGCTCGGACCAGCTTCAGCCCGACTTGAGAGCACATTCGGACCCCCGCCAGTAGAGACACTTGGGACTGCAAACTCTATCTGAGAATCCCGCGTGGTACACTGCGTACTCTTCTCGATGCAGGTTACATCGCCATCAGACGATCGTGGCGGGTTCAGCAAATTGGTGGAAACAATGACGGTGGAGTTTCGTTTGGCTCCAATCTTGCGCAGGTGTAGGGTGATCCGAGACATCAAAGTCACTGTAACACTTTGATAGCAGGATAATTAAGAGTGGAACCGACTAGAGACGAAGTGGTATTGATGCTTACAGTTGCGTGAATTGTCCAAGGATGTCCTTGAGGCTGCGCTGAGGGTATATTGTCAAAATCAAACCAGATGAGGCACCGAAGGAGCATACCGATGCTGTTAGAATAATGATCATCATGGCCTAGAAATCACATTAACCCTGAGCCGTCTGAAAACGTCAGAGGACTCACAAGGTTTGATGAAAACACAACGATGAAATATAGCGCTCCATCAGTCGACAGCGTCTTAATCAGTACATTACTTCTTCCAAGGCTCTTGTTCGATCCGCATTCACGACAAGGTCCGAGTGTCTTGAATAGAGTGAAAATAACAACGGCTGTGTCGAAGAGAAGCGGCGCCGTAGCGGAAAGAGCGCCTAGTTTCAGTCTTTTTGGGTCGAAGATCAAACCACAGATGTGAACACTGGGAGCGTGTGGCACCGCTGGACGAAACACTATCAGTATCAGTAAATGGAGATGGGAAAGTTTCAGTTACATACGCGCGCCAGTAGAGAGTAGCCAGGCATAGACTCCTACTTGACCGAACCAGAGAGCACCTAGGACCCCTTGTACGAGTCGGCAACTCCCTCCATACACCGCATTGACTCTATACGCACTGTGTGAGCTTCGCATAAGCATAACAGATGTTCTCCTCTCTACCGTAAGATCATCATGAGACCTGTTACACCGAAAGCAATAATAATCGTCGCGCCTTCGTACCGCACAAAGTGCTTGCATACGGTTGGGGTGAATTCGAGTGACATGTATGCTACAAAAGGCCAGATGAGATTTCCGTTATTTCGGGAAATAAAGGTATGCATACCGTAAACGTTCACGGCGAATGCCAAAGGAAAGAAATATCGATTCTACAAATCTATACTTCAGCCGCTCTGCTAACTTGGACGAAAAGTCGGAGGATCCTCACCAACAGGAACAAATGGATTACTGAAACATAAGTTTAACACCATGCAAAGAATGAGATAAACGAAAAGTTATCATACTCGGTCCTTTATTGCCTTTCCAGATGTAGTTCACCTCATCCCCGAATGTGACAAGATGGTCGTAAAGTAAAAACGTGTAACTCGCTAGGCCAACGTACTGGAGCACAACGTATAAAGAAGCGACTCATAAGTAACACAGCCAGTCCTCGGTTGATGCGAGTGAAGTACTTACTCCTGATGCCAGCCTTCACACCCCAGGAATCACTCATGTCAGGAAAGTAGATGTAGAAAATGGGCGTCTTGGATACTTACACGTCCTCCCGCTCGTGAATAAGATCCATAATTCTTCAAGCTTTCACAAGCAGCAAGGACGACTATGGAGACGAAGCATAGAAGTTCACCCAACCCTCTTGATGAGTTCCGGGCCATAGAGGGCAAGGCAATCTCATTCTCGAGACAATTGCGAACGGCGTCGCCAGAATGCTAGCCAACAGTCTAGACTCTGCTCTGATTGCATTTTCGAGAGCCAGTTCAAGACATTGCCACCAGGGTCCCTCGAATGAGACACGCCTATAGCACTCCCCTCAGCCCCTGCTACAATGGGCGTCTCTGGAACATGAGGTGATGAAGGCTATGTTTGCCCTCTTACAACGAGGCCGAAGTGGGATTCTAGGTGCCAAAGAAGTACAGCCCGATGAGGATGACGGTGAAACTTGTCGCATGAATCGATTCGCCAGTGGCAGTCCTCAAGCAAGGTGAAGTCAAGGGTGAAGGACTCAATGAGCATCAAGTGCCGACATGCCGATTTTTTTTGATCGATTGGCCGAAAACAGTGCACGATCACGTGAGAAATCATATCCAAATAAAGATATGAGGAGCCGACGACGGTTCCTTTGAGTTCTTATCCGCATGTTCACTTCTTCCCACCAGGCTGAGTAAACAATCAATTGTCCGCTATAACATGCCCTCCTCCATCCATCCATCCCGCCTCCCTTCAAGTACCAACATTTCTTCCCTCTTAACTGCCCTTCTACCGTCATGACTCAAGAACTACCACCGAGGCGGTCCATTAGCGGCGCTTCTGACTCCGAGGCGACTGCTGAGGTCCCAGCTCCTGTTGTTGCTCAATCTGGCTCCACAGTAAACGACGGGATTGCAGAAAAACAACGCGTTAGAGGTGGAACTAAGGATTTCGGGTTCTTGCCCATCCCAGAGCGACTACAATACGATTCGGAACGTGCATTCGAGTTTACCCTCGTATTGAATATTACTTTTGGAATTGCGAGCACATTTAGTGAGTATTTTTCTTTTTTCAATGTTGTGCGTATGACGCAAGAACCTGGATTTCTGAGCGATAATTTTTCCCCGTGTTTAGCTGTCGCGAACTTGTACTACTGCCAACCTTTACTCAGTGCGTGCGTTGAAAGACTTCAGAATTCCGTGAAAATAGCTGACCTTATTTTCGTGCTACAGTTCAATTGGCCAACTCGTTTGGTGTGACCCACGATGATATTTCAAGAGTACCTACGCTAGTCCAGGCAGGGTCAGCTGTCCATTCTTCTCTGCTATTATCCAGTTCAGTAAGCTTACAGAGTCTACCCAGTTATGCGACCGGTCTTCTACTTTTATCTCCGTTGGGAGATTTAGTCCGTCGGCGCCCGCTCCTACTTCTTCTAGTCCTTCTCTCCGGCTCTCTAAGCATCGGGCTAGCAGTAACATCCTCTCTAATCGTCTTCGAGACGCTCTCCTTCCTCGTCGGCATGTTCACCGTAACACCGCAGGTCCTCATCCCACTCGCAGCAGACCTCGCCCCTCCCCACCGCCGCGCATCAGCAATCTCCGTCGTCCTCTCCGGCCTCCTCTTCGGTATCCTCCTCGCCCGAGTCCTCGCGGGTGTAATAGCAGAATTCGTAACTTGGCGCGTAGTCTATTACATGGCTATCGGCGTTCAGTTTGCTGTCCTTTCTGCTTTGTATGTTTTATTACCGGATTGGCCGGCGAAGAATGCTGGGATGGGTGTGACCTACCCTTCGATATTGTATACGATGGGGAAATTTGCTGTGACGGAACCCGTACTCATTCAAGCAAGCCTTATGCAGTTTGCTGCTAGTGCTTGCTTTTCGAACTTTTGGGTTACGTTGACGTTTTTACTTGGTGGGCCACCGTACAACTACTCAACGTGAGAACATTCCTGAATTTTTCGATCAAGCTGGGATGCTAATTACATGTTACTAGACTCACCATAGGTCTATTCGGACTCGTTGGTATGCTTGGTGTATGTACCGGTCCAATCGTAGGAAGGTGGATCGACGGACTCGTACCCTGGTACGCGACACTCGTAGCGACGTTCATCCAAATCGTCTTCCAAGCTGTACAAACCGGCGCGGCCGGAATCAACATAGCCGCAGTCATTATTGTGTGTTTTGGATTGGACGTAGGGAGACAGATGCAGCAGGTTTCGGTTACTACTGCTGTTTATAAGTACGTTCTTATTCGTACGGTGTCATTCTAGCAGTAGATTGATTGATATTTAAACTCCACTTTCTCTAGTATTTCAGATTCGGCTCGTTCACGAATGAACGCAGTTCTAATCATCTGGGTAAATCCACCACCCCTTTCACCATCATACTCACTCACTCACCACAACATTCATCTTCCTCTTCCGCTCTTCCACTACAGATATTCATCGGCCAAGTGACAGGAACAGCAGCCGGCACGAAGCTCTTCCTCGAATTCGGCTGGCGCGCGGCAGCCGCGTTTTCCCTCGGTCTCTACTTCTTCCAAGTGGGTATTCTAATGCTACGAGGACCGCATTGCGGGAGGTACACGTGGTTTGGATTCGAGGGTGGATGGGAGTGGAGGAAGAAAGCACTTGATGCGCAGAAGAGGGATTTGGAGACGGAGCTGGAGGTGGGAAAGGGGATGGAGATTGGTAGGGAGAGTCAAGGTGAACGGGATGATGAGAATGAGGTGCGGGAGAGGGAGGGGGAGGAGGAGGAGAAGGAGAAAGATGAGAAGAAGCTGGATGTCGATGTTGTTATGAGTGAGAAGAACACGCTTGAACGGATAGTATGAAGCAGCGGAACGATTGCTGTTAACACTGTTTAGGTGGTGTTCCTTGACGCTTCATCATACTGTGATTCAGCCGTTCCAGTCGTAGCGTAGCAATACATTTATAGAGCGGGGATATCTATCTTTTATTATAAACATAATCAAGACCGCTAAACAGCTTTCCGAATAACTTCAATTCATTCCGATCCTCCGCATTTCCCTTCTCCGAAGGCAAGTCCATCCATGTGCATTCCTCCCGCCCAATCCCATCCTCAAACCCACTCCCTCGGATTCTTCAAAGCCTGCACAAGCCTCCCCTCCTCACTCTCCTCCAACGTCCCCAAATCACTCATATACTCCCACCTCGCCAACGCAGGAAGACTCATCAAAATACTCTCAATCCTCGCTCCAGGAGTCATCAACCCAAACTTCGTCCCCCTATCATACACCAAATTAAACTCCACATACCGACCTCGGCGAATAAGCTGCCAGCGACGCATGTGGGGTGTGTATGGTATGTCTTTGCGGCGCGTGAGGATGGGGATGTATGATGGATTGAAAGCGTCTCCGCAGGATTTGACGAACGAGAATATCCCTTCTATCGTCGTCGGTCGACCACCCTCAATCTCAACCTCGCCAGCTCCAGCCTCGCTGAGCTCCGCCAATCGCTTATGAGGCGCATTAGACAAATCATCAAAGAATATCCCCCCAATCCCACGCGCCTCCCCGCGATGCGTTATGAAGAAATACTCATCGCACCATTTTTTGAATGAAGGGTAGAGTGTCTGGCCGTGTGCGTCACAAGCGGATTTGAGAGTTTGGTGGAAATGCTGCGCGTCGTCGGGGAAGAGGTATGAAGGTGTCAAGTCTGCTCCTCCGCCAAACCACCACGCGAGGGGTTTTTGGGTGAGAGGGATCCCGGTTAGCGTTCCCAAAGCCTGGGGTCTAGTATCCGGAGGTGCATCCGTCGCCGCCGGCGCCACCGTAGAGGCGGAAGAATACGAATCAGGTTCGTTGAGTTCGAAATACCGATAATTACAATGAACAGTCGGCGCGTTGCACAACGTATAAAGAAGCTGACTCATAAGTAACACAGCCAGTCCTCGGTTGATGCGAGTGAAGTACTCCATCTGATTCACACCCCAGGAATCACTCATGTCAGGAAAAGTAGATGTAGAAAATGGGCGTCTTGGATACTACACGTCCTCCCGCTCGTGAATAAGATCCATAATTCTTCAAGCTTTCACAAGCAGCAAAAGGACGACTATGGAGACGAAGAAGTTCGCAACCCTCTTGATGAGTTCCGGGCCATAGAGTGGCAAGGCAATCTCATTCTCGAGACAATTGCGAACGGCGTCGCCAGAATGCTAGCCAACAGTCTAGACTCTGCTCTGATTGCATTTTCGAGAGCCAGTTCAAGACATTGCCACCAGGGTCCCTCGAATGAGACACGCCTATAGCACTCCCCTCAGCCCCTGCTACAATGGGCGTCTGGAACATGAGGTGATGAAGGCTATGTTTGCCCTCTTACAACGAGGCCGAAGTGGGATTCTAGGTGCCAAAGAAGTACAGCCCGATGAGGATGACGGTGAAACTTGTCGCATGAATCGATTCGCCAGTGGCAGTCCTCAAGCAAGGTGAAGTCAAGGGTGAAGGACTCAATGAGCATCAAGTGCCGACATGCCGATTTTTTGATCGATTGGCCGAAAACAGTGCACGATCACGTGAGAAATCATATCCAAATAAAGATATGAGGAGCCGACGACGGTTCCTTTGAGTTCTTATCCGCATGTTCACTTCTTCCCACCAGGCTGAGTAAACAATCAATTGTCCGCTATAACATGCCCTCCTCCATCCATCCATCCCGCCTCCCTTCAAGTACCAACATTTCTTCCCTCTTAACTGCCCTTCTACCGTCATGACTCAAGAACTACCACCGAGGCGGTCCATTAGCGGCGCTTCTGACTCCGAGGCGACTGCTGAGGTCCCAGCTCCTGTTGTTGCTCAATCTGGCTCCACAGTAAACGACGGGATTGCAGAAAAACAACGCGTTAGAGGTGGAACTAAGGATTTCGGTTCTTGCCCATCCCAGAGCGACTACAATACGATTCGGAACGTGCATTCGAGTTTACCCTCGTATTGAATATTACTTTTGGAATTGCGAGCACATTTAGTGAGTATTTTTCTTTTTCAATGTTGTGCGTATGACGCAAGAACCTGGATTTCTGAGCGATAATTTTTCCCCGTGTTTAGCTGTCGCGAACTTGTACTACTGCCAACCTTTACTCAGTGCGTGCGTTGAAAGACTTCAGAATTCCGTGAAAATAGCTGACCTTATTTTCGTGCTACAGTTCAATTGGCCAACTCGTTTGGTGTGACCCACGATGATATTTCAAGAGTACCTACGCTAGTCCAGGCAGGGTCAGCTGTCCATTCTTCTCTGCTATTATCCAGTTCAGTAAGCTTACAGAGTCTACCCAGTTATGCGACCGGTCTTCTACTTTTATCTCCGTTGGGAGATTTAGTCCGTCGGCGCCCGCTCCTACTTCTTCTAGTCCTTCTCTCCGGCTCTCTAAGCATCGGGCTAGCAGTAACATCCTCTCTAATCGTCTTCGAGACGCTCTCCTTCCTCGTCGGCATGTTCACCGTAACACCGCAGGTCCTCATCCCACTCGCAGCAGACCTCGCCCCTCCCCACCGCCGCGCATCAGCAATCTCCGTCGTCCTCTCCGGCCTCCTCTTCGGTATCCTCCTCGCCCGAGTCCTCGCGGGTGTAATAGCAGAATTCGTAACTTGGCGCGTAGTCTATTACATGGCTATCGGCGTTCAGTTTGCTGTCCTTTCTGCTTTGTATGTTTTATTACCGGATTGGCCGGCGAAGAATGCTGGGATGGGTGTGACCTACCCTTCGATATTGTATACGATGGGGAAATTTGCTGTGACGGAACCCGTACTCATTCAAGCAAGCCTTATGCAGTTTGCTGCTAGTGCTTGCTTTTCGAACTTTTGGGTTACGTTGACGTTTTTACTTGGTGGGCCACCGTACAACTACTCAACGTGAGAACATTCCTGAATTTTTCGATCAAGCTGGGATGCTAATTACATGTTACTAGACTCACCATAGGTCTATTCGGACTCGTTGGTATGCTTGGTGTATGTACCGGTCCAATCGTAGGAAGGTGGATCGACGGACTCGTACCCTGGTACGCGACACTCGTAGCGACGTTCATCCAAATCGTCTTCCAAGCTGTACAAACCGGCGCGGCCGGAATCAACATAGCCGCAGTCATTATTGTGTGTTTTGGATTGGACGTAGGGAGACAGATGCAGCAGGTTTCGGTTACTACTGCTGTTTATAAGTACGTTCTTATTCGTACGGTGTCATTCTAGCAGTAGATTGATTGATATTTAAACTCCACTTTCTCTAGTATTTCAGATTCGGCTCGTTCACGAATGAACGCAGTTCTAATCATCTGGGTAAATCCACCACCCCTTTCACCATCATACTCACTCACTCACCACAACATTCATCTTCCTCTTCCGCTCTTCCACTACAGATATTCATCGGCCAAGTGACAGGAACAGCAGCCGGCACGAAGCTCTTCCTCGAATTCGGCTGGCGCGCGGCAGCCGCGTTTTCCCTCGGTCTCTACTTCTTCCAAGTGGGTATTCTAATGCTACGAGGACCGCATTGCGGGAGGTACACGTGGTTTGGATTCGAGGGTGGATGGGAGTGGAGGAAGAAAGCACTTGATGCGCAGAAGAGGGATTTGGAGACGGAGCTGGAGGTGGGAAAGGGGATGGAGATTGGTAGGGAGAGTCAAGGTGAACGGGATGATGAGAATGAGGTGCGGGAGAGGGAGGGGAGGAGGAGGAGAAGGAGAAAGATGAGAAGAAGCTGGATGTCGATGTTGTTATGAGTGAGAAGAACACGCTTGAACGGATAGTATGAAGCAGCGGAACGATTGCTGTTAACACTGTTTAGGTGGTGTTCCTTGACGCTTCATCATACTGTGATTCAGCCGTTCCAGTCGTAGCGTAGCAATACATTTATAGAGCGGGGATATCTATCTTTTATTATAAACATAATCAAGACCGCTAAACAGCTTTCCGAATAACTTCAATTCATTCCGATCCTCCGCATTTCCCTTCTCCGAAGGCAAGTCCATCCATGTGCATTCCTCCCGCCCAATCCCATCCTCAAACCCACTCCCTCGGATTCTTCAAAGCCTGCACAAGCCTCCCCTCCTCACTCTCCTCCAACGTCCCCAAATCACTCATATACTCCCACCTCGCCAACGCAGGAAGACTCATCAAAATACTCTCAATCCTCGCTCCAGGAGTCATCAACCCAAACTTCGTCCCCCTATCATACACCAAATTAAACTCCACATACCGACCTCGGCGAATAAGCTGCCAGCGACGCATGTGGGGTGTGTATGGTATGTCTTTGCGGCGCGTGAGGATGGGGATGTATGATGGATTGAAAGCGTCTCCGCAGGATTTGACGAACGAGAATATCCCTTCTATCGTCGTCGGTCGACCACCCTCAATCTCAACCTCGCCAGCTCCAGCCTCGCTGAGCTCCGCCAATCGCTTATGAGGCGCATTAGACAAATCATCAAAGAATATCCCCCCAATCCCACGCGCCTCCCCGCGATGCGTTATGAAGAAATACTCATCGCACCATTTTTTGAATGAAGGGTAGAGTGTCTGGCCGTGTGCGTCACAAGCGGATTTGAGAGTTTGGTGGAAATGCTGCGCGTCGTCGGGGAAGAGGTATGAAGGTGTCAAGTCTGCTCCTCCGCCAAACCACCACGCGAGGGGTTTTTGGGTGAGAGGGATCCCGGTTAGCGTTCCCAAAGCCTGGGGTCTAGTATCCGGAGGTGCATCCGTCGCCGCCGGCGCCACCGTAGAGGCGGAAGAATACGAATCAGGTTCGTTGAGTTCGAAATACCGATAATTACAATGAACAGTCGGCGCGTTCGGGTTCCGAGGATGTATAACGAGTGAAATCCCAGCAGCGAAGAACGGGAACCTCTTCTTCTTCAACTCAGGATCATTAGGGTCAAACACCCGCAACGCAGCATGATCAGCGCGCATCTGGCGTACCGCCGTAGAGGGTAGACTTCCATGTATAACACTAACGTTGACTCCTCCCTTTTCTAGTATCGTCGTTGAGCCGCTTTCTTTTTCTTCTTGGTCGGTTTCGGCTTCGGTTTCGGGTGGGGGAGAAGGAGGGAAGACGCAGGAGATACCGTATCCGCCTTGGTCTCTAGCCCATTTGTCGCGTTTGAATGGAGGAGCGGTGGGGTCTACGGATTCGAGAGCGGTTACGATACGGTTTTGGAGGTCGAGGACGTATTCGGCCATGCGTTCGCGCATGGGTCGTTCGCCGGCCACAGATGCCATCTTTACTTTGTTTTAGTTTGAAGGGACGGTATCCACTCTGTGCGTAGTGGTGAGTAATGAGATGGATATATGCGTCAATATTTCACTATATGCACTTACTTATGGACCGCTTCTCCACTCACCGTCTCAATCAGTCGAGACGGATTGACTACCAAAAAGGACAGACAAACACTCTCTTAAATACGAAATATATCCGTCCGAAGAACAAAAAAAAAGATGAAAAGTCGAAAGTCTTGTGATGAATTTGTTCCGAAGGTCGGCGAGGCGCGTTTTCTTGTATCAGTCGATTCCGGAAAGCCCGAGTAATAATCAACCACAGTCTACTGGTCAGAAAGCACGGGTGACGGTGGTGGTGGGTGGAGGTAAGAGATAGAGCAAGACAACTGAACGAAAGGACACGTCTCGTGAGAAGCACTTCTAACTGCATCTATAAATACGACTATGCGCATACATCCAACAATTACATCTAATTTTTGGAAGCACTCGCAGCCTCAGCTGCAGCCCTCTCTCCTTCCTCTTTGAACGTCAACAACGCCTGCCACGCCTTCCCGCTAACAACACTCTCCCTGGCCTTTTTCACTCCGTCCTTGTAGTCCTCTGCAACACCAGCAACAACCAACAGCGCCGATGCATTCAGAAGCACAAACTCAAGTACAGGCTCTAACTCTTTCGGAATCCTCTCCCCACTCGTCAGGAGCGTTTTAAACGCCGTAGAGTTTTCATCAGGTGTCCCACCCGCAACATGCGTAAGTGGATGAATGCCCAAACCAAATTGGAACGGATGCAACGTCGTCTGTGTGATCTTCCCATCCTTCAACTCCCACGCGAACGTCTCACCCGCACAACTAATCTCATCCAAATGCTCTTTCCCACATACGACTAACGCCCTCTCGACACCGCTATCCCTCAGACTCATCGCGAAGGGCTCGCCGAGCGCCGGATCTGCTACGCCAAGCACCATCCCGTGCGGGAATGCAGGGTTGATGAGCGGACCGAGGACGTTGAACATTGTTCGAAAGGGTAGGGCTTTCCGGTAAGGCGCGATGTTTGCTAATGCCGGGTGGTAGTGTGGTGCGAGGATGAATGTGAAGGGGATTCGGCGGATGTGCGTGGGTGTGGAAGGTGTTGGAGGTGTAAAGAGACACCCGAGGGATTGCAAAAGGTCTGCGGAGCCTGAGCTCGACGTCGATGCTCTACTTCCATGCTGTTAGCGCATATAGTCAACGAGTATTGTATTATCAGTTCGCCTTCTCTTCAATAGAAAATACATGTGAATGTACAGACCTTGCAAACGCGCGCACCAGCACCAGCAGCAACAACCGCAGCCGTCGTGCTCACATTAAACGTATTATGTCCATCTCCACCCGTCCCAACAATATCCACAACGAAATCCTCTTCCCGTCCTTCAATATCCGCCTTCAACGCTCGTCCTCTCAACGCCTTGGCAGCAGCAAGAAGCATCTCAGGCCTCCTTTCGATACGCGAAAGGTGCAAAGCCGCGAGGAACGCACCGATTTGCACGGGTGCGACGCATGAGGGGGTGAAGAGATGGTTTAGCGCGGAGGTGAGGTCGGAGGTTGTGAAGTATTCCGGTGTGTGGATTAGTTTCGCGAGGAGGGGTTTGAAGGTTTCCGGGGACAAGTCGGACATGATGCACGCGCCTGCGTTGCTGAACGAGAAGACGAGGACAAAGAGTCGGTCGTGGATGTCGATAAGGAAGAAGATGGAGGTTGTAAGAAAATTGACTTGGAGAGCTTGGTGGACCTCCACAATCTATAATCCCGACTGTAGGGGTAGATCTGTCCCTAGGTTATTATAAGGCTGCTGGTTTTGATGGATCGCTCGTACACAGCTCCGGCGTTGATGGACATCGTTGCAAGCCCGGATGATTTGGTCCGTTGAGATCGAGCAGGCACTATATTATTTCGCCGGGCGAGGTCATCTGGACCTGCCCTGAAGCAGCTCTCGGGCACGTCTAACTCTACTCAGCCTTCGGTCAATCGACTTCCTCGGACCAACCTTGACGTGCTCTTCTCATCTCCGTCCACCTGAGAGACCTCGTTATCCCTAGCAACTATCCCTGGCACCCCAGTTCTGCGCCGGACGACGACTATGATTACACAGAAATCTCTACGCGTTGCTCTATATAACTTGCACTTTCCTTCACTTTGGACATGGATCAATCTTTCTTACGAGTTACAGAATGATCATTGCATATGGATTCCCCACGTCACTTGGGATAACTCCGCTGGCAGTGTGGCCGGAGGTGCTCCTACTTGCGGAATCCGTCCTAGATGGAACGGAACTCGTCTATGCGTTACTACTTCTTCGAGTGTTCAGCGACGTTGATCCTGTCACCGGACGATTGAGGGCGTTTTGATCGCTTCCTATTGAAAATCATTTGTATTCGCATCTTGGTCGTGGACTTCGTGGATCCTTTGCAAATGCGCTCCTACCATTGGTGTCTAGCGATAGCGACGCAGCTCGCTCTGCTCGATGAACGGGAGGCCATCTTGTATCAGTCCGAGTTCGCGTATAACTCGACATCGCCTCTCTGAACTTATAACACTATTCTGCCTTCTTGGTGATATTGGCACTTCGGTCGAACTCCTTTTCTGGTCTTGCTTGATAGCGGTCATTTCACGATCCAGAAAGAGCCAGAGTGAACAACCCTATAGGTATGTTCATCTCGTGGCACATATTTGACAGTCAACTGTGAAAACAAAAGAGAACCACGATGCAAACGTCCATCTACGTCTCCACTTTGCGCAATGACATCCTCAGCGGTAGTTGTGGCATGCTATCACGGGAATTCTTTAAGACCGGTCTTGATATCCCACTCATTTGCCACACTATCTCTGGACCTGGTTTAAATTCGAACATTTCCAGCAACGTAGCCAAGACGAGTTCTGTGGAACAAGTGGGTGGTCAGCTACAACATACTTCAGAGAGGAATGACATGCTCATTTCCATCTCAGCGAACTTGAATCCGCTGACGTCGGAATAGTTAGTCCGACGTTGTCGAGAGAGCCGGGATGCAACTTACATGCACGCTCTGCCTCCGCCAATGAACGTCATCCTACAAGGCATCATCAGCTAATCGCCTGAGGGAAAAAGCGAAAACGAAACTTACATCGACGAATAGACTCCAGGCATGTGTGCCTTCGCCACACTCTCCGGGAGGGGCTGAAGCCAACGCTCGGGTTTCCATTCCTCGGCATCTTCTCCCCAAATCCGCTTGCTCCTGTTCGCTCCAAGGATAGACACGATGATGTTTGTGTTCTTCTTAATTGGGATCTCAGTTATTTCGGTCTTCCCATTCGCACCGAGGATAGGCCATGCGAGAGGTAGAACTACATCCTTTCTCGTCCTGTAGACCGAAGAAGCAGGTATTAGTAATATCTCAACCACTAACCTTGTTGGATGAACTTGCGTGCGCGTTACCATAGAAAGGGGAGGAAACATGCGTAGGGTCTCGCGACAGACAGCATCGAGATATGGTAATCCCATGAGTGTGTCGTAGTCGAAGTCTGCGCCACCGCAGTTCCTCCTTGCTGGAACTATTTCATCCCGAAGCCGATATTGGACGCCTGGGTTCAGAGAAAGTAGGTGTAATGCTCTGGCGACAGCATGGGACGTCGTCTCTTGACCAGCAAATATGAATGTACTTTCTCCATACTGAGTCACTTATTCATTTTTCGGACGGTACAAACGGACTTACTTCAACTGTCCAACAACCTCTTCCTCCGGCAGTTTGTCGCTTTCGTTCGCTTCCATGTTCGCCTTCACTGGATACGTGCCAGATAACTACAATACTTCAAAGGACTGGAACGATCACTCACGAAGGACGCTCAGGATGTCTTTACGCATTCCGACCTTCCTCCGAGTGGCCTCGTCGCCATTTTCTAGCGCCCTATTCTTCTCCTGGTATACTGTCTTGGCCTGAGTGTCGAGAGCATCGACGACTTCAACAGAATCTCGCGCAAGTTTGGACGGGACAAGTTCGATGACTTTACGTCTGAACTCAGGAGAGCCGAATTTCACGATCCAAGGAAGGAGTTGTCGGTGGAATAATGTCTTGAATGCTAGCGGCCTTGAATCCAGGAGCGTCACATTAGTGGGCAGGTTTAGGATTACAGTCCAATTTACCCACCCTACCTTTTTGATGTACGAGCCATACTTGTTTGCATCCTCGTCATGAAGAGCACTGAAAGAGTATCCAAGCCCGCCCTGCCCAATGAACTCGAGAGCTGCTCTGGAAAGCCAGTGGAGGATATCGATTACTTTCTCTCCGTCTCGCACCTGCTCGAGGAGAACGCTACGGAGCTACGGAAGAATAAGGGATATTTTCCGGTCCGAGGATTTCTGCCACTCACATCGTATGCAATCGGATAGAACACCGGAAGCAGACCACGCATGTGTTTCAGTGAGAAAACGGGGTTTAGCGTTTTGCGTTGTCTACGATGATGGTCGCCTAGAAAGTATGTTAACCCTTGTGCATTGCTTTAAAGATGGAATGTTCGCACCAAGCGTCGACAGCAAGCTCACACCGAAGATAAGAGCGTTGCTCCTTCATATGGATATTGGTTATTTACCAACGGTAGCTCAAAGCCTGTGGCACGTACGTGATAAACGCGCTTGTTTCTTCATAAATATATTGGTCCTTGACAATAATGTAATGAAGGGCCAGAGGATCATAGACGTATAGATCTTCATACTGCAGAGAAAGATTGCATTAGTATCTTAGACCAGAATTAAGCCCGAATGGAGAATTACACCGAAGAGTGAAGGCAGCTTTACCACACTCCCATACTTCTCGATGATATCGTGATGGAACTGCCATCCACGAAGGTCGAAGACCTGGTAGAAACATCCTAGTGTTCAATGCAATGCAAGTTAGTCAGAAAACGGAGGAACAGTGGAAAAGCGACCTTTCCACCATGACCTCCTCGCGGGCCCGGGGACGTTTGCGAAAACCGATTGAGGAGCGAGGCGATGCTTCAAGAGGAATAGAACAAGAGCTGCAAGAGTGATCTGCACAAGCGTAAACAGCATGAAGGACAAGACTCCCGATAGACAAGGTTATCCTCTCAGGGTGGTCTCGAGGCGTCCGACTTTATATATAACAGCAGCGGGTAAACTCACAATTGAGTTTAGAACGGTGCGCCTTCCTCCTTCCCCCAGCACAACTGAATGCAGGAAAACTACTTGCGGAGTTCATACCTCGTATGACGTCCTCGGCACTGTTGACGCTTGCCACGGAACGGCCATGTAGCCTGTATTCCCGACTCAGTCACGCGATTCATGATCTTGAAGCCTGATCATCGACGCCGGCGCGCAGTGGTTCTGCTCGCCCGCACCCGGAACCAGAAGCCACCGCCACTAGTACTGCCGTGGAGACTTCTACAGTATACTTAACCAGTCTGACTCTGCGATGATGACAACCAAAACACGATGCCATCCCATCGCCTTGTGTAATACTCGAAGCAGTCCGAGGCACGCGCGCAACTTCGAGCAAAAGCTGCTGATTTGGATCCGCTGGTCCTGAAGTTGATGCAAAGCGCAAATGGCTACGGACACGAGTACTCTCGGGTCGTCAGACTGCCTTCTTGAACTTGAAGCACACGTTCGGGTATGCTCCCAACTGGATCTTCTGAGATGCCTCATGCAATCGAATAGCGTCGCAAGAAGCGTGAAGCCATACTTCCCAGAGTGCCCAGAGTGTACAGTTGTAAGTTTCATCAGTTGAACTTGAAGAGCGCTAACTTAATCATCACGTGTTTCTGGGAAAGCTAGGTTCAGCAAGTCTATTTTTAGTGTTCTCTTCACAACGTGAATGCATAAATGGTTGATATGTTCCCATCTCAAACAAACAAAACGGCTAGTAGATTGGATGAAATGAATTTCTTTACATATAGGCCATTCTGAACAATTTGATACGTTATGCCTTGTCTTGTAATAACGACAAGTTCAACAACAATCCTGGTCTCTTATCTGCGGTGTGTTTCAAGACAGGCTTCCCTATTACTACTCCCGACATCTGCCACTCCACTTCCTGACCCGGCCTAAACTCGAGACTTTCCAGAAGCGTTGCTAGAACAAGTTCTGCGGAAGAACGACATGAGTCGCCTGATCATAGTTGATTTTGAGAGGAGGACTTACTCAATTCCATTTCAGCAAACTTGAATCCGCTAAAGATCAAATTGGGTGAATGAAGTGGAATAAAAGAGGGAAACAAACCGACTTACATGCAGGCACGACCGCCTCCAATAAACGTCATTCTTTTTATGTCTTGTGAGACTAACGATTAGAAAAAGGAAATGGAAGTCTTACATTGACGAATAAACCCCAGGCATGCGCGCCTCCGCCACACTCCCCGGAAGAGACTCTAGCCAACGCTCGGGTTTCCATTCTTCAGCATCCTCACCCCAAATCTTCTTGCTCCTATTAGCTCCAATGATGGAAACCATGATGTTCGTGTTATCCTTTATTGGTATCTCCGTTATTTCGGTCTTTCCGTCCGCACCAAGAATGGGCCACGCGAGGGGTAAAACCACGTCACTTTTCGTTCTGCAGATGGAAAATATGAATTTGAAGAACATCCCAATTCTAAAGCCTTATCAGGGAGACTTACGTGCGTAGCACCATGGCAAGGGGCGGGAATAAACGTAACGTTTCGCGGCAAACAGCGTCGAGATAGGGGAGTCCCATGAGCGCATCGTAATTAAAGTCTGCGCCATCACGTTCCTTCCTCGCGCTCAAGATTTCGTCTCGAAGCCGGTTCTGCACAGTAGGGTTCTCAGACAGAAGATGAAATACCCTGCTTAGAGCATGCGACGTTGTTTCTTGCCCGGCTAGAATGAAAGTGCTACTCATCTGTTAGTGACTCATTATTTAGCGTTGTCAGCTGTGACTTACTTTACTTGTCCGATAATCTCTTCTTCCGGCAATCTGTCGCTTTCGTTTGCTGCCGTATTAGCTTTTACTGGATACTCCAGCGTTAGTGACAACATTCTCTAGACATGAACCGGGTCACTTACGAAGGACACTCAGGATATCATTGCCCATTTCAACTTGGTTCGACAATGTTTCATCTCCCTTCTCCAAAGCTGCCTTTCTCTGTTCATACACCATCCTGGCTTGATGGTCAAGAACGTCGACAGCATCCACGGCTTCTTTGATAGTATCGGATGGGATGAGCTCAACCACTTTACGACGGAACGCAGGGGAGCCAATACCCACGACCCAGGGGAGGAGTTGTCTCTGGAACGTCGTTCTGATAAACACAGTCCTAAGATAGTATGAAGCTAAGAAATGACAAAAATGCAAAGGATCGAAACTTGAAGTACACACAATAATTTCTTGACGTATCTTCCGAACTCAGTCGCTTCCTCGTCATGTAAAGCGTCGAAGCGGTATCCAAATCCGCCTTGTCCTATGAACTCAAGAGCAGCTCTGGAAAGCCAGTGAAGGATATCAATTTCTTTTGTTCCATTTTGGATTTGCTCGGTGAGGACTTTGCGAAGCTGCGCCAAACTATTATGACCAGCTGGACATCCATAATGGATACACACTCACATCATACGCAATCGGATAGAACACTGGGAGGAGGTCACGCATGTGTTTCAGTGAGAACACGGGGTTCAGAATCTTGCGCTGTTTCTTATGATGGTCACCTAAACTATACTTTTCAGAAACGCCGCATGATAACAATGGAAAGAAGTCACACCGAGCGTGGATAACAGACTCACGCCAAGAGTCACAGCGTTGGACCTTCGGTCAATCTTTCAGTGATCATGAGAATCAGGTGTATCTGAGTGCTGACGTACGTGGTAGTAATGCTTGTTGGTTCATACATGTATTGATCCTTGACGATGATGTGGCGAAGAGCCAGTGGGTCCGTGATATACAGCTCGTCGTACTTTGAAGACAATGCTTGAATCAGGCTTCAGAGTCAGAGTCCGATAGGGTTGACTTACGCCGAAAGACATTGGCAGTTTCACCACGCTGCCATACTCCGCAACAATATCGCGGTGGAAGTTCCACCCGTAGGGGTCGAACACATCATAGAAATATCCTAGAGCGGTGGGAAATTGAGAGGAGATTCAAAAATCTGAATCAGAATTAACGACGACAGACCTTTCCACCAAGACTTCCTTGGAGGGCCGGGAATGTTTTCTAAGGCAGTTCTGGGACCAAAGAGTCTCCTAATGAAGTATAGAACAGATGCAGCAACGAAGCACGAAACGATTGTGGGGAGCATGAGGGACTTTAGTCTGTGAGAGTTGTCAGTATGCTGTTCATTAGAACGTGGGTCACAGAGTGTCTTTTATATTGTCGAAAGAACGGAGAAGCCACAATTGGTGATCGATGTGTAGTATGTCCTGACCAAATATCTTTCGGCATTATTAATGAGGTACATTGACTTTGAATTGAGTCGAACTGCAAAGGCAGATGTCCGGGCGGCGCGCAAGAGGTCGTCCTTTCACCGCCATATTTTTCCGCGGAGGTTTCATTCCTCCCTACCTACTTGACTCGGTCGCTGATCAATGTTGCTGATCAAGATACTGAATGACAAATATAAAACGATTAGGCTCATGGGAACCAACGGCGACGAGAACAGGAAAATCTATTACCTTCCGGAATATCGTACATAGAAGAAGCAGTACTATCCGGCCGACTCCGCAGTTTGTCGTAAGAAAGTTTGAGTCATGAAGCAAAGAATCGCAAGCTGACAGACTTGAGGTGCCGTAGCAGAATCTCCAGGGGTGTTTCAATCACTCTGCCACAGTACAGAGATAAGGAGAATTGCAGGACGTCTGAATGAATGAAGGATACAGGTGTAAGGAAAAATAGTCCACTAGAAAGTGCATACACTCGCAACACTCCATATGAAAGAGACTTACAGTAGCGCGTCGCTTTGGCTCCATGAGGCACTCGGATACCAAGAAGCAATCAGAAAAAGTTCAGACTTGAGTCAGGTGGACATGAGTTCACGTAAAATCGATGTCGAAGTCTGCTGAGTACGCAGCCGCGCTATACGCTCCAGTCAAATTACATCTTGCCGTGAGCTTGCTCGGAACCATACGCCCTCGGTCCGGGATCCATGACTAACCATTCGAAACGAGCTGCACAGCGTTTATTAGCGTAACTCGCTTCCGTCGTTACCCAGTCTACATACTGTGGCGCACTGTTATCTGTTATCGGATATGCGATGAACAACTAAACAATAAAAAGTCCAGACCCGTTTCAACAATCGTTTCGTCAAGATGGGTCGTTGTGATCATCTTTATAACCACGAGCAATCCCGCTTCGTCCTTGTTCAAGTACACTGGGAGCATCCTGCCCAAGACGTGGATCCAACCCTCGGTAGGATCGAGCATGTAGAAATTGCGCTTGATAGGATAAGTCGCATGAGACATGATACAGACAATGCACCGTAAAGTTACTCACCAGCTGCACTATTGGTCAGCTTTGAGAGCTCGCCACCTTGTGAGCGTATAGCGAGTTCCTGGGAACCTGTGGTAGGCTCCGTGCTGTCTTTCACTTTCCCTCTATCACCGTATCGCTTAGCCTGACGATACGTGCCGCTGACGAGAGAAAAAATTGGTCGGTCAGGGTCTTCGTCTTCTTCGCCTTCTCCATCATCTATTATGACAGGACTTCAGTTGGCTGTCTCAGCAAATAGTGATTGATGCATTACCTTGAATCGACGCATTTGCTAGCAGCTCTTGGAAATCAAAGACATACCTTCCTGTCCAATCTGGTTCAGGCTGTAACGCCAATTCAAGTTCATACGGAGTGATTATCGGGCGAAGGTAATCCTAACGAACGACAGTCAGCCATCAACGGAAGGTGCGAGCCTGTGAATGGGATGCGTATTACTACCTTTGAATCAACCATCCCCTCGCTACAAGCAACCCAGATCCAACATTCAATCTCCATGAAGTTCGCGAGCTTAGAAGGGTTGATTTTTCCTACAGAGACCGTGTACGACTTCTTGTGGGCCTCCTTCAACCGCTGCCGCAGGTGTTGTACCAATGGCAGATACGACGCTTCGAACATACGAGGTAACCTGAGGAATCGATCGGAAAGCAAGCATTCCTGGTAAAGCATACATACCGACACCCAGGGTCCCAATCAGGATGCCGAAGACATCAGCGTCACGAGCCTTCTGCAGAAGTGCATATCGCCGCATCAAAAGCTTATTCGTCAGATGCGTTTGCTCCTGCACAACCCCTGACCGGGGAGCAAATGAAATCACCTGCTCAACAAGAAATTAGGGAGGTGACTTATGATTATGTGTAAAAGGTGATTCACATCACTTCCAGGTGAGGTCATAAGCAGCTTCGTAAGGGTCGGAGATTCGTCTCCAACCCAGACAACTACCTTTCTCTCCGACGTGGAAGAGTCATCTCCATCGCATGGTTTTATCGGTGATAAGGCCTCCGCATTCCCGATGCTGTTGTGGGAAGGGATCGATACGGGCGTGGATTGATCTGGAAGGGCTTCGTATACAATATGATAGCGATCACTCAGTGCTTGGCGGAGCTGTTTGACAAGGCCATCTAGTGGAAAAGTTAGCTTAGTTCATTGATGCAATACCGGGTCTTTACCACTTAGATGAGCGAACCCGACGTCATGCCTTAGGTGTAGGACATTGACGTCCATACCATGTACCGTGACATAATCAGCGATCTTGTCTACGCATTGCTCAATATCCAGGTGCTTCCTGCCAAAGACATATATAACCGGGAGGCGTGATGTCCTTGATGCAAAGCGGGTCAGAATGGAACGAGTAAGATAAACCTGTCGACTTACTGGCTTAAACATGCATGTCCGTAGTGTACTAAGACATCTGCGTTGACATGGGAAGCAGCAACTTCATCCACGCAGCAGCTTCAGAAAAGCAATACTATACCGTCAGCCTCACTTTATCGTGATATAGTATTTCGTGTACCTGCCATAAGACGTGTCCGCAAGAACGTATGCTTCCCTTTGCGGACCAAGACGCTCTTGGATCGCACGGTATACTGGGACAGAATCATGAAGTAATTCGTCAGGAAATTGCAAGGCTATCTACAGAGACAAAGTTATAAGCAATCAGCACTGAATCAACAAAAGAGTTGACTCTAAACAGACTCGCTTGTAGTCGCCTTCTTCGATTCTCTGGACAGTCCTTTCAATTTCGTAGAAAGCAGCAAATTCACTTGAACCTGGACGCGGTGTTTCCTCTGAGCGTGCATCTAGGGTTCTTTGAATCGCATCTTCCCCGGAAGACGAGAAAGCTTGTGATTGAGGCTCTGTGGTAGACTCCATTTTTCGAAAGCCGGGAGAGGGTAATGAAAGTGTTTCTCCTGGTTCGTTCGAACGAAAGTTGACGCATTTTAGTATTTACTTTTACTTTCTCTTCCTGAGCTCACGTGAAGCGATTCTTGAAATGATTTATTACGTAACTTGATCTACTCAGCTATGTAATACTGTTGGTCATCATCTGCCGCGGTGCAGAATATTTTCTCGTTGATCTTGTCTACTTATCTGGCCGTGTAAGCTTGTCGTCCTTCTCACGTTACTCCCATCTAGGCACCGCAATCCTTCAGCAGTGAGAAGCATCAGGGCTCACGGTGATGATCTTGTTGGTATGCCGTCTCAAATTCGAACGAAGGATCGAGAAGTTGCAGGCAATAAACAAAACTTGCGCAAACAACACCGCAAACTTGCTATTTCGGGGAACATTGAAATTCGAGAATTTTCTTGGTGTTTCTCGAGGTTCGACGGCTTGGTTTCTGGAGGGTTCCACAACTGAAGCTATATAAACAACTGTTGCTAGCTTGGATGTGCCTCAGAAAACGAAACAGAATAAGCTCTAGCGCAAAAACTAAACACTCCTACTACAACTCGCAACAGACTAGACTCTTCTCTGATCCCTCGCTATCATCATGTCTGTCTACTACTACGAGCCTTTCTTCTCACTTAACGACTTCCAACGCTTCTTTGACGATGCCTTCGAGGCTCCATCTGGACGTCAAGTCTCACGCAACGGCCAACAACAAGCGCGTCCCGTCAACCGCGCATTCCAACCGCGTGTCGATATCCACGAGTCACCCGAAGCGAACGTAGTGACTGCATGGTTCGAACTTCCGGGTCTGACAAAAGAGGACGTATCGATTGATGTTCAGAAGGGACGCTTGATTGTTTCCGGCGAGGCTAAGTATAAGGACGTCGAGGAGAAGGGATTCATTCATCGTGAGAGGCGCGTTGGACGCTTCGAACGCTCGTTGCCTCTTCCGGATGGTACACAAGTAAGTACCGTTATTTGATAGTGATAGTGATACATTAGATGACATGCTGACACTGGATCTGTTTCTTTTAGCCGTCTGATATTAAAGCGTCGCTGGAGAACGGCTTATTGACCGTCACGTTCCCTAAGAGCTCTCCGGAGCAGCTGCCCCAGAGAATCACTATCTCCTAAACTAGCATTCCTTTTCTCAAGTTCGAAGTTGTCTACTCGGTGCGAAAAGAGAAGCAGTTGATTGATGTATGCCCTTCATTGTTTGTTTTGTTCAAAGCGAAACACTAGTTGTAGTTAAATCTCGAGGATCTATTGTAAATATCTTCACTTTACGTCACGTTGGATTTTATTTTGACTTGAATTGCAATGAACCAAACATTTAATAGTGTCGTCATGAAGAGCCGTAACTTATGTCTTGGTTTCACGTGATTCCGCTACCTGCCCCTCTTGCTTGCTGAAGTTGCTCAGACTCTGTACTTTCTTCTTAGTTCTACCTTCGTCCCTTCTCTTCATGGATTATGTCCAGATACCTAGCTATGCAACACGAATCGACGATAGTCACTCTCGCGAGAAGGCATCAAAGGTAGCAACTCGGCCTCCAAAGTCGGAAGATGCATCAGTTTCACCACCTTCGCCGACGACTGTCCCTCAATCTCCCGCAAAACTGTCCTTTAATATACCCAGTGCTATCCTCGCCTCGGGGATAGCTATGCCGAGTCCAGCACCCCGAACTCCGAGAAAGGCGCCTCATTTGTTGTCGACGAGAGAGCCACTCAGTTTGCCTACTACGACGACTCATTTTAGAAAGTTTGCTGCGAAGAGTGGACCTTTGTGGTGGATACAGGACAGGACTGAAGAGATTGTAATGTGGAAGAAGGGATGGAAAGTTACTACGGCCTGGATGATGGTGTACGCTTTCGTATGTGAGCGACACAGAGCTTAATCATGAGATTCACTGCTAAAGTGCCATTAGGCTATTTCCCGAAACTGATTATCCTGATTCCACATGCGATACTGTTGTCTATTCTACTATCCGCATACTCCTACCGCAAACCATCAGCGTCTCGTCAGATCGATGCCCCAGCCCCACCGCCTTATACTCAACCAGCAGAAGGTTCCCCAGAATGGTTTTCAAATTTGCAAGCTATTCAAAATTTGATGGGCGTTGTGTTCGCATTTCTCTCGGGCTGTTCAGTTGGTTGGATGGTAGACTTACCTGTACTTTTTCTTGCAGGGGCGACACACACGACCTGGTCTTATATAACGTGGTTCCACACCTGACATTCTCGACTCCGTATTCATACACTATCCTCGCTTTCACTGTCGTCTCCTTCTTTGCCTTACTTGCCATACTCCCTTTCATCCCTCTCCGACCATTGTTTCTCTTCCTCGGGCTATCACCATTCGCTTTTACCCACCCTCTTACTCAAGAATATCTTCCCCACTTTATATCACCCTACATGAAACGCATGCGCATGAAGCTTACAAGGCTAGTTGATGACGATCGGTTGGAGGATCATCATCTGAAGACTGTATTGAAAGAAGTGGAGTTATGGGAGAATGAACGTCTAGGTATAGGCCCGGGTGGTATACAAACCTTTTCTAAAGCGCATTTGCGACCGCATGAACGAAAGGGGTGGACTCGAGGGCGGGATGGTTGGAGTGGTAATTCAGGGTCAGATGGGAGTGGAAATGGGGACATCAGGTTCGTACTATCTCCTCCCCTTTCCCCATTTACTGGTTTGAAATGCCCAAGATCGTGTCATATTCACTTTGTTGCTTTTCATTCGCTTCCGTGCTCATGTGTACTGCACAACTGATCGTGTACAGTAGCAACCTCACGTTTACGCTGGAACTGGGATGGGCGTTTGTCGAGACGGAAGATTGGAGGAAGGACCTTGAGGCCAGCTGGTCGCCTGTTGAGTCTGATGATGGTGAGCTTCCATTTCTCCTTGCGTGTTTGCGTCGGACTGTTGGCTTATGTTTTGCGTATCGCTGAAATCCAAGATGGGTGGGTCTATACGAATGATACTTGGATGGACCCGCAGAGTGCGCCTTTGGAGAAGTGGAAAGTGGGTGAGGTGACGCGGAGGAGGCGATGGATTCGTCGAATTTACCGGACTTAGAGAGAAAGTGAAAGCTAGCCGTGTAATCCATTCATTGTAGTTGTGTTGTCTGAAATCATTATCATTGATACGAGATGCGATCATTGAACATACTGTGGTGAGATGCTTCGGTAAATACTATGTAATCTTTATAAAGTGCATGCAGGGCCAGGGAGGCTTCGTCATGTCTAAAAACCCCGACGTACCGCCTCGGTAATTGCACGAATAGTAAAGTCCACAATAAGCAGCTACATAGTTTGATTCACCTTCTGCGTGATTCAGATACAGACAGGAACGATGCATACTAATGATGCCGATTCAGGCATTGTTTACAGTTGTACCACTCTTCTACTGTACACAGGTGACAGCGGAGGCGGCTGATATTGATAGCATGATTGTGATTTCGAAGCGTATCAATGGGGAGAGCTGAAGTACATGTATGTAGCAATGCGCCATGACAGTCGATGTGCAGCGTCGAAAGAAAGCTATAAGATTAAATTGCCCACCCAGCCTCCAAAGTCGACAGACGCGACAGCACCTTTCTTGCACCTGCCCGGCCCAAGCGCTGCCTTAAGCACTGGCTTCAAGCAAACCTGCCTGCCAATACCGGTGCCATCAGCCTTTCCTCTACCTTAGCCACACGACGACCGAAGGACCGTCCGCAAGCGGCGACCTCTCGCGCGGCCGAAGACACTCAGGCCAGGATACCAAGGGGGCAGTAAAGTTGCCGGCCATCCAGCGCGCACCAACACCTGACCCTCCATACACAGGTCCTGCCCAGGTCTGTCCAGGTTGCCCCAGATGGTCCCAAGCTGGTCCCGTGGCTTCAAATCAAGGCGTCGATGCTTCGTCGTTCGTCTAGTTATCCGTTTGGCGACCATTTTTTGCGTGGCATGCGCATAGGTCGGAGGGTAGCGATACGGCGCGATAACCGACTACACGCTGGGTAGAGTGGCTTTCAGCGTCTGGTGATGTGATGTCTCATTGTGCTTCTCGTTATTTTGCTGCTTGTTCGACAACAGCCGCAGTGACAACACCTATTTGGAAAACGCCCAATCTACGAGTTAATATAAGGTGAATGGGTACTGACGATTGCTCGAGACGCACCTGCGGGTAACGACTCTGATTGTGGAGTTCCAGCTATAATGTGGCTGAGCGTGAACGGCGCGTGAATATGCGGATGCGCTTTGTGAATGACAGCCATCAAGGTGATGATGGAGGAGGGTCGCAAGATGGCGATGGAAAGACGAAGATTTGTGCCGTGAGTTGCACCGTCCTTAATTATGTTGGATACTGGTATGGTGGCTAAGTGGGAAGATACTGAAGTGCTTGGCATTCAAAATGAAGCTTGCAAAATGCAAGGATCACGTGATGGATAATATCCTTTTCCGTAACTGAGGGACACTTTCTCCTTGACTTGAAATTTCACTATGCGTGCGTTGCGTTCCATGATGCGAGAAAAAAATGAGTTTCTAACGAGACAAAACGTGTAGTGAACCTTGATTCTCTCGACGGGCGACTACTATTCGCAATTCCAAAGAAGGGTGCGTCAAAGTACCAAACCAAACCAAGATTGTTGTGCCCTGACTATCCATCAGGTCGTCTGCATGAGAAGTGTCTTGATTTACTGGCAGGTTAGTCTATGTGCTATGTGTTCCGCTATAAGGTCCAAGATTTAGAAGAAAAGGTGCCGATATCCAATTTAGACGGCACGATCGTCTGGACGTATGCCTCGTACAGAACCACGACATCGCCCTGTAAGTCAGATCGCTACAGTTTATCTTCTTACCTTGGACCTTACATATATCTTCCAGTGTCTTTCTTCCTGCATCTGATATCCCGTCATTCGTTGGAAAGGGAAACGTTGATTTGGGAATAACAGGTCATGATGTGATCTTAGAATCGCAAATGCAGCAACACGTTACGGAGGTCCTGAAGCTTGGGTTTGGAAAGTGTGCTTTACAAGTGCAAGTTCCGGAAGCCGGAAATATTACCGACATCAAGCAGCTAGCGGGAAAACGCATCGCTACAAGCTTCGACCACTTGACAAGGGACTTCTTTTCGAAGCTCGACGACGAATTGGGTCTTCAGGGCGAAAACGAAACACAGATAGGCCATGTTGGAGGAAGTGTAGAAGCGGCTTGTGCTCTCGGTCTTGCTGATGGGATAGGTGAGATGCCCGCTCGTTGTACGAAGGCTAGTAGCTGATAATATATTACACCCCAGTCGATCTTGTCGGTATGTGAGCTTGTGTATGCATGATTCAACCTGCTAACATCAACTTAAAGAATCTGGCGACACGATGCGTGCCGCTGGTCTGCATGCTATCGCGACTGTTTTAATCACCGAAGCCGTTCTTATCAGATCTTCGATACCCAAACATACTGGACTCCTTCCTTTAATCGAGCTCATTACTTCCCGTCTTGCGGGAGTAGTCGCTTCCGGTCGTTACGTACTTTGTCAGTACAACATTACACGGGACAAGCTACACGATTGCACGGCAATCGCGCCCGGAAGGCGCGCTCCGACAATCAGCGCTCTGGAAGAGAACGATTGGGTTGCAGTGAGTGTAATGGTGGAAAAGAAAGAAATTGCGAACATCATGGATAAGCTCGTCGCAGCGGGTGCGGAAGATGTGCTGGTTCTCAAGTTGGATAACTGTCGAGTGTGAGGAATGCTTAACCTTGTAAAAGTCCGTCAGTAGTTCTGTTCCGTGTATGTCATCTTTTGGCTGACAGAGACTTGCAGATAGACCACAGGAATCGGCGATGTATCTGTTATAGAAATATAGAAGCCTTGGACGTGGGGTTGCACCTTCGAAATTTCCACTCGCCAATACTTGTCTACTGCTGTGGCGTGAGCACGAATACCGTCCGGATACCTTTACTGCAAACCTTGTTCTGATACCACAGCTTATATCACTGCCTCAACCATTACCAGGAGGCGGTCTTCTTGGTCGCGGCAGTCTAATCAAAGTAGCTGTGGCGGATGATCACAGTACCCCAAATATTCGGTGGCACCGCAGGCTTTACGTGAAGCTCCCCGCGTAACTTCTGGTTCGTTCCGTTGGCTATGAACGACTATGCTCCGCTATTCTCGGGTCCTCTAATACTTTCTTCATGGGCGCCTAATCAGAGCGTTTAACGCCGAACAATGGGTAGGCTTGCGTTATCTACTGAATCTCCTGATGAATTCCGGTTCTTACATCGATAAGGAGCAGATGATGCTCCAGTGTGTGTCCTTCTTGCAGGACATCAGCCTGTTTGGGGGCATGAGCGCTTATTTAAGGTTCGTGCTTCCAACCGGTATAATCATGAACCAGAGTTCTCACTCCCTCCATTTATGAAGTTGTGTCTCAATCTCCGCTCGAGGCTGTACTATGGCCTTTCTAGGGTTCATTTCGAGAAGACACAGACCACTGCGCAGCACATGAATCAAACGGCCTTCTAGATCCAAGTCTCACTGGTGTTACTGTATTGTAATGCGGTGCGAGGCGCCTAACCTTGTGCGACTAATTGGGTGCAAATATAGGGATAACGTGTTTCGAAACTTGCGCAGAGTGAGCTGGCGGTTGATTTTGCGCAGCCCATAGAGTTACCTCGTGTCCATGAATAGTATAAAGTGCCGTACGAGACTCCAGCCAGTGTATCGATCGCCACCTCAAGCATCGCTGCGGGGACCTATCATTCTACAATAGACCACCATCCTCACAATGTCACGAAATTATGGCTACGACGGCCAGAGTCGCTATCGATCGTTTGCATCAGCGAATACCATTATGCGTCCCCCCATCGATCCTGACATCATGAATGGCTTGAACCCGAAACCTATCAAGCAATGTCGGCTTCCTACCATGGATCAGACGAAGGAATGTAAGGGTGTGGGTCCTCAAGAAGTCACACCCGTATCCGCGTACAACTGGACGAACTATGAGGAGCCGACCATAATCGTACCAGGCAAGCTGTGCTCGTGCTTTCATTTAGAGAATCCCCCATTCTGACTTTGCTCGGGCCTACTGACTATAGGATGTCCACCGATCTGGCAAAACAAGCCGACACCTTTCAAGCTTCCCCGCGACACTGGTGTGAGCTTCATAGACCAGAACAGGCATCGAGTACCTCAATACCCACTCCTTCCTCTGGTCCTTGCCGTCGACCACCTTGACCCTGATTTCGACTTCTCATCTATTGACATCGTGACGGATAGAAACAACCTTCGAAAGCTTCTTCGATGGATAAACGGTACCATCTCCAAGGATTTTCGTATTGATCTGCAACTTGCGGGATCAACGGTCCTGTTTACCAGATTCGAATCGCTGAGAGTTGAACACAATTCTGGATGGCTTGGGTATGGAAGAAACTTCGAGCAGTACACAACAAAGCGACTTGCTGGATGCGAGAATAGTACGGGCCATCATAGAATTATCAACTACGTGAGTTCATATAAATTACCGTGTCTCATAGCAATTCAACTAACACTTTGAATTCAATCCAGAACTTCGGCGAACTGAATCTATTGGTCCGGTTCGAAGTCGACGCGTGCTTGCATCACGACAAAGAAACACAGCAACGTAAAGATGGACCGAGAGACATGCGACCCATCCCAGGTGACGATCCGGATGACCTTCTCGCTGGAATAAGTAGAATGTCGATCCGATCAGACGACAAGATTGAGATTATCTCTCGGGGCGTGTTGGTTCCACAAAGTTCGTTGGTTGAGTTGGGAACGAAGGGCGAACAGAGTCTTGCGAATGGCATTGATTGGCAAGAATATCTCCCGCAGCTATTCCTCTCTCAAACACCCCATCATTATCTTGGTGTCCATCAACGGGGAAACTTCAGACGAATCATTACTCATACACTGAGTGATAATCTTCTCTCTGTCGAGAAACAGAAGCAGCAGACATCATACGACAGGCTACATGTTCTGCTACAGGAGATCAAGGAGCTCGTTGTTGCACATGGCAAGGAAGCGCGTTTGTCATTGGTCTATCGCATCGAGACGAAGAGGCTCCAAGCTTTTTCGCAAAAGTCGAACGTAGGCGCGTTGCCAGACATGTGGCTGGATCGTTTCGAAGTTTCTACACAAAAAGCGGAGGACGTCAAGGAGGAGGATAAGCCTAACGAGCCGGAGACGTCTAGTTCAGTCGCTCAGGATCCGGATGACAGCAATGAATTTCACTCTGCTAGTGGTGATAATCGCACTGGATATTCCAGTGACTAGGAAGTGAGTCACACTGAGCAAGAAAAAGCATGAGGGCAGCTGACGAAATGACGTTGCAGAGGTCTGTAACCCGCGCCCGCTATGAATAGTGACTTGAAATACCTGTACTAGTATGATCTTCAAAGTTCCTCTTTTTCAGTAACTCTTTACGCTGAATGCATATAGACCCTGCATCGGTCTACTTGCATTCTTGGTTTGATCCGCGGATGGGTACTTTTTGCGTGAGAGGACAACCCAAATCTATCTTGAGGTATTACAGCACCGAAGTGAAGTAAGGTCGTGTAACTTACTAACCGGGAGTTCTCGCTTATCTACACGCATGAGGCAGCAAGCTTAGCATTCCCGTCCTTCTTGGACCCCCTTTAATTGAGCGTCAGGATATAATTGAACTCTGATCGACTTCGTCGGAGAATCAGCGGGAGATGCTGACATGCATCCGAGTTTGTAAAGAGTTCCCCTTTTGGGAAGAAGCTACGAAAGGTATCCGGTGAATATTCAGCGCGGAGGCGTAGAACACATAAAGGTTGTAGTTCCCTAAGTGCTTTCTATCTCCTGGGGGGGATGTATTGCGGAGAAGTTCCGTATCTAACGGATTGAAATTGTTGGCACTGAAGGTTGTTTTTGGTATTTCCCCGAGGTTGAAAGGCGGGTTCGCACTGACGGATCTTCAGCGCACTAGACGGAGGCTACGGGAAGCCCGTTGGGGCAATTTTTGGAGACTTGAGAAGCCTTGTCAAAAGTTCGATAGTACAGACACCCTGGTTCGTAGTGTTTCTTTCCGGGCGCCTGGATGTATGCGACTCTAAAGGCAGGGTTGTTCCTGTTCCGACGCAAACGATACTGGAAGAGTGGAAGCATTACGAGGAAGTGGCCGTTGAACCCAAGAAAGCCAAGGAGTTCTCTCTATGAGTTCATTTACAGTACAGCAGTACAGCACGCGGCCACACCTGTGAATGCATTTAAACTAGGAAGGTAGATGCTCTCTGGGAGGAGCAGTAGTAGAAGCATAGCAGGTTATTCCAGCTATTCTTCCGACGAGTCAATGGTTCAGGGTAGCTGTGGCCCCTCGAATGGTATATATCGCCAAAGGGAACTTCTTGAACGTGTGAATTGTGGTACATCGAGCCTTCCGCACTTGCTTGAGCGAGAACCATGTGGAAGCAGAAGGCAGTAGATACCAGCTGACTTGTATGCATGCAGGCAATATTGAGCAGCTGAGCAGGACGGACTACACAGATAGGAGAAATCCTGTCAATTGGTCAGTCGTGGGGCAGAACACCGAGAAAAATACGAGATGAACACCGGTGCGTACGGAAGGAAGATAGCTACGATTTCACAGTTGCATATGGAAGTAGAATGTCCGAGCTCCTTTCTAGTTAGTTAGTTCAACAGACAAAGCTCGTCATAGAAGAGACTGAGCTCTCGTGTTATCCGTTTTTCTTGAACGGTTCGTTCCAGGTATTCATGCGTTACTGCGGGACTTCTACGGGACCGAAAGCCGAGTCTCGGGATGATGATACCTCGTAGGCAAAGGCAATACAGCATACATACATTTGTTATTATGCTTATGTTCGTGGTAAAGAATTTGTGAGTTTTGCGATAGTTTCTTTAGTATATTGTCGGTTAGTTGCCCAGAATGGCGATCATTGGCGTGGGAATGATTTTCGAGTGGCGGGCTGGGTAAACAAACGTAAATAGGCATACAATTCCCACCGTCACCCTCGTCGCCGTCGTCCGTCGTCACCACACCGCAACTCACTCTCAACACAACGTCAGCCAACACTCCTCCTCCTCCTCCTCTTCTCATCTCATCTCCTATCTTCCTTCCTTCCTCGTCGACAATCACGCCTCTCTGATAAACCTCTCCTTGTGTGTCGACACCAGTAAATACGCTTTCGACTTACGATGCGTTCTTGGCAGCTTGTTTCTTCGCTTGCTCTTCTTCTCTCGGCGCTGCTTCCGGTCGCAGCTCAGGACGTCGTCTTTGATACGATACACAACAGGACAGCGATCACTGGTACATGGACCTCGCAGTCGGGGAAAGTTGTAACAGGTGTCAACCCTGATACGGGAGTGGTGGGTGATTCGACGACGATGTCATTATCGAAGATATTTATGCTTTTATTCTATCAGGCCTTTGCGAACCCCCAGAACCAATCATTCAACGTCCCGAGTTGCACGGGCGTTGGCTTCGCCTTGTAAGCTCTGCTAAGAAGTGGGTTTATTGGTAGAAGGCTGACAATACCCCTTCAGCTCAGATGACGGTTTTTATGAGGTCGCCCGGTACCGATTTGTGTCAAATGCTACAGAACACCAGTGCATTATAGGTAGCCTCAACTGGGCGCATGGACGATACGAGCTTCTCTCTAATGGATCCATCGTCTTCACACCATTGGGGGATGGATTCCAACTCGTCCAAGATCCCTGTGGTGCACGCTCAATCTTCATCGAAAACTTCAACGTCACAGAGCTGTACGAGTCCTGGCGCATCTTCGAAGACCCAGTCGAGGGTTACAAGCTGCACCTATTCCAGTTCGATGGTCAGCCCCTCGCACCGTTGTTCCAATTGTCGACCTCGCCAAACATGCTTCCCACGCAAATGCTGCGCAACGTCACGGCTGAATTCCAAACCCAGGACGGTTTCGTCAGCACCGGCAAGCGTGCGGTGAGCCGGAGAGCCGAGCCGCAGACCGGTGCTGCTGCTGGCGGTCGACTGGGCGACGTGACGAGCATCAGCATGCTCCTTTCTGTCATCATAGCCGGTGGTATGCTGATTGCGCTTTAGAAGAATGAACTATCATTCATTCCCTCCCTACACACGATTACTTTTCGCCTTACATTCTTCCACACGATTTTTTCCTTTGATTCTCCTCCCATATAATGTTTGGTTTCAAACAGACAGTTCAGAACTTTTCTTCCCCTATGATCGACCACTTGTCGTCGGTTCCAGTCCGAGTCTGGTATGTTCTTCGGCTTTGGTCCCTTGCCGCTCGCACTTCTATATTATACCCTGCTGCTACCGTGCCTGCAGACTTCCGCTCTTTTCCTTATCTCCCGTTTTCTCTCTTTTACATACAAGATACTGTGTTGCTAATGACTCGACGTATCTCCCTGCTCCTTGCCGTGTTGTTTATATAGGAGGTCTTGGCGCAGAGTCCATCAGTGCACTAGCAGAGACCGAGGCATGCTTTAGGACGAAATGCAATTTCTGTTCTGAATGGCAGTGTCTCTTATTTCTTTATTCAACCAGACTGGTCTGGTCCGACATTGTACAGCAGACACAAGAAATATTACAGCAATGTTATCATTCGTGCTTTCAGTTCAGACATAGGATAGGAGACACAGATAAAGCGAAATCTAGTCAGTGTCAATCGAAAAACGATGTCCTTGTGGAAAGGTGGATCGCTCATGGGGAAGATCAAAAGGGATTGCACAAAAAGAGGCATGAAGGCAGGTGAACAAAAGGGACGAAACAGGATAAATATTTCGTACATGAGGCATGAGGAGCATAGATGCAACGTTACTAAGCCTTCCGGTCAAGTGGAAGTGGGCGTGCTGTAGAGAGAGGTGATAATGTGAAGGAAGGGGACAGACTTGTAGGGGAATGGTCCAGGGGAACACCAATTAGTCGGCCAACCGCCGTTTTGCTGGTCCCGCGCGCCGACGGCCGTCACTTTCGTCGATGCTATTCAAATAGGGCACTCGTATCTCTGCTCCGCCTTCCTATCACCGACCAGTAGTACACACTACTCCAGTACAGCAACACCGCCAGTAAGTGTTCGTTTAATCCTTCTTCAACTCCTGGTTGATGACGAAAACACGCTCGCCATCAGTATGCCCAGTTACCTCACGCATTTGCGCGGCGCGCAGCCCCTCAAGTCCTTGAGTTGTCCGACCCTTTGCGAGTACAACGTACATCTCGAGCCCATCTCCGACCTACCCGTTGTCCCGTTCGTAATGGGCAGTGGGATGACCCGATGGTTTGTTAGGAGTTGCGTCGATTCCGAGCATGCATATTCATAAGGGATAATGCGAACGCATAGAAGATTGATATCATAACAGCAAAGACGTTGTGTTGTGTTCATTTGACCGTGAGGTTGGAGCATCGCCATGGAGCAAGGAACGGTGGCAAGGCCGAGGTAAAGATAACGGAAGAACATCGGTCAGCTCATATATTCGAAAGAAAAAAATAAGACGAACCTCGATGTGACGCTCTGTGGCGCTTGTAAAGCTGTCCGTTACGAGAGAAAGTACGCGGTCCAGAGGAAGATGCGTCGGGTGCCCACCAGCAACGCCTGGGGGAGGCTGCTGGTTCTTGAAGTAGATCTATCACGTCATGGATAATAATGGTCAGTAACAGATCGACAAGTTGTGAAAAAACTGAGAAGACGACAGAGTGAAGTGGACGGAGAAACCGCGGAGGAGCATCGGAGAGTCAAGTATCCAAGATATGGTGTGATGGAACAAGTTGCGGAGACATGGAAACATTGGATGAGTGGAGATGATGGATGGAGTGGAAGACCTTGGGTAGGTGCGGATAGGTAGGTGCGAATGAGTAACAAAAATACCGTGGCGCATGAAAAAACAAAAGGGAAAGCAGGGAAAGCAGGGAAGGCACGCTTGCTTGGCTAAACCGCGAAATCTCATGCATGTCAAACAAATCCAAAAATAGACCAAATTTCTAGGGAAAATCGACGGCGAATGTGTGAAGCAAGAGAAAATCCGCACCTGGTTGTCAAGGAATGGTTGCACAAGTTGTTGGGCCGCACCGGCCGCACGGCATGTCTCGCGCTCGTATGAGCCGACAGGATCAAAACTATACACAGCACCCGAGCCTAATAACGCGACCAGCGGTTTAGACAGATGGCAGCAAGTTGATGTGGTGGAGGAACGAGCCCAGAGGAATTACCGAATGGAATCGCAATGCCAGATACCGCAAATATTATGAGAAAATGTCGGATATTCCATGTACGCGAGTCCAGGAGAAGCAACGGTGCGACCAGCGGAGCAGATGGTTCGGAATAACGCGTCAAAGTGGACAAGCGTTGGAGCGTCGAAGTTGCGGAGCATTGAGTGTAGCGCACGCGGTAAATGGCGGTTACAATATAGACGGAAAAAGAAAATGAACAATCAGTCAAGTGAACAGGGAAAGAAAACGAAAGATTGATGGACGAAATCATGAGGTGAGTCGCCGAATTGCCGGTAAAGAAAAGACGAATGAGATATGAAGAAAGTGGGTAATCTTACCATCATCTTCGATACCACCGAGGATGTTGTACACATAGTACGGGAAGAAACGCTGTGCATACAGCATTGTCTGGATTAGCCTAGCTATGGCGCGTAACGGCATGTCCTTCGCGTGAGCATGGCGATACCACTGTGATTACACAGCCAGCGATAATGGACCTAAAGTGAGCATCTGATTTGTTTCGACACATGACGCGTACATACCTCCAACCGTTGTTTAACCTTCTTTACAAACATGTTACCGTCTGCGGCAAAGCCATTTACAGCCAGAACAGCCTTGTCGGTGCTATCGTTGAATTCACGAGATAAGCATTCGTTCAGATGCAGGACCGGAAGCTTAAACGCGTCGCATGGAAGCACGAGACACGGGGGTATGCATGTACTTACAGACGGAAGACTTTCGGTGCATAACGGGTCTGTATGTTGAAACCCTCTGTTTGACGAGTATCTCCTGCGATTACAGTAAAGTCTTTACCAGCGATGGCGAGGATTGTGCCACCATTCTCAGCATAGGGATTGAAATGCCTTTGGATAGGATGAGTAGACTGAGTCGCAGTGACTGTTGCGCCTGGCATGTTGGTTGTGCTGTTGTCGCTAAACAAGACTGCAAAGTGAGAAGGGATTCCTCTGGAGCGGTGAGGAGAGATGAGATGAGAGAGCTGAACTGCGATAGAGAGAGACTTGTCTTGTTTTGAGTTGAGGTGAGTCGAGGACATAAGAATAGGCCGCGTAATGCGTGGGAACATTTACCCTATTTGGTAGCGCGTCTCTCTCGCGAACAGCGTTTCGGCTGCTCAGAAGTTTCTCCTTTTCTCCGACATTTCACCCTCCCTCACAAGAAAATATTATTACATAAAATAAGCAAACGACCTGGCCTATCAACGCTCTCAACGCCTATTTTGTTCTTTGCTCCTTTCGTTCAGGCAACCGCAACCCTTGGCTTTGGCCCCCCGTCGGTCATGCGTCGACGCGGTCAAGCAGTGCGCTCACCGGCCTACTCGGTCGGCTTTTCTTCAGCTCGGGTCGGCGTTCATGGCGCTATCTCGGACACTTCTTGTCGCAGCGCCGTCTAAGCGCTGTGAGACAATGCATCTGGATCAGTTCTAACTGCGCATCAGCATTCTCAGCCGTCCGCATGTCCAAACCAACAGAGTGGAAAAATGACTGTAGAAGATACTCTGCCGGTGTGCCATTTTCGTCTATATCATCCCTACTCAATTACACCATACTCGCCGGTAGTATCTTTTAGAGATGTTCCACTCCACCGAGGATTAGAAGAGAAGAATTCTCCCTCGAGTCTGGACATCCCCTACAAGCGACGCCACTAGTCTTCCCCCAGGAGTATGGTGTCTCTACTTATCGAGTCTCGAAGCTAGCGGACTATTCAGGGAGCATGATTCTTCTGGATGCATCCTCAATCTGGGCCACAGGAGGACTCACCCTGTGACGCGCACTCTAGCGTCAGCACCCTCGTCTACTCGTTTCCTTACCTCCGTCCCTGACTTCTCACGGGTCCTTTGCGTTATCTCGAGCTTCCGTCTTCTGTACCTGACACTCAAATAGACCTATGGGCACAGGGCGCATCCGCGTTTATTCGAATTTCGAGTTCGAGTTCGTGGCCGACACGCGTGCGTCCTCGCCGATCACCTTGCAGAACCAGAATCTCCTGCCTCCTGCCCTCCGCCTCATGGATCTCGCATTCCTCCCCCGCGCATCGTCTCGGCGTCTTTCAATATTCCGCTTGTCCACTTCTAGGTTCCCTTGTGAGGCATTACTCTCGCACATGAGACGTCGGACAGACCGGGGACTGTCAGAAAGCATACATTCCGCCTTCTGCACTTGCAATCTCAGTTACTCGAACGTCTTGCACCGATGATGCAACGTTCTCGCTTTCCACGCAATCCACATGCCCGCCCGAGCTTACTCAGACTGGCACCGAAAAATCGCGGAGTGGCTTATCATATTACCCCATTCGTGCAATTAGTTGCTGGTTCCGGAACTCTGCCGTGGCGGACTCTAATAGTCCGCTCGCAGTCCGTGCATCATGCAAAGCAATTAGACCAGGTTCCTCTTCCTCAACTCACTTCAAGCTGTTCACGAGACCAGCGACCAAGCCCCCGCCATGAAGAAGTGCTCAGTTCAAGACTCGCTGATCCCGTAGAAGACTTGGTAGATAGTTTACCAGGGATGTAATGCATTCATCATCACGGAGAAACTTGACACTGGAACAGACCGTTCGATAACGGCTTACCCGACAGGATAAGAGCAGAGATACGACGTGGATGCGCCATCTCCGGAGAGTACATAAACAAATCGAATAAAATCATGAATACATCATTGATCGTCCTATATCGAACCCGCGAAAAGCAAAAAAGCAAACAAGCTGCAGATACAAGACGCCATTCCTCTGTAACCTCGCTCGGCAAGTTCACATTTCAAACTCCGTCGAGTCAAGAACACGCGGGACCGCTGCATCGGATGAAGTCCCACATTCGCGGATTCCTTCTCGACGAATTATACACGACCCACAAGCGTGGTAGTGGACCGTAAATAAATAAACTGGTGCCTAAGTCCCAATACGCACCAGTCCAGTCCAATGAGAAGGTGCTAGGTTGCAGAGAAGCTACTGGTCTTCATTTACGGTCTATTTCGATTGCCAGAATAGAGTTTCTTCCCAGTAGTACAGTACAGTACATTCTATCTATGAACGAACTTCTGCGTAATGTATGGTATGAATGAATGTATGAGTCGAGCGCCTCTTGGCTTTAATTGAACTTCGCGTAGCCTTGCCTAGTCAATCAGTCCGCAGGTCACATTGCCACATGGAAGTCGAGAAATCTTATGCAGTAGGGTGAGTAGTGGGAAACCGAAGGGACTAGAGCAACTTGAAACTTAGTTCTGTGGACAGTTCTACCGACGAGTGATTGAAACTTTGTTTTCGTGGGAGGCGGAATGGTTGAAGGTCTAGTGAGAACCTCAATTTCTCTGAAAATGGCACATCTTGAGTTCACGTTCGGTCTCTCATCGAGAGGACTTGAAAGAAAGTGAAGAATGAGTAGCGAAGCCGTGGAATGGCCCGAATTGCTCCTCATTACTCCGAGTCAAGGGATAGACTTGGTCTGGTCCATACCAGGCCGGAGGGTTCGAAGCAGAATCGGATTGAATATCTGCGTCTGAGAATGTAGTCCCAAACAAGTCTCTCCGCTGCGATTCCTTGGGTTGCAGCTTAGGAGTCCACGGTCGTCTGATGTGATGCTTCATTTCTCGAGGCACTTGCGAGTTTGATATTCCCCTAGTCCAAACTGTGACGAGTGTCTCAACAATCCAGTCCCGTTGCGAACCTGTTCAGTGGCGGCGGTTCGGTGGCCTTGTTATGCTTAAAGCACCAATCGCGCTGGGAGCAGATCATTGCTTTCCGTCTTGCTTTCTTCGTCTCACATTTTGGGACTGTAGATAACACATAAATTGACATAAGCGATATTCTCACCTCACCTCTGAAATTATGTTCCCCAACAGTTTACCGTCTCGCCTCCTTCCTTTCACTTCCGCAGATACCAACAGCTGTGTCTTAGAAGAAGACCGGATGGAATGAAGTGCAAGTGGTGACGGCACGGAAGAGGACATAGATAAACGGACGCGTCGTATATGCGATAGATATTACTGTAGAAACGAAGAACATCAATCTTCATGCATAGCGGTACGGAAAAGGGCAAAACTAGCAGCATTTGTGTGCTAGCGCATGAGAAATATAGTCATCCTGCTGCTGATCGCTATTAGCTGACACGTCCCATACCGATAGCAATAAGATGTAGCCCATCTTCCTGATTAAGCATGCAGGACCTGGGATCGTCTGTCAATCTCCTCCATCAACGAGTCCGTGACAGAGCCTTCATCAGAATCGACAGATTCCGTATCATCGGACACAGAAGAGGAATCGTTCGAATCAGCTTGGTAATCATCGTCATCGTCATCTTCTAGACATTCGGGCGAGAGAATAATATTCAAAGGTCGACGTTCACCGTTGAGAAATTGGATCCCGAGTTCGCGTAAACTAGCGGACCAATCGTGCAATATTTCGGCATACTTGCAAGGTAGAGCGCTGCCATCCACAACATCACCGTATAGCTGCGAATCCAGTATAATGATCGTGTCAAGATTGGGGAAAAGGGAGCGTTGCGTCAACTCCGATAGATGTTCTTGCAGATTAGCTTTCGAGATTCCGTATCGGAAATATATTGGTGGGAACGAGACGCAGCGCAGCGAAGAGCTAACATGGGTAGTCCCTGATAACGCCGATGTACCCGTGTCTGATTTGAGAAGCGGCATGAGGTCGTACGAATATGAAATGTGATGAAGATTTGGGCATAAAGTATAGATTCCCGACAAGTTTTCTTTGAGTGGTGTCCACAACGTATAGATGTGCAGGGACGATAGGTGAGCACCGTACGCCGCGCATAATGTCTTGATCGGTGCCAAGGATACAGAGACCGAACTATTCCAACATATTCTTACGGTCAGATTGCGCAGTTTTGGGAACTCCCATTGAGCCTGGATGGCGCCTACAGTGTTATACACATTTTCCGACGAAACGTCGCAGATCAACGTTTCCAAGTTGGGAAGAGTCGCAGGATTCTGTGCCGCAGGGTCGAGTACTCTGGAATCAACGTCCAGATGCAACTTCTTCAATCGAGTAAAGCGAGCGAGCGGAACGTGGGGCAATGGTGACCATGAGAGGACGTGTTCTCCGATCTTCAGTTCCAGAAAACTGGGGAAGAGATCACTAAATCGCAGTAACGCGAGATCAAGTGGCCTGTCTATCCGGTCATCGAAAACCGGCGCGTGTACTAGTGTCCGAATGCTTCTGCAGTGTATGATGAGTCGTACGATACTGTCCCGATAAGTATTCTCCCAATGTAGTGGTACGAACACCTCGCAACGGACATGCTCAACCCAACGAGAGGTCCTAGCACGGGGCCAGGGGCACTTGCCGAACGTCCTCACGAGTCTCACGAGCTGGTCTATGCGATGCAGATATACAAAAGAGTATAACATCGGTGCCGCGATGTTGTACCAAGACTGAGAGACCAGAAGAAGTGCTTTCAACGTTCGGACGTATTGGAACCATGGGCAATCCTTCGCTGCGGGTATGAAGGGAACAGAACCATCCCAACGAAGCAGCGAAAAGATGAGGACAAGTATTTCGGGCGGAAGACGGTTCATAAGCGAAGCTTTGGAGGTGATCATTAGTGATGTTAGGGCGGGGAGAAACAGAGAAGGTCGTGGCGGTAGTTTATGAGCAAGGTCGACTGAAAGAGTTTCACTTTCACGTCCTGTCCCACCCCACATGAATCGAAGCCACGTGCCATTAGCATAATTACAAACTTGTATACTTAGTTCAATAGTTGAAGTGATCATTATTTATTTGTAGTCTGTGGATCATCAGATCACAGTAACGAACAACTACAATATTAGACTGTAAGGGGTTATGGTTATCGATGGCTCGTCGCAAATCAAAGTTCGAGACAGCTAACCAGCTCGCTCCTGACTCTGATCATACGAATTATTCATTCAACTTTATCCACCATTCAATTGAAACTATAGAGCACTATTAAAGTGGACAGCATTCATTGCATTGAAGAGTATCCAGGAGCCAGAAGACATTTATAGAATCACGAAAACAATGCTATTTGAGGAGCTCTTCTACCACCCGATCTTCAGTAATATTAGCCACATTCGGCCCTCGGTAATTTAATCGGCGAAGTACATCGATCTAAGATACGTGTTCAGTAGCCATCCGCATTAGACGCAGTAATCAAGGCATGCACTTACCACCTTACCCCTTTCAAACCCGAGCGCCTCGAACTGCTCTACATGCTGCTTCTGCAAACCCGCGATCGCAATCTCATCCTGAGGAGTCGCGGTACCAGTCTTTCGCAATGCGTCTTTCTGCGGTGCACCAGCATAAATCTGAGCCCAGTATCGCGCGGTATCCTCGAAACTCTCTCGACTGGTTGTATAGTGCCTCGCGACCTCTGCATCCTGCGGATCGCTCGGCTCTGGGGAACATAAGAGGGATTGCAAGCTGATGAGAGTAGACTTCAGAGTGAGCACGGGTGACCAGGCGTCCTTGAGGATATCGAGACAGATCGCCCCGCTTGCAGAGGAGATGTTTGGATGGTAGACTTTCGTGATGAACTTCATCTTGACGGGTTGAAAGGGATAGGAATCCGGGACAACAATATCCTTGGATGCATAAAGTGTCATGCCGATTGGGCGTTATGAGAAATATGTATGACGCGGGCTCACCACGTTGTAACGTCCACCTTCGTAAGGCGTACCTTCCGGACCATCGAACGACCCTTTGAGATGAAACGGCGAATCGTCTATTAACTCGATAGAGATATTCGAAGTCTTATCATTCTTGCAGTCTGATAGTATTTACGGGACCGCATTCACATGTGCATAAGCGCCGTTACAAGAAAGACTGTGATGCAAGCAGCTCACCTAGGATCTCCTTCTGCACTCGCCGAAGTCTGGCATCCATGACAATGAAGCTTGCTCAAAGTCAGGTGGGTATGGAATGATTGGAAGAGTAGCCAGAGAGTGGGCGATGAAGGTTGATAATGGCAAAAGGAGGCGTTCAGCCACGAGCAGAAAGGAAACACAAAGAGCACGTGATGCCGACGCGTCGGGAACGGTGGATCAAGGGTCGACGTGATCCGGTGATCCGTAAATATAATATAAAATTTCAACGAGGATAATATACAGTAGGTACGATGAATCTCCAGCCAAGCAGGGTATGGTATCTGACACTCGACGCAAATGGAGCAGCTTGGCCCGATCCTATACAAAGCGACGGTTCTGCAATTGGTTATTCTAATGCCCCATGCGCTGGATTCCATTCGAGTCAAGGAAAGAATCGATTTGATTCGCGGGCACGAAATACCACCACTGGGGATCATAGACGCGCATGTCGTACGCACTCGTGATATGGAACTCGGTACGCAACTCTGTCTTCGGGTATAGGATGGACTAGATGTCAGCAAATAGCGCGGAAGTGCAAGGGTGAGAGTGAGCAACAGAAACAACATGTTGTGACATTGCTAGTGCGTACATGCATGGGGGCGTTGATGGAGACACGGTGGTCGCTTGTGACTATTCTAAGAGCCATGTGAACGTGTAAGATACTTGGGTGGAGATGGAGAAGACGCGAGTGAGAAACCCACTTGTAGGCAAAAGGTTTACTGCCGTGTCCGATGAGCGTCCATGAGGCTTTCCTATTGGACTGAACAACTTTCCCCCCCTGGATAGTGCCATATCAATCAGCAATGTCAAACGATTAGTATTCATGCCACTACCCACCTTTCGCGAAACAAATCCAGTTTCCCCTTCTGGTTCATCGTCGTTTAGGGCTAATGTAGATTGAAGAGTCACCCGGGGGCCATGCTTCGAAGTTGCTGCTCTAACAGTATTGACTTTCCACTTGATGAGGAGTTAGTCTGAATCAATCTACAGAGCTTCACCACATGGTCGAGAAAAAAGGACGAACAATTCGATTATTCGGTCTAACGCCTTCCTTCTCCTGTCCAAGAGGTTCGCAGTCAATAAGCCCACCGTCCAAATCATTTCCGCGCTGTCTCCAGAATTGTCCGTACTCTTTGCTGAAGATGTAGTACAGGCCATCTGGAGGGTAGAAGATCGGGAATGTCTTGATTTCAATCATAATAAATCTCTTCGGAGCCTTGGAGTAGCGGGATCTTGGGACTTAAAAGTGAGAGGTGAAAGAAAATTCAACCTACTCCCAGGCGCGGGGTGCTTTTATGCTGGAACGCAGACGCTGTGTTACGACAGAATAAGGACCGATATCAGCTGAGCGGAAGTTCGGGAGTGTTGAGGTATTTGGTCCGCACGGGCATGACCAATGACAGAAAGACAAGTATCACTCGCCAGTGAAAAAAGGGATACCATCTGAATTCCAGGAAACGGAAGTACACACGTAGAACAATCCGGACACGATCTGATACGACGAGGTGCACTTCTGAAGAGCCGTTTGTAGGAATATCTACGGTCTTGGCGGCTGGTGTTCCGCTTTCGACACGGTAGAAAGAATGCGGGACGCAGAGGACTTGATGATCAGTATTCATTCATTCACAAAGTGCATCTTTCGACGTGCAAGTTTTGAAGAAGCTGTGGCAGGGCTGGGAAATCAGGTACAAAGACGCATGATTGAACCGCGTTGGGCCATGGTCGGGGTAAGGGTGACTTTTTATGGTTGGAGGCTGGGTACCTTAACAAGTCCGGAGTCGTCCACGGCAGGCAATAACAACCAGTCGAACAGTATCGACTCATACGCTCGTAGGCTACATACTTGGCCAGATGAGTCCTAGCCCGGGGTGAATGATCACCTCCCCCAGTTTAAACGATATGAAGTAATTTCGCGCCTTGTTTGCTGCCGAAGGTAGAGGAGGGTCCTGATGATTGGAAGCGGAAGTGAAGTGAAAGAGTGAAGAGGATATTTGGGCGGAGTTTGAAAGCATGGGTAAAGACCGATCCGATACCGTCCACCACAAGTACTCAATCACCATCTGAACTTCGTCTTATGGCTGAGATGAACATGCGACTTGCTTTTCTGGATCGGTTTTTTTTTTCGAAATTAGAACTGGGGCGATTAGCATCGGCTTGGGGCTTGGTGGCGGCGAGACTGATAAACTGGGATCATAATTCTTAGATACTTGTGGTCTCTATAGTGGTCTTCACTGCTCATGACTGTCCCCTGCAGTTTCCCAAGCGATTAATATTATGTGAATGACTAACATCAGCTTCAGTCCATTTAGACTTGCCATCCTGCAATACCGCCCTCAGTTTGCTCGACCTATTCTTGTGAGCTTGTCCCTATTTATCGGTTTGTCCTTGCGCTGGGAAATCAATTGCTTGCTTTGCTTAACATGGGCGTGATTGTTTCTCAACCAATGCTGCACCTCCAAACTTGATGCTAATTGCACACCGGAGAAACAAACATAAGCTCAGTCGACAGTCACGAATGACGAACAAGAACAAATCGAAGTCTCAGGGCACATACGGGAGAACCTCAACATGCAATGCGAACTCAACGAAGGCTTGAGTCGCACATCCTGGATTTTAGATTGCTGCAAGAATTCTGAGGCAGACATACCAGCAGTCAGCAGCAAGGGCAATGCGAGAGGTATAAATACTAGTGCAAGTCAACCCAGAATTCACAACAGTCACTTCACCTTCAAGAAACGCGCGTCAAGCAACAGAAGAAGAATGAGCAAATTCAGAAAGGCCAGTTCCAACAAGCCTGCTCAGAAACCGAAGATCAAAGTTACTGCAGCTCAGAGTTCTAAGGGCCATACGATGGGCTCAGGCCGTGGGAATGGCTCTTCTCCCGGTTCTAATGACCCAAAGAAAAATTTTGATTCTGCAAAAGCAACTTTGAACGGGCCAAATCCTAATGACCCGACTCGCAAGGAGCCTGCTGGCCAGGATGTGAGATGCTTCTCGTACCCCGTGTTTGTCTGGAATGATGAATTACCCCTTCTGTTTAGGGCAACTTGCTTAAAGTTCCAGGAGTAAAGTATAAAGGAGACGCAGAACAATTAGAGATTCCTAGAGTCCTCTGTATCTGTAGAACTTGTCCGAGTACTACTAACTCAACTCGTTCATTAACGCTGTAATGAAGGGTTCTCAATATAAAGAGCATATTCGATAAGGAGCCTGGAGGGCATCGAGGGCATTGAAAGAGGGCTGATCAATGACGTTCTAGCCCATACTTGTAAGAATAAGTGAGTCTAGGACAGTGCTAAGATGAGCAACGAAACCACAGTCGGGGACGACATGTAAGCCAATTGTTGGTAGAATGGGCATTTGTTGGAGTATTCCGGTTCGGTTTCGAGAGCCCTTCAAGTGACTGAACGCGAAAATGAGTAAATCAAAACCGTTACCTTGTTCGGTCTGGATTTCGAAACGCATGAAGCTGGAAGCAACTCAGGCAAGATCGTGACTGACTCACTTCGAGCCGGATATGGACAAGACGATCGACGGCTTACCAATATGCCAATCATGAAATACGCCGATCGCTACTCGTTCTCGTCCATCCTCCTTCTCTCTCCGGCCCACTACAACAATGTCTAAACCAGCCCGCCTCTTCGCTCCTCGTCCCCTACTTCTCTCATTTCAATCCTCTCAGTCACTATGCCGACGCGCCTCTTTCAAACCAAATACATTCATGCAGCCTACGAGGCAGAGATTACTTTATACAACCCGATCCTTGAGCGCGAGCATCGCTACGTCTGCTACCTCCGGGCTTGATATTGCCTTGAATCCGAGCCCCTCAGAGATCTCTTCGAATAATAGTAGTAGATCTGCTGCCAATGCGAGCACGAGTGGAAGAATGGGATCGCAGAGAGAGAGGAGAGGAGAGAGGGCGGCAGTGTTGCGAGTCCCGACGGAGGAGGATATAGAAGAAGCTGAGTTAGATGTAGAAGCCTTACCTGCTGAAAAGTCTGTCGTCCTTATTACAGAGCGTGCTGCTGAGGTTTATATTTCCACACATGAGTTCTGGTCTTTGATTGACGCTAACTCATTATTCACTGCAGCAACTCCGACGATTATCTACACGCGAGAATGACCCCGACGTCGCACTGAGGGTCTCCGTCGAGTCGGGAGGTTGCCATGGGTATCAGTATAAGCTTGACTTGACATCCGTGAACAAGCGACAACCAGACGACTAGTACGGTCTCTTCTCGCACTTTACTTTCGAGTTTGTCACTCATGACTAACCCCTTCATGAATCCAGTATCTTCGCTCACCCGACCATCCAACCTTCGAATATCCTCGTTGACGCAGTCTCGCTTCCGCTGTTAAGAGGCGCGACACTTGATTTTATCACTGAGCTAATTGGCAGCTCGTTCCGCGTGTCGGACAACCCACAGGCGAAGGGAAGTGGTTGCGGCTGCGGCGTTAGCTGGGAGTTGAAGATCTAAAGCTGTACGTTCCCCGAATCTCAAAGCATTTGCTTGATTCTGATATACACTCTTGATAGATTATAATGTACGGAATGTATTCTATGCTTCATCGTAATCTTTGTATCTTATAGAAATCGAACCCATGGCATTCAATCCACCAATAACACCGAATCGAGCACCGAAAATCCAACGGCAACACCACCCTCGTCGCTCTCCCTCCCTTTCGTTCTAACAAGCCATCCGCCATCTCCCTGTTCTACTTCTTTGCCCTTTCCTCTCTTCTCCGGTCCACCGAAGAGCGCCCAACCGAACACTCCCAACTCACTAACTACGTCTTTCCTAACAGCAGCACTTGCACCGGATCCAGCACGTACGAGGTACCCACCAACACCATGTGGAGGTTCAATAAGCGTCATCGCGATCCAGGCAATTCGTTCGGAAGGAGGGAGAGAAGAGAGGAAGGAAGGGATGGAAGAATGGTAGACGTTATTTCCGCCTCCTTCGCGTTGGGGTTTGAGGACAAGGTGCTGGTGGTTAGTGAGTGCGCGTGTGAAGCCGTCGTCTGTGGGCGTGGACGTGGTCGCGGCGATGGTGCTGGAAGGGAAGGTATCGGAGAGGCACCACATGTCGACCCATGTCGAGCGTATGAGTGTAAGATCGGCGTCCGTGAATTCCTCTGGTCCATACTCAGGGGAAGTCCCGAAGTCTTCGTGCGTTGAAGACGAACGTGAAGGCTGTAAGAACCTCTCGAGGATTCCGGGCTTAGTAAGGACCTGCTGGATCTTCTTACCACCTGCAAGTTGTAAAGCGAGCGTTGGACAGCTGATCGCGCGCGACCGACTCAGAGTTTCCCGGAGCGCGTAGTGTGCTGGTGTGGGGTAGTCCCTCGGCGTGTAGCCGGCACGAAAGTATATCACAGAGATCTCGATCTCGTTTTGGGAGGTGGATGAAAGCGGTAGAGCGTTGAGCAGTGTGAGGGCGCGAGAGGACGAGAGGGAGGCAGTTGTGAGCAGGTCATCGAATGTTTGCCGTACAACGTGAATGTTGTATCTATGCATCGCTTGTGAGTGCGTTTACAAAGTGCATGCACGTTTCAGAGGGAGTACCTGTCGAGTAACTCATATTCCACCCGACGTTGGTCAAAGACGTTACGCTCTCCCGGTTGCACGACAAACAGGATGAATGCCCTTCACGAGAGAAGTCATAAGCAGTGTTAACGTAGTTTCGTTCCATACGCAAATAAATCGACATACTCTTTCACTCCGTATGCACGATGAGCAGCGGCAAGACCGCCCGCGACCGTGCTAGTTGCGCCATTCGGAGGGAGATTCGTCTTTGTAAGATGGGGACTCAAGCCAAAATAGTTTGTCGCTTCCAGCAGATGGCTACACACAATAACTTTTCATAAGCCGGAACACGACAAGAATGGAAAGAAATAAGAGACGTACTTGTGTAATTGTGAAGCGAGATCAGACAGAGCACCAAAAGAAGATGATATAGTGTTGAACTCGACTTGCTTGAGTGAAATCAGCTCGTCTATGTCATCTGGTGCATGGAGAAGATAATCCGAGCGGAAAATACCCAAATGATAATCCTGCATAACTTACCATCAGGAACCAACGTGGATGTGCATTATATATATAACACACCTCAGTAATCCCATCACTCCTCAACTTCCTCCAACTCCTCCACAACTCGCCAGTAAACTCGTCAGCCTTCGCAACCTCGCCCATCACGCGATCTAGGAACTCCTCATCAAGCGCAATACGCGCATACAATACATTATATATCTTCTGTAGTCTTTGAGCATTTTGGAAGAGATTGCGAGGGATGGGGGAGGGGAAGAGGGAGATGGGCGCGTGGATCGCTGATGTGGGTGCCGGTGGGGGAGTATCGGTAATTGGGAGGTAGAGGAGACCATGTGAGAGCGCATATGTCGTTGCGAGTTGAGTGAGGTAGGATTGTTGAGTATAATCTAGCTTGGGCGGCCAGTCGGGGAAGCTGAAGAGTGTAGGGTACATGGTGGATTGAAGCAGAGCACAGAGCCAAGGCGCATACTCTCAGTCAGTTGTACCGCGTCATGCTTCATCGGGATGACACAATCATCTCGGAAGAGAAAAAGACGTGGACTGTATTCTTACTCGACTATGAACTACTGTAGATACTACATAAAATCATCCATCATCTCCTGCACAGTCTTCGGCTTCGTCTGTTCCTCGACCTCGGGATCAACAGCATCCAATAACGCGTAGTCCCGCGCAGCTTTCTCAGCAGCTCGCTGCTTAGCCAACTCTTCCGCCTCTTTCCTCTGCATATAAATGTCATCATTTGATAAGTGGAGAGGGGATTAACGGAAGGGAGACTTTCCTTTGCTGCGGCTAATGCTCGACCTTCCGCTTGCTCTCTCTTCCGTCGTTCAATAAGCTCTGCTTCATAGTCAACGATCCGTTCGACTTTCGTCTTGTTAAGTCGGTTCACAATTGGATTTTCGCGTTTTGGAACATGCACTGCCCAGAACATTGATGCCAAGCATTACTGGAGGGGATTTGAGGCTCATACCTCGCTTCACCTTTGTTCGATCTACGATCAGAATAAAGCAGAGATATTCACAGTGTCTGAGAGATTCTTACTGTCTTGTCACTCTTAAACGAAACCTGCCCAACTGCCATATCCCCTGTTTTCTGGTAGATGCATGGTCAATGAGTTAGCGCAGCACAGAATAACTGTATCATTGCTTACAGTCTTTTTCAAAAGTCCTGCGACACGTGCCAATTTGCCATTTTCGGCCCCTCCAGTACCTCAAAACACGAAATAAATCATATCTCACTCAATTCTTGACCATTTCGCGTCATCTAAGTTGCTAAATTCATGCCCCGATTGTGCTGTCCAGACTATAACAAATCCGAGCAAATTCGGTTAATAATTGACCCCAAAATGGCGCAAAACATCGTTTTCTCATGCATTCCTCATGTACAATTTTTCCTGCACTCAATTCTGGGTCTATAACACCCACAAGTGTCTCAGAGCCCTCAGATAGAATAAATGCGAATTTAGGGCCTGTATTTGAGGTGTAATTTGAGGTGTATGCACCGGTTTGGGGCATGCCTGGAAGACAGAAAACCCCCCTCATCCCTTGAGCTCCCCATGCCCTAGAAGAAAATATCTGAGGATAAATTCATGCATGGGAACTCATTTAGAGTATATCTGAATGTATCTGAGCCTTTCCCAGAGCAAATGGGTATGTTGGGAAGCTGGGGAAAGGCAGGGAAGTATGGTGCATATACCCTATCTCCTCCATCTCAATCAATGCACCAATCCTCATAGCAGACATGAGAAGTACTCAAATCACTTCCAATAGACCTGAAATGAATTTACATGTATGAACTTAGCCTCAGACATTTCTTCTTGGGGCATGGGGAGCTCAGAGGATGAGGGGGGATTTGTGCCTTCCAGGCATGCCTCAGACCAGCACATACACCTCAGATTACACCTCAAATACAGGCCCTAAATTCGCATTTATTCTATCTGAGGGCTCTGAGACACTTGTGGGTGTTATAGACCCAGAATTGAGTGCAGGAAAAATTGTACATGAGGAATGCATGAGAAAACGATGTTTTGCGCCATTTTGGGGTCAATTATTAACCGAATTTGCTCGGATTTGTTATAGTCTGGACAGCACAATCGGGGCATGAATTTAGCAACTTAGATGACGCGAAATGGTCAAGAATTGAGTGAGATATGATTTATTTCGTGTTTTGAGGTACTGGAGGGGCCGAAAATGGCAAATTGGCACGTGTCGCAGGACTTTTGAAAAAGACTGTAAGGAGAAAGGTTTGCCATGTACCTTCAAATTGCTTGCTGGCGTGTAAATGATTGTGATGTTATCCTTCTTATTCCCTACAGCGAACCAAGTTTACTTCAGTAACAGCAAGAGAACAGACCAAAAGGGGGATCCACCCTCGATAGAATTTGCCTTTACCAACTGAGCCGCGTCCGTAAGAAGCGCTTCCGGAATCTCCTCCCACGAAGGGATCGAGTCCGGGAGTCGGACATACACATGTGCACTTGAGAGTTTGTCGACGTGGAACCAGACGTCTTCCGGCCAGGCATACTTGATCAGGTCCTCATCTACGGTTAATGCGCACAGGTTGGACGGGCAATGCAGAAGTCGAGGATACCAAGAATGTGGCGTATGGGCATCAGCGTTATTTTTAAATCTAGAAAGCAGGCAGACCTCGCACTTTCGTATTTATCCTTTCCCATGTAAATTGTGACAGGTGGGTCAACCACTATTGGGTACGGAGAAAAAAACCATTGATCACAAATCAGGGCGCTGCGGAATTCGATACGTTTGAAGTGAAGTACCAATCGAGGTGAAGAACAAAACCATTATAGAAGTTTCCCCTGAGGAAATACGGAGGAATTGGGTTGAAATCGAAAAAAAAAACCTGTATAGTTGACGAGCTGGTGGCCGTTAGATTGGAAGAGGAAGATGCTAGAACGCGTACGGCCGGACAATCCTCAAGCCTCAATGCAATGCAAGCATCAAAAAGCAATCAGGGCATCACGTGAAGCACACGGCAACTTCCGCATACTGAACAACCAACCTTCACATCCTAGGTGGTCAATATCGATGTTGTTATGTTGGCGGCACACTGCGCATCACATTCTCCAGCTTAGGTCGAGCCTATGTCTTCTATGACGCTGGCACTCCACTGCGGTCACTTAGCAGAGTAAATGTCCTATCACCGACCTACGTAATGTCTCTGTATACCATACTATAGTACATTTATGTCTTGAAAGAAAGAAAAAGTACACAAGAATGAATCTGATTCACAAAAAAAGCAAGAACCAAGACATTTATGCCCCCTCTTTGACCAATGACATCCTCAGCGGTAGTTGTGGCATGCTATCACGGGAATCCTTTAAGACGGGCCTTGATAGCCCAGCCATTTGCCACACCACCTCTGAACCTGGTTTGAATTCGAACGTTTCCAGCAACGTAGCCAAGACGAGTTCTGTGGAAAAAGTGAGTGGTTAACCGTAACATACTTTACTTCAAGTGAATGACATACTCATTTCCATCTCAGCGAACTTGAATCCGCTGATGTCGGAATAGTTAGTCCATCGTTGTCGAGAGAGCCAGGATGCAACTCACATGCACGCCCTACCTCCACCAATGAACGTCATCCTGCAATACCATCATAAGCCTATCGCGCAAAAACAAGAGAAAATGACAATTACATCGACGAATAGACTCCAGGCATATGAGCTTTTGCCACGCTTTCCGGGAGGGGCTGAAGCCATCGGTCAGGTTTCCACTCCTCCGCATCTTCACCCCAAATCTTCTTGCTCCTATTCGCTCCGAGTATGGACACGATGATGTTCGTGTTCTTCTTGATTGGGATCTCAGTTATTTCAGTCTTCCCATCCACGCCGATAATGGGCCATGCGAGAGGTAAAACTACATCCTTTCTCGTCCTGCGGATCGAAGAAGTGGGTATAAGTAACATCCGATCACGAAACTCTTCGGATGAACTCACGTGCGCGTCACCATAGAAAAGGGCGGAAACATACGTAGGGTCTCGCGGCAGACAGCATCGAGATAGGGCAATCCCATGAGTGAGTCGTAGTCGAAGTCTGCACCACTGTAGTTTCCCCTTTCCGATACTATTTCATCCCGAAGTCGGTCTTGGACACCTGGATTCAGAGAAAGGAGATGTAGTGCTCTGGTGATAGCATGGGACGTCGTTTCTTGACCGGCAAATATGAATGTACTTTTCCCCTACTGAATCACTTATTCATACTTCCGATAGTACGAACGGACTTACTTCAGCTGCCCAACAACCTCCTCTTCAGGCAGTCTGTCGGTTTCATTCGCTTCCATATTCGCCTTGACTGGATACGGGACTAAATTAGTGAAATACATACTTCTGAAGACTGGAACAATCGCTCACGAAGGACGCTCAGAATGTCTTTTCCCATTCCGACCTTCCTCCAAGTGGTCTCGTCGCCATTTTCTAAAGCCCTTTTCTTCTCCTGGTAAACTGTATTGGCCTGAGTGTCGAGAGCATCAACAATCTCAATGAAATCTCGTGCAAGCTGAGCCGGGATAAGCTCGAAAACTTTACGTCTGAATTCGGGAGTGCCTATTTTCACCACCCAAGGAAGGAATTGCCGGTGGAACAACGTGTTGAATGATAGTGGTCTGAAATTCAGCGGCATCAGATTGGCGCACAACTAATGCCATAGCTCGTACTGCCTACCCTAGTCTCCTGATGTACGAACCATACTTAGTCGCCTCCTCGTCATGAAGAGCACTGAAAGAGTATCCAAGCCCGCCCTGGCCGATGAACTCGAGAGCTGCTCTGGAAAGCCAGTGGAGGATATCGATTACTTTCTCTCCATCTCGCACCTGCTTGAGGAGAACGCTATGGAGCTACGAGAGAATGAGAGATATTTACTGGTCCGAGGATTTCTGCCACTCACATCGTATGCAATCGGATAGAACACCGGAAGCAGACCACGCATGTGCTTCAGTGAGAAGACGGGGTTTAGTATTTTGCGTTGTCTACGATGATGGTCGCCTAAAAAGTATGTTAACTCTTGTGCATTGCTTTAAAGATGGAATGTTCGCACCAAGCGTCGACAGCAAGCTCACACCCAAGACAAGAGCGTTACTCCTTCAGATGGGTATTGGTTATTCACCAACGGTAGCTGAAAGCTTATGGCACGTACGTGAGAAACATGCTTGTTTCTATTGGTCCTTGACAATAATATAATGAAGGGCCAGAGGATCACAGACGTATAGATCTTC